>CM040124.1:314923354-315523354 GCA_022559845.1 Amorphophallus konjac
TTGTACTATGCTCAGTCTCATCGAAAAGAAAAAAAGAGAGAAAAAAGGGAGAAAATGTGTTTTTAACTAACGCCCCCTGGACAGGCGTCATTTCCATAATCCATGACTTTATTAAGGTCGTCATTTTCAAATAAAAGAAAAATAAAAAAATGGTCTTTTAATTAACGCCCACGAAAGGGGCGTCATTTAATAAATTCACGGCTTTGTCAATGTCGTCATTTCAATAAAAATTTAAAATAAAATGATTTTCTAAATAAGTGCCCCCCACGTCGGCGTCAATTTCACAATCAGCGCCCGTTTGCGAAGGGCGCCTTTTTTTTCAAATAAAATAACAAAAAAAAACAAAAAAAGAAGAAGAAAGAGAAAAATGAAATTAAAATTAAGCCTACTGCTTTCCATCTCATATGTATGATTTCATTTGTATGGGCATCTTTTATTTTAAGTTGGCATCTGCTTGCTTGCGTATATTTCTATTATCCGCCTTTATTCATTAGGCTCGGCCCCTTGACCCGTCAACAAGGTCAAAGAAGAGACAACCCCTTGCTTATTGAGCAAGGGGCCAAGCCGAACAGATGAATTAATCTGTTTGTCTAAGTGTGAACTACAGGCGCAGGGCAAGAACGAACAAGAACAAAAAGCAACAGAAGAAAGCGAAAGAAAAGGCAGGTAAACAAGTCCACAAGTGCTCAAAGTAACTCAGGTAACAATTTCATATATATATCAATGAATATATGAGTACAAGTGTGAGGGTGGAGGAGTACAAGTAAGTCTCTCTCTCAGCTCTCGCCTCCACCCTCCTCTCTCCTACTCTCTACCTCACCGTCGTCGTCCCGACGAGGCGCCCATGAAGGGGGCATGGACCCCCGTGAAGTAGCTGGAGCTCGAGCCTGCTCCACTGCCTCGCTCCTCTGCCAAAGAGAGGAACCTGCTACAAAGGTGGAACTGGTAAACGCGTACCCTGCAGCTCTCGCCCGCTCCCGGCCTCGCTGGAGCCGCTCCTCAGTCGACCGCAGTCGCTCCTGAGTGACGGCTAGCTGGGTCCTCAAGTCTGCGAGCTCCCGCTCGCGTGCTGCCTCCTGCTCCCGGTCACTGGTCCGCTCTGTCGTGCTCTCATCTCGCTCCCGGGCATGCTCCCTACGCTCCATGTCGAGGGCGACCCTCAGCTCTCCCACGTCCTGAGACAGCTCCTCTCGCCGCCTCAAGGCCCTCTCGAGCTCCATGACTCGCTGCTCGCGGATGGCCAGCTCCGTCCCAGCTAGTGCAGCCTGGGTGAGCACCGCCTGTAACTCTGCGGTCTGCAACCAATTAAACAAATTATCAGTTTCACATTTAATTCAATTTCATAAACAATTGAAATAAATCTTTGTTAATTTACCCGGGTAGCCATCACGCGATGTCCTGCCTCGATACAGGTGAGCAAGGCTCAGAGCTCCTCAGTCTGTAAACATAAATTTTCATGAACACATATAATCATATATAAAAAATGCATTTTGAGTTTGAGGTTAAGCTTACCCATGTGGCGAGGTCGCGCTCTACTGCCTCGGCCCACGCAACCGCTCCAGCAAGCTACTCTGCTAGTGCAATCATCTCTGCACTAGGCCCCCTCGAGCTGGAGGCTCCTCCCCCTCTCTCTCACCGTTGCTTCCTGCTGGGCACGCTGCATTCATTGTGATTGTCAGTGGCTAATCATTAATAATTCAGGAAATCAATTGCATATAGATAATTTAAAACACTCACCAGCGTCTATAGGTCTGCCCGTGTGATAGCCAGCTGGGCCTCTAGGCTGTGGAGGTGGGCTTGCATGTCCATCGCTGCTATGTCCCGTGCATCCTGCATTCATTACACATATTAGTAGCACAATAGGCATATATAACATTTGCAATTATTAGAAGAAAGTGCATTCATACATACCCCTAAGACCTTCATCTGGGGTCGACCAGCGTAAACCTCCAGTAGCGTCGGAGGTACTCGGAGCTGTCTGCCGCCTGGGAGGTGACTCGTGTCCCCGCCACGCTGCCAGTCGGCGTACTGGTCAGGGTACCGGACTCTCCAGTCGGTCACCTTCGTGCGACCGCGTGTCTTCTTGACTATCCCCCGGGGCTCTCCTACCTCGACACACTCCGGGTGTAGGCCAAGGGTCCTCATCACCAACTGATAAGTGTTATATTTTACATCATAATTTACATCACATCCATCATCTTTGAGCATTATTTGAGTATATTTGTGCAACATTAGCATTAATTATATTCTCACACATTATTTGAGTCTTCCTGCATTTTATCATCTTTTTGAACTTAAAGACCATGTGAGAAATATTTAAATATTGGCACAATTATTTTGGAATTGAATATATTGATATTTTAATTTTCAGGAAACAGCGACCTAGATCAAGGTGCTATTTAAATAACGACAGATGCAAGGGCGCGTCTTCAGCAAGAAGCGACAGCTCCAAGGGCGTCAATTCAGTTGATAAAAGAAAGTGGAAAAAGAATAAAAAAATGGAGAAGAAAAGAATTAGCGCCCGAGATATAGTCGCTACATCAAGAAAGGACGCCCATATGAACAATCGTCAATTCTTATTTTACGAAAAATAAAGAAAACAGCAAATGAGGAATTAAGGAAACTGACGCCCGAGATACAGTCGCTACTTCAGGAAAGGACGCCCTAGATTAAGGCGTCATTTAAAGAAAAGACGCCCCAATATAAGTCGCTATTCAAAGTTGAACCAGAAAAGGTAACTGCAAGCTCTCGATCGAACTGTTCTTCCATGTTTGCTCTTATCTAAGCAACCTTTTATGGAAAGGAGGAGTTTAATGATGGAAAGGAGTCTAATGGATCAAGTTGCATTGCTAAAAACCTGGATTTGAGTGGATTTGGGAAGTCCACGATCGTGAGAGACCAAAAACCCTATAAAAGGATGCCATGGTCGCAGGGTTACGAGGAGAACAGGTTGGAGATCTGCCTTAGGGATTAATTTCGAAGCCTTTCCTTTCGTCTTTTGCAATTAAGTTCTTCATCAAAGTTCTGCTTTTTTAAGTCTTCTCTAACTTCTTCTTCTTCTTCATCTTCTCTTAATTCTTTCTCGTTGTTATGCTATAATTAGTTTTTCAAAGCTCTGTCTACGGTTTTTTACTGTTCACCCGATTTTCATACTTTCTGTTCTTCATCATTTTTCTCAATCTTCCTCTCATCTTTTCAAGTTGTTGTCTTCATCAAAGTTCTTTTATTTTCAAAGATCTACATATTATTATTCTTAGCCTCCTTCTAATTCTTCCTGTTTTTGAAGTATTCTCAATTTTATAAAGTTGTTGTTTTCGTTTTCTATTGTTCATCGACTTTTACAAACCACTATTCTTTAGCATTTTTCTCCCTCTTCTGATCCTCATCTCTCTCTGCTTTCTTCACAAAATTGTAGGTTTTTAAAAGTTCTCCTACTTCTTTATCTACATCATCTTCCAATTCCTCACCGTTTTAAAGCTATAGTCAATCTTCTAAAGTTCATATTTTTAGAGTTCTGCACTGTTCATCCGCAATCACCTCCTGTTCATCCTTGTTTTTCTCCATCTTCCTTTCGTTTTCTGTCTCTGAGGTCTTCATCAATATTCTTCCCCTTCGCATCCTCTACCAACTATGATGTTTATCATTTTTCCTAATTCTCTTCGATTTTAAAGTTATTCTTCTCCAAGTCACTCTCTGTTTTCAATCTGGTTTTTCACTATTTCTTCTCAAAACACACCAACGCACACACCCTTTTGCACTGTTTTCAAATTTCCTCCATATATTCTTTCTTCCTCTATTTTCCTCTCATATCCCAAGGCGGATTCTCTTCCAATTGATCCTCTCACGACGTCGGCATCCAAGGCGAGGCGATTCTTCATCCAAGGCTTCGCAAGGAGGCGACGTTATTCTTCATTGCATTGGCTATATTTTCTTATCTTTTTCTCTTTGATGTTCCCATGTTGTAATTCTTATTTTTCTAGTGTGACTTTCCACTATCATCTTAATGAAATTCATCATTTGAGTAAATTGTGGTCTTTCTTCTTTCTATCTCTTCCAAATTCTTTTCTTAAACCCTCTCACATTCTTTAATTAGTTTTCTTACACTTTATTTTCCTTAGTTTCAATCTCACTCAAAATTCGGTTTTCAAAGCATAAGGTGTTTTTCTAACTTGTTAAAATAAGGATTTTTCCTCCTCGTGGGATCGAACTCCGCTTACCACTATATAATTTGAATTTCGAATCTTTTAAAGTGAGTGAATGTGAACATTTAGAATTGTGGCACGGCTTTCTTAACGACACTAGTCGGTGCGCATCAATTTTTGGCGCCGTTGCCGGGGAGGAAATTAATTTTTATGTTGGGAAATTCCTTGTGTTTGATTTGTATATAGTTTTACTTATTTTTCTATTTTACTTTGCAGGAAAAGAAAAAAAATCAGAAATCAGAAAATTCAAAGAAATTCGGACCTGAAATTTCAAGAAAAAAAATCTGTCACAGGAAGCGTCGCTAAAGCCCAGATCTGTCACAGAAAGCAGAAATTCAGATAAATCCAAGAAAATCAAGCGTCGCTAAAAGGTCAGTATACGTAGGAAAATGTCCTTTTTGTGAAATTCTGAAAAATTCTAAAAAATCTAAAAAAATCTGAAAAAATCTTAAAATAGAAAATAGAAAAAATTCATCATGCTAGCATATCTCCATTTTAGTTGCATTACTTTCATGCATTTGTGCACTTAGTTGTTCTTTTTATTTTTCATTCTTTATTTACAACATCTTTTGAAAAAAAAAAATTTCTTCTCATCTATTTCCCCTCCTTAAGGGTATTAGGATCTTTACACCCCTCTTAGATTTGAAGGACACTCCATTGAGCATTCCGTCTCTTTGGACTTGAAATTCCATTTCTAAGACCTCCATAAGTCCCCGTACCCGTGGATTCCCTCACGGACGTCGAGCAGGTTGTACCACGAAGCACCTTGGAGTTAGAGTGCCTGTTGACACATAAAAAATGATAAAATAATAACAATATATACATATATATAAATAATGTCAACATATTTTTCCTACTAAATCATCTTACATTCCTTATTTTCTAGGGATAGAGGAAGTGGCGGAGAGGCTACAAGGGCCCATTAAGCCCACAAAGGCGCCCAGACCATATCAAAGCTTAAAAGGACGTCGAAGCCCATACTGAAGAGGGGGCGCACCGAGAGCACCAGACAAGAGGAGCGCGCCGATGCTTCAAGGGTTCTGTAACCCACTATAAAAGCTGAGGTTCGACGAAGAAACAAAGGGTGAAAAATGACAATAAGAGAAGAAAGCCAGCGGCAGACGGGTGATAAGAAAAAATAGAGAAGAAAGGAGAGAGCCACCAACTCGTCGAGGGAGAAAGAGGGAGGATTGTCCAAGGAAGAAAAGAGAGGGGTGGGTCTCCCACAGAGGTCCATGTAAGGCCCTTCGGGGCTACAATCTCCCCCTCCCCCTACTTCCTTTCTCTTCTGTTTATACGTTCCTCTGCCGCTGTGTTTCTGCTGGCAAGCTCTATAATGCAATGGCCTCTTGAGGCTTCCTTCTGTAGTTTGGTGATGTGTTATTTCATATGAATGGAAGATATGTTAGTCCATCTATTTATGATGTGCAATTTCTTTCCATTTGTGTCACTGCAAGAGAATTTTCTTTCGGTTCGCCCGTGTGCTCCCACCATTATATCTAGAATTTCTATAATTCTGGTTTACGTTTCTTTCGTTCAACCCGGGGCGACGGTCTTATGGCCGCTATGACTTCGTAGAGATAGTGGGAGTATTATCCCGTCTATCAATGACATTTGCGAAGGCATTACTACGCTCCAGGGGACACTGAGTCCTGCCACTTACTCCCTGAGTTCTACCGTGAGTACTCTAGGTTATATACCTCTGATATAAGACGGGAGCCCGAGACAGCCCATCTCGTGGCTTTCACATCCCCCAGATCATGAGGACAAGTAATTTTACCTGGCCATGTTCTGATGTTTGTGTTTTCTCGATGATTTTCTGTTCATCCGACAGCTCTTATGAAATCGTAAATATCAAAACCCCCCTTTTCAACTAGTCTCGGCGCCATCAGCTCTCAGGCGCCAAATCCGTGCCGGTTACCTCCCGTGCCGAGAAGCTGTCGTGCCGAGACCCCTTTTTATTTCCACGCCGAGCACGTGAAACCCTCCTGCTGGGCGCCGAACGCATGAAACCACCCAATGTTTGCATTTGTTGCCCACGTAATGCATGATTTTTGTGAATGGCATGTTTGAGCAAATGGAGTTCATTAATACGTGGCCCCCACCTGCTGCATGCACATATCCGATTGATTGGCCACTTTGAATCCCGATCAGCACACACTTGTGGCATTAACTGTTAACCCACCCACTCTATTGCATGCGTAAATAAACCTATATGTATGCATGAATTAGCCAAGATAATAGCATACAACCCACTGAAATATGCATACGTTGACATGCTGTAGCCCTTGCACTCCAATATGCACATACCCATATGCATGACCCAATCATTTGGCACAAGTCAGAATGGCCAACTTCACTACATAAATGATTAAATAGGCATGGGTATATGAAATCAATAGTTTTATGCATGAAACAACCCCCAGGTTGCATGCAACTATTACGTATGTAATAATAAATCCCCAATTGGCCCACTAATCATCATAAAGCCACAGGTTCTTTTGTTTGGTCATGCATACATCCTTGTATATACATGTGCATATATACATGTCCCTGCATATTCATGTATATATATACATATATGTACATGCGAATGTATGGATAGATACATGCATCTTATTCTTATGGGTCAATTCCGTTGGGTCATTCATGTCCGATTCTGTGGAAAGTGGAGGAGCCACACGAATGGGGTTTTACCCCTACATTTATTTCAATTTGAGTTTCCGATTGCCCTCTCTCACCCCACCGGGCCACAGAGTTCTGCCACTGCATGTTCTCTGCTGGTTCCCTTAGGGGAATATTAATGAGACACCATGATGAGTGGACACCGTCCCTCTGTATTCCGATCCTCTCGGATCTCGGGTTACGCCCATCTTTCCTTTGGCTTCCATCTCGGCACTCGTAGATGGATGTCCTATACTCCCCTTTTGGCATAGTCCAAAATAAAGGGAGATGCTGCTGAAATTCATTCACGATCCTTGCTTTGTCATATTGTGTAATATTTTTCGTTAAACTGATGAATTAACCCCCAGTTGTGTGGCAGAGGCCTGAGATAGACTATCTCATGGCTCTTTGCCCACTAAAAAGGGGAACATAGCCATTATGAGATTTTCCACCGATTGTTACATGGTCTCCCTAGACCTTCTATGGATGAATCTCTCCTCTTTTCAACTCACTTAAACATCATTGCCAGAGCCCATGAAGTCCCAATCGAACGCAGAATATCCTTTCAGACTCACCAAGCCCTCACGGCATTTGAAAGGCCAATAAATATCTAGCTATCGGCGCCACCAGTCCTCCCGGCGCCACTTTCGCGCCGGGTGAAGGGCGCGCCAGCAAGATGGTCGTGCCGACCCGGCCGTGCCGGTTTGCTTTCGTGCCGGAATCCTAGCCGCGCCGGTTTGCTTTCGTGCCGAAAACCCAGCCGCACTGATTTGCTTTCGTGCCGGAACACTTGCCGCGCCGATACCCCCGTGTTCATCGTCGCGCCGGGACCCCACCACGCCGGTTCATCTTCGCGCCGACTCCCCTCCGTGTCGGTTCATCTCAATACCATCTACTATTCAAACACTCAACTTCCCAACAACCTTTATGAGCCCTAAACTCAGTCTAAACCTAATGTCCCAACCTCATTAGCCTTCATGTCAACCTTCATCATATCATGGGGAATCATAGTTCTTCATCCAAGTCTAAGGGAGATAAATTAATGGGGTTTTACCCCCACATTATACCGTTCGATCGCGGTGTTTTCTTCTAACCCTGCTGACTCTTGGAGTTCTGCCACTGCATGTCCTCTAATAGTTTCTTAAGGGGATATCAATAAATACCATGATAATGGACATTGTCCCGTTGCATCTAGATCCTCTTGGATCTCGGGCTACGCCCATCTTTCCTTTGGCGTCCATCTCGGCACTCCGAGGATGGATGTCCTATATTCCCACTTGGCATAGTCTAAGATAAGGGGATATGCTGCCGGATTTATTCCGTATATTAATATGTCATATCTCGTTTTGCATAATCGCATACATCTTCTATCCTGCAAATGAATGAGCATACCTATCACATTGGTTTTGCCCCTGAGATCCTTCTACTTTGGCGATTAATCAAGGGTTGTCCTTCTTTGGAATGGCGTAATTAATGTCATAGCCTTTATGGTATGACGGACTGCCGGTACCGACACGGACTTCATAATCGACTGACTAAGTCAGACTGAGCGCATAATAAATTGTCACTCTGGTGACTGGCACGCCTAATAAACCAACCAATAAATAAAATAAATAATAAATAAATCCATTCCCACAAGCTGGCACGCCCGGTGGGACGTAGTCTCCCTTCATCTCTTTGCCAAAGTAGAAGGCCTGGAGGCCTTCCCCAAAATACTGATCGTTTGCTCATTCTGATTTGCAGTGATCTCAATGGCTTGCGGATTTGTCGCGCTTGCATTCGGCCCTCAAGTGGTCGCTACCCACGCGGAGCACGGGTACCTGGCGGTGCCCACTGCTTTCGGAACTCTACCACCAGTGGTGGGGTTCCCTAACTTTCTCGGAGTCACCTTCACCGGCCTGCTTAGGATCGAAGACGAGGAAGCTGAGAAGGCTGTTGCGGCCAAGGCCGTAGCCCCTGCAAAGGCGAGCTGTCCGCGGGGAACCACTCCATCTCGCCATACTATCTCATGCTTTGTCCACCACATGGACTACCATGCTGTCCCCGCCAGTGACAAGGCATCCAGGCGCAAGAAGAAGAAGAACCAAAGAAGAAGAGTTGTTGCTATTTCCCGAGGCCGACTCTCGACTTCTGGGAAGTCTATTCTAATTGGTGGCATTCGTGTTTATCTGAACGGCCGCCGTGCTGGAGCTTTGCCGGATCATATCATCCCGGCAGTTCCCATTCACAACGCCTTCCAGGCATTAGCAAGCCAGGAGGCCAATCTAGACATGGATGCTCGGGGGAAGCTAGCTCCCAAGCTACCAAGTTTCAAGCAAGTGTGGGTTCCCAAGAGGACCCAAGGTTCTGCTTTGACCACACAAGATTCAACATCAACTATCAAGGACCCCAGGAATGAGGGCAATAAAGCTGCACCAAAGGAAGAAGAGGTCATACCAGTAGCCTCTTAGCCCGCTCATAGGGTCTGTGCCGGAAGACCAATGTTCTCCGACGTTCGACATGATCGAATGGAGCTACTAGACTATCAAGACCCTCCTACATGCCGTCGATGCAAGACCAACTGTTAATTCCTGCCCCCTCTCCAGGGCGCAGTCAAGAGGGAATGACCAAGGTGGCTAGGGATTACTTCTATGACTTAGAAAGTTCTTTCCTAAGTCGGCAAAGGCTACTCCGCACCATCAGCGCCGAAAGAAAATAAGAAGGCAAAGAAAGAAGAATGTCGTCATTCATGCACATCAATGAATATGAAGATGGCTTGCAAGCCGAGTACTCTGAAGCTTCTCCACAGCATGAGGAGAATAAAATGATGTCAATGTTTGAAAAGTCAACCTTCCCTAGTCAAGCCAAGAAGACAGTTCGGGGGCAAAGAAAAAGAACCCAAGTCCTCACTTGCAACATGGCAGGGTGGCTAGCAGATATGGGGCCCTACCCGAAGAACCAGAAGAGTTGGCCAAGTTAGCTGAAAGGCCCGGGCTAATGACAAGAAGAGGCAAAGCTGCAAGAGAAGTGCTCGAAGCAGCCAAAGAGAAGCAAACTATCACTACTTCAACTGCCAACATGGTGACTTCTGAAGAAGAAGAGATTACTCTGCCAGCCTCGTTTGAAGATGTTTCGGGCGAAGCATTCAAGGGTACCTCTGCTATGGCAGCGCAAGACCCAGCTATCTTAATGATGCTACAAAATTACCAGCAAGAGATTGAAGCCTTGAAGAGGCAACTGAATGAAAGAAATGAACAAGCCTCTTTTCCCTGGCAACCGGACGTGCATGCTGAATCATCCCGGGAAGTTCCTAACCCGGTCAATGCTACACCCCAAACTACTTCTCAAGCAATAGGCTATGGCAAGGCCGCTCTTCAGCCACATTCCCTACAGCCACCCTTGGTGTAACCAGCTCTTCCACCAGTGCAGCAGTTGCCACCAACGGAGCCGTTAACACCTCATGTCGAAGCACTACTCACTCCCTCTATAAAGCATTCTTCACATTGCCACTCGATGCCGGTGGACCCAACCGTGGTAAATAGATCAATGGTGGAACAACTAATTGAAACGAAGCTGGCCGAGAGGACAGATGGTGATATCAGCACTTTTGATGTTTACAAGGTGCCATATCCGCCATAATATGCCACAAAGAGGCTCCCGCCTGGCATCAACAAGCCGCCCAAATTTGAAATGTTTGGCGGGCTGGGCTCTCCTAAAGAGCATATTGCTTACTATATGACAGTAATGGGCGACCTAGCAACAGATGAAGCCTACCTGCTAAAGTTCTTCGGGTCCTCACTGACAGGCCTAGCTTTTGAATGGTATTCCAATCTGCCAGCTGGCTCTGTAAGTGATTGGGCAGCTATGCAACAGAAGTTCCGTGAGCGGTTCTATGATGCTGAAAGAGAGGTCACACTGGCCAAGCTGTATGCCTCCAGGCAAAGACATGATGATTCAGCCCTGGAGTACATCAAAAGATGGCGGAATCTCAGTATGAGATGCAAGCGGCCGCCACATCCAGAAGACGCGGTGCAAATATGCAAGCAGAATCTGAGCTGTGAAATCCTCAGCAGGATGATCGGAAGTGAAATACGGTCTTTCGACCAGCTAAATAATGTGGTCGCGGAGATTGAAGCCTTCATCTCCAGCTCTCCCTCTACTCCAACTGTTACAAGCCAAAAGGGCCAGTTTATTGACGAGTGGCCATCACCCAAGGAAGTTCACACAATTGACTTCAAAGCATTCAACCAACAGGAAGAAAAAGAAAAAGGAGTGGCTAACCCTCCTCCCGCTAAGCTAGCCGAGCAGCAAGAAGTCCCATCCTTGCGGGCCAAGATGAAAAAATTCTACTCTTTTCCAAAGGAGAGGACTCGAGTCCTCTTCGAATGGGCTGTTGCAAATAACAAGGTTACTCTACCAGAGCCGAAGAGACCGGAAGATGCTAGAAAGAAGGATCATCCTCGCTTCTGCCCATATCACCAGATGGTTGGGCACCATATTGAAGATTGTTACGTCTTTAAAGACGCTATTGAAAAGCTAATCAGAAGAGGGGAGCTACAACTGGGCGACTATAAGGTTGATCCTCCTCGCCCTCATGAGCTACCTGCTATGGAAAGAGCAATCAATACAGTGTCTCTATGCCAGCTGTCGTCTCAAGAGACAGCCATAGTTCGCATCACACACCAGGTGCCAACTATGAAAAGGCAAGAGAAGAATAAGTCAAGAGATAGAGGGAGTGGCGTTGTCCTCTCCTGCAATACCCTATCGGCCTTGCCTAGTGTGAGCCGAGCTGCTGAAGAAGATGACGAAGAAATATGCTACACACCGGTAAGGGCATGTCAAGTTGCAGCACCTATCTCTCACCGTCAACCTCAGGAAGGGTGGGGGCATCCTCCACCGCCTACTGAAGAAGCATGCTGTTATACCCCTCCTCAACATGAGAGCATGGGGGCAAGAACATCCACTCATATAGGACCATATGTGTCCCATGCCGATAATGAAATGATGCTAGTCTCACCTGGAATCAGCACGGGAAACATCACTCCCAGCTCCTACCAAGCTAACTCCGCTCTGATGATGGAGCTCTATCAGAAAATACAAGAAGTGGAGACGCTAAGAAAAAGATTGACTGAGATGGGCTTACTCCCAGTCACACTCGGGCAGGCAGGACCCTCATCCGAAGCCCTACAAGGTGACGCTAAATCATTTGAAGCCTCACTGCAACCGGCTATGCCACAGTCAACACAAGGCCACGACGGGAACACCCTCCCGCAGCAGCTATACCACGCGGCCCACGCGTACCCCTAAGCTCTCCATGCACGTCAGGGGGCAGCTTTCACACCTCATGCAATGCCGCCTCTACAATCAGCTGGCTTGCGCCAGAATCTAGCGACGACAGCCAAAACAAACAAGCCAGTAATAGAACAAGCAACTGAGATAAAATCTGCTGAGGAAGAAGTCACCGAGGTAGAATTATATATGATCAAACAGAGAGATGATGAGTCTGCTTCAAACTACATTCAACACTGGAAGAACCTCCACTCCGGATGCAAACATCTGCCAAGCTACGAGGACGCTGTCCAGCTATGCAAGTGCAATCTGAGGAAAGAGATCCTGCAAAGGGTAATTGGCCTCGAAGTCAAATCCTTCGACCAATTAGAAGATGTGGCAATTGAAATTGAAGCCTTTCTGGCCAAATACTGCCCGGATTTTACTCCTCCAATTCAAGAGCACAAGCTAATTAAAGAACAGCCGGCACCAGAAGGAATAGAAGCAGTTAACTTTGTAGCCTTCGAGCGTCAGTGGAGGAACGCACAGGAGGAAACTAGCTCCTCCTCTACCAGGGTTGCTGAACAAAAACCCCCTTCACTAAGGGCAAGAATGAAAAGACCATACTCCTTTCCGCAAGACAAGACCTAGCGTCTATTCGAGTGGGTCCTTGAGTACAACAAGGTCGTCCTCTCGGAGCTCAAGAGACCAAATGACATCGAAAGAAAAGACGACCCTCAGTTTTGCCCCTACCATCGGAAGAGGGGACATCTCATCGAGGATTGCTATATGTTCAAAGACATCATGGAAGACTTAGTCCAAAGTGGTGAATTACAACTTGGAGAATATAGGGTGGATCCACCTCGCCCTCACCTGATGCCCATTTTCAAGATGACGGCTAACACAGTTTCCGTACATCAATCGGGACGGTACACCTTCTAAGATGCATCCCGAGGTCCCTCCGTTGTGGTGAGAGGCCGAATAAATGTAATTGTTGCACCGTCTCCGGGACAACTGCTGAAGACCAAAATAGAAATAAACCCAAGAATAAAAGAAAAGATGATGCTTTACCGCTCGATGTGCTGCCCTCTTTATTCAAGCCATCAGCTCAAGAATGGAGTCCACTCATATCAGGGCCAACTGCAAAATGATAAAGATGCAAGGAAGAATCTCCTTCCAAATGAAATGACCCGGCACAACGTAGCCGCTGCTCTACATGCTCCAGCACACAATAATGGATGCTCAACTCTCTCCAAGCAAGGGGGGGCAAGAATGAAAATATGCTTAGCTGCAATCAAGCTCTGAGGTGCCGCTGGGCACAGCAAGACTCTATTCCCCGCTCGGGGGTTGCCAACAAAAGAGAAGAGGGTGGAGTCCAACGGCCGGATTTCCCTGCTATTGTCTGCCTACACAACTGTTCGTGAAGCGAACAAGCTACCCAATGGAAAGACGTGCTTTGAACAACTCGTCTTCAGCTATCCACCCTAGATTGGGGGCATTAAAAGGAGAATGGACTCTTCGACTATCCACCCCAGCATGGGGGCATCCAAAGCTAAAAGAAGAGAGAATGGGATTATTCAGGGCACACCAACATCCCACCGTGAACTGGACAACCCGCTGCAGATGCTAACTGTTCGACAAGCTCGACTGCTAAAGATTTCAAGCTCCTCGCTTAGAGGACCCATTTGCTACATTTCATTCAATGTTAGAACAGGATTCATCCTTATCCGGCAAAATGCTTCCCATTAGTCCCGTCGGGATTGACCCTCTACCCCCCGTGTGGAACCCACATTCATAACTAATACATCCTTGCCATCCTTCGGCATTCCACCGCAAACAGCTACACAAACACGCTAAGAGATACCAAACTTGTCCCACTGGGCTCATAAAACCTTTCCCTTGGCCTGTGGCACTCCGCCCTTGCCAAACTCTAGACGTTGCCCATCAGTCCCATTGGATCGGGCCCATAAAACCTCTCCCTTGGCTTGTGGTATTCCGCCCTCGTTGAGCTCTCATCGCCCATCAGTTCCATTGGACCGGGCCCATTAAATCTTTCCCTTGGTCTAGTGACATTCCGCCTTGACCGAGCTCTATATGCCTTAGTCTAGTGGCACCCTGCCCTAGCTAAGTTTTACCTACCTTGGTCTAGGGGCATTCCGCCCTGGCCGAGCTCTACCCACCTCGGTTTAGTGGCATTCCGCCCTAACTGAGCTCTACCTATCTTAATCTAGTGGCACTCTGCCCTAGCTAAGTTTTAACTGCCTTAGTCTAGTGGCACTCTGCCCTAGCTAAGTTCTACCTGCCTTAGTCTAGTAGCGTTCCGCCCTAGCTAAGTCCCACCTACCTTGGTCTAGTGGCATTCCGGCCTGACCGAGCTCTATATACCTTAGTCTAGTGGCACCCTGCCCTAGCTAAGTTATACCTACCCTTGGTCTAGTGGCATTCCGCCCTGACCGAGCTCTACCCACCTTGGTCTAGTGGCATTCCGCCCTAACCGAGCTTTATATGCCTTAGTCTAGTGACGTTCTGCCCTAGCTAAGTTTTACCCACCTTAGTCTAGTGGCACTCTGCCCAAGCTAAGTTTTACCTACCTTGGTCTAGTGGCATTCCGCCCTGGCCAAGCTCAACCCACCTTGGTTTAGTGGCATTCCGCCCTAACCGAGCTCTATCTACCTTAGACTAGTGGCACTCCGCCCTAGCTAAGTCCCGCCTACCTTGGTCTAGTGGCATTCCGCCCTGACCGAGCTCTACCCACCTTGGTCTAGTGGCATTCCGCCCTGACCGAGCTCTATATGCCTTAGTCTAGTGGCACTCTGCCCTAGCTAAGTTTTTACCTACCTTGGTCTAGTGGCATTCCGCCCCGACCGAGCTCTACCCACCTTGGTGTAGTGGCATTCCGCCCTGACCGAGCTCTATATGCCTTAGTCTAGTGGCACTCTGCCCTAGCTAAGTTTTACCTACCTTGGTCTAGTGGCATTCCGCCCTGGCCGAGCTCAACCCACCTTGGTTTAGTGGCATTCCGCCCTAACCGAGCTCTATCTGCCTTAGACTAGTGGCACTCCGCCCTAGCTAAGTCCCGCCTACCTTGGTCTAGTGGCATTCCGCCCTGACTGAGCTCTACCCACCTTGGTCTAGTGGCATTCCGCCCTGACCGAGCTCTATATGCCTTAGTCTAGTGGCACTCTGCCCTAGCTAAGTTTTACCTACCTTGGTCTAGTGGCATTCCGCCCTAACCGAGCTTTACCCACCTTGGTGTAGTGGCATTCCACCCTGACCGAGCTCTATATGCCTTAGTCTAGTGGCACTCTGCCCTAGCTAAGTTTTACCTACCTTGGTCTACGGGCATTCCGCCCTGGCCGAGCTCTACCCACCTTGGTCTAGTGGCATTCCGCCCTAACCGAGCTTTATCTGCCTTAGTCTAGTGGCGCTCTGCCCTAGCTAGGTTTCACCCACCTTGATTTAGTGGCACTCCGCCCTATCTAAGTTATACCTACCCTTGGTCTAGTGGCATTCCACCCTGACCGAGCTTTACCTACCTTGGTCTTGTGGCATTCCGCCCTAGCCTAGCTCTACCCACCTTGGTCTAGTGGCATTCCGCCCTAACCGAGCTCTATCTGCCTTAGTCTAGTGGCACTCCGCCCTAGCTAAGTTTTACCTGTCTTAGTCTAGTGGCACTCCGCCCTAGCTAATTTTCATCTACCTTAGTCTAGTGGCGCGCTACCCTAGCTAAGTTTTATCTGCCTTAGTCTAGTGGCACTCCGCCCTAGCTAAGTTCTACCTACCTTGGTTTAGTGGCATTCCACCCTGGCCGAGCTATACCTACCTTGGTCTAGTGGCATTCCGCCCTGGCCGAGTTCTACCTGCCTTAGTCTAGTGGCATTCCGCCCTGGCCGAGCTCTACCTACCTTGGTCTGGTGGCATTCCGCCCTGGCCGAGTTCTACCTGCCTTGGTCTGGTGGCACTTCGCCCTCGCCGAGCTCTTAGACTTTGCCCATCAAGCCCCGCTGACCTGAGTCCATAAGCTTTTTCCTCGGTGCAAGGCACTCCATCCGCATCGAGCTCTTAAGTATTGCCACCAGGCTAGGCCCATAAACCTTTTCCCTATGGCTCAAGGCACTCCGCCTTGGCCGAGCTCTCGGATGTTAATCCCTAGCCCCACCGAGGTTATAACAAAATAGTCAATTCCATCAATAGTCCCGCCGGACAACACAGCCCGCACTATGGACTGGTCTGTACCAAGAGTACTTTTGGAAGGTACCATTCTTAGCCCTAGTCAGCCGGCTAGGTTTTACCCTTAGCCTAGACCCCACGTCTTCGCTGAGTTGTTTGATTTCGACGTTCTGTCAAGTCAATGCCCATTTATATACCCTGCCCTTGTTTCAGACCTCCCGTATGAGCAAGGTTTGTTGATTCCGACATCTCGTCGGGTCGAGGTCTATATTCTGCCCTTGCCCCAGACACGCCGTCCGAGCAAGGTTTGTTGATTCCGATATCTCGTCAGGTCGACGTCTACATTCTACCCTTGTCCCGGACCTACCGTCTGAGCAAGGTTTGTCAGCTCCTGACATATTGTCAAGTTGGCATCTAGATTCTACCTTTGACACATATCTCCCGTCTTGGTCAGATGCATGGGTTGTCTCCGACAGTCCGTCAAGGAAACATCAATTCCAGATTGCTTCCAAGTTCGACATCCTACCAGGATCCGCTATCCTATCTTCTGGCCTTTGACATCCAGTCGAAGCCATCTATCCTTGTTGGCGAGCCCAACACCCTATCATGTATTTCAAGTATCTCATTTTTTGGCTCATCCACCTCGGCTGAAGCCCACTACCATATATCTCACAACTTCCAGCTATTTTATTCCCCGACTCAGCCATGACAGCCGAAGTCGCTATTATACATTTTCAGCCATTCCATCATCCGGCTAACACCGCTATCATAATTTGTTAATTGTCTTGCCCTCCGGCTCAGCCATCCCGGTCAAAGCCGCTAATTACAATTCTTTAACTATCTCCTCTTTCGGTTTAGCCATTATGGCTAAAGCCGCTATCACAATTTGTTAATTGTCTCATCCTCCAGCTCAGCCATTCCGACCGAAGATGCTCTCATGATTTTCAACTACTCTATCTGTCGGCTTAGCCCTTTCGGCCAAAGCTGCTATCGTAATTTTCAACCATTCTATCTTTCGGCTTGGCCATTCCGGCCAAAGCTGCTATTACAATTTCCAACCACTTCATCCATCGGCTTAGCCATTTTTTGCCAAAGCTTGCTATCAGGACTCATCCACCCGTCCCATTGCAATAATCAATGCAATGCAACAGCCTAGACCTGTCGTCGAAGCCCACTTCCCTTGATTATGACTATTCAGTCCCTCTCTCCTCAATTTCAACTCACATTCCATCCTCCTGGATGTTGGCTTGGAAGCCCGCTTCCCCACAGCATGTGACCACTATCCTATCTTTCGGCTTAGCCATTCCGGCCAAAGCTGCTACCTCACACCCCAGCTATCTTATCTCTCGGCTTAGCCAAAGCCCGCTATCATGACTCTCAGCTATCTTGTCCTTTAGCTTAGTCATTTCGGCTGAAGCTCGCTATCCCACGTTTCAGCTATCTTACATTCTGGCTTAGCCTCTTCGGCTAAGACGAGCAACCATATAATTCGGCCAAACTACCTTTCGACTTTCACAAGCCCGATTCCTTACTGCTCTCTGGCTTTCGTAGCCTGCTATCTCTGCTATTGTTTGGCTCTCATAGCCTGCTATATCTAGCTCTCGCAGCTCGCTATCTCTGGCTCTCATGGCCTGCTATATCTAGTTCTCGCAGATCGCTATCTCTAGCTCTTATAGCCTGCTGTCTCTGGCTCTTATAGCCTGCTATTCCTGGCTTCTGCAGCATGCTATCATGGCTCTTATAGCCTGCTGTCTCTGGCTCTTATAGCCTGCTATTCCTGGCTTCTGCAGCCTGCTATCCTGGCTCTTATAGCCTGCTGTCTCTGGCTCTCGTAGCCTACTATTCTTGACTTCTACAGCCTGCTATCCTGGCTCTTATAGCATGTTGCCTCTGGCTCTCGTAGCCTGCTATCCCTGGCTTCTACGGCCTGCTATCTTAGCTCTTATAGCCTGCTGTCTATGGCTCTCATAGCCTGCTATCCCTGGCTTCTATGGCCTGCTATCTTGGCTCTTATATTCCTGGCTTCTACGGCCTGCTATCTTGGCTCTTATAGCCTGCTGTCTCTGGCTCTCGTAGCCTGCTATTCCTGGCTTCTACGGCCTACTATTCTGGCTCTTAAAGCCTGCTGTCTCTGGTTCTCGTAGCCTGCTATTCCTGGCTTCTACGGCCTGCTATTCTGGCTCTTAAAGCCTGCTGTTATTGGCTCCTATATCCTGCTATCTTTGGCTCATATAGTTTTATGTTTCCAGACCTTATAGTCTGCTGATCCTGGCTTTACAGCTTGCTACCTCTGGCTCTTTTAACCTACTACCCTGGCCCCCACAGCCTGCTATCATCACTCTCCGGTCCTTGTCACCATCGGCAAGACCGTCTACCCTTTTCGGTCCTTGTCACCATCGACAAGACCGTCTACCTTTTCGACCCTTGTCACCATCGGCAAGATCGGTCGCTACCCTTTCCGGTCCTTGTCACCATCGGTAAGACCGTCTACCTTTTCGACCCTTGTCACCATCGGCAAGATCGGTCGCTACCCTTTCCGGTCCTTGTCACCATCGGCAAGACCGTCTACCCTTTTCGGTCCTTGTCACCATCAGCAAGACCGTCTACCTTTTCGACCCTTGTCACCATTGGCAAGATCGGTCGCTACCCTTTCCGGTCCTTATCACCATCGATAAGACCGTCTACCCTTTTCGGTCCTTGACACCATCGGCAAGACCGTCTACCCTTTCCGGTCCTTGTCACCATCGGTGAGATCGGTCAACCTACTCATGGCCCTTGTCATCATCGGCAAGACCATCTACCTTTTCGACCCTTGTCACCATCGATAAGATCAGTCGCTACCCTTTCCAGTTCTTGTCACCATCGGCAAGACCGTCTACCTTTTCGACCCTTGTCACCATCGACAAGATCGGTCGCTACCCTTTCCGGTCCTTGTCACCATCGGCAAGACCGTCTACCCTTTTCGATCCTTGTCACCATCGGCAAGACCGTCTACCTTTTCGACCCTTGTCACCATTGGCAAGATCGGTCGCTACCCTTTCCGGTCCTTGTCACCATCGACAAGACCGTCTACCCTTTTCGGTCCTTGACACCATCGGCAAGACCGTCTACCCTTTCCGGTCCTTGTCACCATCGGTGAGATCGGTCAACCTACTCATGGCCCTTGTCATCATCGGCAAGGTCGGCCAGCATCCCCTTAAGCCCATTGTCTCGCTACCCTTGTGGCTTAGGCCTACTTCAGCAATGACCATCATGTCCCACCATGATGATTGCTACAACTCAATGACTTGGGCTCCCCTTGAAGCCTGCTTCCCTGCTATCGCTAGGTCTACATATCCTATTCTCCCATTATCTCCTGGCTTTTACAGCATGCTTGCCATGTTAACTTTCGGCTGTCATAGCCCGCTTCCCTTGCCAACTGTTGACTTCTATAGTCCACTTTCTATATTCGGGTAAGACTCCCTGTCAAACCCGCTGCCCGTCCTTGGCCAAGGCACCCTATTGAGGCCTACCACTCCACTTTAATCCAGGTCCATCATCTGAATAAAACTACTCTCGTTGGCCAGTACCAACCCTCTTCGTCCCGCCAAGACTTGCTGCATAAAGCCCTTTTCCATTATTTTGTTATCAATTCTGCTGGCTTTTGAATAACCAACCTGCAGGTATTCGCATCAGGCGCTTGAACAAATAAATGGATATATAGTGACATATACATATATGCATACATATAAAATAATATAAAAAAAGAGAAAGAAAAAGAAAGGAAAAATTGTTTGCTTTCAAAATTTTGGGTGTTTGTTGGCCATGCTTGCATGCTTGCTTATACTATAAGATAATACACCTCCTTCAATTTTCTAGGACCACATCTCCTTGCTAAATAAACTGTCTGATTCTAAGCATGTGTGCGCCACGGCATACACTAAGGGATGAAAAGTCAATATTGGCTGAGTGCATGCGTCTAGTGGAAAAGTCATAGCTATGTCGCTAATGCAACTTGTGAGATACACCCAAAGCAAAACTCCCGCACTTTGCACCACAATGTGTTCAGCGGCCTCTTATCATAGGGATCCTAGAAGGTTCTTCCTAATACTTTATGGATGCTCAAACGTCTGCACTCACATGAGGGGTAATCATGAGGAAAAAGCTGCCTTCCCTCAAGTTAAAAAAAAGGGAAGAAGAAGGACGACAGATAGGATGAATCCTAGTAGCCGGGAATCCCCATTGAGACACATGAGGAGACTGGCGCCGAACGGTGAAGTCCGCAATAAAATCACTCTAAAAGATGAATCCTAGTAGCCGGGAATCCCCATTGAGACATATGAGGAGACTCGCGCCGAACGGTGAAGTCTGCAATAAAATCACTCTAAAGGATGAATCCTAGTAGCCAGGAATCCCCATTGAGACATATGAGGAGACTCGCGCCGAACGGTGAAGTCTGCAATAAAATCACTCTAAAGGATAAATCCTAGTAGCCGGGAATCCCCATTGAGACACATGAGGAGACTCGCGCCGAACGGTGAAGTCCGGAGCTGGGAACAAACGAAGGGGGTCGTGCGAAGCTACCAAAAATCGAGAACCCCAGCTGTGTGTGTAGACGCTGGAGCAATACTCTAGTGTTATTTTGAACGTCTGTGTATCCCTACGTCGGAGATTCACTACTCGCATACTTGCACTATCACACTATAGAGAAGTAGCCTCGGGTGTAGATCGTGGCTTACGATGTGCACATATTCTATGTGATGTCCTCTCTGCGCATGCACATCTCCCTTAGTTGTGCCTTGTGAGCCGTACTCTGCATATGAGTCACAGGCGCTATCCTTGTCCTATCCCCGATATAGGGGAGCTATTCCATATATCTAGCTTATGCTTGTTGTTGAATGCCTGCATGCTCGCATGAATAAAAAGACACGCTTTCAAACGGGTCTCACCCGTAGGCCCCGCTCACCCGTCCCTCATTCGCGCCACCTACGGGTGGGGGGCATTTGTTGACACATAAAAAATGATAAAATAATAACAATATATACATATATATAAATAATATCAACATATTTTTCCTACTAAATCGTCTTACATTCCTTATTTTCTAGGGATAGAGGAAGAGGCGGAGAGGCTACAAGGGCCCATTAAGCCCACAAAGGCGCCCAGATCATATCAAAGCTTAAAAGGACGTCGAAGCCCATACTGAAGAGGGGGCGCGCCGAGAGCACCAGACAAGAGGAGCGCGCCGATGCTTCAAGGGTTCTGTAACCCACTATAAAAGCTGAGGTTCGACGAAGAAACAAAGTGTGGAAAAATGACAACAAGAGAAGAAAGCCAGCGGCAGACGGGTGATAAGAGAAAACAGAGAAGAAAGGAGAGAGCCACCAACTCGTCGAGGGAGAAAGAGGGAGGATTATCCAAGGAAGAAAAGAGAGGCGTGGGTCTCCCCTGCAGGAAAGGTGGGTCTCCCACCATGTAAGGCCCTTCGGGGCTACAATCTCCCCCTCCCCCTACTTCCTTTCTCTTCTATTTATACGTTCCTCTACCGCTGTGTTTCTGCTGGCAAGCTCTGTAATGCAATGGCCTCTTGAGGCTTCCTTCTGTAGTTCGGTGATGTGTTATTTCATATGAATGGAAGATATGGTAGTCCATCTATTTATGATGTGCAATTTCTTTCCATTTGTGTCACTGCAAGAGAATTTTCTTCGGTTCGCCCGTGTGCTCCCACCATTCTATCTAGAATTTCTATAATTCCAGTTTACGTTTCTTTCGTTCAACCCGGGGCGACGGTCTTATGGCCGCTACAACTTCGCAGAGATAGTGGGAGTATTATCCCGTCTATCAATGACATTTGCGAAGGCATTACTACGCTCCAGGGGACACTGAGTCCTGCCACTTACTCCCTGAGTTCTACCATGAGTACTCTAGGTTATATACCTCTGATATAAGACGGGAGCCCGAGACAGCCCATCTCGTGGCTTTCCCATCCCCCAGATCATGAGGAAAAGTAATTTTACCTGGCCATGTTCTGATGTTTGTGTTTTCTCGATGATTTTCCGTTCATCCGGCAGCTCTTATGAAATCGTAAATATCAAAACCCCCCTTTTCAACTAGTCTCGGCGCCATCAGCTCTCGACGCCAAATCCACGCCGGTTACCTCCCGTGCCGAGAAGCTATCGTGCCGAGACCCCTTTTTATTTCCACGCCGAGCACGTGAAACCCTCCTGCTGGGCGCCGAATGCATGAAACCACCCAATGTTTGCATTTGTTGCCCACGTAATGCATGATTTCTGTGAATGGCATTTTTGAGCAAATGGAGTTCATTAATACGTGGCCCCCACCTGCTGCATGCACATACCCGATTAATGATTGGCCACTTTGAATCCCGATCAGCACACACTTGTGGCATTAACTGTTAACCCACCCACTCTATTGCATGCGTAAATAAACCTGTATGTATGCATGAATTAGCCAAGATAATAGCATACAACCCACTGAAATATGCATACGTTGACATGTTGTAGCCCTTGCACTCCAATATGCACATACCCATATGCATGACCCAATCATTTGGCACAAGTCAGCATGGCCCACTTCACTACATAAATGATTAAATAGGCATGGGTATATGAAATCAATAGTTTTATGCATGAAACAATCCCCAGGTTGCATGCAACTATTACGTATGTAATAATAAATCCCCAATTGGCCCACTAATCATCATAAAGCCACAGGTTCTTTTGTTTGGTCATGCATACATCCTTGTATATACATGTGCATATATACATGTCCCTGCATATTCATGTATATATATACATATATGTACATGCGAATGTATGGATAGATACATGCATCTTATTCTTATGGGTCAATTCCGTTGGGTCATTCATGTCCGATTCTGTGGAAAGTGGAGGAGCCACACGAATGGGATTTTACCCCTACATTTATTTCAATTTGAGTTTTCGATTGCCCTCTCTCACCCCACCGGGCCACAGAGTTCTGCCACTGCATGTTCTCTGCTGGTTCCCTTAGGGGCATATTAATGAGACACCACGATGAGTGGACACCGTCCCTCTGTATTCCGATCCTCTCGGATCTCGGGTTACGCCCATCTTTCCTTTGGCTTCCATCTCGGCACTCGTAGATGGATGTCCTATACTCCCCTTTTGGCATAGTCCAAAATAAGGGGAGATGCTGATAAAATTCATTCACGATCCTTGCTTTGTCATATTGTGTAATGTTTTTTGTTAAACTGATGAATTAACCCCCTGTTGTGTGGCAGAGGCCTGAGACGGACTATCTCATGGCTCTTTGCCCACTGAAAAGGGGAACATAGCCATTATGAGATTTTCCACCGATTGTTACATGGTCTCCCGAGACCTTCTATGGATGAATCTCTCCTCTTTTCAGCTTACTTAATCATCATTGCCAGAGCCCATGAAGTCCCAATCGAACACAGAATATCCTTTCAGACTCACCAAGCCCTCACGGCATTTGAAAGGCCAATAAATATCTAGCTATCGGCGCCACCAGTCCTCCCGACGTGACCTCCTCCCAGCGCCACTTTCACGCCGGGTGAAGGGCGCGCCGGCAAGATGGTCGTGCCGACCCGGCCGTGCCGGTTTGCTTTCGTGCCGGAATCCTAGCCGCGCCGGTTTGCTTTTATGCTGGAAACCCAGCCGCGCCAGTTTGCTTTTGTGCCGGAAACCCAGCCGCACCGATTTGCTTTCGTGCCAGAACACTTGCCGCGCCGATACCCCCGTGTTCATCGTCGCGCCGGGACCCCACCGCGCCGGTTCATCTTCACGCCGACTCCCCTCCGTGCCGGTTCATCTCAATACCATCTACTATTCAAACACTCAACTTCCCAGCAACCTTAATGAGCCCTAAACTCAATCTAAACCTAATGTCCCAACCTCATTAGCCTTCATGTCAACCTTCATCATATCATGGGGAATCATAGTTCTTCATCCAAGTCTAAGGGAGATAAATTAATGGGGTTTTACCCCCACATTATACCGTTTGACCGCGATGTTTTCTTCTAACCCTGCTGACTCTTGGAGTTCTGCCACTGCATGTCCTCTAATAGTTTCTTAAGGGGATATCAATAAATACCATGATAATGGACATTGTCCCGTTGCATCTAGATCCTCTTGGATCTCGGGCTACGCCCATCTTTCCTTTGGCGTCCATCTCGGCACTCCGAGGATGGATGTCCTATATTCCCACTTGGCATAGTCTAAGATAAGGGGATATGCTGCCAGATTTATTCCGTATATTAATATGTCATATCTCGTTTTGCATAATCGCATGCATCTTCTATCCTGCAAATGAATGAGCATACCTATCACATTGGTTTTGCCCCTGGGATCCTTCTACTTTGGCGATTAATCAAGGGTTGTCCTTCTTTGGAATGGCGTAATTAACGTCATAGCCTTTATGGTATGACGGACTTCCGGTCCCGACACGGACTTCACAATCGATTGACTAAGTCAGACTGAGCGCATAATAAATTGTCACTCCGGTGACTGGCACGCCTAATAAACCAACCAATAAACTAATAAATAAAATAAATAATAAATAAATCCATTCCTATAGTGCCCTTAGAAGGTTTTCCAATAAAAAAATAAAAAACATCATCATTCTTGCATTCATATAGTTAATCCTTGCATTTGCATAACCCATTCAATAGGAATTCTTTGTATTTTGAAGAAAAAAATCATCATTACCTTTTGGGCCCTTTGCATTGCATGCAAGGTAGGAGATCCCTCCACCCTCATTTGATAAGACCCATTAGTGAAGTTGAAAGGTTAGTGCATTCTAAGTCCCAACCCCAACCTAACCTCATGGAGAATCAAAATCAAAACCAACAAGTTCCTAAGTAAATGAAGGACTACTTTATTCCTAATCAATATCAACCGTCCTTCTATATTCAAGCACCTCAGAGCCAGGCGGTTCATTATGAAATTAAATCCTGCACCATTCAGATGTTGCCATCCTTCTATGGCAATACTAATGAAGATCCATAGAAACATCTCGATGACTTTCTCCAGATATGTTCAACTGTCAAAATTCAAAACTTCTCAGATGATGCCCTTAAGCTTACTCTCTTCCCATTCTCCCTTAAGGACAAAGCTAAATATTGGTTGGGAGCCTTGGGTAGAACAATTGACCCATGGGGAGAGATGCACAAAGAGTTCTTGAAGAAATTCTACCCCATTGGTAGGACTAATACCATGAGAAGGGCCATCACTGGATTTACACAAAATTCTGGGGAGCAAATTCATGAGGCTTGGGACAGGTTGAAAGATCTATTGAGAAAATGTCCCCATCATGGTCTATCTAGATGGCAAATCGTTCAAGCCTTTTATAAGGGATTAACAGAAAATTATAGACAAATGGTAGATGCCTCATGTGGGGGTGCTTTCATGAGTAAAAGTGAGGATGAAGCTTATGATTTATTTGAGATGTTAAGTGAAAATTCTATTAGTCATGCTTCACTTTCCTCCAATGAAAGGATGATTGGACCTGCTAAGAAGGGTGGGCTATATGAAGTCAAAAGTCAAGGAGAGTTGGAGAATAGGATGGATATTAATGCGCTTGCTCAAAAGTTGAATAAAGTGGACTTGTTGGCACAAAGGATGGAGAAGGTAGATTTGGTAGCACAAAAATTTGATCAATTATTATCCATGAATAAACAAGAACTTTCTTTTCCTTCTATCCAACAAAATCAATCTTTCTCAGATTCCAACCTTCAAGAACTTTGTGCTCTATGTTCTAGCCCAAATCATGCTGTCATTGATTGTCCTACAGCGGCCCAACTTCCCCCGTTCATTCAAGAACAAGTCTTTGCTGCTCAGGGAATCTCCAAGCCTAATTATGATCCATATTCCAATACTTACAATCCGGGCTGGAGAAATCACCCAAATTTTTCTTGAAAATCACAACAAGGACCATCTACTCAAGTCAATCCCTCAATTCCTAAACAATCTTTTCAAGTTCCGAACCAGTCTCACCAACATCTTCAAACCTCTTTTCAACATAATCAACAACAACTTCCATTTCAGCAATCATCGTTCCATCATGCTCAGGCCCCATATCAACAAGCTCCATCATTCTAGGGCCAATATAATCAATTTCCATCACATCGTTATCAACCTCAAGCTCCATTTCAAGCTCCTTATCAACCGCCTCCTCAACCCCCTCAGCCTCATTTTGAGGATAAATTTGACCAACTTCAACAACTTATTCTCTCTCAACAATAATCCATTGCTAAGTTAGAAGGTCAAATAGGTCAGCTGGCGGCTAGTAATATGAGGAGAGATGTTGGGCAGTTACCTAGTCAACCCATAGCTAATCCCCGCAATCAACAACCTCCGGGTTTCCAGCAAAGAGCTCCCATTCTTCCTCCTCCAAATCAACCCAATCAACCTCAGCCACCCCCTCCTATCGTTCCTCAATTCGAGAATGCCAAAGCTATCTCTACCCTTAGGAGCGGGAAAGTTCTTAATGATCCATATCAGGCTAAGGATGTGGGTGGTAGTTCGGGCCAAGATGCCCAAGAGAAAAGTGATAATGAGGAAGAAGAGCCGATAATTATTCAAAAGAAAAAGAAGCCGGATGGAGAGGAGAGGACAATGGACAGAGGAAAGGTCAAGGTTGATGAAGGTTTTCAAGGATATGTTCCTAAGGTCCCTTTTCCGGATGCATTAAAGCCAAAAGCTCAAAAGAAGCGGGTCCAACAAGAAGAGATGTTTGAATTATTTAAACAAGTCAATATTAATATTCCACTCTTGGATGCTATTAAACATGTGCCAGCGTATGCCAAATTTTTAAAAGAGCTTTGTACACCAAGAAGGGAGCCGAAGGCGGCAACACAGAAGATCCGTCTATCTGAAGA
Source organism: Amorphophallus konjac (assembly GCA_022559845.1). Classification (NCBI taxonomy): domain Eukaryota; kingdom Viridiplantae; phylum Streptophyta; class Magnoliopsida; order Alismatales; family Araceae; genus Amorphophallus; species Amorphophallus konjac. The sequence goes on from CM040124.1 coordinate 314,950,517, forward strand.
TGTTAGTGCTGTTTTAATGAATTCTTTACCAAAGAAGTTGAAGGACCCCGGTGCTCCATTAATTTCATGTGATATAGGTGGGGTGACATTTGATAAAGCTTTGCTAGATCTTGGAGCTAGTGTTAATTTGTTACCCACCTGTATTTATGAGCAATTTGATTTAGGCGAATTGAAGCCCACTTCTATTATCCTTCAACTGGCGGATCGGTCTTTTAAGACACCAAAGGGTTTGTTGGAGGATGTGATAGTGAAAATTCATGAATGCTATTTTCCAGTTGATTTTTTAATCTTGGATATGGCCTCATCCCAAGAGTTAAAACATACACCAATCATTTTAGGAGGCCCGTTTTTGGCTACGGCGAAGGCCAATATTAATTGTGCCACAGGGATGATGGATATTACCTTTGGAGGAGAGAAGGTCTCACTGAATATTTTTAAAGCTTCACAATACTCGGATCATGAGAGAGAATGTAATGTCATTGATATTTTGATGAAATAATTGAAGAAAATGCGGATATGAATGAGGATGTGATTGAAGAAGGTAGTTTGCTTCAAGATTCACCTCTTTCTTATGCACCCTATTCTAGAGTTGAACCACTCCCTCCACTTCAAGCTGAACCTGTTCTTCAATCTCTTGATCAGCCGCCCATTTTGGAACTTATGCCTCTACCGGATTCATTGAAATATGTTTATCTAGGCCCAGATCATACCTTGCCTATTATCATTGCTTCTAATCTTACCTCTGCTCAGGAATCTAAACTCTTAGAAGTTCTTAAGGAGCATAGGGGGGCGATAGGATGGTCTGTGGCAGATTTGAAGGGTATAAGTCCATATGTTTGTATGCATTATATCTATTTGGAGGATAATGCCAAGCCGAGTAGAGAGATGCAACGTCGGCTGAATCCAAATATGAAAGAGGTGGTGAAGAAGGAAGTTGTTAAGTGGTTAGATGCTGGGATAATTTATCCTATTTCTGATAGCAAATGGGTTAGCCCGACACAAGTGGTTCCTAAGAAGTCGGTACTGACTGTGGTCACAAATGAGAAGGGAGAAGAGGTGCCCATGCGATTACAGGCGGGATGGAGGGTTTGTATTGATTATAGAAAATTAAATGCAGTTACAAAGAAGGATCATTTCCCACTCCTGTTTGTTGATCAAATATTGGAAAGGCTGGCCGGGCAAAAATATTTTTTCTTTTTGGATGGTTATTCCGGATACAATCAAGTTGCTATCTATCCGGAGGATCAAGAAAAAACCACTTTTACGTGCCCCTATGGTACGTTTGCTTTTAGAAGGATGCCTTTTGGGCTTTGCAATGCTCCCGCCACTTTTCAAATGTATATGATGTCGATATTTTCTGACATGGTGGGGGAGACTTTGGAAGTTTTCATGGATGATTTTTCGGTGTTTGGTTCTTCATTTGAGGGGTGCTTGAAATTTTGACTTAGGTTTTGAAAAGGTGCATTGAATCCAATTTGGTGTTAAGTTGGGAGAAGAGTCACTCTATGGTGAGGGAAGGCATAGTTTTAGGCCATGTGATTTCGAAAAGGGGAATAGAGGTCGATAAAGCCAAAGTATATTTGATTTCCAATCTTCCTCCCCCTACATCTGTCAAGCAAATCAGATCCTTTCTTGGCCATGCGGGATTCTACCGCATATTTATTCAGAACTTCTCCACCATTGCTCGTCCCCTCACACAGTTGCTTGCTAAAGATACTCCATTCCATTTCGATGATTCTTGTCTCAAGGCCTTTAATTCTTTAAAAGCGGCCCTTACTCAAGCTCCAATTCTTCAATCTCCAGATTGGTTGCTTCCTTTCGAGATTATGTGTGATGCCTCGGACTATGCTGTTGGAGCTGTCCTAGGACAAAGGGTAGATAAGAAGCCCGTGGTAATATACTACGCGAGTCGCACTCTCGCTGATGCGCAGTTGAATTACACCACAACGGAGAAGGAACTGCTAGCTGTTATTTTTGCCCTAGAAAAATTTAGATCCTATCTTTTAGGGGCTAAGGTTATTGTTTACTCCGATCATTCTGCCTTAAAATACTTACTTTCCAAGAAGGATGCTAAGCCCCGTCTCATTAGATGGATTCTATTGTTACAAGAGTTTGATTTAGAAATTAGAGACAAGAAGGGGTTGGCCAATGTAGTTGCTGATCATTTATCCAGGATAGTAATCCTTGAAAGTACTCCAATGTCCGATTCTTTTCCCGATGAATAGATTCTTTCCCTCTCTCATTCTTCAACTCCTTGGTATGCTAACATTGTTAACTACCTGGAGGTAGGTCAGATCCCGGGAGGGTGGACTAAGCAGGAGAAGCATCATTTCTTTTCTAAAGTAAAACACTATTTCTGGGAGGCCCCTGAGCTATTTTATATGGGTCCCGATCAGATCATTAGAAGATGTGTCCCTAAAGAAGAACAACAATCAGTATTGAATTTTTGTCATAATTTAGCTTGTGGGGGACACTTCTCGGGAAAGAAGACAGCGGCTAAAGTATTGCAAAGTGGATTCTATTGGCCCACTTTATTTAAAGATGCTTATGAATTTTCAAAATCATGTCTGAGATGTCAGGCTGTGGCCAATAATTCAAATAGAGATATGATGCCGTTGAATCCCATTCTGGTAGTTGAAATTTTTGATGTTTGGGGAATATATTTTATGGGACCGTTTCCATCTTCTTTTGAGAATGAATATATCTTGGTGGCGGTCGATTATGTTTCCAAATAGATTGAAGCCATTGCTACTAGGACAAATGATCATAAGGTGGTTACGAAGTTTGTGAAGAAGAATATCTTTTCTAGGTTTGGTTGTCCTCGGGCTCTGATTAGTGATGGGGGTTCTCATTTCACTCATTTTCAATTCCGAGCTTTGCTTCGTAAGTATGGTATCACTCACAAGCTTGCTACTCCCTATCATCCCCAAACTAGTGGTCAGGTTGAAGTGTCGAACCGGGAGATTAAAAATATTCTGCATAAAACAGTTAGGCCGGATAGGAAAGACTGGTCTGAGAGACTAGATGATGCATTATGGGCCTATAGAACTGCATAAAAAACTCCCATTGGCATGTCCCCTTACCGTCTCATTTTTGGAAAAGCCTGCCACTTGCCAGTAGAATTAGAGCACCAAGCATATTGGGCCATAAAACATGTTAATTTTGATCTTAATCAAGCTGGTGCCCAACGAGCTCTACAAATTAATGAACTGGAGGAATTAAGGAACGAAGCCTATGAAAATGCGAAGATTTACAAAGCTAAAACCAAAGTATTTCATGATAAACACATTCACAGAAAGAGTTTTCAAGAAAATCAAAAGGTTTGGCTTTTTAATTCAAGGTTGTGTTTGTTCCCCGGTAAGCTAAAGTCCAGATGGGATGGACCGTTCATTATTGTTAAAGTTTTTGACCATGGTGCTGTTAAGATTTTGGATCCTAACAATGGTCACATTTTCACTGTCAATGGCCAAAGGTTAAAACCTTACTTGGAGAATGAACAGTTAACTGCAAAAGAATCAATTACTTTGTGTGATTTGGAGTAATTATCTCTGAGCCTTCATGCGTCTGACTGAAGATGGAAAACTTAGCGCTTCTGGGAGGCAACCTAAGGTTTTTGTTATTTGATGCTTTTTGTTTCAGTGTGTTTTAGTTGTTAGATTCAAGCCAAGGAGAAGAAGCTGTTGTCGCCAAAGGAGGTTCTGCCCGCACACTAGGTTGTCTCTTTCCTACTCAGCAAACTTCATTGTTACATTGTTCTTTCATTTCAACTGTACATGCCATTGAGGACAATATCATTCAAGTTGGGGGGAGAGGGAAAATTTTCATTGCATATAGTACAATCTGGTAGGGATTTGGCATGAATTCTTGCATATCATTTTTTACAAATTTGCATGAAAATGAAAAGATGAAATCCCCGACAGAGTTTTATTGTTTCATACTTGAATTGAAAGTAATTCTGGATTAGAAAAGGCTAGGGAAAAGGTTGAAGGAAAATTAAGTGCGATCTAGCCATGGAAAACTGATATAAGAATCTTTTTAAAAAGTTCATGCGCACTATTAGAAAAATATTCACTATGCACTCTGATGAAGCAAAATAAGACAAGCCCTCTGTTATTTTGGGAATTGTATCTGATACTCTGCATTTCTTGAGGAGGAGATCTATTTCAAGAAAAAGCTTCCTGCCAAGTTTTATAGAAAAAAGAAAAGAAAATGCAAAGGCATATTGTTGAAAGAAAAAAAAAGAGAAATTGTGAAATAGAAAGATCACGCCATGAAAAATGCTCTTGATCTGAGTAACCGGGCCTGCTTCACCTAAGACGTGTTGAGGTTCGCGCAAAAAGGTGAAGGGTAGTGCAGCATTATGGTTGTGCAAATGAAAAAAAAAAGAGAGAGAGAAAGTTCCAAAGGGACAAAAGAAAAAGGCAGACAAAAGCTAGTATGCTTAAATGCTCTGATCTAAGAGGTGCAGGGTTGAAAGGTACTTACTTAGAATAACAAATGGGGGATGCAATTATCTTAACTACAGATTTGGACTTACACATGCACAAGTGCTATTGAACTTTGATTTGTATTCTTAAATCATGTGTTTTAATTTCCAATCTAAGGCTAGTATGAGCATTAATGATTTTGGATTCCTAATCTTTGGTTGATTCTATGAAGGGAGAGTTGGATATAAGAGTATGATCTTTGTAAACTCTTGTTGGTCCTTAATTTTGATTTAATTGTATTGCTAAGGGACTAGCAATGAGTAAGTTGGGGGGTGTGATAATTGTTATATTTTACATCATAATTTACATCACATCCATCATCTTTGAGCATTATTTGAGTATATTTGTGCAACATTAGCATTAATTATATTCTCACACATTATTTGAGTCTTCCTGCATTTTATCATATTTTTGAACTTAAAAGACCATGTGAGAAATATTTAAATATTGGCACAATTATTTTGGAATTGAATATATTGATATTTTAATTTTCAGGAAACAGCGACCTAGATCAAGGTGCTATTTAAATAACGACAGATGCAAGGGCGCGTCTTCAGCAAGAAGCGACAGCTCCAAGGGCGTCAATTCAGTTGATAAAAGAAAGTGGAAAAAGAATAAAAAAATGGAGAAGAAAAGAATTAGCGCCCGAGATATAGTCGCTACATCAAGAAAGGACGCCCATATGAACAGTCGTCAATTCTTATTTTACGAAAAATAAAGAAAACAGCAAATGAGGAATTAAGGAAACTGACGCCCGAGATACAGTCGCTACTTCAGGAAAGGACGCCCTAGATTAAGGCGTCATTTAAAGAAAGACGTCCCAATATAAGTCGCTATTCAAAGTTGAACCAGAAAAGGCAACTGCAAGCTCTCGATCGAACTGTTCTTCCATGTTTGCTCTTATCTAAGCAACCCTTTATGGAAAGGAGGAGTTTAATGATGGAAAGGAGTCTAATGGATCAAGTTGCATTGCTAAAAACCTGGATTTGAGTGGATTTGGGAAGTCCACGATCGTGAGAGACCAAAAACCCTATAAAAGGATGCCATGGTCGTAGGGTTACGAGGAGAACAGGTTGGAGATCTGCCTTAGGGATTAATTTCGAAGCCTTTCCTTTCGTCTTTTGCAATTAAGTTCTTCATCAAAGTTCTGCTTTTTTAAGTCTTCTCTAACTTCTTCTTCTTCTTCATCTTCTCCTAATTCTTTCTCGTTTTTATGTTATAATTAGTTTTTCAAAGCCCTGTCTACGGTTTTTACTGTTCACCCGATTTTCATACTTTCTGTTCTTCATCATTTTTCTCAATCTTCCTCTCATCTTTTCAAGTTGTTGTCTTCATCAAAGTTCCTCTATTTTTAAAGATCTACATCTTATTTTTCTTAGCCTTCTTCTAATTCTTCCTGTTTTTGAAGCTATTCTCAATTTTTTAAAGTTGCTGTTTTACGTTTTCTATTGTTCATCCGATTTTTGCAAACACTATTCTTTAGCGTTTTTCTCCCTCTTCTGATCCTCATCTCTCTCTGCTGTCTTCACAAAAATTGTAGGTTTTTAAAAGTTCTCCAACTTCTTCTACCTCATCTTCCAATTCCTCACCGTTTTAAAGCTATAGTCAATCTTCTAAAGTTCAGATTTTTAGAGTTCTGCACTGTTCATCCGCGATCACCTCCTATTCATCCTTGTTTTTCTCCATCTTCCTTTCGTTTTCTGTCTCTGAGGTCTTCATCAATATTCTTCCCCTTCTCATCCTCTACAACTTTGATGTTTATCATTTTTCCTAATTCTCTTCGATTTTAAAGTTATTCTTCCTCCAAATCACTCTCTGTTTTCAATCTGGTTTTTCACTATTTCTTCTCAAAACACACCAACGCACACACCCTTTTGCACTGTTTTCAAATTTCCTCCATCTATTTCTTTCTTCCTCTATTTTCCTCTCATATCCCAAGGTGGATTCTCTTCCAATTGATCCTCTCACGACGTCGGCATCCAAGGCGAGGCGATCTTCATCCAAGGCTTGGCAAGGAGGCGGCGTTATTCTTCATGCATTGGCTATATTTTCTTATCTTTTCTCTTTGATGTTCCCATGTTGTAATTCTTATTTTTCTAGTGTGACTTTCCACTATCATCTTAATGAAATTCATCATTTGAGTAAATTGTGGTCTTTCTTCTTTCTATCTCTTCCAAATTCTTTTCTTAAACCCTCTCACATTCTTTAATTAGTTTTCTTACACTTTATTTTCCTTAGTTTCAATCGCACTCAAAATTTGGTTTTCAAAGCATAAGGTGTTTTTTCAACTTGTTAAAATAAGGATTTTTCCTCCTCGTGGGATCGACTCCGCTTACCACTATATAATTTGATTTTCTAATCTTTTAAAGTGAGTGTGTGTGAACATTTTAGAATTGTGGCACGGCTTTCTTAACGACACTAGTCGGTGCGCATCACCAGCCTAAGCCGTAATGGCTCTATCTCGTTCAGGCAATGAACCCAAAGCTCATGCCCAAAGCGAGGTCGGCCCACTACGACCAGGGCTGGCCCACGTCGGTCATCCCCTCGTAGGGTCTCCACACCACCTGCATTCACAAACATGCATATCATCATATCTCACATCACATCATCATATTTCATGCAAGCAGGAATTGCATCATGTTGAACATACGTACCAGTGAGGCGGGGAAGTCACGGAACTCCCGTCGTAAAACTCGTAACTCGTAGGCGAGTGACGCTCCACTCACGTATGGTAGCCAACGCCGTGCTAGAGGGAAGGATCCCTCATCTCCGGGTCGAGGGTCAGCATGCCCCATCGGCATGTATAGGTGACTCCACACCTGCGTCCATCCATTGCATTAGTAAAGCATTCACATGCATTAAAAAGAAAAAAAAAGGGAAAAGAAAAGAAGAAAGAAAAATGCATACCTGAAGGAAAGGTGAGAAGCCACTGACAGTCGTCTCTCGACCTGTCCCCGTAGACAGGTCGGCCATCAAGTGTGCCAGGAGGGCAGCACCCCAAGCGTATCTGCCGACACTCTCCAAGTCCTCAAGGATCCCTAGGAATCGGCAGTTGATGATGTTGCCCTTTGTGCTAAGTAATAATCTCCTGAGCATCAGGAGTAAGAATCTCCTCAAATCTCGATCTGCTCTTTCTCTCTCAGCCGGGTCCTGGCAGTAGACGGCCCTAGCTCCCCCAATCAGCCTCTGCGAGAACTGCTCCAGAGACTCCATCGACCTCTGTCTAGAATCACCTAACCCCACAGCAATGGTAAGGTCGGTACGGTAGATGGTCCCACACTCGCTAGGTGTCCCTGCTACCGTCTCTAACCCTAGCAACCTCTATGTCAGCTCGCTATAATCAGGTAGGGTGATCCCGCTCACAGCCTCGCCGTCCACCCTCAGTCCGGTAATCCTAGCAACATCCTCCAAGCTGGGAACCATATGACCCCATGGCATCAAGAAGGCCCGGCTAGTCCTATCCCATCTCTCCCTAAGCACTTGGATCAAGGGTAGGTCAGGTCTCATAGGCTCTATGCTAAGGAAGGGTCCGAACCCCATGGCATCTACCCTATCCCTCTGAAAATCTGGGAGCCCGTAGTAAGCTGCTCGAACCTGGACCTAGGAGATCTGAGTCCTCATCAATCCCTGCAACAACAAAAGAACATTTTCACTTGAGTTTTATGTAAGTTTCTTATGTGGATATTCATTTGCTGTTACAATTTGTTCTCTATTTGAATTGACGACCTATCCTAGGTCGTGACTTATAATTGACGCCCCTGTGGGGGTGCTATTTCAGAAGGTGTTTCTGGTGATTTTATGCGTAATTTTGAATTGACGACCAACCCTGGGTCGTTGTTTGTTTAAATGACGCCCCTGTGGGGGCCATTGTTTTGAAGTTAATTTTCAATTCCAAAATTATAATTGTGATAATTTTGAATTGACAACCATCCTAGTGGCCGTTGTTTAATGAATTAACGCCCCAGTGGGGGGGGTGGTTTTTGTGGTGTTTTAAAATAAGCAGAGCGCGAAATAGAAATAAAACAGAAGCATATAACAAAAATAAAAGAAATAGCATGGAAGATAACAACAAATGATAAATAAACATGATATTTTAAAATGACGACATGCTGCAGGGCGTGGTTTCATGAATTATCATTTTTAAAAATTAAAAACAATTTAAATTGACGACCCAGGGTGGGTCGTTATTTGAATTGACAGCACCCACTGGGGCGTCATTTTACTATGTCACTGGTTCAACATTTCTCCCTTCACCGAGGGCTATGGAAAATTGAAATAAAAGTAAAATTAAATCAAAATTAAATGAAATGGAGGGTTAGGGCAGCTACCTTGCTCCGTTCTGGTGCTAGCAACCCTCCACGAAGGGGTTGCCGTGGCTGCCGTGGTGGCCGGGGTTGACGGACGTGGCGAGGTCGAGGGGACGCCGCCGCCGGTGGTTCTTCTTCACCTCCTCCTCCTCCTTCTTCTTCTTCTTCACCATCGTCGTCTTCCTCGTCCTCTTCTTCATCCTCGCCATCATCTTCTTCTTCTTCTTCTTCCTCGTTCCCGTCGTCATCTTCCCCTTTGTTGGCGGTTTCTTCTCCTCCACCGTGCTCCACCATCGGAGCGTCTTCGGCCGCCGCGGGAGTACCTTCCTCCTCGACGTGTCCATCGTCGCCAAGGTCCACCACCTCAGGGGCGGTGACCCTTTGCCGTTTGAGTGCACCGCCCGTCATGGGTTCGAGCAGAGAATGAAAAGAGATGGAGATGGGGGGAGTGGGGCTCAGTTAGGGTTTGGTTGCAGAAAGAGAGAGAAGAGGGAAAGTAGATAAAGGAAGGAGAAGAAGAGAGGGAAATAAGGTTTAACGGTCGAAACGAATTGACGCCCTAATGGCTGTCGTCAGTCTCTCAATTGATGGGTTTGTTAAAGGCGTGATTTAAGGATATGACGACCCGAGTTTAGGCGTCATTTTACTTTGCATGGGAACTCGTAATTGTCGTCAGACGCATTAATGGGAGATTGATTGATGTGATTGTCGTCATGATTACTGTTTGGAATTGACGACAGCTTGCGCAGGCGTCGCATGTTTAAGGGACGACATGAATGAAGGCGTTATTTCTGAGAAATTGAGGAATTATTTTGAAAATAATTTAAGGAATTTAAACCGATTAACGCCTCAGGTGGGGGCGTGAATTAATTAACGCATGTTTGCATAAACGTCAATTGTGTTTTTATTTATTATTGAGAATTTATTGAAAAAGATTGACGACATGTTCTAAGGCGCTGTTTAAGGAATTGACGTCATTCTGGGAGGCGCGGCTCAGTACAGAGACCCGAAGTTCAATTTTATCAGACAGAATCATATTGAATTAGAAGACAAAGATCATATAACATGTTGTTTTGGCTCAATTAAGGAAAGATTCTTTATTTCATTAAGAAAATCATTGTTACATTCAATGAGCCATTATGGGCCTTATTTTCCTAAGTGCTATTACATAAGACTTGCATTTGTCTTCTTCTTCTTCAACATGTTGCTTGGACCTATGAAGTAGTCCAACCTTCCATTGAGCCATGATTGTCTTGACTTCCTCTTGATCTCCACTTGAGCCTAGTTCCCTCCTCTTGAGTGGTGGAAGATGAGAAGGTTCTTCAAAGGTGTGCCGAGGTAGTCCAAGTTGTGGGAGGCACCGGTGTGCATTATAGAGGACGAAGTCGGTCCCGCCGATTAGTCATAGCTCGATGCCGGAGGAGAGTCTTGAGTGAAGCTCTTGGGTCTTGAGGAACCCCGGTGTGCAAGTGAAGCCGCTCTTGGGCATGGTCTTGAAGTAGTTCCTCCAATCACTTCTTTTCTTGAGATTTGGCACCCGATTAGTCACCCTCTCACATAGGCCTAAGGAATCCGTCATGTACCGGAGGGGGCTCTTAGAAAAGAGTTTTGAGGCCAATTGAGTTTCTTGGCATGGATCAAACTTTAGGTGGAGGTCCACCCAACAAGAAAGAAGTAGCATTGACCCAAAGAGAGGCCGTCCCAAGGAAGCCGAGGTGAGTCCATTATATAGGTTGGCTAGCACCGCCGGTCCTATCCTTTTGCATTCCTATATGCTAGCTATGGTGCTCAAGTGGCATTCCTCTAGGTGGTCTTCCAATGAAGGGAAAAGGAGAGCTCCTACCATGCATACAACAAATCCCTTCATCACCCTCTCCAACAAATCTTCATTCTCTTCGGCCTTGTCCATGTTCTTGTATACCCATGAGGCTAGTTTCAAAAGATTGATTCCTTTGTGAGCTTTGATTTGGTTCACTAAGTTTGGGCTTTGTAAAAGGCTAGTAAGTATATCATGGGCACTTATTGGCTTAGTCAAGCTAGCCATTCTTGACTCGTCACCTTGTTTCATCCTTCTTAAGCCAAGGAGCATCTCTACTTTCTCTAAGAGTATGGTGGCTTCAAAAGTGGAAAAGAGGAAAGTATGAGTGTTTGGGTGCCATAATTCTATTAGTGCTCCTATGGAAGCCCAATCTAGATGGATGTCATCATAATGGGTAGCATGGGTAACGAGGCCTAGTAAGTGCCACCTTGAGAGAAAGGACCCCATATCTAAAGATAATTTGGAGAGGAGTAAGGGGAGCCACTTGATTTTTAAGAACCTCCTTGGTCCCGGTACATTTGGGTAGTCCTGAATAAAATGGAAAAGGAAAGAAGAGAGAAGAGAGAATGCAATCAGTATTTTGAAGAAAAGAGGAATAATAAAATAAAAAGCTTTAACACAAATCAACTTACTTGGATCGTATTGATTCTTCCGCTGATATGGCCAGCAACTTCAGATATCCTAGGAAATCCCATCCTATGTTTCTTCGTGAATCTCTGCATCATAGCTTTCTCCATCTTCTTCTTCAGTTGAAAGACCATGTGTTGCTAATCTGCGGTTCTCTATTGAGTCTTGGCTGCAACGACTCTCAGTTGTTTGATATGTTTAGCAGACGAACAAATGCATCCTTTTATAATGTTCGACGCTTTGGCTAGCCGTTTAGAGCAATCACGGTTTGAGTATAATTCGAACGAGTCACTGGAGTTTTGTTTCCGAGCAGGGAATGGAGTACCAACGTTATTGGCAAATTGACGACAAATCTTCTGGCGTCATTTTTGTGATTCGTGACATTCTCAGTGTCATCTTTTACTTAATGCCTCTATAGAGGACGTCATTTGTAGTACGATTCCAATTCTAACAGTGAAAGTAATTAACACCCCAATAACTGTCGTCATTTATGTTTGTGACGCCGCTGCATAGGGTCATCATTTCCTGGGTTTACTTCTTTTGAATTGCTTTACAGCATTATGATTGTTGATGAACTTAAGTGCTTTATTTCTTGATTAAATTGATTGTGTTATGCACTTATGATCATAGTTTGAGCTTTATTGAGCTGGTGATCTTTTATTGAGCTAATGATTTTGAGCACAGAGAAGCACAGGTTATGTAGGTCCTGAAATGACTAGATTATTTCTATTGGTAACATCATTCCATCCCTTGTATCTTCTCCTGTAAGCATTGTTACTATAGGATATCTACTCTATTATAGCATATCAAGGACCTTGTGGTTCTGATGAACCTGGAATTTGAGTTCCTATTCATCAAAAACAGTGATGATTCCAGGGGAGTCTTGATCACATGGATAGGCCGTTGGGTCATTCAAGATTTAGGATGACGGTTCCACTTTCTGAGTTGATGCGTGGACAAACGGGCTTCAGCTTAGTGTCAGCTCAGAGATCGGGATTCCTGACCAAGCCTGGATGGTTTAACAATATAATCCTTGATTATTTTCTATTTTAGTTTGTTTTAATTTTTCTTTTAGCCCAGTATGCATCATGTAGGACTTTGATCTTTAATGATGAAAATCCTCATATTACGCCAATAATGAGGGCCTCTCGCTCTTGATTGAGTTGACATGAGATATTCCACTCCAAATCAGGTACTTTATTCTCCTTGAAGCCGCTCAGGCCGGTTCCTTGAAAGCATTCATTTGCTGGGTCTTTATCTCAATTCACTTTACTTTTTCTGCAAACCCACCTTGGTTGTAGCACGTCCACATTGACTGGTAACCACTCTCCAATGGTGTCTTTCCTTCCGTGCCCTCACGCACATTTTGTTTATTAACTTAGTTCCTTCATCCAGCTGATCATTGTTTTCTTGCAATCATCCGAAGTTATATCATTCAGAATCCTGGAAAGATTTCCAAAGCTTAGTATCGGAGGCGTGTCACATCACACCTTGGCATCTATTTATCAGTTAGCTCCCTTCATTCCGCTCGTTGCACTTTTGCTTCATTCCGTCTCACTCCCTTGCAAAGTAGACACCAAGGCGGGACAGCTGTAGACATGCCAAAATCGATGCTATGTTGAGTAAATCTCATGTCACCACATGACGCCCCAAAGTGGACTTCAATATTGGCTTAATATGAAGTTTTTATAATTATTTGATAATTTCTCCATAATAATTGTAATTTCTTGGTATCTTTCCTCTAAATATTGAAATTAACGCCTGGAGGGAGGGCGTCATTTAACTGACGACCTGAAGAGGGTCATGATTCCATAAATAAACGACTGTTCAAACAGGCGTTGTTTCTTGGATTTTACGAATCCTAAAGAAAATAAAACTCAAAGAATTGACGTCCTCTTGAGGGGCGTTGATTATTTAACGCCCATTCAAACAGGCGTCATTTATCAATTTTATATTAAGAAAGTCCTTTATTGCCATAAATAAATCCAGGAATTAACGACTATGTGAATGTCGTCATTTCAATTAACGCCCTTCTTCAGGTCGTCATTTTCACTTCCGTCTCCCTTTCGCCTGCTTCTTTCTAGTAGTGATCCTTTCCCCATTATACACCTTGTGTTCGATTGGGAAGAGGGCTCCTTATTAGAGGATTCATTGCCTTGTTTTAATCCTATTGATGCAAGGATTTTTGGCCTATAAATACCCCATGGTGGTCTTCTCGTGCAAAAAGGTTAAGAAGAAACACAAAAAAAGGCACTGCATCTTCATAGAGAGAGAGAGAGTTTTTCTTCCCTTTTGCAGGTGCTCCTTTAATTTTACTTCCACCGGCGGCGTCTTCATCCTGTAGCATTGAAGTTCTTCCCTTCCCTTTACTGCTGCACACACAGCAGAGAGGGCATCTTCCCTTTGCTTTATTTGTTTTTTTTAGTTATTATTCATCATCACATGTGCATCTTCTCTAAGTTTTGCTAAAGATATTCACTTATTTGCTTTGCATAGCATTCACATCTCCCTCCCTTTTACTCCTCTTAGGGGTTTTAAAATCAAAACACACAAGGTGTGTTCATGCTTAAATTGATTGATTTCATATTTTTAGAGTATTGATACTACACGCTTGGCTAATCCATATCTTTATTTTTGTGTGTTTGTGCAAGGGTAATCAAGCTATAAACCCCCTTCATCGGCCGACCGATAGAAGGAGGAAGGAAGAACTCCCAATCTCACCCGCTTCATACAAGGCACATGCGATCATCCTTCTTCTTTTGAGGTAACCCCTCTGGCGATCACCCTCCATAGAGCATCTCATGCTCATCCTCTTTTCCTTCATATCCCACTCATTTTAGCATAATTATTCATTCATAATTATTGTCATTTTTATTTCTCATTAAAATGTCTATGTGACACGTTCACTCTACATGGATTTAGCCGAAAATGACGTTCCACGCCCGTTCTACACGAAGGACATCGTGCTCCACCACGTGGGTTTCCCACTTCCCCGCTCCACGGCCGCCTCCACGGCAACACCACCGCACCTCTCACACCTCGGGCTCGCCAAGGCTGCCTCCTGTAATCCCTGTAACAGCCCGGAGTGATCATACCACCGAGAAGCAAAGAGAGAGGGGAGACGTGCGTGGAAGAGAAAAGAGAGGGTGAGGGGGAGAGAGAACCCTTCGTGGGTTCACAAAAAAAAGAATTTGATATATATTTTTTGTTAAAAAAACTTAAATTACAATAAGGTCTTATAATAAGCAAAATTGCATATATGCCTTATTTTATTTTCAAAAGCTTATATAATTGAATAAACCCACTAAACTAGGCCCATTAAGCCCACTAAAATAGCCTAAATTCATGAATCATTCCACACTTCAATATCGATAAGGATCCGCTAAGACTCCATTAACTACCGGGTCTTACAGTCCCTCCCTCCTAATAGAAATTTCATCCTTAAAATTTAAAAGGAAGCATAAGGAGAGAACTGAAAGAAGATATGTCTTACTCGAATAAAAATGGAAACTGCTGACGCATTTCATCCTCACGTTCCCAAGTAGCTTCATTACCCAAATGACGCTGCCATGCTACCTTTACCAAAGGGATTACCTTATTCCTTAGTCGTTGTTCACGACGATCATCAATCAGTATTGGAAACTCTGGCGTGGGTAGATCTGCTGTCACTTCAGGCCACATCGAATCATCTAATACGTGAGATGCATCAGGAGTATACTTCCTTAACTGAGAAACATGAAACACATCGTGGATTGCTTGCATCGCCGATGGCAACTGAAGTCGATAAGCCACTTGGCCCACACGTTCCAAGATAGGAAACAGACCAATATATCGGGAACTAAGCTTTCCACACTTCCTAAATCTCATCACACCTTTCATTGGGGATATTTTCACAAAAATAGAATCTCCAGGCTCAAATTGCGATGGTCTTCTACGTCGATCTGCATAGCTTTTCTGTCGACTCTGAGTCGTCAACATTTTCTGCCTGATCAGACGTACCACATCAACACATTGCTGAATCATGTCAGGCCTTGTCAATAGTCGGTCACCAGTCTCAAACCAGTTCAACGGTGTACGACAAGGACGCCCATACAAAGCTTCATACGGAGCCATATCAATACTAGAATGATACCTATTATTGTATGAGAATTCCACCAGTGGCAAGTGTTGACTCCATGAACCCTGCCAATCCAGACAACACGATCGCATCATATCTTCTAACGTCTGAATAGTCCTCTCGGACTGACCATCAGATTGAGGATGATACGCTGAACTAAATGCCAATTCTGTACCCAACGCCTTTTGAAAACTCTGCCAGAAGCCAGAAGTAAAAAGCGGGTCATGACTTGACACAATAGATATTGGAATTCTATGCAATGGCACAATCTTTTCAACATAAAGCTCTGCCAATCTCTGAACATTCCACGTCACCTTGATTGGCAACAATCTCGATGTCTAAGTTAAACGATCAACTAACAGCCAAATACCATCATAGCCTTGTGAAGTTCAGGGTAAACCCACAATAAAATTAGTAGTAACATGATCCCACTTCCACATCAGAATTTTCAATGGTTGAAGCATTCCTCCATGCCTTTGATGCTCAGCTTTGACCTGTTGACATGTCAAATATTTAGACACAAAGTCAGCTACATCCCTTTTCATACCTGGCCACCAAAACTACCTTTTCACATTATGATACATTTTTGTGGTGCCGGGATGAATAACATAGCGGGATCCATGCGCTTCACGCAAAATAACATTCCTCAGTGATTCATCAGCTAGAACATAAAGTCTACCTCTGAATCCAACCACTGAATCGTCACCGAACTCCACATCTGGCATTAACACAATGCGAGACAACTCAAAATCTGCTTGATGTTCCTCCCTGATCTATTGGTAAATAGCTGGAGTCATCACCAGACTAGCAAGAACGGCTACCATCGGATCACGGGGAATTTTCAATCTGAACGTCTCACAAGGAAACTGTTCCCACAACTTCCATTCTCGTATCAACAAATGACTGACCAGCACTTTCTTGCTCAATGCATCAGCCACTACATTCATCTTGCCATGTTGATAAGACAAAGTAAAATCATAATCTTTCATATACTCCATCCATCTACACTGACGAAGATTCAAATCCTTCTGAGAAAACACATATTTCAAACTTTGATGATCCATGAAGATCTCAAATTTCTCACCATACAAGTAGTGTCTCCATATCTTCAATGCAAAAATCACCGTCGCCAACTCTAAATCATGAGTAGGATAGATTTCTTCCTATTGCTTTAATTGTTGGGACGAATATGCCACAACATTGCCATGCTACATAAGCACTGCACCTAAACCTACCCGAGAAGCATCCGTACACACAGCGAAGCCACCCGAGCGAGAAGGTAAAACAAGCACTGGAGAAGTGGTGAGCAACCTTTTCAATTCATTGAAGCTCTGTTCACACTTATCCGACCACACAAATGGCACATCTTTGCGAGTCAACTTAGTCATTGGTGCAATAATTCGTGCAAAATCTTGAATGAATCTTCTGTAATAGCCAGCAAGACCCAGAAAACTCTTGATCTCTGTCATAGTCTTAGGGCTCTGCCATTGTAGAATAGCTTCAATTTTAACAGGATCAACCGCAACTCCATTGCCAGAATTCACGTGGCCTAGAAAATGAACTTCCCGAAGCCAAAACTCACATTTGCTAAATTTTGCATAGAGCTCGTGATCTCGCAGAGTCTGCAAAACTACCCGAAGATGCTGAACATGTTCTTCCTCAAAGGCCGAATAGACCAAAATGTCATCGACAAAGATCACCACAAATTGGTCCAAATATGGATGAAACACACGTTGCATGAGGTCCATAAAAGCTGTTGGAGCATTGGTTAGCCCAAATGGCATAACCAAAAATTCATAATGACCATACCTCATACTAAAGGCAATCTTCTCCACATCGGACTCCCTAATCCTCAATTGGTAATAACCAGATCGAAGATCAATCCGTGAAAAGACACTAGTCGACTGAAGTTGGTCAAATAAATCATCAATCCTGGGCAAAGGATATTTATTCTTGACAGTCACCTGATTTAATTGCATGTAATCAATACATAGCCTCAGGCTTCCATCTTTCTTCTTCACAAATAACAAAGGAGCACCCCATGGAGAAAAGCTAGGACGGATATAGCCCTTTTCCAGCAATTCTAACAACTGTGCTCTCAATTCTTTCGATTCGGCAGGAGCCATACGGTAAGGTGCCTTTGCTAAAGGTGCCGTACCTGGAATTAGTTCAATTACCATCTCAATCTCTCGTTGTGGAGGTAAGCCTAGCAACTCATCAGGAAACACATCAGGAAATTCACAAACCATAGGGATGTCATCTATCTCCTGCTGTGGTGCCTCAACAGCCACCAAGGAAGCAAAGAATCCCTGACAACCTGCATTAAGTAATCTACATGCTCGAATTGTAGAAATAAGCAAGCGAGAAGAACGAGATCGAATACCTTGAGAATAGAATGCTGCTTTCCCAGATGGCTAAAAATAAACTTTCTTTGATTTACAATCAACCACGGCTCCATAACCCTCTAACCAATCCATGCCTAGAATAACATCATAGTCTACCAACTTCAACGCATATAACCTAGCTGGCAACTGCTGATTCCCAATCACTATTGGAGTCTCCTCAAGATAGAAAGGTGTAAACATGAACTCCCCAGAATGCAATTCAAAAAGTAACTCACATGACATCTCCGATGTCGGCTCCTCAATACAGGCAACAAAATCTTCAGAAATAAATGAATGAGAAGCACCTGAGTCAAATTAAACACGAGTTGCATGACCATAAATCATAATGGTATCTTCTACAGGATGAGATGCAACTACTTCTGAACGAGTCATATGTGTAACTCTCCCTTTTTGCTTCTTTCCACCTGCAGTAGACTACTGCGATGATGATACTGTTGCCTGTGAATACTGTTGTGACTGTGATGGTGGTGGAGGTCGGAACTGTTGTGGCTATGAAAATGAAACAGGCTGCTTCAGCCTCAACGGACAATCACGGACCACGTGTCCCACCTGATCACACCGAAAACACACCACGGGCATCGAACACGGTGTACCCAAATGACTACCACCGCACCTCGGACATGGTCTCGGCTGACTAGCCACCGATCCCTGTCGCTGAAAAGAAGAGGGTGCTGATTGTTGCATGGTACCAGAGGAAGCTTTCCTATCATACTGCTTCTTGGATTTCCTGAACATCCGCTTGAATTTGGACTTCATGGAGGAAGTACCACTGGCAGAAGGAACAGACGATGGTACCCCCATCACACTTGGTTGACTACTATCCTGTTGATGCTATACATTCTGCTGCACTGGCTCAACTTGGGTCCGCCCTCGAGTTCTTGACATATCCAACTCCAACGCTGCTATTGCCTGATATGCCACATCTAACTCTACCACTCGAGTTGCAATCAGAGGCTGCCTCAGCTCCGGCTTCAAACCACGCAAAAACTGCTCAGTCTTCAACCCTTCATCAGCAAGAATATGAGGGGCATACCGACCCAATTCCATAAATTTGTTCCGATATTGCAACACTATCATCTCGCCCTGAGCCAACTCCATGAACTGGTACATTTTGTCCATCCTGAGATAAGCTGGACTATATGTACGCTCGAATGAAGTCACGAACTCCTTCCAAGTAATCAGTCGAAGAGGACGGGACTTGAAAGTCACCTCCCACTCCGTGGTCCACCACGCGAGTGCTGCCCCCTGCAACTGAAAAGTAGCTACCATCACCTTCTCATCTTCAGTGCATTCCATAGAACGGAACACATGCTCCGTCACATCCAGTCAAACCCTAGCCGCATCTGGATCAGCTTGTCCTTCATATGTCGGTGGGTGGAAAAGAAGAAATTCCTTCAGAACTCGAACATAACCACCTTGAGGCAATAAGTCTTCACCAGCAACAGGGTCAACACGGCCTTGCCCTTGAACATTCACTGGGTGAGGCGAAGTACCGCTCTCTTCCCTTGGAACATCTCGGGGCACATTAATTTGGACACGACCTCAGCCTCTCCGTCTAGGCGGTATTGATCTAGGCTTAAGAGAAAACACACAACGAAAAATCCATAAGCAATTATGGAAAAATAACCTAAGCCAGCATTAGTGGTACACATGGACTTGCTCTCGACTATTGCAATTTCAATTCCTTATACATCACCCCAACATTGCTCTGATACCAACTGTAACGACCCGGAGATCCGGATACCGGTAAACTGATAACAGGACTCGGAGATGCCACCCAAGAGGCTGATGAGGCCCCGTAAGGGTTGGGAGGATTGGTTGAGGAGGTGTATAATGAACTGAAAGTATACGCGTAATTATAAAATAGCAATTTTAAACAGAAGCAATTCACAATATCAAAGTGATATATTTACATAAAATAGTCCAGATCCATACGTAACAAGTCCAACACTGAACAGAAGTCAAAATAAACAACTACACGGGGCATACCCCCTCCAAAAGGAAACAAATGACAGCCAGACAGACGGACCACTACTGGCACCTAAGATTTTTCGCCAAAAGCACGAGAAAAGCCTATGGTCTGCTGCTCTGTCTCACCTGAAAAGGAATGGTGAGTCTCACAACATAGACTCGGTAGGGTTCACGCGGATCCCTACCTCACAACTAAACATATAAAAGAAATTCATCATGCAATGGCATAAAAGAACGACAGTTAATAAAGCTGTATAGGTACATGAATAATTTAAAGATAGCTAATTTAAATGCCATTTAATATTCAAACGAATATCTAAACACGAGAACCATAATCTACCAATAGAATGAAAATTCAACAATTCCAAGTGATAGGAGAGAGAAAGGACAACCAGAAATAAGACCAGACGCGTCCATTGATGACTTATAATGTGCCTCAAGTATCTGCATGAGCCTGGAACGCGGCAAGTAAGACACGTAACAGTAACTGAGGTCAAGAACTAGTCAGGGTCACACTCGTCAGTGTCAGTCCAAGCCTATGACCACGTGTGCATACACAGGGTCAATGCATTGAGCCAGGCCTCTACTTAGTTTTCCCCCCAGTAGGACGCTACTACCAAGCAAGGGGGCCCACGAAAACTAGCTTACAAACCGTACGTCGGGACTACCCCGCCACCTCTCCCAGGTGGGCCGACACTAAAGGTCGTCGGGCTACGACTAGTGGTTCCATCACAAGGAAAGAGAAAATAATTCTATTAAGATCTAAAAATGTGCCACAGTTCATAAAAATATTTAAACATGACGAACTTGAAGTATTAAATGCATAATTAAATGAACAGGATGAAATTCACATACTGTAGGTCTAAACGGTCTAGCATAGGCCCGCAAGGACAGGGTAAATGGTCAAACGATTGACCGCTAGACCGACCCAAACGGTCCTCTCCATGATCACTTGGACACGAACATTTCATATAATTAAACGGGATGAAACCTGATCGCAAACAGTCGCGCGACAGACCGCTTAGGGACGATAAACGGTCAGGTCAAAGACCGCAAGGCATATACTGCCTTACTCGGTCAAAGGGACTAAACGGTCACCTACTGGCCTGCTAGGGTCTGCAAACGGTCGGTCGAATGATCGCCTAAGACACTAAACGGTCAAGCGTAAGACCGCTTAGGCCCACCGCCTTACACCGTAACGTAAACGGTCCCTGGAACGACCGTAAGCCGTCCAGAGGACCCGAAATGCGGGAATTCCATTTGGAACCCCTCCCAATCGATACAAATCGATGGGAAAACATTGTAAAACCTATTCTAAGCTATCACACACCCATTCCACAATCATTATACATCCGAAAACATAAAGACAATGGCCATGAATGGATTGAAAACATAAATTACAATGTTCATGCTTTGAAAACATAAATGACGATTTTCATGCATATGGCCATCCTATTAACATGGAAATGGGTAGGAAACGATCCTAACGAAGCAAGGAAGCCATCCCCCTACGTGGATTGAGCCGAAAATGACGTTCCACGCCCGTTCTACACGAAGGACGTCACGCTCCACCACGTGGGTTTTCCACTTCCCCGCTCCACAGCCGCCTCCACGGTGACACCACTGCACCTCTCACGCCTCGGGCTCACAAAGGCCACCTCCTGCAATCCCTACAATAGCCCGGGATGATCACACCACCGAGAAGCAAAGAGAGAGGGGAGACGTGCGTGGAAGAGAAAAGAGAGGGTGAGGGGGAGAGAGAACCCTTCGTGGGTTCACAAAAAAAGAATTTGATATTGGAGAGGGGGATTTCTGTAGCCCATTCAAAGAGCAGCCCGACTAGGCCCGACAGGACCCCACGAGGCCAAGCTCGCCTAAGTGATAGCCCACAGGGCCCACTCAGGGAAGAAAGCCCAATAAAAAATCGTTGGAGGACACAACCTTCCTAGGCGGCCTCTAGGCTCGGAGGGCCCGAGTGTCGGTCAGGTCACAGGGAAGGTCCGGCCCAAGCCATATCTCCGCCCGGGAGAAGAAGGCGTACGCCGACCCATCCAACCCATCCTCTTCCGAGCTAAGCCTATCGCCCGGTAGGGCTAGCCTCTCTGCGCTCGGAACGGCTGACGATTGCTTATCCTTTGCAGCTGTTAAGAGTCCACATCCGGCAGGAATTCAGGAAGGCAAGGGACTTCTTCTTCCCCAAGGTGATAACGTTCCCACGATAAGGCAATGAAAGCCCACGATGAGGATGTAACCCCCACCTGAAACCCCTCGGCTTATAGGACTCCAGGAGACGGCGTACTATTTAAACCAGGGAGACCCTCCGACGAAGGTAAGGGCACTCATACGCTCAAAGCTCCTGAGCAAGAACCACTTCACCCTCTGGTGGAGAGGGATCTCGCGCACAAGCTCTCACCTCCCTTTATTGCTCCCGCCATAGCTCCACTGACTTAAGCATCGGAGGGTTTTCCCCAGGGTTTCCCTTGGGCCCCCTGATCTGTTTCCCTATCTTGCAGTTCACTATCTGGTGATCCACCATCCGCTCAGGACCAGCGTGAGATCACGCCTCTTCATCTGGCGCCGTCTGTGGGAAACGTACAAAAAGCCAGTATGGTGCGAAGGAGCTCAGGGAGGAGGTCCACCGGCGAGAGGGGAAAGGCTGTGGTAGCGGCATGGGATGGCCCCTCTCGGGCCTCACAGAACCCTCCCTCCAACGCCAGTGCCCCCGCCGACGATCCACCACCCCCTCCTGCGGCGGTAGGGCTACCACCCAACGGTGGCGCCGAAGCCTTCCAGGCCCTCAACGTGAAACTGGATGTCCTCGTGGAACTCATGAGGGCCCAGGAGGCTAGGGATGGAAGGTCCCACGCTCTGACAGGGAGCCCTCCCCATGAAAATATGTCCCAACACACCGCCGGAGGCCGCTTCACCCTCCGCGGCCAGCAGATCATCCATAACCGGACGGGAGGTCCCTCGCATGCCCCGCCTCCAGAGCAAGAGGCTTCCTCCACGCCGAGGAGAGGAAAACTGGGGGCGCGCCATCCGAACCCGGAGACTGATGTTCCCGGAGATCGCCAAGACGCTCCCCCCAGCCCCACGACGCGGCAGCAGCCGGAGTTATCCCTCCGACTACGAGATTTTGAGAGGCGATTCGCAGAACAGGAGCGCGCCCTTCGCGCCCTGCAAAAGACCTCTTTTCTGGAGGACAAGGAGAAATCCCCATTCTCTGAGTACATCTTGAAGGTAGAGGTATCTCCCAAAATCTCGATCCTTACCTTCAAGCCCTACGACGGCCAGGGCGACCCGGCCGATCATTAAGACAGCTTCGACGCTCTAATGACCCTGCACGGAGCGTCCGACGCCATCAAGTACCGAGCCTTCGTGACCACCCTGGTCCAAGGTGCTCAAGCATGGTTCCGGGCCCTCGCCCCTGGATCCATCCGAGACTTCAAGCAATTTGGGCGAGTCTTCAAAGAGAGTTTCACCGGAAGTGCCCCCCCGAGGTTAGTAGCGGGGCTCCTGGCCCTCAAACAGGCGCAAGGGGAAAGACTCCGGGCCTATATTCACCAATTTAAATCGGAAGCCCTGAGAATCCCCCGCCTGTACGTGGCCTCAGCCATAACCACACTGACTGGGGGCACCCGGGACGAGAATCTCCGCCGCGAGCTTGTCCTCCACCCTCCCTCGATACTCGCCGAGCTAGTGACTCTGGCTTTGCGCCACGCCGAGTGCGAAGAAGTGCTCAGCGCTTGCCGAGACGCAACCGGCCCGGGTCGGGAGGGGGACAAGAAGCGGGCTCCCGAGCCAAACTCAGGCCCGGGGAAAAAGAGAGACCGTGATGGGGAGCGCAAGCGAAAGTATGAGCGGTACACCCCACTAGCCGCACCGGTCTATGAGATATATGAAGACATCAAAGACTCGGGACTTCTCCGCCAACCCGAGCCGATGAGGTCGAAGAACCGCAGCCACAGCAAGCATTTCTTATTCCATGGCGATCACAGGCACCACACCGGTGACTGCCACCAGCTCCAGGACAAGATCGAGCGCCTTATCCGTCTGGGTCACCTAGCTCGGTTCACTGCCGAGCGTAAAGAAGATCGAGGCGACACAGAGGAGATTGACAACGCCCCCCGAGGGGTCCACATCAACGTCATCTCCGGAGGGATGGCATCAGGAGGTGACAGCAGCCGAGGAAGGAAGCATCATGCCGAGCGGGTGAGCCGAGCCATAGAGCCTCCCAAGGCCCCGCCAAGTGAGCCCCAGGTCATAGTCTTCTCCGACCGAGACCTGGAAGGGCTGAGCACCCCACATGACGACGCCCTCGTGATCTCTACTACGATAAACCATTGTAACGTAGATAGAATTCTAGTTGACAATGGGAGTGCCCCTGATGTACTATCTTATGACTGTTTCCTTAAGATGGAGGAGGATCCATCCAAACTCCGCCCGGTCCGAATCCCCCTCTGCGGGTTTAATGGACTGGCCACCTATCCCGAGGGAGCCCTAAGCCTGCCGGTTACCCTCGGCACCCCACCCAAAACCGTTACGGTCATGGTGGACTTCATAGTGATTAAAGGGATGATAGCGTACAACGCCATCTTCGGCCGGGGCATCCTCAGCCGGATAAAGGCCGTACCATCTACCTATCACCAAAAAGTGAAGTTCCCCACCAAAAATGGGTTGGGGGAAGTCCGAGGTAACCAAGCCACGGCCAGAAGGTGCTACAATATCTCGGTAGAGGCCACAAGGCTAGACGGGAAGGATAAGGGCCCTGGGGGAGTCGAGGATAAAACCGCAACCACCGAGCCTGGTGGCGAATTGCTGACGGTTTTCCTAAACGATGACCCGACCCTAGGAGTAAGGATCAGAGCCGACCTACCGCCCAAGGTTCAGCAGTAATATAAGAAATTCCTTTCTGAGTACATCCGAATTTTTGCTTGGTCCGATGATCAACTCCCTGGGATACCAGAGGAGACTGTAATGTACAAGCTCAACCTCGACTCCGCCATGAAGCCCGTTCAGCAACGCAGAAGGAAGCATGCACCAAAGAAGCAGGCGATCATCAAGGCGCAGGTCACCAAGGGACAAGAGACCGGCTTCTTCAGACCGATCTTGTACCCGACGTGGCTAGCCAACGTTGTCCTGGTGCCTAAAGCTTCGGGCAAATGGCGGATGTGCGTGGACTTCACCGATCTGAATAAGGCCACTCCTAAGGACTGCTATCTATTACCGAGCATCGACTAATTGGTTGACTCAACCTCGGGCAATGAGATACTCAGCTTCCTAGACGCCTATTCAGGTTACCATCAGATCAGGATGGACCCAGAAGATGTCGAGAAGACCGCCTTCATCACCGACTATGGCGTATACTGCTACACCCGAATGCTTTTCGAGTTGAAGAACGCTGGAGCTACGTATCAAAGGCTGGTCAATCACATGTTCGAGGAGCAACTAGGTCGGAACGTCGAAGCCTACATTGATGACATGCTCGTCAAGACCCCCAAGGCCCAAGACCACTTTCCTGACCTCGCTGAAACCTTCGGCACCCTCCTGAAGTACAACATGAAGCTCAATCCTACCAAGTGTGCCTTCGGAGTGAGATCTGGGAAGTTCCTGGGTTTCTTGGTCACTCAGCGTGGGATCGAAGCCAACCCCGACAAGGTCCAGGCCATCCTAGACATGCGTCCGCCCACCAGCATCAAGGACGTCCAGCGCCTAACTGGGCGTGTCACCGCTCTCAACCGCTTCCTGCCCCGTGCGGTCGAACGATGCCTGCCCTTCTTCAAGCTATTGAGGGGGCCCAAGTTGGCATCTGCTACGTTCGCATGGGATGAGGAATGCCAGAGAGCGTTCGTCGAGCTTAAGGAGTTCCTGGCCTCGCCCCCGGTGCTCTCCAAGCCCGTTCCGGGTGAAGTCTTACTGCTCTATCTCTCGGCAACACCATCCACAGTCAGCTCGGTCCTAGTCAGAAATGACTCGGGAGTCGAGAGGCCGGTCCACTACACCAGCAAGGTGCTCAACGAGGCTGAGAGGAGGTACCCCGCAAACGAGAAACTCGTGCTAGTGTTGGTTACCTCCGCCAAGCACCTTCGACCCTATTTCCAGGGCCACCCCATCACTGTGCTAACCAGCGAACCATTGAAGAAGATTCTAGCCCATCCCGAAGCTTTGGGGCGACTCGTCAAGTGGTCCATCATGCTCGGGGCCTACGATATATCCTATCGGCCGCGCTCAGCTGTGAAAGGCCAAGCGCTCACCACCTTCATCGCCGAGAGCACCGTCCCGACTGAAGAAAGATCTCCGTCTGCGCCCAGGCCAACCTGGGAGTTGTTCATCGACGGATCCTCCAATTCGGTCGGTAGTGGTGCCGAAATCCTCTTGAAGTCCCCCGAAGGAGCAGAGCTACAGTACTCCTTGAAGTTCAACTTCCCGACATCCAACAACGCTTCCGAGTACGAGGCCCTTATCTCGGGAGCACGCATGGCCCGACGGCTGGGGGCTGAGAGAGTCAAAATCCACATTGACTCCCAGCTGGTCGCTAGCCAAATCAATGGCGAGTACGAAGCTCGAGAGGTACCAATGATCAAATACCTCCAATTGGTCAGAGACCTGGCCCAACAGTTCGAGGGATACGAGGTAGTCCAAGTAGCTTGGGAGGAAAACTCCCAGGCGGATGCCCTCTCTTGGTTGGCCTCTTCTCTCGATCCTGAAGGCACCCGATCGGTCCTCCTTGAAGAGCTAGAGCGCCCGAGCATTGACTCGGAGCTCCTCGCTGTTGACTCGGTCATTCTCAGCGACTGGCGTGCCCCCTACCTGTCGTGGCTCCGGGACTCCCAAGAGCCTTCCGACCCTCGAGAAGCTCGCAAAATGAAGTACCAAGCCCGGCGCTTTGTCATTCTAGACGACACTCTCTACCGGAGATCTTTCTCCGGTCCCGTCCTGAAGTGTCTCGGCCCCGATGAAGCCAGCCGAGCCATCCAAGAGATTCATGAAGGTCTGTGCGGAGCGCATTCAAGAGGAAGATCGCTCGCCAGGATCCTGCTACGGCAGGGTTACTGGTGGCCCACCCTGCAGCGCGACTGCACGGCCCACGTACAACAGTGCGACCGATGCCAGCAATTCGACCACTTAGTCCATCAGCCAGCTACGGAGCTCGTCACCCTGACCGAGCCATATCCCTTCGCTCGGTGGGGGATCGACATCCTTGGGCCGTTCCCCACAGCTCAAGCCCAGAAGAAGTTTATTATCGTCGCCATCGACTACTTCACCAAGTGGATCGAGGCCGAAGCCACAGCAAGGATCACCAAGACAGTCGTCTGGAGTTTCGTCTGGAAGTCGATCATTTGTCGTTACGGCATCCCCCGGGTGATAGTGAGCGACAACGGTCGGCAATTTGATTCTCGTTATTTTTGAGATAGATGCGCCGACCTAGGCATTCGCAACCACTTCACCTCGATCGCCCACCCTCAGGCCAATGGGCTGGTCGAAAATGCCAATAAGACTATCTTAAAAGGCATAAAGACCAGACTCGGCAAGGCCAAGGGTAGCTGGCTCGAGGAATTGCCTAGCGTACTTTGGTCACACAGAACGACTCCCAGAATGGCAACCGGTGAGAGTCCTTTCCAGTTGGTATATGGCACTGCGACCGTTATTCCATTAGAGGTTGCCAACCCTTCTCTCCGAGTCATCTACTTCTCGCCCGAGGTAAACGAGCAAAAGTTACTCGAGAATCTCGACCTAGCAGATGAACTCCGAGAGATCGCCAGCATCCGAGCAACGGAATACAAGCGCCGCCTCACTCGATACTACAATGCCAAAGTCCGAGACAGGCACTTCCAACCAAGAGACTTCGTCCTCAGGAAAGCCGAAGCCTCTCGACCACTAGAGGCGACGGGCAAGCTATCCCCTAACTGGGAAGGCCCCTACCAAGTGGTCGAGACGCTCGGGAAAGGTGCGTACAGGCTAGCTACAATGGAAGGGGAACCCATCCCTCGGACGTGGAACGCAGCCATACTACGTAAATTCTACTTTTGAATTTGTGCAAACAAGTTGGATGAAATAAAACTTTCTTCTTTTCATTCAAACAATTGTTGGTACATCAGAAAGGTAAAGCCAGTCAAAAAATCCATCTAGCACTAATGCAAGAGGCCATCGCTCGGCCGACTCGGTCTTAATCTCCTCGCGTCCAGCCACTGACTCTGCCTCGTGTAGAAACTGGCTCGGACAAGAGGCGGTCGACCCAATTGGCTCGGGTGGCCCGTGACAAAGGTGACAGAGGGATTAAAAAGAAGGGAGGCTACCTTCCAAGTTGAACTTGGAAGAGGAAGAGGGAAGGAACACCTATGAAGGCCTCCTCCTTCCCAACCTGTCAATTCTTTGGAACGTACAGAGAGCAAGCAGCCTCCGCAGAGTGAAAGAAATGATAGGGGAGGGCCCAGAAAGGAGGGAGCTTAATTTGCTTCCTCCCCACCCCTGGAGCGAGCAGAGAGAGAGTGACGGCGGGTGTCCCGGATGCCCCCATCCGTCCTCCATCTCGGCGCCCCCCCGGAAGCCTCGCGGGAACTGGTAAAGGGGGCGTGCCTCCGCACGTCGAACCCTCCCTAGATCCACGCGACGACCATCGGACCCGTCTCAACTCTGCGCGACGACCGTCGGACCTGCTCAACAGCCCAAAGCAGCAAGAACTCTCTGCTCCTCCATCACCGACAGCGTCGTCTTCCGAAGGATCCTCCATGCTCCGAATACAACGGCACAGCGCAATATGAAGAAGGGGCGAGGAAAGACTGGTAGTGAAAATCCTAAGCGATGGAGAGGAAGGGACACCCTTCGGACTTTTGATAGGCTAAGGGAGGCTACTTGCCTTAAATGACTCCCCCCTCGAAAACACGCCAAAGGAATTTTCCCCTCTAAACGGTCACCTCAAACCCCTTGTTTCTCGCCTCAGCGGGATACACGAGGCAGCCATGCATTCAAAGCGTGAGGAAACGAAAAGACACCCTGTCAGGGGCCCATCCAACCGGCATGCGAAAACCACGCAGGACGTATCGGCAATTTCCAACTACTGCAGATACGCTAATCGAACCACGACAAGAAAGGCAAGAAACAAGTAAGTCATTTATTACCTTGCAAAAAGGAAAGTCTTTCTTTTTCAGAAAAGGAAAAGAGACAAACAAAGGAAGAAGGCAAAATAGAGTGATACATCAGGCCTCGGGCCCACTTTGAAGCTCGGGAACGGAAGGCACGGGTATTTCGCCCCCGGCACCCTCGGTGACGGTCGGCCTTGACACTGACCCCGCCTGCGTGGGAACTGCCTCTGCCGCTAGCCCTCCCGAGGTAGCCGGAGTTGGTGACCCCACCGGAGAAGAGCTCTCTGGACCTTCCCTGCCGGACGCAGAGGAGCTAGAAGACGACTCGTCCGAGTCATAGCACTGGCCAGAAGGGAAGTCGATCCCGGAATCTTGTGCCTCGGCATAGGCAATGGCCCGGTGGTAACCCTGCTCGAACCCTTTACGGATGCCTCGATGAAGTGCCGCCTCGTAGTGTGGAAGGGCGGCTTCCTGCAGGTCGGCTAGGTAGGCCTCCGAGCCCCTGTATTGCTCGATCGCCTCCGCTCCGACCAGCCCCATTCTCTCGGCAAGCTCGGCCAACGTCCGCTCCGCCTCAACCACACGCTCCTCGGCCTCCGCTGATCGCCTCTCTGCCTCAGCCGACTTCAGCTCAGCCTCGGCCGCCGGCTCCACGGCCTCCGCCGATCGCTCCTCCGCCTCAATTCGGTTGGCCTCGGCCTCAAATCGAAGGCGCTCCACTGCTTCCGCTCGGTCCACCAGCTCGGCGCGCTCAGCCTCCCAACGGCCGGCCAGCTCGAGATGGTGAAGGCGCTCCTCCTCAAGGAGTTTCCTTTTCCTCTCAAGCGACTCCCGGGCCTTGGCTAGCTGCTCAGTCAACGCTCCGGCTTCCAGCCGGCTCGACCGCGCCAACGCCCTGATCGTGGAGAACTCTCGCCGGAGCCCCTCGTGCGCCTCATTGAGTTGAGCCAACTTCCTCTCACACCCCCCGAGGTCCAAGCGAGGTTCGACTACTCTGACTCTGCCCGGGCATAGGTCTCCGCCATCGTGGCCCCTATTTGGGCCATGACCAGGCCGCCCTCCACGATGACGTCGAGGACCCCGGCCGGGGAGTGACGCTTGTCTCCGCCTTTTATCCTCGCGGACACCTCGCGGTAGAGCTTGTACATATTGCTCGAGATACCGAGCCTTTCCAGCGCCACCGGCATGGGAACCCCTTCCGCGCCCGGCACCTCGCCAGAAGGTCCGGATCGAGATGCGGGTTCAGCCGCTCCGCGCACTATGGTCGGCTGGGGTTGCGACGCCCCTGCGGGTGAACCCCTGGCCTCGATCGGCACTGCGAGCTCGGCCGACCCATGCACCACGGACGTTTGGGGCTGCGACGCCTCTACAAGCGAACCCCCAATCTTAACTGTCTCGGCCCACGCATCGCCACCCAAGACATCACCTATCTCGACCGGCCCCCCGGTCTCGGCCTCAGCTGTTTCTACTTTGGCCCCCTCAGTTCCCACCGAGGGGAGAGCCGACCCATCGTCACCATCCTTTGAGGGGCCCCTGGTCTCCTCGGCCCTCTCTGTAATATTTCGCACAGCACCTACGGGCGACGCAGCGGATAACAAAAATTCATTTGCCCGATCCCGGTGTTATGGAAAGCTTAATCTGTACTCTAATCGGTGTTTCTAATACCCTAATTACAGGTTACGTGTTTCACCTTGCGCGGAACGACGCTGTCCGCAATGCCCGATGTAGAATATCGAGCCGCACAGCTGTACGGCCTCTAGAGCAGATCCACATGGACCCTTGCGCAGCGACGGTACCTCCCCGGTACGACCTTCCCCGGTCCTTTTTCACCTTCTGTAGAAAGAGAGCAAGAGGGAGGAAAGGGGAGGAGCTAATCCTCCTCTTAAGCCTTAATGCTTGCTTAGCCTAAGAGTTGGAAGAAGAAGCTCGAATGAGCTTCACGTAGGTTGCCATATATATAGAGTTTTGGACCCTTTTCTAAAGACCTCCAAAGGACCAAACTTGTATATATATCCTATCCACTATTATACATATGTATTAAGCTCCATTTACACTCCTTTTCAAAAGGAATTAAAAGGAATTAATACATACACTTGTATAATAATAATCCGTCACCCAAGAATCCATTGTATGTGATCCTCTAGGCCCATAGTCACTCTAGTTTAAGGCCCATTAACTTCTAATTCCTAATTAGAAGTAAATTAAACATATTATTTGTTTCTACTAGAGCTGAATAATAGTTTAATTCATTCCGAACCTTCGATCACGTTGGGTCAAGTAAATCTGCGTGATCATAGAGGACACCGGGTTTAAACCAGCCTGTCTGGTACCTGTAAGTCCACAGTTACCGCATCGATATAATCCCTCGCTCATTCTATGAGTCTGGTACGATCGAGGGTACGGTTTCTGTCAAACCCCATGATCGTGCCATTTGACTATGACCTCCTTAAAGTGTATGATGTTCGTCCTAAACGAACTCATACGACCCTGGCCAGGGATTTAACGGAGCGTCAATGTCATGACCCATTAACTGTCTTATATATACCCGACAGTGAGCGATCCCTTCTTGACCATTGACGATCTTCACACGTATCCTGGAGTGGTTAACGACTCGGCAACTCATGACTTATGGTTAAAGTCACTTAGCCAAGTAATTAAACCATTCCAGTCTTCGTGTAAGATCCGATCAATGCCTCAGGTCAAAGGACCAATGATGCTACTGAGACAGTTGGATCTTCAGTTGACATTAGGTATAATCAACCATCTGAAGATCCAATAGCGGATCAGTTCAGTGTACATCCTCCAATGGCGTACACCTACATATATGTGTTGGTGCCCCGCACCAATGACCATGAGACTGGTCACTGACACATCATGTGTACTGGTTTAATAGGTAATCAAAGTCCCCAAGTGATTACCCTCCAACTAGGAACAGTTTAAGGTATGTGTACATGTAAAGTCAATCTCATGTTCGAGATCCCATCTCGAGCTGACTTTACAACCACATATCCTAGGGACAACGTAAAGTAACACAATCGCATATTTACGCTCAAATACCACTTTATTAATAATGAACAAGATCGTACAATTATTGGGCCTACCCGACCCGAAATTGGCATGTAGCACACCAACACTAACAATCTCTCACTTGAACTACAGCCAATTACCCACAACTTTGAGGCCCATCTTATCCCGATCACGCTCAAACACAGTCTGTGTCAAAGGCTTAGTCAGTGGATTTGCTATGTTGTCTTCTTACGGTACACGCTCTACCGCCACATCTCCACGATCAACAATCTCCCGAATAAGGTGAAAGCGCCTGAGAATATGCTTTGACCTTTGGTGAGATCTCGGTTCCTTCGCCTGAGCGATGGCCCCATTATTATCACAAAATAATGGGATGGGAGCTGATATCTCGGGAACTATGACAAGTTCCAAGATGAATTTCTTCATCCAGACGGCATCTCCAACTGACTTCCCCTCCATTCAACACGAATAGAAATCCAGACATGGA
This sequence comes from Amorphophallus konjac, assembly GCA_022559845.1. Taxonomy (NCBI): domain Eukaryota; kingdom Viridiplantae; phylum Streptophyta; class Magnoliopsida; order Alismatales; family Araceae; genus Amorphophallus; species Amorphophallus konjac. The sequence goes on from CM040124.1 coordinate 314,982,847, forward strand.
TTTACTGTCATCTGGATCTGACTAGAAACTGGAATCTGTGTAAGCTCTAAGTTGTAGGTCCTCTCCTCCATAAAGCAGAAAAAGATCCTTAGCCCTTCGCAGGTACGTAAGGATACCCTTTACTGCCTTCCAGTGCTCTTCGCCTGGATTTGCCTGATATCTTCTGACAATGCTTAAAGCATTGGCAACATCAGGCCGTGTACATAGCATGGCATACATGATTGACCCTATCGCCAAAGCATAGGGTACCTTATTCATGTGTGCCACCTCCTCGGAAGTTTTAAGACTCATCCCCTTGGATAGGCAAATTCCACGTCTCATCGGAATGAGACCTCTCTTGGAATTTTCCATCCTAAACCTTTTGAGGATAGTGTCTATGTACATGGATTGGGATAATGCTAGCATCCTTTTAGATCTATCTCGATAGATTTTTATGCCAAGTACATAGGATGCTTCTCCCAAATCCTTAATGGAGAAAGTCTTGGACAACCAAGACTTGGTTGATGTCAACATCTCTACATCATTCCCAATGAGTAAGATGTCATCAACATAAAGGACCAAGAAAGTCACAGAGCTCCCACTGACCTTCTTGTAAACACAGGGTTCATCTTCATTCCGAATGAAGTTGAAAGATTTGACAGCATCGTCAAACCTTAAGTTCCAGCTTCGAGATGTCTGCTTTAATCCATAAATGGACCTTTGAAGTTTGCATACCTTATTAGGATGTAGCTTGGAGGTGAATCCCACAAGCTGTACTATGTACACCTCTTCTAACAGATTTCCATTAAGAAAAGTTATCTTCACATCCATTTGCCAGATCTCATAATCCAGGTATGCAGCAATGGCAAGGAGGATTCTGATTGACTTAACCATGACTACCGGCGAAAAAGTCTCGTCATAGTCAATGCCTTGCCTTTAACGATATCCTTTCGCCACTAGTCTAACCTTGTATGTGTCAACCTGTCCATCTGCACCGATTTTCCTTTTGAAAATCCATTTACAGCCGATAGGGACCTTCCCTTCGGGTACATCAACTAAGTTCCAAACTTTGTTGGTGTACATGGACTGGATCTCTGAATCCATTGCCTCTTGCCATTTCTCGGAGTCTACACTACGGATCGCCTCCTGGTATGACTGAGGATCATCATCCTCATCGATACATACCTTAGAGGACCCTTCTGAGACTTGTCCAACATATCTCTCAGGTTCTCTCAGTAGTCTACCAGATCTCCGCAGTGTTAGTGTTTCACTTTGAATAGGATCAACCGATACATTGTCATCTAATGAGCTTGTGTCTATGGGTTGTGGTTTTTGGATCTCGTCCAATTCTATCTGGCTCCCACTATTTTTCTGGAGTAGATATTCTCTTTCCTGAAATACAGCTCTCTTGGCCACTAAGACCCTTTACTCAGAAGGGTGATAGAAATAATATCCAAACGTCTCCTTTGGATATCCCACAAACCTACACTTATCGGTCCTCGACTCAAGCTTATCACTCTCGTTCTTCTTTACATGAGCAGGACACCCCCAAATTTTAATGTGATTAAAATTTGGTTTCCTACCCTTCCATATCTCATATGGTATAGAAGGAACTGATTTACTTGAGATCCTATTCAATAAATATGCTGCAGTCTCTAATGCATAGCCCCAGAGAGACAAGGGTAGTCCTGACATAGATATCATGGATCGCACCATGTCTAACAAGGTCCTGTTTCTCCTTTCGGATACACCATTGTGCTGTGGTGTATACGGTGGAGTCCACTGAGAAACTATTCCATTATCTTTAAGATAAGAAGTGAATTCATGGCTTAAGTATTCACCTCCTCGATCCGATCGAAGAGCCTTAATACTTTTGCCAGTCTGTTTCTCTACTTCATTCTTGTATTCCTTAAACTTCTCAAATGCTTGTGACTTATGTCTCATTAAATACACATAGCCATGTCTAGAGAAGTCATCAATAAAAGAAATGAAATAGAGATAACCTCCTTTTGCATCTATGGACATGGGTCCACACACATCCGAGTGTATGAGCTCGAGAAGGTCAACAGCCCTCTCACCATGTCCACCAAAGGGAGCTTTGGTCATTTTCCCCATGAGACATGACTCACAAGTATCAAATGGCTTGTATTCGAACGAATTCAAATACCCATTTGAGTGTAAGTGAGATACTCTTTTCTCACCTACATGATCAAGTCTGTAATGCCATAGATATGCAGAATTCACTTCATCAGCATTGGAAATTTGCATAACATTAGAACGTGTATCTAATACATAAAGACCATTGACTAATGAACCATTGGTTATATTCAAACCATTATTCATTATAGAGCACCCAGTGCTATTAAAAGCCAATGTATATCCAATGTTATACAAGTCAGAGATTGAAATAATGTTCTTAATAATATTAGGAACATAATAACAGTCATTCAGCTCCAGAATGACTCCTGAAGGTAAACTGAGGCGTGCAGTCCCGACAGCTTTGGCAGAAACTAAAGCTCCATTGCCCATCCTCAGTTCAATCTCCTTTTTACCTAGTCGCCTTCTATTCCCCAGCACCTGCACAGAATTACAGATATGAGATGCACATCCAGTATCCAATACCCATGATGTGGATTCCATATATGACAAATTAAGGTCTATGACAAAAATACCTTCATTTAGAATTGCCTTGCAATTCCTTTTCCAATGCCCAGTTTCCCCGCATCGAAAACATTTATCTTCCTTTTCATTCTTCTTGCCCATCCCTTTGTCAACTTTGGCGAGTTGCTTACCCGTGGCCTTTTTCTTTCCCTTCCCTTTGTTACTCGTGGTGGATATTTGAGAGGCCTTCCTTTTCTTGTTGGCCCGGCCAACAATCATTACAGACGAAGATGGTTTATCTTTCTGCATGGTTCCTTCAGCACTCTTTAACATATTGAGCAGCTCTGGGAGAGTTGCTTCAATCCTGTTCATGTTAAAGTTCATGATGAAGAAAGAAAAGGAATCGGGCAATGACTGGAGTATAAGATCAATGCATAGTTCAAGATCCAACTTGAACCCCAATGCATTGAGTCTTTCAATCCACTCCATCATTTTCAGTACATGGGCATGTACTGATGAACCCTCAGACATACGTGTCCTGAAAAGCCTTTTGGACATGTCATACCTCTCAATCCTACCCTGCTCTCTGAAGAGCTGGCGTAGATTGAGAAGTATACTTCTACAATCAGTCTTTTCAAATTACCTCTACAGCTCGGGAGCCATAGAGGCCAACATGTAACATTGGGCTAGGGATGAGTCCTCAGACCACTTGGCATAAGTGAGTAACTCGCCCTTGTCGGCATCAGGAGCTGGTTCAGAATGAACCGTGTCCAACACGTACGCAATCTTTTCGGCGGTAAGGACTATGCGTAGATTACGCAGCCAATCCGAGTAGTTCGGTCCAGTTAATCGATTTGCATCCAAGATGCCGCGGAGGGGGTTGGACGACGACATTGTAATCTGGATAAGAAATAAAAGATAACTTAGCATGTGTTTAAATTCTAACTTAGATGTGGTTTTCTATCTTAGTTAGTCCCACTATTTTTCGATCGAACTATATAACCCTCAGTATATAGAACGGGAGATCAGCGAGATCAACCTACTGGGTTGGAATCCCAACGAGACTGATGTACGACCTTGTGGAAAGCACAACAAGCCATACACCATCTCAAGGGCAGTCAACAAGCACTTGCATCTAATGCAATATCCGATATTCAGTCCCCGAGAAATCATCCCCTTGTGGAAAGCACAACAAAAGATATTCTCGGTTAGCTCTAACCATCATTACTACATAGCAATGAGTTCATGACCCGACCCTTGTGGAAAGCACAACAAGGCCGAGTTCAATTCCTCACCTCATTGAGGCTGAGCCTTGGAGTTTAATCCCGCCCCCAAACTCATGGACCTTGTGGAAAGCACAACAAATCCATGAAATGAAGACGTTTAATCACTCCATAATGATGGAGGGCCACGACGACTCCTAGAGCCACGCTTACCAGATCTAAAATTTAATCGCGAGGGAATTTAATTTTATCTTGATCTCACCCTAGGTGGTAATATAAATATATCCAATATATTTACCGTACCTAGTAGTTTGCACAAAATAAATGCATCCAATGCAAAATTAAACGCAAGTGATCATGGACTTTAACCCTAATGTAACTAAGACATCCGGCCCGCTTCCAAAGCAGCTGGATCGTCCTTGTCGGGTGTGCTCCGCGCTTTCAAACTCCGACGCCGCATCAATTAAAATTTTTACATGGCACGCAGACCGAAAAAAATAAATTACATGTCATTCAAATTCCAGCAGCCCTTAGGGCGAGTACAACAACGGAGAAAGATAGAAGTACATTGGAATTTTAACAGAGAGAGAAATGAGGTTCGCAGACCCCAATTAATTACATTAATCCAAGTCCATGATCACTTGCCAACCCATTCAAATAAAATAAATCAAGGGTTATTTTCTGAAAATAATCCTTACTTTTGAATTTAAAAATGGGATGTGCAAACAAAAACAGGCTAGCTTTGTTTAATTTTAAAAATCAAAGCATGATTAACTAAAATTAAACACACAAGCAGGCCAATACAAGGTAAATAAAGTAAAGCACGTAAAGAACCATCATTTTTTACAGGGGCATCTAATTGAGATAATTAATTAAATTTAAATTTAATTATCCAATAATCAAATTTAAATTCAAAATTTAAACATGTCAATAATTTAAATTTAAATTCAAACTAATTATCCAATAATTTTTGTTTGAAAATAAATTTAAAATAATGTAATTATCCTCAATTAGTAATTTTCTAAAATTCAAAATTTGAATTTAACAATTATCTAATAATTAAAATTTTAAATGATTGAATTTTCCACATTTATCTTCAATAAAATTTAAAATTTGAATTTTCTAATTATCAAATAATTAAAAATTCAAAAACTTAAATTTTACTGAAGTAACTTCAATTATTACCATTTTATCTCAAGGTAAATAGTAATTATCTCACATCGGTAAATTCAACAAGGTTAAATAAAATTTACCATTCGACATTTACTATTGAGATAACACTATTTAACTTATTCGATAAAATTCTATTTAATTTACTGTGTATTTTGATATATATATATATATATATATATATATATATATATATATATATATATATATATGCACATAATAAATTAAATAAGGTTAAAAACGTAAATTTTTTTTAATTTAAAAAAAATTGGCGGCGCGGGCCCGCCCTGCGCCCGGGCGTTGACCCGCGCGCCCGCGCCCGCGTTGTGGGCGCCGCCCCGGTGCGGGCGCCGCCCGCCACGCGCGTGCCGCGTGGGCGGCGCCCCTCACGCGCGCGCCGCGTGGGCGGCGCCCACCAAGCGTGCGCCGCGTGGGCGGCACCCGCCCCCGCCGGTCAGCGCCCGCGGGTGCTGACCAGCGGGCGCCGCGTGCGCCGCCCACGCTGCGCACGCGGTGGGCGCACTGCGCCCTGGGCGCACCACGCCCAAAACGGGCCAGCAAATTTTTTTTTAAAAAAAAAAATTTGCTCCAGGGATGCCCAGCATCCTAGAAGAACGGGGATGTCCAACATCCCCTTCTAGCAATAACAATTGAAGTATTTAAACCCCTTTCAAATATGGTTCTAGACGGTGATAAAAACACCGACCAGAGCGCCAACCTGGCTCTGATACCACTGTAAGGTTTCGCACAGTACCTACGGGCGACGCAGCGGATAACAAAAATTCATTTTCCCGATCCCGGTGTTATGGAAAGCTTAATCTGTGCTCTAATCGGTGTTTCTAATACCCTAATTACGGGTTACGTGTTTCACCTTGCGCAGAACGACGCTGTCCGCAATGCCCGATGCAGAATATCGAGCCGCACAACTGTACGGCCTCTAGAGCAGATCCACACGGACCCTTGCGCAGCGACGGTACCTCCCCGGCACGACCTTCCCCGGCCCTTTTTCACCTTCTGTAGAAAAAGAGCAAGAGGGAGGAAAGGGGAGGAGCAAATCCTCCTCTTAAGCCTTAATGCTTGCTTAGCCTAAGAGTTGGAAGAAGAAGCTCGAATGAGCTTCACGTAGCTTGCCATATATATAGAGTTTTGGACCATTTTCTAAAGACCTCCAAAGGACCAAAATTGTATATATATCCTATCCACTATTATACATATGTATTAAGCTCCATTTACACTCCTTTCCAAAAGGAATTAAAAGGAATTAATACATACACTTGTATAATAATAATCCGTCACCCAAGAATCCATTGTGTGTGATCCTCTAGGCCCATAGTCACTCTAGTTTAAGGCCCATTAACTTCTAATTCCCAATTAGAAGTAAATTGAACATATTATTCGCTTCTACTAGAGTTGAATAATAGTTTAATTCATTCCGAACCTTCGATCACGTTGGGTCAAGGAAATCCGCGTGATCCTAGAGGACACCGGGTTTAAACCAGCCTGTCTGGTACCTGTAAGTCCACAGTTACCGCATCGATATAATCTCTCGCTCATTGTATGAGTCTGGTACGATCGAGGGTACGGTTTCTGTCAAACCCCATGATCGTGCCATTTGACTATGACCTCCTTAAAGTGTATGACGTTCGTCCTAAACGAACTCATACGACCCTGGCCAGGGATTTAACGGAGAGTCAATGTCATGACCCATTAACTGTCTTATATATACCCGACAGTGAGCGATCCCTTCTTGACCATTGACGATCTTCACACGTATCCTGGAGTGGTTAACGACTCGGCAACTCATGACTTATGGTTAAAGTCACTTAGCCAAGTAATTAAACCATTCCAGTCCTCGTGTAAGATCCGATCAATGTCTCAGGTCAAAGGGCCAACGATGCTACTGAGACAGTTGGATCTTCAGTTGACATTAGGTATAATCAACCATCTGAAGATCCAATAGCGGATCAGTTCAGTGTACATCCTCCAAGGACGTACACCTACACATATGTGTTGGTGCCCCGCACCAATGACCATGAGACTGGTCACTGACACATCATGTGTACTGGTTTAATAGGTAATCAAAGTCCCCGAGTGATTACCCTCCAACCTGGAACAGTTTAAGGTATGTGTACATGTAAAGTCAATCTCATGTTCGAGATCCCATCTCGAGCTGACTTTACAACCACATATCCTAGGGACAACGTAAAGTAACACGATCGCATATTTACGCTCAAATACCACTTTATTAATAATGAACAAGATCGTACAATTATTGGGCCTACCTGACCCGAAATTGGCCTGTAGCACACCAACACTAACACTCTCTTGCTCGGCGGATGGGGGAGCCAGCCCGATTGGGTCGGCCCCATCTTGCCCCCAAGAGGGGAGAGCCACCGAACCAGAGTCGCCCCCGGCAGTGATGTGGAGACCGGCCTTCTTGGCCCGTTTCCTGACCTTCGCGGCTTCCCGCAACCTTCCCTCCATGGGATCCTTGCGCTTTGCGCCGCCCAGCCGTGAGGCCCCCTCGGAAGCTGCCCCCTTGCTCTTATCTCGGGCTTGGGAGCGACCCACCGGGGCGCCCGGCTCATCAGCCGCCGAGTCGTCGGCAAGATCAATGAGCTCAGCAACTTCCTCCAGAGGCTCCCGCCTAGTGTCTGCAACAGAGGAGAAGGCGTGGTCAGGAAAAGAAAGGCAACCCCTACAGAAAAACCTAGATGGTGGTACCTGACGGCTTCAGCCGCGTGAGAAGACACCGCTCGACATTCTCTGGCGTCACCAACTCCTCGGTAGACTGGCGATGCTTCAGCAGACAGGCGGCATACTCCTCCACATCTGAAGAGAACTCCTCCTGCCGGGGAGGGATATTCGGGTGGAAATTGGGCATCACTTGGCATCTCCAGGTTTCCTCCACCGAATGTATCTTCACCCAGAAAAATTGGGTCTTCCACCCTTTATGCGAGGAATCCTTCGCCGCCAGCGAAATGCATCTCATGTTCCTCCTCGCCTAGATGAAGTAAAAACCTTTCCCCGCCGATGGATGCGCCTTCAACTCAAAGAAATAATGGAAAAGGTCCAGAGAAGGAGGAACCCCGCACTGACGGTAGAGAATTCAAAAGGCAGAAAGTAGGAGGTACGAGTTGGCAACCAACTGAATGGGCGCCAACTGGAAAAAATTAAGGAGTGTGAGGACGAAGGGCTCGAAGGGGAGGTGAAACCCGCTCTTTCACGCCAGAAGAAAGGTGCAGATGTGGCCCGTACGGTCGTCCAGACTCGTCTCATACGGGGCAGCAGCAACAAAGTTGTACCTAAGAGGCAGACGGAACCTGTGCTCCAGCCTCTTCACCTCAGCTTCCCCCAGTTCGCTGCGATTCGGGACGGGCGCTCTCGCCACCGGTTCGTCGCCCCATCCTTCAGCACACAAACGCTGGTCTGCCATGGATTCCGTGGAAGAGCTGGAAGAAGAATTCTCAAGGGATCTCGAAGATTTCGGAGGAGGAGGAAGCTGCCGGACCGCCTCCGCAGTTATCCTCGCCAACTCCTCAAACGCCGCCGCAAGTCTCTGCTCCTCCGATGTGTCTTCACGGTGCATCAAGGAGCCCCAAAAGCAAAGGAGCGAAGGAAAGCCAAAACCCTAGAGAGTCTGGAATGACAACCAACGCTCGACGCCTATAAACCCTCGCAGGAGGCGGTGCGTCGTTCCGACCTCCGAGAAAAAGGGGGCCCCTTCATTTCAAATCCGTCAGGATCACAATTATTACGGGCCCAGGTGACCACGGTATGTGGCTTCACAACACCGCCAGATCTACCTGAGCCACGCCGGTCCAAAGCCCTCAAATACTACTCGTCCGAGCCTCCTTTAACTCGGGAGTAGGAGGGGGACAAGTGGAGAGGGGGATTTCTGTAGCCCATTCAAAGAGCAGCCCGACTAGGCCCGACAGGACCCCACGAGGCCAAGCTCGCCTAAGTGACAGCCCACAGGGCCCACTCAGGGAAGAAAGCCCAATAAAAAATCGCTCGAGGACACAACCTTCCTAGGCGGCCTCTAGGCTCGGAGGGCCCGAGTGTCGGTCAGGTCACAGGGAAGGTCCGGCCCAAGCCATATCTCCGCCCGGGAGAAGAAGGCGTACGCTGACCCATCCAACCCATCCTCTTCTGAGCTAAGCCTATCGCCCGATAGGGCTGGCCTCTCTGCGCTCGGAAGGGCTGACGATTGCTTATCCTTTGCAGCCGTTAAGAGTCCACATCCGGCAGGAATTCAGGAAGGCAAGGGACTTCTTCTTCCCCAAGGTGATAACGTTCCCACGATAAGGCAATGAAAGCCCACGATGAGGACGTAACCCCCACCTGAAACCCTTCAGCTTACAGGACTCCAGGAGACGGCGTACTATTTAAACCAGGGAAACCCTCCGACGAAGGTAAGGGCACTCATACGCTCAAAGCTCCTGAGCAAGAACCACTTCACCCTCTGGTGGAGAGGGATCTCGCACACAAGCTCTCACCTCCCTTTATTGCTCCCGCCATAGCTCCACTGACTTAAGCATCGGAGGGTTTTCCCCAGGGTTTCCCCTGGGCCCCCTGATCCGTTTCCCTGTCTTGCAGTTCACTATCCGGTGATCTACCATCCGCTCAGGACCAGCGCGAGATCACGCCTCTTCAGATATATATATTTTTTTGTTAAAAAACTTAAATTATAATAAGGCCTTATAATAAGTAAAATTGCATATATGCCTTATTTTATTTTCAAAAGCTTATATAATTGAATAAACCCACTAAACTAGGCCCATTAAGTCCATTAAAATAGCCTAAATTCATGAATCTTTCCACACTTCAATACCGATAGGGATTCGCTAAGAATCCATTAACTACCGGGTCTTACAGCTATCATCTGCCTCGCATAGATGATCTCTTTGACAAGTTGCAAAGTTCTACGGTGTTCTCGAAGATTGATTTGCACTCAGGATATCATTATCTGCGTATCAAGGAGGAGGATACCTCGAAGACTACTTTCCGAACTAGATATGGGCATTATGAATTGTTGGTTTTACCCTTTGGTCTAACGAATGCCCCGGCAGCATTTATGGACCTGATGAACCGGGTGTTTAAGCCCTATTTGGATAGCTTCGTGGTTGTATTTATTGATGATGTGATGATTTATTCACTGGATGAAGCGTCTCACAGGGAGCATTTTAAGATTGTTTTGGAGACTCTTAAGGCGCACAAGCTATATGCAAAGTTTAGCAAGTGTGATTTCTGGCTCAAGGAGGTTCAATTTCTTGGTCACGTGATATCTGACAGTGGCGTAGCTATTGATCCAATAAAAGTCCAGGCTGTGTTGGAATGGGAGACTCCAAAGACTCCCACTGAAATCTAGAGTTTCCTAGGATTGGCTGGTTATTATCAGAAATTCATTAAAGGTTTTGCTTCGATGGGTGCACCTTTGACAAGATTAACAAGGAAAGGGGTGAAGTTCGTATGGTCTGAGGACTGTAAGTGGAGTTTCCAAGAGTTGAAGAGGTGTTTGACCTCTGCCCTGCTTTTGGTCCTGCCCAATAGCATCGACATGCTCACTCTCTACACTGATGCTTCAAGGATCGGAGTTGGCTGTGTCTTAATGCAAAATGGTAGGGTTGTGGCATACGCTTCCAGGCAATTGAAGGAGCATGAGAAGAACTACCCTATGCATGACCTAGAACTGACAGCTGTTGTTCATGCACTGAATATTTGGAGACACTATCTCTATGGGGTCAAATTTGAAGTCTTCACAGACCATAATAGTCTCAAGTACCTATTGTCCCAGAAGGAGTTGAACTTGCGTCAGAGGAGGTGGGTAGAATTCTTAAAGGATTATGATTTTGAGCTGCTATATCACCTTGGGAAGGCAAATGTGGTTGCCGATGCTCTTAGTAGGAAGAGAACACTAATGTAGCAAGATTGGAAGATGATTGAAGATGTTGTTCATTCCTTAACACTGATTGAATCACAACTTTGCCAAGCTTTTGTGGCTCAGTTATCCCTCAGGTCAGCAGTGATAGATCGCATTATGGAAGCTCAGCGAGATGACCCTCAGTTGCAAGGAATGATTGGCAAGGCAGGTATTGCTCGTGATGAAGAAGGTGTGATCAGATTTTAGCATAGAGTCTGTGTGCCGGATGTGGCTGAATTGAAAATTGAAGTTTTGGAAGAAGCCCATAGGTCAAAGTTCTCCATTCACCTTGGTAGTAACAAGATGTATCAAGATTTGAAACGGAACTTTTGGTGGCAAGGTATGAAGAAGGACGTAGCTGAGTTTGTGGCCAAATGTTTGACTTGTCAATAGGTAAAGGCTGAGAATCAAAGACCATCTGGTTTAATGCAAAGGATTGAGATACCTCAGTGGAAATGGGAGGACATCACCATGGATTTTATCACAGGGTTGCCCAGGTCCTATAAAAGCAATGATTCCATTCGGGTAATTGTGGATCGATTTTCAAAGACCGCGCATTTTCTGGCTATGAAGAAGAAGCAATCTGTGGAAAGCCTAGCACATCTATATGTTGAAAACATTATCAGATTGCATGGAGTCCCGAAGACCATCATTTCTGATGCGGGAAGGACACGCGACCTGGGACTCTAGCTCGCGATCGCCCCTATGCGAGGGAAGATGTGGGACCGGGCACGGTTGAGAAACCGATCGTGAGTCTTGGGTATCGGCCTTTCCGCGTTAACTCGGATCGAGTCACGGGACGGTACACTCAATCTCGCTCTCTCGCAACGGTGATAATAGAATAACAAGCTAGAAACCTATCACATGCAGCGGTATATACGAAGTAATACGAGTAAAGCAATGCCTACGAGGAGGGCAGCGAGTTTACCTCCACGCTCCGGGCGTGGGGAAGACGTTCCCGGCCAGTTATGGTAACTCTCGGTAACAACAGTAAAAAGTTAATTACAACCGTGAATTTTATTGCCCACTCCACGCAGGGAGGTAAAGGGCTACAAGTGGGGCCCGGGAGGACCGACCCTGGGTTGACGGGCAGTAATCTGGAGGTGCGTACGGCACGAACTCGGCCTGCTGGTCCGACTCGACACTATTCCAACTCGGTGCTGCGCCAACTCGGTTGCTGACTCATTGGATAGTAAGCAACGGTTTCCAAAGGAACGTCACCTTCCTGAGATCTTCCGGAGGTGTCGCTTGGCTGGGACGATGGCAGGACGTCCCTAAACGACTTCCTGAAGTGGCGGCTCCTGAAATTGATTTTTGATATTTATTTTTGAATATCATCTGGACTGTAATTTTAGACCTGCACAGAAAACAAATCTGTAGGCCTTGACGACACGAATTACGACGCTCAGATCCAGAGGCCGATTGAGGCGTGGCTGGTACCGTTGGAAAGAGCACTCATCGATCTACAACATATAATTTTGACAGCTCCATCCACTGAACGGATTGAAAATGAACTTGACTGTAACACTATTTTTGTTTCTGACTCGGACTGACAGACACCCAGGGCAGCAAGGGATCGGCCTGAAACTGACCTTTGACCAAAGGGAAAAGGATTTTTATAGACTCCATGAAAATTATAGTGGAATGGAATATATGTGTGGAACACTGAGTAATGTTTTGGGATTTTTTGAAAATTGTCAAGGGGGTGGGGAAAATGCGACAAGGTGACTCTGTTCCGTAGATCTGCAAAAGGGCAGATTACTGAGAGGACAAACAAAAATATGGGAAAAATATCAAATGACTTTCAAATGACACGGAATTTGAACTGGAGGTTAAGGGAGATGGATAGAAGAAACTCTCAAAATTAGGGTTCTATCAAGAAAAAAAGAACCAGAGATAAAACCCGGAGGTGAGGTTCTGTCCTGATGGAGACAGAACTCCGATGTAGCGGCGGTGGCGGCGCGATGGCGGCCCGAACGGCGGCGGCAGAGAAGGAACTCAGAGGGGCTAAGGAGAATATAGGAGAGGGATTCACACCCTGGAGGGCTGGAGGAAGAAGAAGAGAACCAGAGAGAGAGGAGAGAGGGCACACCCTTCTTGCTTCAAGTAATTTTTACATATTTTCTTCATTAAATCTCTAATGACACTATACATAGGCTTATATAGAGAATGGCAAGGGGTGGGGGCTGGGAATTTCATGGGGAAGAGGCCATTTTCTTCCCCCATGTGGTCAAAAACCTAAAATAAATAAATTACATATGGGTGGGGACACTCCTTTGAAAGGAAGGAAGGCATCTTGGACTTTTAAACCCCTTTGTCCCCTTTGAATGTCAAACCATCTAGAAGCCCACCTAGGACTTTGACCAGCCCCACATGGACCCCTATGACTTAGGTGGACCAATGGGAAAGGAGTGAGGGCCCCCTTGCTGGACCTACTGACATTTTACATAAAAATCTAAACAATCCAAGGGAATGACACATTGGCTTATAAAGCCTTACAATTGAACATATATTTTCCCAAGGATATAAAAGCAAATAAAAAGACTCAAATGCAAAATAAAAAGTCAGTGCTCGGCGTCGATTCCCATCAACTCTCCCCGGGTGGGAAGAACTCGACCCCGTCGAGTAAGGGCTACTCGAGTAGCTCCGACGGATCCGTCATCGTACCATGAAGCGCGGAGTACGCTCCACTCCAAGTAATCGACACATGCTCATTCCGTATAGATTCGATATGCACACGTTGCCATGGGAATGAGGCTAGAGGTGGACACTCCGGGGTGGGGTCACTCTAAAAGGAGGGAAGGAGGCTCGAAGACTCACTAGGAATCATCGCTTGTCCCTTATGTGACTACATCCGATATGAAGTAGAACCGATCCCAATAGTCCGATAAGTCTCATACTCGAAAGGGACTAACAACGTGAGTATACAAAACGACTTGACTCGATGTATGCACATGCACTCGACAGACAACCGGTACGAAACAAGGACCTACAAAGACCCTAAACAAACGTAATGTTAGTCCGACCTACGTATAGGCGATGGTGGACCAGGACACCCGAATATGTGCCATGCATGCATCTTATGTAACCGGTGGTTGGTGGCATGGGGAATACCTAGACGTCCAAGTATGACCCAGTCATGCATGGACGGCCCTTTGGATTTGGGAGACTTGAGAGGGCTAGGAGAACCGGGTGTGGGTGTATCGAGGTTGGGCTTGGTGAGTGTAGATGACCCGGCCCGTTGGGTAGGGGTATGGTAGTGAACTCCTTGGAAGAAGTGGAGTGAGAATGATAGCTCGGGAGGTTCACTAGTGAAGGGGTCAAAAGGGTCAAAGAAGGTATGACCCCATGAGATGGGCTCCCATATGACATGGTCCCAATTGTGAAATACTTGAAGGTGTGGGTGGTCACCTTCATCCATCATGGTGAATGGGACGGTGGTCATGGGAAAAAAATAAGATTCCTCCTTTGGGCAAAAGGGAATGAAGGCAGGCTCGGCCGACATAGGGAGGAATAAGAGAACCTCCATGGTGACACAACCCACGGTGCACACGGTGGTAATGGACCCTAAGGCCGGATGAGTGAAGCTACGACTAGTGAGTTGGTCGAAGCCTCAGGCCAATAAATGCGTCAACGTCCATTGCCGGTGTAAACCCATAATAAGGTCACCCAATGTATCAACCTGGTGACTAGACCAGAATGTCGTATGGTTGGAGTTGACGGGCACTAGAGGTAAGGTGGGGTCCATGGAGGGATAAGAAGGTGGGACCAAGCCTATCTTGAGCCAATTAAGTAGTGGCTCGGCGATGAAAAGCATACCCATTAGAAACACGAGTGGCTCGAGCTTTGGTGGCTCCAAATAAGATGGCTCCGGGTGAGGATCGGAAGTAGAGGGTGGCAATGGAGCACTCACGGGTGGTGAAGAATTCCCCGACTGGGGTGGGGACCCGAGTGGGGGTCTGATCGGATCAAGAATCGGCTGGGAGGTAGATGCTGCCGAAGGGCGGCATCGGCTTGGCGTATGGCCGCATCAAACCGAGACTCAAATGGCTCGACCTCCAGAGCGACCTTATAGGAATCCCCCAAAGTTTTCACGTGGCGAAAAAATAATTCAAATTAGAAGTGAAGCCGCGAACCCTTCCATAACTGAGTTCCGGCCTCGATGTTATCCAGCCCGACCCCACATCTTAAACGGTACACTTTGAAGTCCCTAATGTACTCGGACACAGACAGGTTGCCTTGGTCGGGCCTGAGGTATGGGTTGACCATAGTTGCCAAAAGCTGGGAATGGATCCCTAGGAATGGTTATGCAAGGGCATCTTTTTTTTTGTTTTTGTTTTATAAGCAAAATGTTATGCCAACTAATGCAAGCACCTAGACACGACATAGAATGTGATGTAAATGTAAAGTTGAAATGAGACTCGAGTTGAAATGAGACTCGACTACACACCTAAACACAACCAAGACTCAGTATGTGGCGGAGATAATCGATCCGAGGATCACTCGCGCAAGTGTGCAGCCTTCCCGATAGGCGTAGCCTAACGTTCGGACAACACCTTTTGATATACCGATTAATGGTATGCGATGCAACCTTAGACCGACTTACACTTAGACTCGACGTAAATGACTCTTTTTTGTGTGTTTTGTTTCGGACTTAGACACAATGACTACCCTAGACTCAACCGATGCTCTGATACCAAATTGATGTGGGACGGACACGCGACCTGGGACTCTAGCTCACGATCGTCCCTATGCGAGGGAAGACGTGGGACCGGGCACGGTTGAGAAACCGGCCGTGAGTCTTGGGTATCGGCCTTTCCGCGTTAACTCGGATCGAGTCACGGGACGGTACACTAAATGTTGCTCTCTCGCAGCGGTGATAATAGAATAACAAGCTAGAAACCTATCACATGCAGCGGCATATACGAAGTAATACGAGTAAAGCAATGCCTACGAGGAGGGCAGCGAGTTTACCTCCACGCTCCGGGCGTGGGGAAGACGTTCCCGGCCAGTTACGGTAACTCCCGGTAACAATAGTAAAAAGTTAATTACAACCGTGAATTTTATTGCCCACTCCATGCAGGGAGGTAAAGGGCTACAAGTGGGGCCCGGGAGGACCAACCCTGGGTTGACGGGCAGTAATCTGGAGGTGCATACGGCACGAACTCGGCCTGCTAGTCCGACTCGGCACTATTCCAACTCGGTGCTGCGCCAACTCGGTTGCTGACTCACTGGACAGCAACCAACGGTTTCCAAAGGAACGTCGCCTTCCGGAGATCTTCCGGAGGCGCCACTTGGCTGGGACGATGGCAGGACGTCCCTAAATGACTTCCTGAAGTGGCGACTCCTGAAATTGATTTTTGATATTTATTTCTGAATATCATCTGGACTGTAATTTTGGACCTGCACAGGGAACAGATCTGTAGGCCTCGGTGACACGAATTACGACGCTCAGATCCAAAGGCCGATCGAGGCGTGGCTGGTACCGTTGGAAAGAGCACTCATAGATCTACAACATATAATTTTGACAACTCCAGCCGCCGAACGGATTGAAAATGAATATGACTGTAACACTATTTTTATTTCTAACTCGGACTAACAGACACACAGGGCAGTAAGCGATCTGCCTGAAACTGACCTTTGTCCAAAGGGAAAATGATTTTTATAGACTCCAAGAAAATTATGGTGGAAGGGAATATATGTATGGAACACTAAGTAATTTTTGGGGATTTTCTGAATATTTTTAAGGGGGTGGGGAAAATGCAACAAGGTGACTCTGTCCCGTAGATCTGCAAAAGGGCATATTACTGAGAGGACAAACAAAAATATGGGAAAAATATCAAATGACTTCCAAATGACACGAAATTTGAACTGGAGGTTAAGGGAGATGGACAAAGCAAACCCTTAAAATTAAGGTCTTATCAGACAACAAGAACTAGAGATAAAAACCCGGAGGTGAGGTTCTGTCCTGATGGAGATAGAATTCCGATGTAGCGGCGGTGGCGGCGCGATGGCGGCACGAACGGCGGCGGCAGCGGCAGAGAGGGAACTCAGAGGGGCTAAGGAGATTATAGGAGAGGGCTTCACACCCTAGAGGGCTGGAGGAAGAAGAAGAGAACCAGAGAGAGAGGAGAGAGGGCACACCCTTCTTGCTTCAAGCAATTTTCACATAATTTCTTCATTAAATCTCTAATGACACTAAACATGGGCTTATATAGAGAATGGCAAGGGGTGGGGGCTAAGAATTTCGTGGGAAACAGGTCATTTTCTTCCCCCATGTGGTCAAAAACTCAAAATAAATAAATTACATATGGAGGGGACACTCCTTTGAAAGGAAGGAAGGCATCTTGGACTTGTAAACCCATTTGTCCCCTTTGAATGTCAAACCATCTAGAAGCCCACCTAGGACTTTGACCAGCCCCACATGGACCCCTATGACTTAGGTGGACCAATGGAAAATGATGCGGGACGAGACACGGACACGACAAGCTCGTGACTGTCCCTTAACGAGGGAAGCGTCGGACGTGCACGGTTGAGAAACCGGCAAGAGCTAGGGTGGTCAATTCACACTTTCACGCCCGGATCGGGTCACGGGACGGTCTCGCTCACTCTCTCGCAGCAGCGGTGATATAAATATAAAGCGAGCTATGATCCTAGAATATGCTCTCTAGTAGTGGCATAAACAAGCATATATGGAAATAAGCGAAATGCCAAGCAAGGAGCGAATACGATACCTCCACGCGCTCGGCGTGGGGACGACGGACCCGGCCGAAGTCGTACTCCCGAAACAGTTAATACATAAAGATTACAGCAATGAGTTACAGCCCACTCCACGCAGGGAGGTAAAGGGCGACACAATGGGGTCCGGGAGGACCGATTTCGGGTTGACGGGCGGCTTCTCGCGTAGCTTCGGCCGCACACGTACTCGCGCCTGTGGGGCCCACTTGCTGTCCGGAGGGGCCGTGTGGGACCCGGTGGCACCGCTGTGGTGGTGGATGCCTGGATGAGTGCTCCCTGGAGTGGAGGCGCGCTGGTTCGCCGGCCGGAGGCCGGGCGGCTCCGATCGGCACCGGTCGGAACAACCGGCCACGGATCTGCAACTTCTGGTTTTCAGCGCGCGTCCCGGCGAGAACGGACGCTGCGATCAGCCCCGATGTCGGATCGATACGAAATTGGCGCCGTTAGAAATCTAACTTCAAATACTTCAATATAGGCTTGAAGATCTGGCCTGGATCTGCACGAATCTGGGCTTTAATGAATTGTTGAGTTGATGTTGTACAGTGACCGGGCTCTTAGATCTGCAGAGAACTTGTCTGAGAACTGCCTTTGACCGATATGTGAACGTCCGAATCTGAAGTTATGGTCTTTAGAAAAGTTGTAGGAAATCAAGATAGAAAATTGGGACTATTTTTTATGAAGGGTTTAAAGGTGGTGGTGATTTGTTCTGATTTTTGAAGTAGAGGGTGGTCGGATCTGGAACTTGGCTGAATACACTGTAGCAGAGATAGAACACGAATTTTGAAAAACGGATAGATAGAGAATCAAAAATCACGCAAAATGGTGGATGTAGGGGATGATGGACAGAACTCCCAGTAAAATTGAGAGGGTTTGGAAAAATTAAAAAGAGGGTCGGAGGTGAGAAACACAGGGCTGATGTGACTGTAGATAGAGACAAAATAGATCTGGGAATGAAAGATGCACGAAAATGGAAAAATACTAAACGAGGGATTTTGGACCTAAATATTTTTTGAATGATGGGATGGAAGATAGGAACACACCATAAAAATTGCAGACCACGAAGAGGCCATGGTGGGTAGAAGAATTTTTGGGAAGACACCTCTGTCCAGCAAGACAGAAAACCGAAGATGGATTCGCGGCGGCTCGAAGGCGGCACGAACGGCGGCGGCGGCGGCACCGGTGAAGATCAGAGGTTGAGAGGGGATGATAGAAGAGGGATACACTCTATAACTGGAGGTTGAGGAGAGGAAACCAGGGGGAGAGGAGCTGGGGGCGCAAGGAGCTTCAAGGCATTCAACAAAATTTTTGATTTTTCATTGATTTCTAAATGAAAATACAATGTTATATATGACTCCAATCAAATCAATTGTGCACCCTTGGATCTAGGGATGGGGATTGAAGGGCTGAGATGAAGTGTGAACAACACACCAAATACAATTTTTTTAATCTAACTTGACCATTTCTATTCAAACTTAGACTAATTCTATTCCAACTCCACCTACCTAGCCTAATAAAGCCAAAGAAGGGGGCGCCCCCTTCATGGGCCTCCCTTGGGCCAAGTATGGTCAAAGGCCATTTAACAAGCCCACTAACCATGCTAGACTCTTCCACCCTTGGTGGCCCATGAGAGGGAGAAGCCTATTTGGGCCTAAGTGGTTATTAAGGTCCATAATGATGGCCCTAAGACCCAATATGGAATAAGCTCCTAATGGACTCTACTAATGGCAACCTAGCCATGGACTCTACATTACAAATGGCCCATGGGCTTGATATAAGCCTTACAAGGGGCCCAAATGAAAGAAATTACACAATTACAATCTCATACAAGCCATAACACACAAATACACTCCACCCGTATAAGGAAATCACCTTTGATGCCCCATCAATTCTCCCCGGGTGGGAGGAACTCGACCCCGTCGAGTAAGGGGTGCGGCTGCTCGAGTACATCGGCGGATCCGTCACCGTGCCAAGTAGCGCGAGTATGCTCCACTCCAAGTGATCATCACCTGCTCATTCCATATATACTCGATATGCACAAGCTGCTGTGGGCTAGAGGTGGACACTCCGGATGGGGCACTCTCAAAAGGGAAGGAAGCGGCTCAAAGACTCACTAGGAATCACCGATGTGTCCCAATAGGTGACTAATCCGGGTATAGAGGTAGAACCGATCCCATACTCATCGAGTGAGGCGACTCGCTTCACACTCATAAGGGACTGACATCGACGAGCTTGCACAAGATACATGTAGACATACAAACGACACGCAAACCATGCAAACAAACCACACAAAGAAGAGACAATACGGACTCATGCATGACTCGAGACAAACCTACTGCTAGTCCGACCCATACATGGGTGGCGGTGGACCAGGACACCCGAATATGTGCCATGCATGCATGTTATGCAACTGGGAATGGATGGCATGGGGAACACCTATACGTTAGGTGTGGTTATGCGGGGATGGTCTTTTGAATGTGGGTGACTCGGGTGGTTTAGAAGGGCCGGGCGTAGGTGGATCGGGATTGGTGGATGTAGGTGGCCCATCCCGTGGGGAAGAGGCGTAAAAGTGGGCTTCCTTGAAGAGGTGAACTATATATGGAGGGTTTAAGGATCCACTAGGGAGTGGGTCAAAGGGATCAAAGAAGGTATGACCCCTTATGGTGGGTTCCCACAAGTCACGGTCACACGTGTAGAAGTTTTGAAGGTGTGGATAGTCACCTTCTTGAATTGTGACGGGTGGGACGGGGATTGTAGGTAAGAAGTATGATTCCTCCCTCGGATAAAAGGGTATGAATTCGGGCTCATCCGGTAAGGGGAGGAGTAAGAGGACCTCCGTGGTGACACAACCCACGGTGCACTCGGAGGTAATGGACCCGAAGGCCGGATGGGTGAAGCTAAGACTAGCGGGTTGGTCAAAGCCTCGCGCCAAAAGATGCGTCAACTCCCATTGTGAATCCAATCCCATGACAAGATCGTCCAATGTGTCAACATGGTGAGTAGATCGAAAGGTGGTATGGAATGAGTTGACTGGCACTAAAGGTAAGGTGGGGTCCATGGATGCAAAGGGATGTGGGACCGAGCCTTCCTTGAGCCATCTAAGAAGTGGCTCGGCTATATAAAGAGTACCCGATAGAAATACGGGGGGCTCGGGCTTTGGTAGTTCCAAATGAGATGATTCCAAATCAAGTTCGGAAATAGAGAGTGATGACATTGGAGCTCTCATGGGTGAGGAAGGAATGTCCTTCTCGTGGTGAAGGGGTCCTTGGGGTGGCTCCGGGAACAACCAATCTACCCCGATAGACCGATCTAGGCTAGTACTAAACCGATCTAGGCTTGTACTAAACCTTTGCACTTGTCCCATCATGGCTTGGAACATTGCGCCCACTTCATCGGGACTATAGGCTCAGAATGCGGCCATGGTTGTAAAGATGGGGTTGGGTCCCCTAGGAATGGAGATGCAAGACCTTTTTTTTTAAGTTTAAAAGTAAAATGTGATGCTAACTAATGCACCTAGACATAACCAAAACTCGGTACGCGGCGGAGATAACCGATCCGAAGACCACTCGTGCAAGTGTGCGACCTTCCCGATAGGCGTAGCCTAACGTTCGGACAACACCTTTTGATATACCGGGTTATTGGGATGCAATGCAAAGACACTTTTTTTTTGACACCCTAGACTCAACTTGCTCTGATACCAAATTGATGCGGGACGAGACACGGACACGATAAGCTCGTGACTGTCCCTTAACGAGGGAAGTGTCGGACGTGCACGGTTGAGAAACCGACAAGAGCTAGGGTGGTCAATTCACACTTTCGCGCCCGGATCGGGTCACGGGACGGTCTCGCTCACTCTTTCGCAGCAGCGGTGATATAAATATAAAGCGAGCTACGATCCTAGAACATGCTCTCTAGCAGTGGTATAAACAAGTATATATGGAAATAAGCGAAATGCCAAGCAAGGAGCGAATACGATACCTCCACGCGCTCGGCGTGGGGACGACGGACCCGGCCGAAGTCGTACTCCCGGGACAGTTAATACATAAAGATTACAGCAATGAGTTTGTCACGCCCCGAGCGCGGAAGATACCCGGAGATGCGCGACGTGTCTATATCAATCATGTCAATCAGAGTGGTCGTGTATTCGACACAAAGACAGAGATGCGCAAAATAGCAAGATAACCCAATCCTTTATTTCATAATGGATAGACTATTACAAATCCAATACTCTGTTTAATAAAAAAGAAAAGAATACATATTTGACTCAAGAAACTATAGAAAAGACTAGACGACACTTGTAGAAGCTCTATCACTTTCACTCTTGACCATTCCCATCCGATTGACTTCCATCGTCGTCGGACTTACCTGAAAAGTACAAAGGGACAAACGGAATGAGCGAACGCTCAGTAGGAAATTATATCTCAAGTACTAGCAAGGGGTTTAAGTAATTACATCTTTCATGAATGCAATAAAGCTATGCATGCTCGCATAAAACGACAAGATAGAGAGAATGTAATATCAAGAAATAAGATGAACTTAGTCATGAACTTCCAACAAGATGACAAGTATATTCAAGGTATTCAAGCAAGCACGTTTAACAAGTCATGTCAAGAACTTTGGCTATCATGTATCAAGCAAGTAAATTACCCTTTTTCGGGCCACGCATTTCATGTAAAGTCAAGTACGATTCAAGTACAAGATGTGTGTGGAATGTCCAATCAAGCAAGTCAAGTACTCGGTATAATGCCAGATACCTTATCATTTTAACTCCCATGGGCACAAGTACTTTCGGGTGCTCCTCCCAGGACCAGATCGGGCCCTATATGCGCAGGCATTTATCATGTGTTTTGACATCCACTCTTGTTTATATAGCCAATATAGAATTTCAATAATCAAGCTTGTAGACACGTATGACAACTTTGATAGAATAGAGTCCAAAATATGACAAAGGACATAGAATGGCGATAATAACGGTATAATCACGATATCGATAAAACTAGGTAGAATATGATTCCCTTAACTTGGGTACCATGACAAATCAGTATGGACATTCTTTATATAGAATTGAGGTCCACATGAACAGTATATCAAAGGTAAGATACCCTCATTCTTATCATAGAATTGGGGTTTACAAGAACGACATGATATGGCATGATATCATCATCCCATTAAGAATTTCTTATGATATACTCTTTGTATAATCATAAGGGCCGGTATACCATGTTTCTTTAGAGTGACATGGCATCAATGGTGTAATGGGTTTTTAGGGTACAACCAGCTCAGTCGGCCTTGAGGGAATCCAAGGCTACGAGGAGTCTTACGGAGGTCTCTATGACTAACTCGCTAGTCCAAAGGAACGGAATGTCCAATGGAGAGCTTGTATGTCAATGAGAGTTGAGTGTGATCGGTAAATCAACATGAAAACATGGGACTATACTCACGGAGTGGAGAATAGTGCCGATATATATATATATTATAATATATAAAACCATCGGTTAGCAAATCAGATGAAAATCAGTTTATAGTAAAATAACGACTTAGGTCAAGTCGTTTCTCAAGTAATTAACGCCTAACAGAAGGGCGTTTACATATGGTCCGTTTTGCAGAATTTTCAATAATTCAATAATTTATCTAAAACGCGCCTTGGGAAGGGGCGTCTCTTCAAGAGTTGACGACTACAGTAGCAGGCGTCTCCTTATATATATATTTGACAGAATATCAATAATTTCATGAATTGTCTAAAACACGCCTTGGTCAGGGTCGTTTCTTCAAGATCTGACGACTACACCAGAAGGCGTCTTATTGTTTACATATTTGACAGAATACAATTAATTTTCAGGAATTATCAAAAACGCGCCCTGGGCAGGGGCGTTACTATTTAATTCTATTTTTCAGAATATATAAATTTCAGGATTTTAACCGATACACGCCCTAGGAAGGGGCGTTACCTTTCAGATTCACGCCCTATGAGGGGGCGTTAATATGTGGAAAACGACTTTGTCCAAGTCGTTAATTCAAGTTCCTTCAGAAACTTTAAGGACAGTAACAATTTCAGGATAACAGAGGAACGAATGTAATATCATGACAGTAAAGTTAGCAGGTTGAAGACAGAGGATCATGCATTATTTTATAATCATGATTTCATAGATAATCAATTCTTAAGATGGGTGATTAACGGTTTAAAGAAATTAACGCCTGAGTACGGGGCGTTAAACATGAAATTAACGACCTGGGAAAAGTCGTTTCATGTGAATTAGCGCCCTTGACAGGGGCGTCTCTTTCAAAATATTGCAGAAAACGCATGGAAACTATAATAACTGTATGCATGACATGCTTATATATATATATCTTGCATTAATTTCATTTGGGCTACAATAACTTGAGAAAACCTACCTTAATATGATTGAACTTGACGAAGGGTTTGAAGGATCGGAAACTTCAACCGCAACTTACGAACAGTGGTATCAAGGAGAAGAACTGCAGTTTTCCTATAAGAAAAGAAGAAACATTAGTATTTCTTCATACTTTCTGACCGAAAGGAAAAAGGAAAAAGAACAATACCTTTGTTCTTCACGTACGCCGCCTTCTTAACCTATAACAGAAGAAGAAGATGAAGAACAGTTAGTTCTTCATGCAACAGACGTAGAGAATTTAGAGGAACTATTCCTCTCTCACGTACCTTGCAGACTCCGAACGCCAAATAGCGTTGTAGGGTTCGAGCAGTAGGTTATTTATAGGGATTTTGGAAGTCCTATTAAAAGTAGTGTTTGATTGAGGGTAACATATCCCTAATAGAGTCCTTACTCTAATAGACACTTACTAGATTAGGTTAATCTTTCCCTGGATAAGCTCTGGGTTCGAACGAGTCACGAACTGAATTAACGCCTTTGGTCAGGGCGTGTATTCTTTAATTAACGCCTTGCATAAGGGCGTTTCTTAAAAAGCGCCTTGAAAAAGGGCGTTTCGTGTTTTAAAACACGCCCAAGATAGAGGCGTTTCTTTTACTTACCCATTTGGTCGCGTGAGAACTGACGACCGTAGGTGTGGGCGTCCTTTCTTTATTCACGCCATGGATAGAGGCGTTTCTTTATAAATTAACGCCTTAATAAGAGGCGTTATTTTTAATTTGTTTTATTTCGTCCAATTAACCCTATTCCTTTTATATATATTACTTCTGTAATATATATGTTTTAATTCATTTCAATTATTCATTTATTAGGGTTGCTACACCCTCCCCCACTTAAAAAGAATTTGGTCCCCAAATTCAATATATATATAATTATACATGTGGAGAGCGTAGAACATATACCTCTTAGAATAACTCGGGAAATCGTTTCTTCATAGATTCTTCGGTCTCCCATGTCGCTTCGCGTTCGGGATTCTTATTCCATTGCACCTTGAGCATGGGAATGACCTTATTCCTTAGAGCTCGTATTTCTCGATCTAATATCTTTAAAGGCCTCTGTTCATATGTGAGATCTTTCTGGATCACCAGATCTCCATGCTCAATAATATGTGACGGATCGTGCACATACTTCTTCAACATAGATATGTGAAATACATTGTGTACCTCGGACAACTGAGGAGGCAACGCGATGCGATAAGCAACCTCGCCAACTCTTTCGAGTACCTCAAATGGTCCGATGAATCTTGGCGTAAGCTTGCCCTTAACACCAAATCTTCGTATGCCACGTCCAGGGGATATTTTAAGAAATACATGATCTCCAACCTGGAATTCAAGATCTCTTCTCCTGGTATCAGCATAAGCCTTTTGCCTTGTCTGAGCAACTTGTAATCTTTCTCTGATTACCTGTATCTTCTCAGTTGTATCCCTTACCATGTCTGGACCTAATAGTTGTTTCTCTCCAACTTCGTTCCAACATATGGGAGATCGGCAACTCCTTCCGTATAAGGCTTCGAAAGGTGCCATTTGGATACTAGCTTGGTAGCTATTATTATATGCAAATTCAACTAAAGGTAAGTGGTCATGCCAGCTTCCTCCAAAGTCAATAATGCATGCTCTCAGCATATCTTCAACAACTTGATTAGTTCGCTCGGTCTGACCATCCGTTTGTGGGTGAAAAGCAGTACTAAAGTTGAGCCTTGTTCCCAACGAATGTTGTAATCCCTTCCAAAAATGAGAAGTAAAACGGGGATCTCTATCAGACACGATTGAGACAGGAATTCCATGTATCCTGACTATTTCTTTGATGTATAGTGCAGCTAGCACATCAATTGACCATCGGCTTTTGATTGGCAAGAAATGTGCCGATTTAGTCAATCGGTCAATGATAACCCAGATTCCATCATGTCCTCCTTTAGATTTAGACAAACCCATGATGAAGTCCATACCAATATCCTCCCATTTCCACTTAGGAATATCTAGAGGATGTAGTTTTCCCGCAGGCTTTTGGTGTTCCGCCTTGACCTGTTGGCATGTGAGACAGCGTGATACATAGTCCGCTATTTCTCTTTTCATATTAGGCCACCAAAAGTTCCTCTTTACATCTTGGTACATTTTGGTTGATCCTGGATGAATAGTGTACCTTGATCGGTGAGCTTCATCTAAGATCTTCTTCTTTAATTCCGGACAATCGGGTATACAAGTTCTATCTTTGAACGATAATCTTCCATCAGAAGTTAGTTGAAAATCAGATTGTCCTTCTAATCTGCCTTTGATTTCTACTAATATAGGATCATCATCCTGAAGTGTTTGTATCTCAGATAACAAATCTGACTGTATGCTTACATGAGATAGTGTGACAAATTTGGATTCCGTGTCCAAGCTTATATTGAGCTCGGAGAATTGTTCAAGTAACCTCCATTCTTGCATCATACAATTTGCTATCATTGCTCTCGGCTTTCGACTAAGGGCGTCAGCAACATAATTACCCTTTCCGGGATGGTATTGTATATTGAAGTCGAAGTCCTTGAGATATTCTAGCCAGCGTCTTTGTCTCATGTTTAGCTCCTTTTGTGAAAATAGATATTTGAGACTTTTGTGATCGGAGTATACAGTAAACTGTGCTCCATATAAGTAGTGTCTCCATATCTTTAGGGCAAATACTACCGCGGCCAGTTCTAAGTCATGGACGGGGTAATTCTCCTCATGCTTCTTCAGCTGACGTGAAGAGTATGCTATGACCTTTCCTTGTTGCATTAGGACACATCCGAGGCCAATGCCAGAAGCATCAGTGTAGACCTCGAATTTCTCTCCTTCTATCGGTAGAGCTAAGACCGGAGCTGTGGTGAGATGATCCTTGAGAGTTTGAAAACTTCTTTCACATTCCTCACTCCATTCGTATCGGATCTCCTTGCGAGTTAACCTTGTAAGGGGCACGGCGATCTTAGAGAAATCTTTGATGAATCGCCGATAATAGCCTGCAAGACCTAAGAAACTTCTGATCTCGCTTGCATTAGTGGGTCTTTCCCAGTTTCTTACAGCTTCAACCTTTGACGGATCTACAGATAAACCGTCCTTGGATATGACATGTCCGAGAAAAGCCACTTCTTCAAGCCAGAACTCGCATTTGCTGAGTTTAGCATATAATTGATTTGTCCTCAAGACTTGCAATGCAATCCTCAAATGCTCTTCATGTTCTTCCTTAGTCTTAGAATATATCAATATATCATCAATGAAGACTACTATGAATTGATCCAAGTAAGGCCTGAATATGCTATTCATTAACTGCATAAAGGCAGCAGGGGCATTTGTTAGTCCAAAAGGCATAACAACAAATTCGTAATGGCCATACCTGCTTCTGAATGCGGTCTTGTGAATGTCATCATCCTTGATTCTTAATTGATGATATCCCGACCTGAGATCAATCTTGGAGAAATATTTGGATCCTGAAATCTGATCAAATAACTCATCGATTCTCGGCAGTGGATACTTGTTCTTGATAGTAAGATGATTCAACTGTCGATAGTCGATACACAATCTCATGGATCCATCCTTCTTCTTTACAAATAAGACTGGGGCTCCCCACGGGGAAGTACTTGGTCTAATGAACCCTTTTTGAATCAATTCCATCAATTGCTTCTTCAATTCTTTTAGTTCTGCAGGGGACATTCTATAGGGTGCCTTTGAAACAGGACCAGCACCAGGGACTAAGTCGATGGTAAGGCCACATCTCTTTGCGGGGGTAATCCCGGCAATTCTTCCGGAAATACGTCTGGAAATTCTCGCACTACCTGAATGTCCTCTATCTTGGTTTCTTTAGCTTCTTTAATAGTGACAAAAGCAAGGAAGGATACACATCCTTTCTTGACGAGCTTGCTTGCTCGAAGAGCCGAAATAAGAGGGGATTTGCTTCGACTCTTAGGACTAGTATAAGTCAGTTCCGGAAATTCCTTGAAAACAATCTTGCTATCACGGCAATCAACCGTTGCCTGGTATTTGGATAACCAATCTGCTCCTAGTATAACATCATACTCTTTTAGATCTAAGCAGATAAGATCAATAGGAAAATTCTTTCCTCGAACCAATACCTCACAGTTTTGGTAATGATGTGTGATATCCGTCTCGTTTCCGAGAGGAGTAGACAATATTAACTTCATCCATTCTGGTTCTAGAGGTAATGGGTCAGCAAACTTCTTGGAAATAATGGAATGCGATGCACCCGTATCAAATAAGACATGTGCATATTTGGAACAAATTTTTAATGTACCTTCCACCAATCCGCCTTCTTCTTCTGGTTCGGTCTCTTGGATCGCATGAAGACGCGCGTTCCTTGTCACTGGGCGTTTACCCTCACCGTCTTGGTCATTCATTAATGGACAATCGGGAATCCGATGTTCACGACTCCCACAACGGAGACATGCTCCTAATTTCCTCCAGCATTCTTCTGTTTTGTGACCAGCCTTGTCACAATGCTTGCATACTACGTTTGAAGGTGTAGTGGTGATAGAGAAAGGCTTGGATTTCTTGAACTTCTGATCTTGAGAGGAAGAACCTCCATTATTGGGCCTCTTCTTAAAGTTGGGTTTAAAAGAACCCGAACTTGTGACTTGCTCCTTTTTGTCTTTCCCACGGATCCTATCAGATAGTTCCGTGGCATCTTCAAGCAACTGAGCTCGGCGCACTATTTCAGTATAAACTTGAATATCCATAGGCGCCAGTTGAGTAATGTAGTGGGGCCTAAGCCCATTAAGAAATCTACGGGCTTTCATCTTTTCCGTGCTAATTAAATGCTTAGCATATCTAGACAGTCTAGAGAACTGTGCTTCATAATCAGCCACCGATAAAGATCTTTGCTTTAATGCGGCAAATTCGGCGGCCTTCTTTTCCTGGACCCTATCAGAGAAATATTTGGCGTTGAAATATTCAACGAATTCTCCCCATGTAACTTGAGTTGGGTCAATTGTAGCTTCAATCGACTCCCACCAGCATCTAGCATCCTTTTCTAACTGGAAAGTAGCTAATAAGACTTTGTCCTGATCCGTGCATTGCATAACACGGAATATACGTTCAATCTCCCGAACCCAATGCTCGGCATCGTCTGGATCGGTCGATCCCATGAACTTCGGGGGATTCATATTCTTGAATGCTTGGTGTAAGCTTCCAGCTCGTGGAGCACCACCTTGTGCTACCTGTTGTAGCACTTGGGTCATCCCTTGAAGGGTACGCTGCATGTTGCGCCATTGAGCACGTTCGGCAGCCATTATCCTACAATTACAATAGCTATGTTAGTATTATATCACTATGATCTTATAAAGGACTCATTGATCATTTAACCCTTGGTTCTACCCACTCTCACTTGGTTAAAGGTTTTGAAACCTATCCTTGGACTTGGGTTTCCTAGGAATTGAATACCTTAGGCTCTGATACCACAAAGACTGTCACGCCCCGAGCGCGGAAGATACCCGGAGATGCGCGACGTGTCTATATCAATCATGTCAATCAGAGTGGTCGTGTATTCGACACAAAGACAGAGATGCGCAAAATAGCAAGATAACCCAATCCTTTATTTCATAATGGATAGACTATTACAAATCCAATACTCTGTTTAATAAAAAGGAAAAGAATACATATTTGACTCAAGAAACTATAGAAAAGACTAGACGACACTTGTAGAAGCTCTATCACTTTCACTCTTGACCATTCCCATCCGATTGACTTCCATCGTCGTCGGACTTACCTGAAAAGTAGAAAGGGACAAACGGAATGAGCGAACGCTCAGTAGGAAATTATATCTCAAGTACTAGCAAGGGGTTTAAGTAATTACATCTTTCATGAATGCAATAAAGCTATGCATGCTCGCATAAAACGACAAGATAGAGAGAATGTAATATCAAGAAAATAAGATGAACTTAGTCATGAACTTCCAACAAGATGACAAGTATATTCAAGGTATTCAAGCAAGCACGTTTAACAAGTCATGTCAAGAACTTTGGCTATCATGTATCAAGCAAGTAAATTACCCTTTTTCGGGCCACGCATTTCATGTAAAGTCAAGTACGATTCAAGTACAAGATGTGTGTGGAATGTCCAATCAAGCAAGTCAAGTACTCGGTATAATGCCAGATACCTTATCATTTTAACTCCCATGGGCACAAGTACTTTCGGGTGCTCCTCCCAGGACCAGATCGGGCCCTATATGCGCAGGCATTTATCATGTGTTTTGACATCCACTCTTGTTTATATAGCCAATATAGAATTTCAATAATCAAGCTTGTAGACACGTATGACAACTTTGATAGAATAGAGTCCAAAATATGACAAAGGACATAGAATGGCGATAATAACGGTATAATCACGATATCGATAAAACTAGGTAGAACATGATTCCCTTAACTTGGGTACCATGACAAATCAGTATGGACATTCTTTATATAGAATTGAGGTCCACATGAACAGTATATCAAAGGTAAGATACCCTCATTCTTATCACAGAATTGGGGTTTACAAGAACGACATGATATGGCATGATATCATCATCCCATTAAGAATTTCTTATGATATACTCTTTGTATAATCATAAGGGCCGGTATACCATGTTTCTTTAGAGTGACATGGCATCAATGGTGTAATGGGTTTTTAGGGTACAACCAGCTCAGTCGGCCTTGAGGGAATCCAAGGCTACGAGGAGTCTTACGGAGGTCTCTATGACTAACTCGCTAGTCCAAAGGAACGGAATGTCCAATGGAGAGCTTGTATGTCAATGAGAGTTGAGTGTGATCGGTAAATCAACATGAAAACATGGGACTATACTCACGGAGTGGAGAATAGTGCCGATATATATATATATTATAATATATAAAACCATCGGTTAGCAAATCAGATGAAAATCAGTTTATAGTAAAATAACGACTTAGGTCAAGTCGTTTCTCAAGTAATTAACGCCTAACAGAAGGGCGTTTACATATGGTCCGTTTTGCAGAATTTTCAATAATTCAATAATTTATCTAAAACGCGCCTTGGGAAGGGGCGTCTCTTCAAGAGTTGACGACTACAGTAGCAGGCGTCTCCTTATATATATTTGACAGAATATCAATAATTTCATGAATTGTCTAAAACACGCCTTGGTCAGGGTCGTTTCTTCAAGATCTGACGACTACACCAGAAGGCGTCTTATTGTTTACATATTTGACAGAATACAATTAATTTTCAGGAATTATCAAAAACGCGCCCTGGGCAGGGGCGTTACTATTTAATTCTATTTTTCAGAATATATAAATTTCAGGATTTTAACCGATACACGCCCTAGGAAGGGGCGTTACCTTTCAGATTCACGCCCTATGAGGGGGCGTTAATATGTGGAAAACGACTTTGTCCAAGTCGTTAATTCAAGTTCCTTCAGAAACTTTAAGGACAGTAACAATTTCAGGATAACAGAGGAACGAATGTAATATCATGACAGTAAAGTTAGCAGGTTGAAGACAGAGGATCATGCATTATTTTATAATCATGATTTCATAGATAATCAATTCTTAAGATGGGTGATTAACGGTTTAAAGAAATTAACGCCTGAGTACGGGGCGTTAAACATGAAATTAACGACCTGGGAAAAGTCGTTTCATGTGAATTAGCGCCCTTGACAGGGGCGTCTCTTTCAAAATATTGCAGAAAACGCATGGAAACTATAATAACTGTATGCATGACATGCTTATATATATATATCTTGCATTAATTTCATTTGGGCTACAATAACTTGAGAAAACCTACCTTAATATGATTGAACTTGACGAAGGGTTTGAAGGATCGGAAACTTCAACCGCAACTTACGAACAGTGGTATCAAGGAGAAGAACTGCAGTTTTCCTATAAGAAAAGAAGAAACATTAGTATTTCTTCATACTTTCTGACCGAAAGGAAAAAGGAAAAAGAACAATACCTTTGTTCTTCACGTACGCCGCCTTCTTAACCTATAACAGAAGAAGAAGATGAAGAACAGTTAGTTCTTCATGCAACAGACGTAGAGAATTTAGAGGAACTATTCCTCTCTCACGTACCTTGCAGACTCCGAACGCCAAATAGCGTTGTAGGGTTCGAGCAGTAGGTTATTTATAGGGATTTTGGAAGTCCTATTAAAAGTAGTGTTTGATTGAGGGTAACATATCCCTAATAGAGTCCTTACTCTAATAGACACTTACTAGATTAGGTTAATCTTTCCCTGGATAAGCTCTGGGTTCGAACGAGTCACGAACTGAATTAACGCCTTTGGTCAGGGCGTGTATTCTTTAATTAACGCCTTGCATAAGGGCGTTTCTTAAAAAGCGCCTTGAAAAAGGGCGTTTCGTGTTTTAAAACACGCCCAAGATAGGGGCGTTTCTTTTACTTACCCATTTGGTCGCGTGAGAACTGACGACCGTAGGTGTGGGCGTCCTTTCTTTATTCACGCCATGGATAGAGGCGTTTCTTTATAAATTAATGCCTTAATAAGAGGTGTTATTTTTAATTTGTTTTATTTCGTCCAATTAACCCTATTCCTTTTATATATATTACTTCTGTAATATATATGTTTTAATTCATTTCAATTATTCATTTATTAGGGTTGCTACAGAGTTACAGCCCACTCCACGCAGGGAGGTAAAGTGCGACACAATGGGGTCCGGGAGGACAGATTTCGGGTTGACGGGCGGCTTCTCGCGTAGCTTCGGCCTCACACGTACTCGTGCCTGTGGGGTCCACTTGCTGTCCGGAGGGGCCGTGTGGGACCCGGTGGCATCGCTGTGGTGGTGGATGCCTGGATGAGCGCTCCCTAGAGTGGAGGCGCGCTGGTTCGCCGGCCGGAGGCCGGGCGGCTCCGATCGGCACCGTCGGAACAACCGGCCACGGATCTGTAACTTCTGGTTTTCAGCGCGCGTCCCGGCGAGAACGGACGTTGCGATCAGCCCCGATGTCGGATCGACACGAAACTGGCACCGTTGGAAAGCTAACTTCAAATAATTCAATATAGGCTTGAATATCTGGCCTGGATCTACACGGATCTGGGCTTTAATAAATTGTTGAGTTGCTATTGTACAGTGACCAGGCTCTCAGATCTGCAGAGAACTTATCTGAGAACTGCCTTTGACCGATATTTGAACGTCCGAATCTGAAGTTATGGTCTTCAGAAACGTTGTAGGAAATCAAGATAGGAAACTGGGACTATTTTTTATGAAGGGTTTAGAGGTGGTGGTGATTTGTTCTGATTTTTGAAGTGGAGGGTGGTCGGATCTGGAACTTGGCTGAAAACACTGTAGCAGAGATAGAACACGAATTTTGAAAAATAGATAGAGGGCGAATCAAAAACCAATAAAAATGGTGGATGTAGTGGATGATGGACAGAACTCCCAATACAGTTGGAAAAATCAAAAAGAGGGTCGAAGGTGAGAAACACAGGGCTGCTGTCACTATAGATAGAGACAAAACAGATCTGGTAATGAAAGATGAACGAAAATAGAAAAATACTAAACGAGGAATTTTGGACCTGAATTTTTTTTTGGATGATGGGATGGAAGATAGAAACACACCATAAAAATTTTAGACCACGAAGAGGCCGTGGCGGGTAGCCGAATTTTCAGGAAGACACCTCTATCCAGGAGGACAGTAAACCAAAGATGGATTCGCGGCGGCACGAACGGCGGCGGCGGCGGCACCGGTGAAGATCATAGGTTGAGAGGGGATGATAGAAGAGGGATACACTCTATAACTGGAGGTTGAGGAGAGGAAACCATGGGGAGAGGAGCTGGGGGCGCAAGAAGCTTCAAGGCATTCAACAAAATTTCTGATTTTTCATTGATTTCTAAATGAAAATACAATGTTATATATGACTCCAATCAAATCAATTGTGCACCCTTGGATCTAGGGATGGGGATTGAAGGGCTGAGATGAAGTGTGAACAACACACCAAATACAATTTTTTTAATCTAACTTGACCATTTCTATTCACACTTAGACTAATTCTATTCCAACTCCACCTACCTAGCCTAATAAAGCCAAAGAAGGGGGCGCCCCCTTCATGGGCCTCCCTTGGGCCAAGTATGGTCAAAGGCCATTTAACAAGCCCACTAACCATGCTAGACTCTTCCACCCTTGGTGGCCCATGAGAGGGAGAAGCCTATTTGGGCCTAAGTTGTTATTAAGGTCCATAATGATGGCCTTAAGACCCAATATGGAATAAGCTCCTAATGGACTCTACTAATGGCAACCTAGCCATGGACTCTACATTACAAATGGCCCATTGGCTTGATATAAGCCTTACAAGGGGCCCAAATGAAAGAAATTACACAATTACAATCTCATACAAGCCATAACACACAAATACACTCCACCCGTATAAGGAAATCACCTTTGATGCCCCATCAGGAAAGGAGTGAGGGCCCCCTTGCTGGACCTACTGATATTTTGCACAAAAACCCAAATAATCCAATGGAATGACACACTGGCTTATAAAGCCTTACAATTGCATATATACTTTCCAAGGATATAAAAGTAAATAAAAGGACTCAAATGCAAAATAAAAAGTCAGTGCTTAGCGCCGATTCTCATCAATTTCGGACCGAGATCCTATCTTGACATCGAGGCTCTGGCAGGGATTGCAGAATGCCTTTGGGTCGCAACTGAAGTTTAGTTCGACATATCATCCCCAGACGGATGTCCAATCCGAGAGAACTATTCGCACTCTAGAAGATATGTTGAGGGCTTGTGTTCTTGACTGGAAGGGAGATTGGGAGTGACACTTACCTTTAGTGGAGTTTACCTACAATAATAGCTTCCACGCAAGTATTGACATGGCTCCATTTAAAGCTTTGTATGGAAGACCATGCAGATCTCCTCTATGTTGGGAAGTGGTTGGTGATAGACAATTGATCAGGCCTGAAGTGGTGCAAGAAACGTCCGAGAAGATTCAGCTGATCCAGCATAGACTGAAGGCAGCGCAAGATCGGTAGAAGAGTTATGCGGACAAAAGAAGGAAAGACTTGGCTTTTGAGGTTGGTGAGCATGTATTCCTCAAGGTATCACCTACTAAGGGAGTTGCAAGATTTGGCAAACAGGGAAAGTTGCATCCGAGATTTATTGGACCTTTCGAGGTTTTGGATCGAGTGGGAAACGTGGCATACCGGTTGGCACTACTTCCATCTTTGGTAGTAATCCATCCGGTGTTTCACGTATCTATGCTCCGTAAGTATGTCCATGATCTTGTACACATCATCAGTTATGAAGACTTGGAGTTCCAACTGGACATGTCATACAAGGAGCAATCGGTTAGGATTTTGGACCGTAAGGAGCAGGTTCTCAGATCGAAGACTATCCCATTGGTGAAGGTTCTGTGGAGGAATTTCTCGTAAGAGGAGGCTTCATGGTAGCTTGAAGCGGAGATGAAGCAGAGATATCCCCATCTGTTTGGTATGTGTCTTGCCTCAAACTTCGAGGATGAAGTTCCTTTTAAGGGGGAGAGGGTGTAGTACCCTGAAATTTTATCATAATTCATAAGTAATATATTATATTTTGGTTAATGCAGTAAATAATTATTTCTTGTGTTTGGCAAAAAATTTGCTGAAGTAAACTTAATAAAAAAGAGAATTAAACAATTTCGCCTTAATTATAAAGCAATTTTGAGTAACTAAATAATTCATTTCGCCTTATCCATATTTTATAAATATAAATGTGTTCATATTAAAGTAGTTAAGTATTAACCAGAAATATTTAATCAAGTTAATCTCTTTGACTTCTAAAAAAGAATAGAAACACATATATATGCATAAATATATCATGGGTTTTTTGCATGAAAACCATTGTTAAAAGTGAATTTACAAAAAAACCATTCCTAAAAATATATTAACAGGTATATCACTGAGTTAATTTAAATAGTGCATAAATGCCACTTAAGCGTGGTTTTCTTACAAGTTGTTGGTAAAAAGAAGTGATATGCATGAAAATAAATATGGCATTTTTACACAATTCAGATTACACAGTGATATACCTGCTAATGCATTTTTAGGAATAGTTTTTTTACAAATTCACTTTTAACAATGGTTTCCATGCAAAAAACCCATATATCATATACCATAGACCGTTGACACTAAAGGAGAAGAAGAACCCACGTTATTTTCCTTGTAGCTACAGTAACCGTGGGTATGTGTTAGTGGCTTTTAATGGCGCACTATTCATTTTGAATATTACTGTTCGATTTAAGGGTGTTTTTCATTTTTTGAGTTTTTATTTATTTTATATTTTTCTATGGTAGACTAAATCGAGGTGATTAATGGATAATTATTAGATTTTCAAGATTTCTTTTATATTGATAGATACGAATTTTTAAATGTAGCAAATGAATAGTGATTCCCCCTTATTGCTACGATCGAAAAACCGTTTCAGCGATCTTTAACTCCTCACGTGCAAGAATATCTGGCAGCTTTGACAGTTTCAAAGGTTTTTCTACCATTAGATTAGGCCATTTTGATCGGAGGGCAGAGATTAAATCCCCATTAACATTTCTATAACTCTCTATAAATGATCGTTGTGTAGAGAGTGTTTCGTTTCCTTATTTCCTACAAATGTAAGGCTCCGTGCGTTCTCATCTTCTCTGTTCTAAGAAGAGAGGGACGTGAGGGGGAGAAGTGAGAGCAATTTAGAAAGGCTGATGTGTGGAGGTGTTCTCTTGGAGATCTTCTGAATTTCTGGCGCGCTGTAGGGGCGTGAGACCGCGAGGGGACCGCATCGAGTGGTTTATTCTTTTGATCTTTTGGTTTTTCTTCTACTTGAGGCAAGTTCCTAAAATTCCAACGTCCTTTTTGCATGTTTTAAACTACCTTCAGAGGTGTTAGGTTAAAAGAAAACGTGTATAGTCATGGAACATAACTCATAGTACTCATTTTGGTTTTGTTCCAAATTCCATTCTGTTTAACTAGTATACCATTGCAGTGTGTTAGCACATCCATGCAAGTTTCAAAACTCATTTGTCCTTTTGGATATAGTTTAGATTGATTCGGTGTTTTGGGTTAAAGGAATCTGTAAAGTATGAGGAACAAGACTACTATGTTTATTCCTATGGTTTTTTCCGTCAAGTTACGTGCTTTTTGTGAGATCCTCTGAGTTTTAATCGAAGATCAGGGTCTCTGTATTGACTGCATTGACGTAGCCCTTTTGATAGTGTTGACTGCGTCGACGCAGCCTCTGGCTGGGTCGACGCATCCCTTTGAAACTTGCAAGGCTGTGTCGACACAGACCTCGACTGTGTCGACTCACCTTGAGCTCTGTCGCAATTTCTAGAAACCCTGAAAAAGAGAGTTTTGAGAGGTCATTCTAATTCAAAAAAATCTGAAAAATTGGAAAATGATAGAAGACTAAGTTAGTAACTCACTGTAAAATTTTCATACTCACAAAAATTCTGTATTTACAATTATAATTTATTTTCTACTCATGTGTAACCTAGAAATAAACCAATTTTTTTCGGAAACCTGAAACCTACAGTGTTGTATATTTATGAACCCTTTAGAAATTAAGATATCTTGACAGTAAACTAATTCTTCATTTGGTGAAAGGAATACATTGTGGTATATGGCTTTTGGTGCATTATATGTATATATGTATAAGTAGAACTATTATATGGGCTATATGGACACTACTGCCATAGAAGGGTCTGGAGCCAAATCGTAGAAATGCCCTTATGGGGAGGCTCAATCTGTTATGACCCCGAGGGCACGGGGGTGAAATCCTAGAGATGGACAAGTTCCACTGGTTAATGTGGGGAGAGCTTCCCCCGG
The DNA here is from genome assembly GCA_022559845.1 of Amorphophallus konjac. Lineage (NCBI taxonomy): Eukaryota > Viridiplantae > Streptophyta > Magnoliopsida > Alismatales > Araceae > Amorphophallus > Amorphophallus konjac. The sequence continues at coordinate 315,020,670 of CM040124.1, forward strand.
TTCTGCACAGTAACCAAGACTCATCACCATTGCCTAGGTGATTGAGTATCTATATGTTCTGACCTTCTAGCAGTGACTTTGGGCACTGTGTCTGAGCCTATATGATAACTGAATTATCTGACTTCTAAAATCTTAAATTCTGTTCTGTATCTGAATTTGTAAAGCCATATGTCATTTGAATCTGTTTTATATCTGAATCTGTAAAACCATATATCAATCTGAAATTCTATTTTACAGCTGAAATCTGCAAAGCCATCTGAAATTTTGTTTCAACATCAAAAATCCGTAAGGGCATCCGTTTCTGAGAATTGTGTAACCTCTGAAATTCTGAACATGAATAAGAAATTCCGCCCCATTAAGCATAGTCACATAAACTTATGTTGTCTATATAAACTCCTGTTTTCCTGTTACAGATTTGCAATTCTTTTTTCAGTAACTTGATTTCAAATCATTTAAGTATCATGAGATTCCTTAAATTTAATTGACCTCGAAGTATGTTAGTCATGGTCAAGGGAAGAGAATTGAATTTTTTAACTTGTTGAGTCTATTCGTAGACTCATGCTTGCTAACATTTTCAGGTTACTCCACTGGTGAGGACGAAGAGTTAGTGCATAGTGACTCCAATCGTGAGGATTTGGTGTGACTTTAGAAACCTTTTCTTTCAGACGAGGTGATTGTTGTTAAAAGGTTTAAATTTTTGTATTAAAGGACTGTTGTATGGAACTCTTATGTACTTTCAATAATGGACTATTGTGGTTTTGGTATATGATTTAATTGATGGATATGAGAATTTGTTCTTCTGCTAAAATTGTGCTCTCTTTATTTATGTAATTCTCAGTCAATTTCTATTTCTGTTGGGTTGTTTCCCACTGTGGCATTCCCCTTAAATCCGATGAGAGTTGGAAACTGAACCGGGTCTTAAGGCGAGGTGTTACAGGTGCCCTTCCTTCTCTTCTTAGATCTTTTCTTCTCCTTCACAGTTGGTAACTGCTCCCGTGGAGGTTCATCCCATATACCTGGCTCCTCTGCTTCACTTTCAGTTTCTTCTACCAATCACAGGGATTCAAAATGTTCCCAAGGGACATACTCCTTCAGCTATACAGGCTGGATTTTGGGCTGCTCATATTCATCTAGCCCATCTATAATTTCTTGAAGTCGTTCAACTGCCGGACTGGCTTCTTTATGCACCCGCAGGTGGGTTTGTCTCCTCTTGTTGCTGGTGGGCCTTCTGACCACCACTCTGGGAGTTATTTCATGCCAGACGGGGGTCACAACCGGCGGGGTCGGTTGAGGTGTGACACCCCGTATGTGAATTAATGGGCCACGATGAGGTGCTGGCCTCCTTCTTGTCTTGGCTGGCATAGTCTGCCAATTTCCCTAGTCTTCTACCGGTGCCAGGACATAGGCCTCATAAGTGCGCTGAGTGCAACCTTCTGACACTTCTTCAGGCAGCCGTTGATATAGAGATATCATGTTGACTGTTGCCCCCAGAGTAGGCATTTGATGCGGGCATGGGGGATCAACTTTACACTCCCACATTTGCAGCTCCCCTTTTTTACTCAATAGTGTCTTTAAAGACATGAGATTCCTCGATAGCATGCCCGAGCATCTGATGATACAGGCAGAAACGAGGGTCATCCTTTCTTCTGAGGTCGCTCGACCTCTTTGGCTCCGGAAGAGTGATCTTGTTGTATTTAGTAGCCTATTCGAACAAGACCCAGGTCTTATCCCGAGGGAATGAATACACCTTTTTCATTTTCTCTCATAGGGAAGGGCCTTCTCGCCAGTTGGCGGGCTTGGCCGGGGGACGCCCAGCTACCCCTTTGTCTTCTTTTTTTTTGCTGCTTGAAGGCCTTGAAGTCAATTGTGTGCACATCCTTAGGCGCCGGTCGTTTGTCCACTAGCTTGGCCTTTTGACCTAAGGCGGCGGGAGCAGAAGAATATTTTGAGAGGAATGCCTCAATTTCCGCTACGTCGTTATTCAGTCGATCAAAAGACTTAATTTCAGTGCCTATCATTCTTTCCAGCACTTCTTTTCTCAAATTTTACTTGCATATTTGGACTGCGTCCTCCTGGTGCGGGGGAGGTCTGCACCTCATGCTGAGGTTCCTCCATCTTTTAATATACTCTAGGGCAGACTCATCGTTCCTTTGCCTGGTTGCATATAATTCAGCCACCGTCACCTCCCTTTCGGCAATGTGGAACCTTTCTTTGAATTTCCTCTGCATATCTGGTCAATCGATAATAGACCCGGCCTGCAGACTCGAGTACCACTCGAAGGTGAGCCCGGTCAATGTGGACCCGAAGAACTTTAGCAGGTACAACTCGTCAGTAGTCAAGTCGCCCATCAGATTAGTGTAGTAGGCGATGTGCTCCTGCGGAGACCCTTACCCATTAAACTTTTCAAACTTCGGAGGCTTATTGATGCCAGGGGGCAACCTCTTGGCAGCATGATGAGGCGGGTGTGGAACCCTATATACATCGAATGAGGCGTGGTCACCATCACCCCTTTCTGCCAACTTCATCTCTATCATTTGCTCAACCATCAACTTATTCATCACTGCCAGATCAACCGGACTTGGGTAGAAGCGAGCTTGCTGCATATGCGGCGTTGTCAACACTGCCACATGAGGTGCAATAGGGGGCCTTTGAAATTGGAAGGCTGAGGGTTGTGGCGTAGCCCCATGTTGTTGCTGTGGGGGAGGTATGCCCCCTGTGTAGCTGGGCGCCAGTTAGGATACGATTGCCTGCGGTGAGGCTTCTAACACCTGGCTATTGCTCCCTGATGTCCTGGGTGGAACTTCAGCCTCCCCGGGTGTGCGGGTATGGGCGTCCCTCTCGCTTAGTTGCTTCTTCAGTGCTTCAATTTCCTGCGTGATATTTCTACAGCAACATCATCCAGGTTGGATCATTAATAGAAGGGCTGGGGATGCTTCCCCTGTCCTCAGCTGGTATTTCTTCGGATGATGTGGATGGCATCCCACCGTCCTCTTCAGTTGTAATTACATTGGCAATCAGCGCTGCCACAGCCTCCTCTGGCCTAGTTTCCCCCGCGAGGGTATGCAACACCTCACTTGCGGCTTTCCTTCTTCTCGTGAGGGGGCCCCGCGTCTCAGCGATTCGGATGACTTCTTCACACTTGGTGGGTCAAGCCCCAAAACAGCTGGACACGCCAGCCATATTGCAAGCATGGATAGATAGCTCTCCGCCTCTTCTCACTGTCTTCCTTGACGGCTTACATGGAAAGGTCAATCTTTCGAAGATAGAAACTCTAGTCCCCTCCTCCCGAGGCGGGTATTCATAGCAATCCTCTTGGTAATTTCTCGACTTTGCACTAGGCAGAGGTTGGGACTCATGATCCTCTCGGGCGACTGCCATGGCCCGTAGCAGCCTTTGACGGCCCATAGGGGTGCTCCTTAGACCTTTGAGATAGTTCTCCAAAGCTTCATTCACCTCCTCCCGCACCTGTGGGGAGGAGGAGGAGGGCGATAAAGCCTTCTCTTGTACACGGGGCTTGTGAACCGGGCGCCCTGGGTGAGCAACCTTGTTATGGTGGTGTCTGGAGTAGCAACGAATGTTCTCCGACCGGGCATGTACATCAGTAATCGGTGGTTGGTGAATTAGGGCCGCTGACTCAGCATGTTCATGTTTTTTCGGCCTCTTCTGGTAAGCCTCTCGGGGCTTCACCTGGGCCGATGGAGTAACTCTGGTCCCTTTGGGCTACCAAACTTGCTTGGACTTAGCTAGTCTTGGGGCTAGCTCATTTTTCGGCCCATGGGCCGCATCAGCATGCTTCTTTTCAATCTTCCCGAGTGCCTAAAAAGAATTGCGCACGGGGATGGTGGGCACGATCCGATCTGGGATCACTTCGGCCCTTTTACCGTTCAGATGGACTCTGACACGTCCAATGAGAACTGATTTGCTGGAAGTAGAAAGCCGGCCCCTAGAAGTAGTAGTGACCATCTTATGGCCTCTCCTTCGATAAGATGTCGATCTCTTGCTAGTTGGGCGGGCATCCGCATGGTGGACAAGGCAGCTTACGGCCTCGGCTGCTGCGCGCTCATCAGTGCCTGACGGAATTGGGCCAGGCCATAGTAGCTCCCTCGACGGGAGCGTTGGTTCTTGCCGGCTCGGGCCCCTCGGTCTCCAGTAGATTGAGGAAGGCCACCCTCAAGAAGTTGGGGAAGCCTACCACTGGGGGGAAGTCGCTGAATTGCGTAGGTACCGCCAGATAACCGTACCTGGCATGGCTTGCGACAACAAGCGGTTCGAAAGTGACGGCCATCGAAATTATCGAAATGCAACCTGCAATTCCAAATTAAACAGTTAGAATTTTAAGAAGTGGCCATTATGCCCTTAATCCTGGCGAGGAGATGAAGGGAAATTCAGTCCCACCGGACGTGCCAGACTTGTAGACGCACTTTTGGATCTCATCTTTTTGTTTAGATCTATTTTATTCGGGTTTGATTTATATTGTTATTATTTTATTTTTTTATTTAGTGCGTGGGCGTGTCAGTCACAAAGTGACGATTTATTCGGGCTCCCAACCAGGACGGTCCAGAACCATCGGTAAGTGCCGTCTGACTTGTCATAAGATAGTGGATTTCATGTCAGGAGTAAAATCCATCGTGCCATAAAGGTCACGACGTTAGTTACATCTCCCCGGAGGAGAGAAAACTCTTGATTAATTGCCAGGAAGAGGGGCCTTGTGGCCTAAAATTAGCATCAATGAAATGAGATAAAGAATATTTTTCATTACATTGTAAAGCCCCACATCAGGGCGTAAAAATACAAATCGCGTCGGTCATTCATTGACCATTTCATGTCCGAGCAGAAGTCCGAATTAGAAGCATGACAAAGATAGAGATAAAACCCAGGCGAATATCTGTCGAATGCATGGCACATTTGATATCAGGGATTAAAGACGTGGGATTAGCTCAGTGGGCTATCGGCCCAAGGCAAGGTCAGACCGTGGCCATGATGGGGGGGGCAGTCCCCAAGGGCCAAGCCTGGATTGCAGGGGCATCGTTGATGTTCTCTTGTCCAGGGTATAGAGGAGGTGAGGTCTCCGGAATGAATGCCGCCGTCTGCTCTTTGAAAGTTATTACCCTTTTTGTTATTATTATTTTTGTTGTTATTGTTTACAATATTTTTTTATTATTGTTATTTTTTGTCATTACTTTTTTTATTATTATGATTATCCCTTTTGTGCATAAGGCCCGAGGGGCAGAATGGACCACTCAGATCAAAATCAGTCGACCTGAGCGAGATGGGTCGACTCAGGCCAAGGCTGGGTCGACTCAGGCCAAGGCTTAGTCAGCCTGGAAGAGCGGCAGCGTCAACCCAAGCCCTGCAGTGCGTCGACTCAATGTGCTGGGTGTGTCGACCCAAGGCACCGACTGTGTCGACCTATCCTGAGCAGGCCGTCTGAACTTGGCGTCTTCTTCATTTACCTCCTTTTATCTCAGGTTTCCCTTTTACTTCTTTTGTTTTTGAATTCATGCATTACTAGTTCGTGGAGGAAAGCATGCAACCTTAGAAAATGCAGGAAATGACTTTGCAAGTTATTTGCGCATGGCACGCTAGGGCTTAATTATATGTTCATGATGGGTGATCCCCGATATGCGGCGGAGTATTCACTCATGCATAATGATGGTTTCTAGCTAGGCGTAGTCCGACTGTCCACGAGTCACCATTTTAGATACCGAGGGATCATGGCAAGTAAGCACTCGTGAAATGCAGTATGCATGAGATTTCTTTTGTTTGTATTCGCAATGACTGCAAGACCTAATGCGCATGCAAAGGATATGCATGGTATGTTCAGAGTCACCATGAGGGCAGGGCGTTTTGTTCTCATTCTTGTTCATTGTTAGCATTTTTGTTCTCTTTATTGTGGCCATTCGTTACTATTGCTTTCGACATTTCTTCTTTTGATTAGTCCATTATTCATTCATTTGTTGGCTAGACCTCTAGCAAGATTTCGGCAGCATTCCCCCTAGACCCAAGGCGTTTAGGGAGATGAAGCGGCTGTACGTCCACGGGAACCCAAGACGACCCCTTAATTTCAGGATGCGCGCGAAAGCAACAACATCCATGATCACAGGACTAATGTGCGGCACGTGCCGAGGCTACTGGATCGGCTATGCGGAAGCCGCCGGGTCAACCATGAGGGGGGCTGCCGGATCAATTTTATAAGTTGTCGGGTCAGCCGTGTGGAGGCCGCCAGATCAACCCTGTGAGGGCTGTCGGATCAACATTATCAGGGCTGCCGATCGGCCATATGCGGGGCTGCCAGATCAACATTATCAGGGCTGTCGGATCTGCCATATGAGGGGCTGCTGGATCAACCTCAGCAGGGCTACCAGATCAGTCTGATTTAAGGAGAGAAGACTGCATGCCTGAGCTCTCTAAGGGAAGACCGAACGGGAAGCGGTGATTGATTCTCCTAAAAACATATTCGCGCTTCCCTTCCCCCTCAGAGTTGCTCCTTGAGGGGGATCATGGTAGATAACAGGGAGGGGCTCTCAGAGATGTCGATTTACCCATTCAGAATGACCATGACGGTCGGCCAGAGATAGGTACATTAAAGCCTGAAGTCGGATCCGCATGAGTAGGAGGAGGAGATGAACATGGTGTAGCCTAAGGTTTTGACGGCTCAATCCCCAGAAGTTGAGACTCGGGATCCTATCCATGGTACAGGATAAACCCCAAGCTCAACTCATCTTTATATAAAAGGGCCACAATGCCATCCTCATGCGGTGATAGTCACGGTAAAAAAAGGAACAAAACTTCATACACAACGATCTGAACTGAAACAATAGAGACAAGTAGTATGCACAGAATCATTCAGAGAGTTTATTGCTTTCTTTCGTTCACCGGGCTACAGTGGAGACTCAAAGAAAGAAAAAAAGTTACATAGGGAAGACATTGGAAATAGAGCATAACACAAAGAGGGAGAGGGAAGGGGGCAGAGCATTGGCTCTTCTGCCCCTCCCCTCCAAGCCTCACGTCCCTCTCTCTCTTTCTCAACCTTCTCTTCTTCACTCTGCGGATGCAGGTGCCAAGGGGGCTTCAGAGCTACTCCGTTCTTACCTTCTTTTCTTCTCTCTTTTTCTTCCTTTTGCACCTCTTCAGCCTCTGGCTCTTCTATCTCTTTTTCACTCGCCTTCTCAGAGTCTCCAGCCCCTTTCTTCGGAGCTCTCTCTCCCTTTTTATAGTTGCGTCCGTTGCACGCCCGTTGGCGTGTCTTCCTTGTTCCCGCCGCATCGACACGGACATCTTGCGTGCCCTCTTCCACTGCGCCGCATGGGCATGGACGCATGGCATGTCCTTCTTCCATCCGCCGCACGAACAGCATGCCACACGGCGTGCTCGCTTCGCCCATTCTGCAGGGCCATTAATGGAAGAGAAGAGGCTCAGAGGGAGCAACCTTCTACGTCGCAACGTTGCCGGATGGGAGGCCCACTGCCGATTCAACATGTGTACTGCCAGTCATGAGGAGCAGCCGCCGGATGGGTAGACGGTGCTACCGGTTGAGGGGTCATTGTGCCCTGCCGGATGAGCGCCCACGGGGGGCTGCCGGATGGATGCCGTTGTCGCCGGATGGATGCCCGTAGAGGGCTGCCGGATGGGGCCAGTTGATGGCTGCCGGTCCAGAGCTTTGCGCGCCTGCCGGATGGGGCCTAGAGGGCTGCCGGTTTGACGCTCATAGGGGCAGCCGATTCGACCCTCACAGGTGTTGCCGGTTCAGGCTTCGCCTGCCGGTTCGACGGGTAGAGGGGGATGCCGGATGGGCACGGTGGCCTATCGGTTGGCCCACTCTTCTCCTTGTTCTTTTCTTTTTTTGTTCCCAGGATTTTATGACCCGGTCCATGGTTGTATATTTTCAAGAGTATTTTTAGACTCCTTTGATTTTAGTTTGTCCCTAAGGACGTGAATTCGTGGTGGCTCGGCACCACCAATAACCAGTTCCTTCGGACGTCTCGAGTCCACCATTTGTGTTATTCACTGTTGAGCCTCCAGAGTCGAAGGTTCAGCAGTGTGTTTATTCAGGGAAGCCTCAGCTTTTTGTACCTTTAATTCGTCCATCCGGACGTAGGGTTGATGTCACATGAAAAGTATTCTTTGGGGTTTGGCCATCTAGGCCCTCTTCTTGTACTTCCTTGTTGTCGAGTCGTCAGGGTCGACCTCGTAGTAGTGTGTTTTAGTGACGCTTTGTCTCCCCACAATCCAAGACGTATTGCGGTATATTTTGGGTGTCAAATTTTGCATGTCCACAAGTGATCATGGCACTGAGTTCGAAAACCAAGAGTTTAGATCATTCTATGAAGAAAATGGAATCAGACATACCTTCTCTAGTGCAAGAACCCCTCAGCAAAATAGAGTAGCATAAAGGAAGAACATAACATTAATATAGATGGCAAGAACCATGCTGAACGAGCCAAGACTTCCCAAGTATTTATGGGCAGAAGCAGTTAGCATATCATCAACCGAGCCATGATCAGGCCATTACTAAAAAAGACACCCCATGAGTTTTTTATCGGAAATAAGCCCAAAGTCAGTTACTTCAAACTATTTTGATGCCCATGCATGATCCACAATAATGGTAAGGAAGATTTGGGTAAGTTTGATGCCAAGGTTGATGAAGGCATATTCTTGAGATATGCCTCTAATCAGCAAGTACACAGGGTGTTTAATCAAAAATATCTAACTGTAGAAATCTCTGTTCATGTAACGTTTCATGAGACATATACTTCTAACTTAGTGCCAGAAGGCACTAGACGGATGATGATGTAGGAAATAGTGCAGAGAAGCTTACTGAGCAACCTAAGGAAGACCCAACTAATGGAGCAGAAGAAGCTGAGCAGCTACCTATTTAAGATCTCAGGCTAGAAGATCAACCAGATGGCAGACTACCAAGAGAATGGAGGTATGCAAGTAGCCATCCTCCTCAAAACATCATAGGTGATACCTCAGCCCGGGTAAGTACTCGAAGCCAATTGCATCATCTTACCCACATTGCATTATTGTTTGACATGGAACCTAAGACAGTGGAAGATGCTATCCATGATGAATCATGGGTCATGGCCATGCAAGAGGAACTGAATCAATTTCAAAGGAATGAAGTATGATTCCTAGTTCCAAGATCATCAGACCTCCCTATTATAGGAACCAAATGGGTGTTCAGGAATAAGTTAGATGAAACAAGAGCAGTACTAATAAACAAGGTCAGATTAGTTGCTTAAGGCTATTCCTAAAAAGAAGGAATAGACTTTGAGGAGACCTTTGCTCCTGTGGCAAGACTAGAAGCCATTAGGCTCCTACTTGCATTTGTCGCCTCACATTTCATCAAGTTGTACCAGATGGAAGTTAAGAGTGCCTTCCATAATTGATACATAAAGAAGAAAGTCTATGTAGAGCAGCCTCTTGGGTTTGAAGACCCTAAGGCTTCTGACCACATTTTAAGCCCTCTAAAGCTTTATATGGACTTAAACAAGCCCAAGAGCATGGTACGAGAAGTTGAGTCAGTTTCTACTAGACCACGATCAGGTAGATGATATTGTTTTGGTGCTACTAACTCCTCTATGTGCAAGGAATTTGAGAAACTAATGATGAGTGAGTTTGAAATGAGCATGATGGGAGAGCTTAGCTTTTTCCTTGGATTGCAAATCAAGCAAGGAAATGAAAGTGTCTTCATCAGCCAGATCAAATATACCAAGGAGATGTTAAAGAAGTTCGGGCTCAACGAATGTAAAACTACATCAACACCTATGTCAACATCAACAAAATTGGATGCAGATGAGACAGGTAAGGTGTGTAAAAAACTCTACAGTGGTATGATCAAATCCCTTCTTTACCTAACTGCCAATAGACCTGATATATTATTTAGTGTTTACATGTGCGCTAGAGATTAGGCAAATCATAAAAAATCTCAGTTAACTCCAATAAAACATATCTTTAAATATTTAAATGGAATAGTTGATTTGAGATTATAGTATCCATGTGGAAATGAGTTCAGCATAATTGCATACTCAGATGTAAACTATGCAAGGTGTAAACTTGATCAGAAAAGCACAAGTGGAACTTATTAGTTCCTTGAGGGGTGTCTTGTATCATGGTCCTCAAGAAAATAGAATTCTGTGGCACTATCAATCGCTAAAGTAGAATATATATCTACTGACAGTTATTGTGTTCAAGTTCTCTGGATCAAGCACCAATTGCATGGTTATGGATTTTAGTTCAATAGAATCTCGATGCAGTGTGAAACCTGACCAAGAACACTATTCAACACTCTAAAATCAAACATATAAAAGTAAGACATCATTTCATTAGAGACCATAGAGTTAAGGGAGACATATATCTTATATTCATAGATACAAACCATCAATTGACCGATATCTTTACCAAACCTTTGGCTGAGGATAGGTTCTCTACCATCAGAAGAGAACTAGGCATGTGTAGGAACTGAACTCAACTTAAGATGGATCTCAAAAATCTCTACCATGTCATTAAAATTGAAATATCTTCCTCCAAACATAACAAATAACTTGCTTTATGGTAACTGGTTTGCTTGCATAAGCATTAAGAAAAACGGAGATAGTCAAACTATGTTGAAACACACATAAAAGGGAAAAGGGGGTTGTCAGAAATGCCACATCGTCTGCACCTATCTAGCTAGTGTGAGTCTGACGAAAAAGACGCAAAGTTCATAAGGACAAAAAGGAAAAATCGTAACCGTCAGAATGTCACCGGACGTGAAAACCAAAATCAATTGAAAATCATAGAATGTGAAAAGGCAGGAAGCTTATTAAAATATATTTTTCAAAAGGAAGAAAATACATCCACCGCCTCACTCAAGAACATTTCGTCATCTTCCTCTTCTCGCTCGCAACACCTTCGAGCTATTCTCCCCTCATCCATCCAGTCTACAAGTCGAAGAAGAAGATTCAATATTTCCCTTTCTAAACACTCACTCCTCCTCCTCTGACCCTCTGTAGCTCTCTAGTATCAAAAATTGTGGAAGATGGCGACCGTGGTTGAACCAGAAACCCTAGGGTTCATTTTGGAGGTGGCGAGGGCAAGCTTCAAGAACACAAAGTTATTGCCAAGTCGAAGGATAGATCTTCGAGGTCTTATCGGGGAAGGAGTGGAGGTAGAAGACAAGCTCATCGCCTCAGGTTGCTTACTAGTATGCTCCTCTAAATACGCTTACCCCAATCTAGTTCGCCAGTTCTACGGCAACATGAGGATCGGAAAGCAAGATTTGAGGACCCGTGTGAAAGGGGTTGAGATGAATATCTCAGAAGCAGTGTTGAATCAAATTTTTTGAGGTTTTGGTGATGGAACCAAACCTGTAAAAATCTTGAACAAGAGAATCAAGAAGGAAATGACAAAAGATCTAACTGGAGCTGAGGCATAACATCTCTATGTCACAAATGTTGCCCAGTAAGTGGCTGGATTAACCCAGAGGGGGGTGAATAGGTTATTAAAAGTTGATTGTAGAACAATATACGAATATGTTTAAATTGTTGTGATGATGGCCAGTCAACTATAGTGATGTGCAGTGGAGAAAACTTGTGTGTTGAATATCGAATATGAAAGTAGAAACAAATACACAAGAGACACAAGGATTTATACTGGTTCGGTGCTGATCTCTATCAGCCATACGTCCAATACCCAGCAACAGTTGGGATTTCCACTATCACCCCAGTAGGGAATAGTACAAATGCTATTTTTGATAAGGTGTTCAGCTCACCACGGTCATCCACACACTTGGATCCTAGCTAATTTCTGAGCTTAGCCGAACTCGGCTATTTTTGATAAGGTGTTCAACCACACCATGGATGTCTTCTCTCTAAGACCCCAACTTAATTTACAAGCTAGTCAAACTCAGCTAGTTTACAGGCACAACCAAGCCTACAGGATACAAGTCTCCTACTGGCACTCTTGCCCTCAAGCAAGGACTTCTCCTCTCAAGGAGAAGTGAACCACTTGTTAAGTGGATTTACACAGATATAGCCTCTTAAAAGGCAGAGCTGTGTACAATATGCTCAATCACGCTCAAGACATAAATCAGAGTGAAATACAAGTCTTGAACGAAAAATTAAAAGCCCTAAAGATAAGTAGGAATATGCTTTGGGCTAAGAGAGGAAGCAGAGAAAAATGGGAGTGAAGATGATGCTGAGATGCTTCTTCTTCTTTTTCTTGACGTCGAGTTTGATATAGACCGGAAGTGGTTGAGTGAAAATTGGAATTCAACTTTTTCTCAACTATTGGCAGTGTTTACTCAGGTGGATGTACTCACAATTCTCTTTCTCGTGGCCTTTCTTTCAATATGCTCTATCAGCTCTGTATTCTCTCAGCGTTAATCCTCGTAGCTTATTTTGCTCAGTTTCGAGTTGCTGCATTTTATAGCTCATTATGTCTTTGTTATCCATTAGATAGAACCTGGTGATCGTTAGACACGATCAGGTAGACGTTGAGACTTCTCCAGGTGAATGTTAGACACAATGGATGAGCTTCATCTGAGTATTGTGTTGCTGTTGTTTTTACAGGTTGAGTCTTCTTGCTTGATCTTCTTTGGAGGTAGCCGTTTAGTCTTTTCTCCTTGTACTGTGAAGACTCTCTTTTTACCGTTTCAGTCAACAACCATTCTTTGTATTTCTTTAAGCCTACGCCTTCTGCAGAAGATATCTTTTAACTATTTCCCTAGATACTCATTAAATGTTCTCCTCTTAAAATGTTTTTTTTCTTCTACAACTGTACTATTGGCATAGTAACATGTCGAGTAGAGTATGGCCTCTTGTGCTTTTCTAGCTTGTATCCTTGAGAAAGTAACTAGACTGACCTTTTCTTTTTAGGTCATCAGATAGGTTAGTTTCACATATATAATATGCAGACGAACGTATAATCCCCATATGCTTTCCTGAGCATTATAAAGTATATTTATATCTGCAATATGAATTTTGAAAGCTCGTGTGATGGACATTTAGTGCACCCTATCTTTTAGATGTATGAGGGATACAATATTGAATATATACTCAACGTTACAGATTGTGAAATTATCAGGCAAAAATTATTTTTATAATTTGTGCAACTATTGATACTTCAGAGATTATTTATTCTGAGCAGATTCTTTAGATGGACAGATAAATAGATATGCCTTTTATAATTATAGCGCCTAAGCTCTTTTTTCTTCTTTTTATATCACCTATGTTTGTTCCTATGCTTTTTACAATGTCTACAGCGTCTATGCCGATAGGCGAAGTGACGCTTAAGTGAATTATAGCGCTTATGATTTATTTGTTCATTTGAGATAAGTGAAGTTCTCAGCACCTGAGGATATAGCGCCTATAGTCTTTTTATATTGCCTATGCATGATTTTATCGCATATGTTCTATTTCTGTGCCTACCAGTTTTACAGTGTTTACAGCGCCTATGTTTGTTTTCTTCTTTTTAGTGCCCAAGTTCTTTTTTTTTCCCTAAGTTTATTCCGTGCGTCTGTATTACACTTAGCCAATTTTTCATTTGGCATAAGTGGCGATTTGCTTATCATCTATGTGATTTGTGCGCCAATGTTATACTTAGATGATTTTTGCTTCAACTCTATTTTCCTATAATTCAAACAGAGATGTATCTAGCATATGATTCATCTTACCATATTTTGATTATTTAATTTATAGTTCTCATCGTCATCAAAACTAGTAGAGCCAATCATAATAGGGGTTGGCCTAACAACAAATATGGACACCCAACTCAGAGTCCTACACCATGTTGCCACCCACTGCATCTATCCCAAGAGTGGCAGTTTTGGCATGTTAGCAATATGGATCTTCAAATAGTCTACGCCCTCCAGAGAAGAGAAAAATTGAATGTTGGTGCGACTATGATGGAAGAATTTAAAAATACAGTAAAGGCCAAGGATGTCAAGCACCTAATTCATTGTGCATCACTAATCTTCCTTTTCATGCATTTTGTGATTGATCTAATCGGGGAAGAAAGTACAAAAGTCCCCACCACTGGGGTAACCGCACTGATCAAGGGAGGGTTCATATTGCATGAAGGAAACCTAATTAGAAAAAATGTTGGACAAATAGTCAGAGTCTCCTCACCACCGCAAGCTGAACAAAGTGGAGCAGAAGAGGTGAGAGAGACAAAAAGAGTCGAATAAATAAGGGAACTCTCTTGAGAAGTGGAATCAGGGGATAGAGAAGATAGATGAATTGCTTATGATGAAGCTGTCCCAGCCATGAATCCACAGGTATAGGAAAAAAGGGCAGAAGAAGAAAGGGCTACCGAGGTACTAGAATCTAATAGAGCTATAGAAGTTCTAGAGTCAACCAGGGCCCAAATAGATATTAAAGTGTCACCTGGCGCCGATGAAGAAGAAGTAGCTGAATCTATCCCATAAATTCAACAAAGAGCAAGAGAAGAAATGGACAGACCAGCTGAGGAAGCAATTGAAGAAGCCAGCACACTTCCAGTGGAAATAAGAGAGAAATTCAGTCGGCTAGAGGCTTCTGTGGAAGAAATGCTAAGAAGAATAAGAAGCATGGATCAGGATATAACTAAAGTCAAGCAAAAAGAAGCTCCTCAGATTGACTATGAACACTTTGCCACTATAATTGCATATCATCTGAGGATGCACATACTTGTCTCTGCTAAGCCTTTTGAATCAATATTAGTGGAGACTCCCCTAGGGCCATCAAAGAAAAATGGAGAAAAGAAAAAGAAGAAGCCAAGAAAGAAGGTGACTCTCCAAGCTAGAGGTATCATGCTGGGAGCCACCAAAGAAGGAAGGAAGACCCTCAGGACATGGCACTGGTACAACATAGTCATAAGCCGACATGGGAGACCCAAAGTTATCTTTGAACAATTCCTCACTATTTATAAAAATTCCAACATTGATATAGAGGAACCAATCCCAACGACACTACAACTAGTGTCCATGAGGGGCGAGAAGCCTATTATAATATCAATAGAACCATTTGCAGTACCAAAGGCACCATCTGTAGCACTCGAGGTACCATCTACAACAACTGGAGCACCATCTGTAGCATCATAGAAACCTTCAGCTGCACCAATGATAGCCACAGACTCTACTGAGCCCATGGAGTAGCAAGGATACAGATGAAGGTGTCCCTCTTAGCCGACTGTTCATAAAAAGAACTGTTAAGAGGGATAATAATTTTGCCAAGAAATTGAAGGCCATCGAGGTAGCAGAAGATGAGCTTGCTCCAGTTGCTGTAGAAAAGGAAGCACCTCTCCAGGGGGAGACACCTTCCTCACCTCAAGAAACCTCAACAAGTAAAATCCTAAGACATATATATATATATATATATATATATATATATATATATTCTTTTAACATATTCTTTGTATGCTCCCTATGCTTCGAAATTTTCCCTAGTCTCTGAGGATCCACAATTGAACCAATCTAGACTAATGGAGATTGTACATAGAGAACAAGTTACTCCCTTTCTAGACATCCGGGATGTTTTAATGCAATATGAAGCTGGAAAGGAGCTATATGATGAATGGATTAGACACCTCTATTGATAGAGACATTTGGGAGTTTGAGGATTAAATTTATATAAGTTTATGAGGTCAAAAATGTAAATGAGTTTCTGAGAGCAATGTAACAGATTGAGTGGAGAAGAATACTTAGGCCTTAACCATGACCTAGTAGGAGCCTTCTATGCCTATAATGAAGAAACGACTCAGAACAATCAGAATCCACTCACTCTTACTGAGTTCCTCGTAGGACAAAGGCTAGAATCTAATGGCAGGATCAAGAAGGAGATAGATGAAGAGTTCGGATACTTCCAAACCTATAACTCCAGTCTACCTACTTCTATAAAAAAATATTATGCCAAATTCTTAACCTTAAAGGCTAGTGGGTCACTTTCCCTTCTCACTCAGACTACAATAGCACCAGAGCAACCAACTGATGCTGGCACCAGCCATGATCCAGCCACTCAACAAGCATTAGATAATGCTCGGATTCAAGCCATCCTCGACATGGCTCATTTCTCATCCCTTCTAAGTCTTGGAGATGTGCTCCTTGAAACTCCATAGGGACGTAACCTGTATAGAGAATGGTGCAAGACTTACCACAAAACACTAAAGATGGGAATGTAGAAGCTATCCCTTAAGCAATTCATTAAAGACTCTGTCAAGAAAGGCACCCTGTCTTGGGCAAGAGCCATGGAGTACGAGGAGAAGGTTCACACTCTGTCTGAAGTACAATACTTCATGGCCTATCCTCAACAACGCACAACATATCAAAAAATGAACCAGAAGAGAATCAAGACAAGCCAGGATCAATAGTCTCTGCCATAATTTCTTGATCTTTTCACAATTCAAATCGAACGAGAAATATGAAAAGAGATAGATTCAAAATTTGTCAGCTCTCAAGAATACTGTGAGGCACTCCTCATGAAAAATAAGCAACTAATCACTTATGAGGAGTTCTTTACCCAGAAAGATGCAAACACTAAAGCATTCGAAGAATTAGCTGCTATCCTAAAAGAACAGGCTGAACCACCTACAGAAGCCATACTTGAGCCTCCACAGGAACCCAATCAACCTCCGGTCAATGCCTCTACTCCTAGACAAGACCCATCTATACCAATGGCCCGAAGAGTTCACCTAAAACTTATCTTATGACTACCATCGGGTTTAGGCTTCATGACAAGAGCCCTGTGTAACGACCCAGAATCCGGGCATCGGGAGAACAGGATAACCACTTGGACCCTGCGACGCCACCCAAGAGCTGTAAGGCTCCGAAGGGTTAGAAAGGTATGTGGAGGTACATTGAAATTTAAAATAAATGTAGGAAGCAACTATGAACAGGACTGTTAAATTAACAGAAATAAAATTATACTTCTAATTAACAAATTAACTACAGAGTCCAGTCCGACTAAAGTATAGTCTACATGAAAAGAAATGTACTCTGATGTTGGGTGCACGCCCGACACTGGCAAGCTGGCACTAAGAACCACCGCACTATACCTCCGAACCACGAGGGGGAACCGTTACACCAGAAAAGATAGGGGTAAGCCTCATCTCATTGGCTCAGTAGCGGTCCCGCGGATCCCCACCATGAAAGAACAGCGGTAAACAACAGCAATAAACAATATAACAACAGTAGCATGAGTAGCAACAGTAAAAGTAAAGATAGGAACAGCCGTACTGAATGGAAACATGGCAGACGATAGAACCTCGGCTCTCTAAACTACTCCTAACGGTAATAGAAGTACACCCCGATCTCACAGTCGGGAATTGCTGAACCATCGATAAATCATGGAATCCTTATCGTGAAGGCCTATGGAAACAGACAAAGGCCCCACTAAGACCTACATGCCCAAAGGTACGGTCACGACTCAGCTGTCGTGCACCCTACATTATCTACGGGTAGAACCACAGTAACTCTCTACCGCCACCCTAGACCTCAGTGTCGAAAGGAGACAAAAACCACTCGAGGAATCACGTCATCACAGACGGAAACCAAACCATGAGTGTCATAATAACCACACATCAAGAGGCTCACGTTGTCAAGTGCTATGAGTACTCGCCCACCAGAAGTAAGACCGGATGCGTCCACTGACGTCTTAATCTGCGCCTCAAGTGTCTCCCTACTCGCCCCAGGCGGAAACTGAGACACCGTACAAGTAACCCAGGAAAAACAACAACAAGGACTAGTCAGGGTAGTGCTCGTCAGCACCAGTCCACTGCCCCTAACCAAGTGTGCACACATAGACCTACTGCGATAGGTCGGGTCCTCTAACTGGTCCCCCCCAGCCGGACTCTAGCTACTAAGGCGAGGGGGCCCTACAGTAACCAGTCTAAAAACCGTTTCTGACAAGAAGCCACACTACCACTCCCAGGTAGGGTCAACACCTGCGTGTCGAATGAGGCTACGACTAGTGGGGGTCACTCGACGTAGAGACTCTCTAAAAGAAAGCACCAAAGTACGGATAGGTTACACATACACCTGTCACAAGTAACATGGAACACAAGGTAGAACAATGCCACCAGACTTAGGATAGCCAACTAGACCTGCTAAAATAACGATCAACGAGTCACCCGACTCAGGTCAAGACCGTCGTACAATGCGGCAACATGCCGTCAAATCAGCCTAATCCCTGGGTCAAAACCATCATTCGAAGAATCGTGCGCTGTGCGAGGACAACCCTTCGCACTCATGCAAACACAAGATGACTCGATCTACCATAACAGAAAAGCCCGAGCACATGGGGTCATCCGGACCCTCTAAGTCACATGGGCACGCTAATCGAGAAATAATGATTCTTCTGTATCCCCAAAAACATGATCTTGATCCTCATAATGTGTCCAAGACATTCATAAGGTCAATAGATCGACCAAAGGATTATCTGGGTCGATCTAAGACCAAAACAGATGAAACAATTAGGTCACGGTTGTCACTAGGCCGCTACCTACAAGCAGAATCAAGTAGCGGTCATGGCCAAACCGCCATCTGCAGAGAGAACCAGGTAGCAGTCAAGGGTAAACCGCCACCTGCAGGAGAGGAAGGTCGCGGTTAACAGAGGAGCGCTACCTCCAAACAGTGGTCAGGTAGCGGTCAAGACCAGACCGCCACCTGCCACGAACAGGGAACACATGGGCACAAAGGCTAAGCGGCATCGACGCAAACCAGATCGCGGTTGCGAGACGACCACTGCCATCAAGTAGTGGTTCTCAAAAGACCGCCATCAACAAGGTTACAAGGTAGGCTGGTAGCGGTTGGGTGATAACCGCTATCATCAGGCCGGCTTCCCAGGTCGCGAATCCAACCTAACCGCTACCTTCAAGTAGCAGTTGCCGCAAGACCGCGACCTCAACCGCTTTACCTACGCCACTCAAAAAGAGAACGCGGTTCCAACTAGACCGCTATCTACACCGAGAGTAGAACGCGGTTACTGGGACGACTGCTACCTACTTCCGGTCTAAAGTTCCCAAAACCTCGCAAAACTCAATCGTTCCATGCCCCAATCATCCCAAACGACGGGGAAAACAATGGCAAACCCATTACAAGCTTTCCACAAGCCGGAAGGAATCCAAAAAACTACAAAATGAATAAGAAACAAATGATTTCCTCAAATCGACCCAAAATGACTCACATGAACATCCGGCCTCATACCGGCCTCAAGTCATGAGTAAATACAACCAAATTGATGATATTCATATCCCGGCATGCCATAGAGCAGGAATCTAGCATTAGAATCAAGAAATACCGCCTGGAACGGCAGATTCGTCTCTCATAGCCCATAACATGCTTTTTGTCCTAAAATGGGAAAACCCGATCAAACTCGCGCTAATCTGCATGAAATCACAAGGGAATGCAGGACAAGGGTAGAGATGTTGGGTTCGGTGCTAGGGATTCAGAGGGGGGTGAATGAATCTCCCCTTAAAAAATTCACCCAATTAAAACTACCTCCTGACTAAAACTTAGAACACTCAAAGAAGCTGAGGCAAAAATAGATTCAGATCTACCGAATCTAAACTACTATAAGGTGTACAATCAAGTAGTAAATGTGTAGTCAAATAGCTCAATGAACATGTGAAAGCATATCGAGCCTAAACATTCATCTAGCGGAAGCAAATATGAAATCAAACCACTGCACAATGATTTTTAGGTGGTTCGGTCCAGCAGACCTACATCCACCCCACACTCAAACCGAGTGTGGATTCCGCTGACTCACAGCTTGAACAGCTGGGCATCACAGCTTGCCTACAACCGTTGATACACAACTTCGCTGGGCTTAACAGCTTGCTGACCAGAGGAATAGATCCTCTGCAACCGCTGAGCAACACAGCTTGCTGTCTGAGGTATCCACCTCGCCTGCTGAGCAACACAGCTTGCTGTCCAGAGAAGAACCTTCTCTGCAACCGCTGGGGATTACAGTTTACCCGTCTAGTGGAATCCTCCACTGCATCCGCTGACTAACAGCTTGAAGAAATGGTGTAAAATGGAAAGGAAAAACATAGACAACAGTAATCAGAAGGTTGTAAACGATGAAGCACAACGTGGCTCAGAATGAGCTGACCGGCCTGGATTTGATCCACGGTCCAGTGAAGACAGATCTTCAGAACGAAGCTTCTCTCTGCCTTTCTTCTTCTTCAGATCACTCAGTCTCTCTTTCTTTCTCTTCTTCACTCTCTTTCTTCTTCTCCTGGATCGTGCAGGCGCTCTGCTCTTCTACTCTTGCTATTTCTCTGTCTCTCTTCTGCTAGAGCTCTTTGTCTCTCGATCTCACTTCTTCAGGTGGAAGAAGCTTCATATATATAGAGCAGCAGGAATTGGGCGTGTGGCATTTGAGTTCCCGCCCAATGACTTGAACACGTGGCAGCATCTCAGCATGCTTCAGTACACGTGTCACCATTCTGTCAGTCCTTCCAGCCTCGGATCACGTGCCAATCATCAGTCTCTGCAAAGTGCCCCTGTCAGACATTCGAATAGAGTTATCAGCATAAGGTTAAAACCTTGTACATACTTAATGAAGGCACTGCAGAAGCGATGTACAAACTTCATGAATGCGAAGCAATGCAATGTTCAGACTTTATGAATGCGTGGCTATGGCATTGTATAGACTTGGTGAATGCAGAACAATGCCATGTACAGACTACATATATGCAGTGCTTTGGCCTTGTACATACTTCACGCATGCAGGACTGTGGCATTGTAAGGTATGTACAGACTTCGTGTATGCGAGACTGAAGCATGTATAGACTTAGTGAATGTGACACTGAAGCATATACAGTCTTCACGTATGCAGACTATGAGCATGTATAGACTCAGTGAATGCTAAGCAGCAGCATGTATAGACTTCATGTATGGCATGTACAGAGTTAGAGTGAAATGCATGTTCAGCTGCAGACAGCAAAGTATATACATTGCAAGTGAATGCATTGACATGCTAAAAGAATAAATGTATAGACTTGCTATGGCACAAGAACAACATAACGATGTACAGACTCCGTCTTGAACAATGCACAATGCCTATAAGAATGTATAGACTTAGACGTAGGTAAAGATACCAATGTTCAGACTTTGTGCAATGTATGGACTTGTGTGTGCGAGCATGCTGCAGCCAGTGTACATACTTTGAGTGCTGCAAGCTGTTGTATAGACTTGGCAATATGAAGCACACATGCTGTATAGACTTGTGCTAACGCTGCAAGATGCCAGTGTATAGACTTAGTCATGCGTGCAGCTATGCGTTGTACAGACTTGATGTTGCTGAACACAGGCTGTACAGACTTGACTCATGCACAAGACGCTAAGAGAGACGGTCCAGTGTATAGACTTCAAGTCCACTTGAGACGCTGGATGAGATGGACCAGTGTATAGACTTATGCTGTCCTGCAAGATGGCAGTGTACACACTTGGTGTCCACTTGAGACGCTCAGTGAGA
Organism: Amorphophallus konjac; assembly: GCA_022559845.1. Lineage (NCBI taxonomy): Eukaryota > Viridiplantae > Streptophyta > Magnoliopsida > Alismatales > Araceae > Amorphophallus > Amorphophallus konjac. The sequence continues at coordinate 315,042,107 of CM040124.1, forward strand.
TGGTGAGCAATGTACAGACTTGCTGACACACCGTTGTACAGGCTTTGCTACCCACAACGTGCAGACTGCACGATGTATAGACTTGCAAGTCCTGCGTAGGTAAAGATGCCTAATGTACAGACTTGCTAGTGTGCATGCCACAATGCAGTGTATGGACTTTGAGTGTGCGTGCAGTGCTGCAACCGATGTATGGACTTGGGTTAATGCTGCAAGACAACAGTCAATGTATAGAATTCACAAATGCAAGCAATGCAGTAATGTATTGACTTTGAACTTTGCCATGCAATGTATAGACTTGCTACCCTGCGAGCCATGCAATGTATAGACTTACTAGCCTGCGAGCCATGCAGTGTACAGACTTGCTAGCCTGCGAGAACTGTGATGTATGGACTATGCTATCTGCGACACATGCAATGTATAGACCATGTGAATGTGCAACACGTGCAATGTGTAGACTATATGAATGCATGAAACAGTTGTGCCTACGAGGAATGCAGTGTACAGACTTGCTGTGCCTGCGACAAATACGTTGTATAGACATTGTGAATGTGCAACACATGCAATGTGTAGACTATGCTCGTCTGCAACACATGCAATGTATAGACTTAAGATGTCTGCTACGCATGCAATGTAAAGACTGTGCTGAGAGTGATTATGCATGAATGTATAGACTGTATAGACATAAAAATTAACATATGCACAGATATGAGATTAGATAGAACATTACCTGATCTAACTGTGCATTGTCTGTACATGTCAGAGATTTGACTTTGACATAGGTTGACTTCATGAGTGTGAGTCATCCTTAAACCTGTTCTGACGGTTCCTCATATTTCATCAGGATTAGATCATCAATACATAATGGGCCATAACAGTTATCATCATTAAAACCACAGAGCCACAGGGGACACAACAATCTCCCCCTTTTTGATGATGGCAATATCATGAGTCATTGCCTTAGATTCATCATGATGAATATGAAGATACACAATGGAATGGCTCTTTCAGAAATAATGAGCATGTAATGCACCATGTATGCAAATGATGACTCACAAAAATTTCTCCCCCTTTGACAACAGCAAAAAGGATGGAATGATCATTGACTGTTGAAGGAGATGATATAGGAGCTTTTATGCAATGCTGAAACTTCCCCTATCAACATGAATGTATGACTACTCTCCCCTTAACTACACATGACCCAGAAGTTCTCTTGAAGAACAGAAATGAACTCTGGTTAACCAATGAATCAATCTGAAATCCATCACCATAAGGATTCTGAAGTTCAGAAGACTGCTAGTGAACAAGGTAATAATGGGAGTAGCATCTCACATTTGTATGGTTAGATAACTGATACCAAGAAGGACTGATACCAAGGTATGAAGCAGATCATGAGGGATTGTAGAGCATGCATAACTACAATAAGTCTTAACATGAAAGGACTCTCTTATCATAGAGGGTTATGAATTTGCAACTTGACCAACCTGATTTAATTATGATGTATACCGATTTGTCAATTAAATTCAATACTCATATCTGAAGTCAAGTTTTAATAAAGGTGAACCAAATAACCAGATAATAACCATGACTAATCATCTTCATCTTACACACAAGATCTCAATGACTACTTTCAGAGTTGCACAGATTAGTATTGAGATTAAACACTTTTCACAGGAGCATGAATTGACAGATTTTGTAAAATATTTTTATTTGAAACATATTTTACTTTACCTGTGCAATTTGGGTTTATCAACACCTTTTTACATGAGGCACAATACGTCTTAGGTGAAGTGACCCAGTTACTCAGTGTGATAACTGTCATTGCCTCTCAACATTGAGACCAGAGTTAGCAATACAAATGTCTTTTTACGTGAAGAGACACATTGATCAGAGGCCAGACTTCCTAGTTACTTGACACAACTATGCCATTGCTCTGTCAGGTTTTTCAATAATTTTTACCAGAGATAACTATGGCACTTCATGACATAAGTTACTTTATTTCATTGATGAAGAACTCAGTTTCTCAGTGACCAAGTCATTGCTCTAAATTCACAGTTTTTCAATTAGTCAACATTTCTCAAGTTAATGTTTAACCATAGTACTCACTCTATGTATCTCTACCAAAGTAGACTTGATTTCCAATTTTCAGATATCAGATGAGAGAGTCTAAGGTTTTCATGACACAAGTGGTTAAAGTTCATTAAATCTTATCATTCAAATATTTTCAAGAAATTTAAGTACAAATCTGAGAATACATAATTCTATATCAGTCTGATTCAGTGGTTATTCTTAAACCTATATGATAGAAATTTCTATATGATTCAAACTAGATTGTATGACATGCTATTTGTGTTCCTCGGATCAAATCAAAAGAATAACTGACCAACAAGTCAACAATAGAATTAAATTTGTCACACCAGCTAAGAAGAATATGAAGGGTGAGTGTAAGCTGGTGTATAGTCAATACATGAAGGAATATTTCAGAAGAATGTATATCAACAGACGTAGCTGAGTCTGGATTTCAGACAGATCAGCTGACAGGTAGTATCATGAAGAGAGTTGAAGGAAACTCTTCTTTAACAACTCAACGAATAGAAGGCAGAATCTATTTTCAAGAGAGAGAAATATGACATCAGATGAGAGTTGATCAAATACTAGACAAGAGGTGTTCAAAATGTGACAATCAAAACACCAATTCTTAATGCTCCCCCTGTCTAGATGCAATGAAATTTCTTTTTAGGTTTTTCAACTGCACTACTCTTCATATGCAACATCAGTCAAACTCCCCCTGACTAAGTGCATGAAATACAATTGAAGCACTGCTCATGATTTTAAAACATGCTCAAGGAGAATTCATGCTTGTTCAATCAGAGAGAGAATTTACCAAATGCATCAATTTCATTTCAAATTTTCAGATTTTTCAAATTTTATGATATTCATTACACTGCTTTTAAATGAAGACATGACCCTTAGTACTTGGCGGAGAGCTTGGTCTCAAGGACCATCTCACACATAGTAAGAACCTCCAGATAGATTACATCTACCCTTTAGTAACTTACCATTTAATATACCAGGGTTATGCAAAGAGATGCAGTGCAAAGCAGTTCTATATGCTTTGAATGACTTCCCTGATGGACACATGCATTGTCTATATGCATTTAAATGAATCAATCAACCTCAGTGCAACACATGAATTAGCTCAGAATAAAGTACATGCACAAACATATGAGAAGAGCATCAGATATGTTCAGAATTAAATTCAGTAGCTGAGTCTGGAATGCAGACTGATCAGCTAGACAAGAAGAAGACATCAGAAATCAGACAAGCATTTCAACAATTTCAGATGATGAAATTTAAACATAGTTTTTCATAACTGACCTGATAGTGCAATCCTGGGGGTTTCATTCTTGAGTGCCTTGGCTTATTAATCCCCCTTTATTCATTCCAAGGCACACCTGCAGCAAAACAATCATTTTGATCTTGCAGAAACCCAAGCAGCCTTGGGTCCTGTATTATCCCTAACAGGTGTTCTAAATAATTTCTTAGCAATATTGTCATCAAAGTCCATCAGATGACAATTGGTCATGGAGTGGCCAAATTTACCACAATATCTGATGGGAATCGACGCCGAGCATGTACATTTACTTTTGCATTTATGTCCTTTAGCTTATTTGTATATCCATGGGAAAGTATATGCGCAATTGTACGGCTTTATAAGCCAATGCGTCATTCCCACGGATTGTGTGGGTTTCTATGTAATTTGTCAGTAGGACCAGCAAAGGGGCCCTCAGCCCTTTCCCATTAGTCCATGTCACTCATGTGGGGCTGGTCAACCATCCTAGGTGACCATCTAGAAGGGTTGAATGTCAAATGCCACATGGGTAGACAAGTGGTTAAATTGGTCCAAGGTAGGTCACCTACCTTCACCTACCATACCCCTTGGTCAAGGGGGCGCCCCTCTCCCCTTATTATTGTATTAATTTTTGTGTGTGTTTCACACTTAATCCCAGCCCTTCAATCCCCCATCCCTAGATCCAAGGGTCTAGATTAGATTAGATACCTAGCATATAAAAGTGTGTATTTTCATGTGGAAATTAATGAAAATTCAGATAATTTCTTGAAAGGCCAAAGGCTTCTTGCGCCCCCAGCTCCTCCCCTCTGGTTCCTCTCCTCCAACCTCCAGTTCTAGAGTAGTTTCTACCTCCTATCCCCTCCCCTCTATCTCCGGTGATCATCTGTGCCGCCGCCGCCACCGTTCGTGCCGCCTACGAGCCGCCACGGAGCCATCGTCAAGGTTCTGTTATGCTGGATAGAGGTGGCTTCCATGAATTCTTGATGTCAGCCACAAGCTCAGATGGATTTGAAATTTTGAGGGTGTATTCTTACCTTGCATTTCCACCTCCACCTAAATTTTCACATCCAAACTCCTCCATTTAGTAATTTTCTATTTTCGTTCATTTTGCATTCCCAGATCTGTTTTGTCTCTGTCTACAGTGACAACAGCTCTGAGTTTCCCATCTCCGACCATCTTTTTGAATTTTCCAACCCTCCCAATTTTACTGAGAGTTCTGTCCATCATCCCCTACATCCACCATTTTTCCTGATTTTTGATCTGCCCTCTATCCATTTTTTCAAAATTCGTGTTCTATCTCTGCTACAGTGCCTTTAGTCAGATTCCAGATCCGACCCACTGTTAGTAACAAACTCCTATCAATTCGTAGCCACATCCAAACTTGTCCAAACTAATTTTTCCGTCTTCCTAGCTCAATTTCCTATACCTTTGATGAAGACCTCAAGAGCCGAATCGGACATCTACCCTGTGGTCAACGACAGTTCTCAGAGGACAGCCCTATAGATCTGAGAGTTAAGCCAATGTACAACAGCAACCTTCAAAATTCGCCAATTGGAAGTGCAGGCTTTGTTATTTTTTCTGTAATCACAGAGAGTTGAAGCCCTTCGAAGCAGCTTTCCAACGGCGCCAGTTTCGTCGCATTCTGACGTCAGGGCTGATCGCAGCGTCCGTTCTCGCCGGAGCGCGCGCCGGAAAATAGAACCGACAGATCCGTGGCCGGTCATTCCGACCAGTGCCAAACGGAGCCGCCTGGCCTCCGACCGGCGAACCAGCATGCCGCCAGCCCAGGGAACACTTCCACAAGTGTCCCCACCACAGTGGTGACACCGGGTCCCGCACGGTCCCTCCGGACAGCACGTGGGCCCCACCGTCACGTGTTCGGGTGCTGCCGAATCAACGCGAGAAGCCGCCCGTCAACCTGAATTCCGTCCTCCCGGACCCCATTGTGTAGCCCTTTACCTCCCTGCGTGGAGTGGGCAGCGATTTGTATTGTTGTAATCTTGTGTATTATTATTCCGGAAGTACGAGTTTCGGCCAGGTCCGTCGTCCCCACGCCGAGCGCGTGGAGGTATCGTCCTCGCTCCTTACTTGGCATTTTGCTTAATTTCATATATGCTTGTTTATGCCGCTGCTAGAGAGCATGATAGGATAATTAGCTCACTATATCTTTCATATCACCGCTGCTGCGAGAGAGAGCGTGACCGTCCCGTGACCCGATCCGGGCACAAGTGAGAGCCGACCACCCTAGCTCACTGCCGGTTTCTCAACCGCGCACGTCCGACGTTTCCCTCGTTAAGGGACAGTCGCGAGCTTGTCGTGTCCGTGGTCTCGTCCTGCATCAATTTGGTATCAGAGCGAGTTTGAGTCTAGGGTGTCAAAAAAAAAGTGTCTTTTTGCATTTACATCCCTTTACTCGATATATAAAAAGGTGTTGTCCGAATGTTAGGCTACGCCTATCGGGAAGGTCGCACACTTGCGCGAGTGATCTTCGGATCGATTAACTCCGCCCCGTACCGAGTCTTGGTTTACGTCTAGGGTCCTTAGTGTGCATGCATTCCAAACTTGCATAGTCGGTCCAGTGTCTTGTCACCATGTGTATGCATGTCCATATCTGCTACCCATGGCCGTTCCCCAAGACCATACATCCGAGTGGTCAACCTTTGTGGCCAAAGTCAATGTCCTCATGGACCGAGCCCTTGGTTTTACCCCTCTCACTATGAAAGTCGCTCTACCCAACGGGTTCACAACGGAACTCCATTTCACCGATAGGGAGTCGGATAATTAGGTTTCTCTTGACATCGTGGAGTCTCTCTCCAAGACAGGCGAGATTGTCCGCGATGGTGATTTTGCTTGTGTTGAGTTCTATAAGAGGATCGGCTCTGTTCTCTACACCGATGGCGCATGGTGCAGGATCGGCACACTTGCTGGTTCATGCATCATTTTAGGGCAAACCAGGTTAGGAGAACGAAGAGCCAATCTTGACTGGGGCAAGATGACTTGCACCTTATACCCACCTTACCTACTCGGTAAGATCACCATCGTATGTCCAGTCACTCAACCCCAGCGGCCCACTCCACATTCGGAACCATTATGCTTGGAGCCGTCTCACCCCGAGCCACTCGTGTTTCTTACGGGAACGCTATACATCGCCGAGCCACTTTTTAGTTGGCTCAAGGATGGCTTGGTCCCACCTCCCTTTCCATCCATGGACCCCATCCTCCCTTTAGTGCCGGTCAACTCCTTCCATACCACATTTCGATCTAGTCACCATGTTGACACATTGGACGATCTTGTCATGGGATTAGATTCACAATGGAAGTTGACGCATCTTCTGGCCCGAGGCTTTGACCAACCCGCTAGTCTTAGCTTCACCCATCTGGCCTTCGGGTCATTACCTCCGAGTGCACCATGGGGTGTGTCACCACGGAGATTCTTCTATTCCTCCCGATGCCGGCCGAGTCCGACTTCGTTCCCTTTTGCCCAAGGGAGGAATCCTATTTTCTACACATGTCCGTCGTCCCACCGATCATAATGTATGACGGTGACTATGAATTCCAAACTTGGGACCATGTCATGTTGGAACCCACTTCATGGGGTCACACCTTCTTCGACCCTTTTGACCCTTTCACTAGTGAACCTCCCGAGTTTTCATACTCACTACCCTTCTTCCGCGGAGTTCACTATCCCACCTTTTCCACTCGGGCCAAGCAAACTCCACATAGCCATAGGTCCAAACCATCATTCGAGGGTAAGGAAGACTTTGGTTTCCCCGATCCCTCTAAACCACCCGCACCTCCCGGACTTCCCGCATCCAAGCCCAATGTCCATGATTGGTGCATCGTAGTATGTCTAAGAGTTCCCCATGACGTCAACCTCCGGTTATGTCAAATGCATGCATGGCACACATTCGGGTGTCCTGGTCCGCCGTCACCCATGTACGGGTCGGACTAACATTAGGTGTGTCTAGAGTCGTGCATGAGTCAGTGTGTTTTCCTTGTGTGGTTTGTTTGCATGGTTTGTGTGTCGTTTGTCTGCATGTGTCTTGTGCAAGCTCGTTGTCGTTCTCTTATGAGTAAGAGGCGAGTGGACTCATTCGATGAGTATGGGATCGGTTCTACATCTATACCCGGATCAGTCACCTACAGGGACTCAGCGGTGATTCCTAGTGAGTCTTCGAGCTGCTTCCTTCCCTTTGCGAGTGCCCCACCCGAAGTGTCCACCTCTAGCCCATGGAAGCTTGTGCATATCGAGTATATATGGAATGAGCAGGTGCCAATCACTTGGAGTGGAGCATACCCGCGCTACTTGGCAAGGTGACGGATCCGTCGGAGTACTCGAGCATCCATACCCCTACTCGACGGGGTCGAGTTTCTCCCACCCAGGGAGAGTTGATGGGAATCGACGCCGAGCATGTACATTTACTTTTGCATTTATGTCCTTTAGCTTATTTGTATATCCATGGGAAAGTATATGCGCAATTGTACGGCTTTATAAGCCAATGCGTCATTCCCACGGATTGTGTGGGTTTCTATGTAATTTGTCAGTAGGACCAGCAAGGGGGCCCTCAGCCCTTTCCCATTGGTCCATGTCACTCATGTGGGGCTGGTCAACCATCCTAGGTGGCCATCTAGAAGGGTTGAATGTCAAATGCCACATGGGTAGACAAGTGGTTAAATTGGTCCAAGGTAGGTCACCTACCTTCACCTACCATACCCCTTGGTCAAGGGGGCGCCCCTCTCCCCTTATTATTATATTAATTTTTGTGTGTGTTTCACACTTAATTCCAGCCCTTCAATCCCCCATCCCTAGATCAAAGGGTCTAGATTAGATTAGATACCTAGCATATAAAAGTGTGTGTTTTCATGTGGAAATTAATGAAAATTCAAAAAATTTGTTGAAAGGCCAAAGGCTTCTTGTGCCCCCAGCTCCTCCCCTCTGGTTCCTCTCCTCCAACCTCTAGTTCTAGAGTGTTTTCTACCTCATATCCCCTCCCCTCTATCTCCGGTGATCATCTGTGCCGCCGTCGCCGCCGTTCGTGCCGCCTACGAGTCGCCACGGAGCCATCGTCAAGGTTCTGTCCTGCTAGACAGAGGTGACTTCCATGAATTCTTGCTATCCGCCACGAGCTCAGATGGATTTAAAATTTTGAGGGTGTGTTCTTACCTTGAATACCCACCTCCACCTAAAGTTTCACGTCCAAACTCCTCCATTTAGTAATTTTCCATTTTCGTTCATTTTACATTCCCAGATCTATTTTATCTCTGTCTACAGTGACAACAGCTCTGAGTTTCCCATCTTTGACCACCTTTTTGAATTTTACAAACCCTCCCAATTTTACTGGGAGTTCTGTCCATCATCCCCTACATCCACCATTTTTCCTGATTTTGATCTACCCTCTATCCATTTTTTCAAAATTTGTGTTCTATCTCTGCTACAGTGTCTTTAGTCAGATTCCAGATCCGACCCACTGTTAGTAACAAAATCCTATCAATTCGTAGCTACATCCAAACTTATCCAAACTAGATTTTCCATCTTCCTAGCTCAATTTCCTACACCTTTGATAAAGACCTCAAGAGCCGAATCGGACATCTACCATGCGGTCAACGACAATTCTCAGAGGACAGCCCAGCAGATCTGAGAGTTAAGCCACTGTACAACAGCAACCTTCAAAATTCGCCAATTGGAAGTGCAGGCTTTGTTATTTTTTCTGTAATTATAGAGAGTTGAAGCCCTTCGAAATAGCTTTCCAACGGCGCCAGTTTCGTCGCATTCCGACGTCGGGGCTGATCGCAGCGTCCGTTCTTGCCGGAGCGCGCGCCGGAAAATAGAACCGGCAGATCCGTGGCCGGTCATTCCGACCGGTGCCGAATGGAGCCACCTGGCCTCCGGCCGGTGAACCAGCGTACCGCCAGCCCAGGGAACACTTTCACAAGTGTCCCCACCACAGTGGTGACACCGGGTCCCGCACGGTCCCTCCGGACAGCACGTGGGCCCCACCGTCACGTGTTCGGGTGCTGCCGAATCAACGCGAGAAGCCGCCCGTCAACCCGAATTCGGTCCTCCCGGACCCCATTGTGTAGCCCTTTACCTCCCTGCATGGAGTGGGCAGCGATTTGTATTGCTGTAATCTTGTGTATTATTGTTCCGGGAGTACGAGTTTCGGCCTGGTCCGTCATCCCCACGCCGAGCGCGTGGAGGTATCGTCCTCGCTCCTTACTTGACATTTTGCTTAATTTCATATATGCTTGTTTATGCCGCTGCTAGAGAGCATGATAGGATAATTAGCTCGCTATATCTTTCATATCACCGCTGCTGCGAGAGAGAGCGTGACCGTCCCGTGACCCGATCCGGGCACAAGTGAGAGCCGACCACCCTAGCTCACTGCTGGTTTCTCAACCGCGCACGTCCGACGCTTCCCTCGTTAAGGGACAGTCGCGAGCTTGTCATGTCCGTGGTCTCGTCCTGCATCAATTTGGTATCAGAGCGAGTTTGAGTCTAGGGTGTCAAAAAAAAAGTGTCTTTTGCATTTACATCCCTTTACTCGATATATAAAAAGGTGTTGTCCAAACGTTAGGCTACGCCTATCGGGAAGGTCGCACACTTGCGCGAGTGATCTTCGGATCGATTAACTCCGCCCCGTACCGAGTCTTGGTTTACGTCTAGGGTCCTTAGTGTGCATGCATTCCAAACTTGTATAGTCGGTCCAGTGTCTTGTCACCGTGTGTATGCATGTCCATATCCGCTACCCATGGCCGTTCCCCAAGACCATACATCCGAGTGGTCAACCTTTGTGGCCAAAGTCAATGTCCTCATGGACCGAGCCCTTGGTTTTACCCCTCTCACTATGAAAGTCGCTCTACCCAACGGGTCCACAACGGAACTCCATTTCACCGATAGGGAGTCGGATAATTGGGTTTCTCTTGACATCGTGGAGTCCCTCTCCAAGACAGGCGAGATTGTCCGCGATGGTGATTTTACTTGTGTTGAGTTCTATAAGAGGATCGGCTCTGTTCTCTACACCGATGGCGCATGGTGCAGGATCGGCACACTTGCTAGTTCATGCATCATTTTAGGGCAAACCTGGTTAGGAGAACGAAGAGCCAATCTTGACTGGGGCAAGAGGACTTGCACCTTATACCCACCTTACCTACCCGGTAAGATCACCCTCATATGTCCAGTCACTCAACCCCAGCGGCCCACTCCACATTCGGAACCATTATGCTTGGAGCCGTCTCACCCTGAGCCACCCGTGTTTCTTACGGGAACGCTATACATCGCCGAGCCACTTTTTAGTTGGCTCAAGGATGGCTTGGTCTCACCTCCCTTTCCATCTATGGACCCCATACTCCCTTTAGTGCCGGTCAACTCCTTCCATACCACATTTCGATCTAGTCACCATGTTGACACATTAGACGATCTTGTCATGGGATTAGATTCACAATGGAAGTTGACGCATCTTCTGGCCCGAGGCTTTGACCAACCCGCTAGTCTTAGCTTCACCCATCCGGCCTTCGGGTCCATTACCTCCGAGTGCACCATGGGGTGTGTCACCACGGAGATTCTTCTATTCCTCCCGATGTCGGCCGAGTCCGACTTCGTTCCCTTTTGCCCAAGGGAGGAATCCTATTTTCTACACATGTCCGTCGTCTCACCGATCATAATGTATGACGGTGACTATGAATTCCAAACTTGGGACCATGTCATGTTGGAACCCACTTCATGGGGTCACACCTTCTTCGACCCTTTTGACCCCTTCACTAGTGAACCTCCCGAGTTTTCATACTCACTACCCTTCTTCCGCGGAGTTCATTATCCCACCTTTTCCACTCGGGCCAAGCAAACTCCACATAGCCATAGGTCCGAACCATCATTCGGGGGTAAGGAAGACTTTGGTTTCCCCGATCCCTCTAAACCACCCGCACCTCCCGGACTTCCCGCATCCAAGCCCAATGTCCATGATTGGTGCATCGTAGTATGTCTAGGAGTTCCCCATGACGTCAACCTCCGGTTATGTCAAATGCATGCATGGCACACATTCGGGTGTCCTGGTCCGCCGTCACCCATGTACGGGTCGGACTAACATTAGGTGTGTCTAGAGTCGTGCATGAGTCAGTGTGTTTTCCTTGTGTGGTTTATTTTGTGTGGTTTATTTGCATGGTTTGTGTGTCGTTTATCTGCATGTGTCTTGTGCAAGCTCGTTGTCGTTCTCTTATGAGTAAGAGGCGAGTGGACTCATTCGATGAGTATGGGATCGGTTCTACATCTATACCCGGATCAGTCACCTACAGGGACTCAGCGGTGATTCCTAGTGAGTCTTCGAGCTGCTTCCTTCCCTTTGCGAGTGCCCCACCCGAAGTGTCCACCTCTAGCCCATGGCAGCTTGTGCATATCGAGTATATATGGAATGAGCAGGTGCCAATCACTTGGAGTGGAGCATACCCGCGCTACTTGGCACGGTGACGGATCCGCCGGAGTACTCGAGCATCCATACCCCTACTCGACGGGGTCGAGTTCCTCCCACCCGGGGAGAGTTGATGGGAATCGCCGAGCATGTACATTTACTTTTGCATTTATGTCCTTTAGCTTATTTGTATATCCATGGGAAAGTATATGCGCAATTGTACGGCTTTATAAGCCAATGCGTCATTCCCACGGATTGTGTGGGTTTCTATGTAATTTGTCAGTAGGACCAGCAAGGGGACCCTCAGCCCTTTTCCATTGGTCCATGTCACTCATGTGGGGCTGGTCAACCATCTTAGGTGGCCATCTAGAAGGGTTGAATGTCAAATGCCACATGGGTAGACAAGTGGTTAAATTGGTCCAAGGTAGGTCACCTACCTTCACCTACCATACCCCTTGGTCAAGGGGGCACCCCTCTCCCCTTATTATTGTATTAATTTTTGTGTGTGTTTCACACTTAATCCCAGCCCTTCAATCCCCGATCCCTAGATCCAAGGGTCTAGATTAGATTAGATACCTAGCATATAAAAGTGTGTATTTTCATGTGGAAATTAATGAAAATTCAGAAGATTTGTTGAAAGGCCAAAGGCTTCTTGCGCCCCCAGCTCCTCCCCTCTGGTTACTCTCCTCCAACCTCCAGTTCTAGAGTGTTTTCTACCTCCTATCTTCTCCCCTCTATCTCCGGTGATCATCTGTGCCGCCGTCGCCGCCGTTCGTGCCGCCTACGAGCCGCCACGGAGCCATCGTCAAGGTTCTGTCCTACTGGATAGAGGTGACTTCCACGAATTCTTGCTGTCCGCCACGAGCTCAGATGGATTTGAAATTTTGAAGGTGTGTTATTACCTTGCATCCCCACCTCCACCTAAATTTTCACGTCCAAAATCCTCCATTTAGTAAATTTCCATTTTCGTTCATTTTGCATTCCCAGATTTGTTTTGTCTCTGTCTATAGTGACAACAGCTCTGAGTTTCCCATCTCCGATCACCTTTTTGAATTTTTCAAACCCTCCCAATTTTACTGGGAGTTCTGTTTATCATCCCCTACATCCACTATTTTTCCTGATTTTTTATCTGCGATCTATCCATTTTTTTCAAAATTCGTGTTCTATCTCTGCTATAGTGCCTTTAGTCAGATTCCAGATCCGACCCACTGTTAGTAACAAAATCCTATCAATTCGTAGACACATCCAAACTTATCCAAACCATTTTTTCTGTCTTCCTATCTCAATTTCCTACACCTTTGATGAAGAACTCAAGAGTCGAATCGGACATCTACCTTGCGGTCAACAACAGTTCTCAGAGGATAGCCCTGCAGATCTGAGAGTTAAGCCACTGTACAACTGCAACCTTCAAAATTCGCCAATTAGAAATGTAGGCTTTGTTATTTTTTCTGTAATCACAAAGAGTTGAAGCCCTTCGAAGCAACTTTCCAACGGCGCTAGTTTCGTCGCATTCCAACGTTAGGGCTGATCGCAGCGTCCGTTCTCGCCGGAGCGCGCGCCGAAAAACAGAACCGGCAGATCCGTGGCCGGTCATTCCGACCGGTGCCGAACGGAGCCGCCTGGCCTCCGGCCGGCGAACCAGCGTGCCGCCAGCCCAGGGAACACTTCCACAAGTGTACCCACCACAGTGGTGACACCGGGTCCCGCACGGTCCCTCCGGACAGCACGTGGGCCCCACCGTCACGTGTTCGGGTGCTGCCGAATCAACGCGAGAAGTCGCCCGTCAACCCGAATTCAGTCCTCCCGGACCCCATTGTGTAACCCTTTACTCCCTGCGTGGAGTGGGCAGCGATTTGTATTACTGTAATCTTGTGTATTATTGTTCCGGGAATACGAGTTTCGGCCGGGTCCGTCGTCCCCACGCCGAGCGCGTAGAGGTATCGTCCTCGCTCCTTACTTGACATTTTGCTTAATTTCATATATGCTTGTTTATGCCGCTGCTAGAGAGCATGATAGGATAATTAGCTCGCTATATCTTTCATATCACCGCTGCTACGAGAGAGAGCGTGACCGTCCCGTGACCCGATCCGGGCACAAGTGAGAGCCGACCACCCTAGCTCACTGCCGGTTTCTCAACCGCGCACGTCCGACGCTTCCCTCGTTAAGGGACAGTCGAGAGCTTGTCGTGTCCGTGGTCTCGTCCCGCATCAATATCTACATGATATAACAACCCTTGATTTCTTTTTGTGAACATTGTTACAGTCATGTAACCTATGTGATTTAGCATGAAAGTTTCTGTTGCTTGCATGAACCTTTGATTTACCATTACCTGCCCACCAGCATTCAGAAGCACGGTGGCCAAGTTTTCCACATTCAAAACATGCAGGAATCTTTTCTTTAAAAATAGATTTATTCCTACCAAAATCATTTCTGTTTGCAGGGAATTTGACAAATTTAGAATTATAGTGATTTCCCTGAGCATACCAGCAGTCGTTGACTGCATGCCCATACTTGCCACACTCGAAGCACCTAACATGCTTACTTCTAGATCCATAGTTATTCCTGTAATTCCCTGACAAACACTCAACAGCCTTATGACCTGGCTTGTTGCAATTGAAGCATGTGATGTGCTGGTTGAACTTAAGTTTGTTTCTTTTGTATCCATGATGATCAGAAGATTTAGCATGCAGTTTATCATCTTGTTTCATGATGAAACATGCATCCATGAAATGACTATGCTTACCACAGTAATAGCAAGAAGCATCAAATTTCCTAGGGGCATGGTTTCTATCAGATGAATTCCTAGATGCATGCAAATGAGTACAAGAGGCATGAACATTTAACATTGGCCCATCAGATTCAGCAGAGCTAACATATTTCAGGGTATAACCAGAAATATTCTTTGCCTTCTTTGTTTGACTCTTTCTTTTCAATTTCTGATTATTCTCAACAGGTTTTGTTTGCTTTTCAATTTTCTGGGCTTTGAACTGAAAAATAGATTTTAAAGGTGATTTTTTATTTTTATTTTATTTTGGGGATTGACTTGAGGTACCAGCTACATCAGAGCTTTGCACAGAAGTAGTGTATAGCTGATTTTTAGTAGTTTCTTTAACATCAGAACTACAACTTATCCCCTTTCTTGAATTGTCATTCTTATCTTTCATGACAGCTTTTATCTTTCCTTCATTTTTAGCATACTTGGATACTGAGTTTTCCAGATTATGAATTTTACTTTCCAAGCTAGCAATGTGAAGCTCATAACTGGCTATCTCATGTTCACTGCAATTTACACATCGCTTAGAACTTTGTTTGCAGTTTTGTACTTCTCAATTTCTTGTTCTAGACTGATCACCCTTTGTGATTCTCCATCACAAGTGAATTTTCCTTTTTTAATGTGAGAAGTGTTTCAGATAAGCCAGTGTTTAAACACTTTAAATTTTCAATTTCAGCTTTCAGTTCAGTATTTTCCTTCTCAAATTTTTGAGGTTGAGCTTCCTTAAAAATAGATTTCTCTTTTTTGATAGTCAGAAACCTCTGTGAGAAAACAGTATTTAAAACCATCAGTTTTTTATTTTGTTCCCTCAGTTCTTTGTTCTCTTCAGATAGCTTCATGACTCCTTCATTACATTTTCCATTTCCAGACATAAGCTCCAATTTTTCAATTAGTTCATCTTCTCTTTCCCCCACTTTGATTTTATCAGCAAGCAAATTTCTGTGATCTTCTTTAAACAAGATAATTTGTTTCTTCATCCATTCATTTTCATTATAAAGATCTTCATTTCGTTCTCTTAGAGCAGAAATATGCATTGTTTCCGTGCTGACTTTATTCAGACTAGCCTTGAGATCTTCATTATGCTTTTGAACCTCAACATTTTCAGACTTCAGTTTGTCCATTACAGAATTTATCTCAATCAATTCTTGCATGCCTTTTAGATGCTCATTTTTCATCTTAATAAGCTAATTCTCCAGTTCAGATATCTTATCTAAACATGTTTGATTTTCAAGTTTTAGAGAACCATTTTGTTCCTTAAAGTTCTGAACATGTAGCATACATGCATCATAAGATTGTTTCAGATTTGGACAGTTTTCACAGGAAGCTTTCAAATTTATTTTATCACATTTCTTTTTCAACTTTTTGTTTTCAGATTTCAATTTTTCACATCTATTAGAAAGTTCCTCATTTATATCCCATAATTCATAAATTGAAATCTCTTCTGATTCAGAGCTTACCTTGGATGAGGTTTCCTCATCATCATTTCCCCGGTTGACCACTAAGCATTGATCCTCATGCAGTTGATCAGAGATCACTCTGTCATATATCTCCTTTCCAGAAGTGCACCTGAGTGCAAAAGGATATATGTTAGTATTAATAGCAGCTCTCATGATATTAAGAACTATGACATTATCACGGTTCTTTATTTTGTCCTCTCTAGACCACTTGGTCTCATCATGAGGTAATTTGTGTGGGCCTTTAGACAGTAGACTCCACAGATTTGGATCAACTGAGTCTATGTAAACACATAGGCCGCCTAGCCAACTATTTAAGTTAGAACCATCAAAAACAAGAGGACGACCCATCGAGAGATGATAAATGCACTGAAATCAAAAGAGCAAATCAAGACACTAACTCGGTGAAACAAAACACAGAACACAGGAAACCCACTCTGCAATGCACCAACCAGAAATGCAGGATCTGCTGCGGATTGTTAGATCCTATGCACAGCAACCCGCTCTGATACCAAGTGTTGGGTTCGGTGCTAGGGATTCAGAGGGGGGTGAACGAATCTCCCCTTAAAAAATTCGCCCAATTAAAACTACCTCCTGACTAAAACTTAGAACACTCAAAGAAGCTGAGGCAAAAACAGATTCAGATCTACCGAATCTAAACTACTATAAGGTGTTCAATCAAGTAGTAAATGTGCAGTCAAATAGATCAATGAACATTTGAAAGCATATCGAGCCTAAACATTCATCTAGCGGAAGCAAATATGAAATCAAACCACTGCACAATGATTTTTAGGTGGTTCGGTCCAGCAGACCTACATCCACCCCACACTCAAACCGAGTGTGGGTTCCGCTGACTCACAGCTTGAACAGCTGGGCATCACAGCTTGTCTACAACCGCTGATACACAGCTTCGCTGGGCTTAACAGCTTGCCGACCAGAGGAATAGATCCTCTGCAACCGCTGAGCAACATAGCTTGCTGTCCGAGGTATCCACCTCGCCTGTTGAGCAACACAGCTTGCTGTCCAGAGAAGAACCTTCTCTGCAACCGCTGGGGATTACAGCTTACCCGTCCAGTGGAATCCTCCACTGCATCCGCTGACTAACAGCTTGAAGAAATGGTGTAAAATGGAAAGGAAAAATATAGACAACAGCAATCGGAAGGCTGTAAACGATGAAGCACAATGTGGCTCAGAATGAGCTGACTGGCCTGGATTTGATCCACGGTCCAGTGAAGACAGATCTTCAGAACGAAGCTTCTCTCTGCCTTTCTTCTTCTTCAGATCACTCAATCTCTCTTTCTTTCTCTTTCTCACTCTATCTCTCTTTCTTTCTCTTTCTCTTTCTCTTCTTCACTCTCTTTCTTCTTCTCCTAGATCGTGCAGGCGCTCTGCTCTTCTACTCTTTTTCTTCTACTCTTGCTATTTCTCTGTCTCTCTTCTGCTAGAGCTCTCTGTCTCTCGATCTCACTTCTTCAGGTGGAAGAAGCTTCATATATATAGAGCAGCAGGAATTGGGCGTGTTGCATTTGAGTTCCCGCCCAATGACTTGAACACGTGGCAGCATCTCAGCATGCTTCAGTACACGTGTCACCATTCTGTCAGTCCTTCCAGCCTCGGATCACGTGCCAATCATCAGTCTCTGCAAAGTGTCCCTATCAGACATTCGAATAGAGTTATCAGTATAAGGATAAAACCTTGTACAGACTTAATGAAGGCACTGCAGAAGCGATGTACAGACTTCATGAATGCGAAGCAATGCAATGTTCAGACTTTATGAATGCGTGGCTATGGCATTGTATAGACTTGGTGAATGCAGAACAATGCCATGTACAGACTACATATATGCAGTGCTTTGGACTTGTACATACTTCACGCATGCAGGACTGTGGCATTGTAAGGCGTGTACAGACTTCATGTATGCGAGACTGAAGCATGTACAGACTTAGTGAATGTGACACTGAAGCATGTACAGTCTTCACGTATGCAGACTATGAGCATGTATAGACTCAGTGAATGCTAAGCAGCAGCATGTATAGACTTCATGTATGGCATGTACAGAGTTAGAGTGAAATGCATGTTCAGCTATAGACAGCAAAGTATATACATTGCAAGTGAATGCATTGACATGCTGAAAGAATAAATGTATAAACTTGCTACGGCACAAGAACAACATAACGATGTAGACTCTGCCTTGAACAATGCACAATGCCTATAAGAATGTATAGACTTAGACGTAGGTAAAGATACCAATGTTCAGACTTTGTGCAATGTATGGACTTAGTGTGTGCGAGCCTGCTGCAGCCAGTGTACATACTTTGAGTGCTGCAAGCTGTTGTATAGACTTGGCAACATGAAGCACAGCGGCTGTATAGACTTGTGCTAACGCTGCAAGATGCCAGTGTATAGACTTAGTCATGCGTGCAGCTATGCGTTGTACAGACTTGATGTTGCTGAACACAGGCTGTACAAACTTGACTCATGCACAAGACGCTAAGAGAGACGGTCCAGTGTATAGACTTCAAGTCCACTTGAGACACTAGATGAGACGGACCAGTGTATAGACTTATGTTCTGCTGCAAGATGGCAGTGTACACACTTGGTGTCCACTTGAGACGCTGAGTGAGACGGTGAGCAATGTACAGACTTGCTGACACACCGTTGTACAGGCTTTGCTACCCACAACGTGCAGACTGCACGATGTATAGACTTGCAAGTCCTACGTAGGTAAAGATGCCTAATGTACAGACTTGCTAGTGTGCATGCCACAATGCAGTGTATGGACTTTGAGTGTGCGTGCAGTGCTACAACCGATGTATGGACTTGGGTTAATGCTGCAAGACAACAGCTAATGTATAGACTTCACAAATGCAAGCAATGCAGCAATGTATTGACTTTGAACTTTGCTATGCAATGTATAGACTTGCTACCCTGCGAGCCATGCAATGTATAGACTTACTAGCCTACGAGCCATGCAGTGTACAGACTTGCTAGCCTGCGAGAACTGCGATGTATGGACTATGCTATCTGCGACACATGCAATGTATAGACCATGTGAATGTGCAACATGTGCAATGTGTAGACTATATGAATGCATGAAACAGCTGTGCCTACGAGGAATGCAGTGTACAGACTTGATGTGCCTGTGACAAATGCGTTGTATAGACATTGTGAATGTGCAACACATGCAATGTGTAGACTATGCTCGTCTGCAACACATGCAATGTATAGACTTAAGATGTCTGCTACGCATGCAATGTAAAGACTGTGCTGAGAGTGATTATGCATGAATGTATAGACTGTATAGACATAAAAATTAACATATGCACAGATATGAGATTAGATAGAACATTACCTGATCTAACTGTGCATTGACTGTACCTGTCAGAGATTTGACTTTGACATAGGTTGACTTCATGAGTGTGAGTCATCCTTAAACCTGTTCTGACAGTTCCTCATATTTCATCAGGATTAGATCATCAATACATAATGAGCCATAACAGTTGTCATCATCAAAACCACAGAGCCACAGGGGACACAACAAGAGAATACATCCCCCTACCTCCACCGACGATCTCTCGCGCTGAAAATGCCATTTCCACACAAAAATGTCCCTTCAAACCCCAACAATGCTTCGAATCCATGAATGGGATCACGCCACGCCTCAATCCTCGCGCCACCCACGCTCCACGTCGTCTCCATGGTGTCTCCACGTCGTCCCACACCTCCTCCGTCGGCTGTCGGAGCAGAGGGGAAGAGAAGAGAGAGAATAAAGGGAGAGAGAGAGAGAGAGAACGTGAGATGAGAGAGAGGGGTGAGGGTTTAGGGTTTTTCTAAAAAAGGAAATAAAATATTCAAAAAATATTTCTGGGCTCGAAATTCTAAAAATCAAAAAAATGAGAAAAAACTACCTTCGCGATCCTCGGAAAGAGCATAATGCGCATGTAACATTCAAGAGTCTAAAATAACAATGGTTCACCCTCGACGAGGATCCGAAGATAAAATAGCCCAAAAATCTAATTAAAAGGCTAAACTCCACTCTGGACCCACAAAAGCGCTCCGAAAACTCTCAGATTTCGATCCAAAAGATCCTGGGTATTACACCCTGACTGCAACGACCCAAGATCTGAATACCAGAAAGTAACTAGCGCGACCCGAATCTTGGCCTATCACCCACGAGAAATAGAGCTCAGAAGGGCTAGATTAACATTGTGGAAGTGCATCAAAATTTAAAATAAATACAGAAATTAATTATAGAATTAATTAAATGATAGAATTAAAATTTACAGTTCACAATTAAATAATTACTAGCAAGAGTCCAACTCTACAAAGTACAGTCAACAAGAAAGAACGTACACAGTCACAGGGTATACCTCAGCTTAGTCAAGCTAGCAACTAAGAACCGCTATTGACGCTGCACTGATCCTCCGAAGCTCGTGGAGGAGCTGTCACACCTGAAAAAGAAGGGGTGAGCCCCATCTCATTGGCTTAGTAGAGGTCCCGTGGATCCCCACTACAACACGATGGCAATAAACAACAACAATAGAAATAATAAGTAACACCAATGTTGACACCCGTTTTCAGCCTGCAAGTCGAGTCTTTCTCTTATTAAGCTTTTATGATGTCCCGAATGACCCATTATTTCGGAGTCTTCCTTGATCTTATTTCGAGCCCATTTTGAATCATTTCCCAGCCCATTAAGCTTTGGGAGCTATTTTCCTCGGCCTTCTCATTTTTTGGCCTATTTTCATGGTCGTGGTCATGGCAAAACCGCGTCTATTTCTGGGTTCAGTTGACTGACTTGGCCAGGTCTGTCGACCTATGGTCACAGTCCATCGATCAACCACGTCCTTAGGATCGCGGTCGACTAGAAGACCACATTCTCCTGTGTGTGTCGACTGGCTATGCCTTGGTGAGTCGACCTATCTTGCTAGGTGTGTCGACGCAGCCTTGGGTTTTTTTCCCCTGGCATGGTCGCGGTCAGTCGCCCGACCGCGTTCATCAGGTCGCGGTTATGCAATATACCGCGTTCTCAGTGCAGAGTCTTGTTCTGCCCAGACTTCGTCTTCTCCGGCCGAGGACGCCTTAGAGTCCTATTTCGTGCCAGATCGGTTCCTATCCCTTCTAGGGACCTTATCTCATCAATATCCTGCAGATTTATCATTAAAAATCCTATCTTTATGTGATTATCCTCTAAATTCTGATCTAGGGCTTTTAAGGCCTATAAATAGCCTCCCATGGCCATGAGCTCAGAGGGAGGGCGTTCTTCGATTTGGGGCGAAGCCATGCCGCGCTTCCATCTCTCTTCTTCGACCCCAGGCTATCCAGGGAAGTTCCAAGTCCTCCTCTACTGGGTTTTATTTCTTTTATTCTCCTTCCTCCCTTCTTCTATTGCATCTTTACATGCATGCATATTCACTCCCTTTACCTCTAGTTTTTACCGTGTTTTCTATCTCTTTTACACTCTTCAATCATACACGCACACACCTATCTTTTGTTCCCTTCTACAGGGGTTAAAAACCCTCCCTGGTGTGTTCTTCCCCCTTTTCTTTCATGCTTATTTCTCTATGGGATTGATGCTACACTCTTCCTTGTTTTAATGGGTTTTTCTCCTTGTTGTTGCTTTGTTTCGCATGATAAGCAGATGTGGACGTGAGGCCCTTGCTTTCTAGCTGGCTGGAAAGCAAGGAGGAGCTAAACCACAAAGTTCCCGCATCTCTGTGTTGAACGTGATGTCCAAGCGTCCGCAGTCTCACTGTAGCGGTCTCGTGTTGACCGCGTTCTGGGCCAGTGGACAGCATGCTATTTTCTAGCTATCTCTTCATGTTTCCAAGGTACACAACATATCCCTAACTTCTTCCCATCTTCTATGCCGTCAATCCTTGGTGGCGATCACGGTACATTATTCTATCTCTTTGTTGCCCCTCCCCTTTTCTTATTATCACTCTTATTTTGCATTATCATTTGTTCGGGGGCGTATTTATTGCTTACACCTGATTTTCTGGCGATCACGGTGGGACCTCTAGTGCCCATCATGTCACTCTTACTTTCCTACCGTTGTTGTGTGTGTGTTTCTGCTTGGATTGCATATCATCAGTTTTTTCATTTATTGTTCATTTTTTGACTCTGTTAGAGGGTCGCGGTCTCCCCAGAGACTGCCTTCTACAGAATGCGACCCTGAAAAGACCGCGTCCACTCTCTGGAAGCACAGGGGTAGCCCCCTAGGTACGTCACTCTCTTGTTTGTTTGATCTGGTTCGTGGCTTCTGATTGTGGCTGTTTATGTTCCTGCACTTCTGTCCATCGTGTTCTCTTAGTTCTCTCATGTTATTTGCATCCATCCTATCATATTTGTGCCCATGTTCATCTTATATTGATTTGCTAGTTTCTATGCTAGATTTGTATTCACTTTGGTCCGCATAGGACCATTCATTGCATACTTTAGTTGCATTTCTACCTTGATAAGTGATCCTCTCAGCTTCGTATTCCTCGGAGTCGACTAGGTGATCTTATCTGGGACCTCCGTAAGTCTCTGTGAGTCGTGGATTCTCACACGGACGCCCAGCAGGTTGTACCATTGTACCCCCTAGGTTCTGCATTTGCATTCATGTGAGAGAGTTAACCCTTGGTCAACCTGGAGTTCGGGCCCCTTTCCCTTTTAGAATTCCTATCTTGAGGGAATTATGCCTAATTAAAATAATTAAAGGTCCACTGAAACTCCTGAAAATAAGAATCTCACATCATCTTAACTTGCTTGACTTAGGTGAAACCCTCCCTTGTTTCCTTCATTTCTGCCATTCAGGTTTTGATAGGGCACGGTTGCTCTGTGACCGCTATCTGGAAAGCGGTCGCACCATGACCTCATCTGTTCAGGCCCCTTGGCTATGTGTGTTTTGCATTAGTTGATCTTTCTTGTGGGCTTTGCATCTTTTGTATGTTCATTATTTTAGGCATTTGTCGTGTTTTATAGCTTGGTTCCATCATTTTCAGTTGCATTTTTGCGTTGGTTTCTGTGCAAAAGTCTGCCTACCTGATCGTTTCCCAGAGCCTGGTCGCGGTCAATTGTTAACCGCGGGCCGCTGGTAGTGGTCGATCGGGAACTGCGTTCTCGTCCTCACCACCCTGCCCTCTTCATCCCTCATACCCTCTTCCCTTGTTGTACTTTACATTGATTTTTCCTATATTAAGTCTCTGCCTCTCTCATGGAGCGCCACTTCAATCCCATGTATCCCCATTCTCAATCTTCCTACTCTCGTGTGGAATCTTCCTTCCACGCGGGCCCTTCTTCCCGTGATCCCTCTGACCCTTCTGATGAGCAAGCAAATCTTATGGCCCATATCTCTTGCCTTATTCATCAAATGGACCCTGCTCAAGCCCACAAATTGCTTGCAAACCATCTCAATGGGCCTTCTTCCCATGTTGCTAGCCCAATTGGTCCATATTCTAATGTTCAACCCAGATCCATGTATCCTTCCACTCTTGGAATGGGCCCTTCTTCTTCTCAGTCCGGACCCTCCCATCCGGCCCACTATTCTATTCCTGGTCCGAATTCACAACCTTTTTCTCGAGCTGGCCCGCATTATTCTCGATCTCTCCCCACCTAGGAGATGATTTCTCAAGCCCAATGCCAACTTGATGAGCTCCAATGGCAGATCGATCCCAAACCTTCCTTGAGTGTTCCGTTCACATTCCAAAATCTCCGTCTTCCACCACCTTCACAAATTCCTGCTTATTGCCGTTATGGTGGAACCGGTGATCCCTATGTGCACTTAAAAGAGTTCATTTATGAATCGGCTCAGTTTTAACACGATCAGTGCTTAATGGTTTATCTGTTCGGCTTATCATTAGAAGGCCTGGCTCGGGACTGGTTTTTCTCTCTGCTGCAAGATCAGGTTGTGAATTTTCAGATTCTTCAAGAGAAATTTATCCAGCAATATCAAGACCAGGTTGGGCCTACCTACTCAGTTGTGGATTTGGCCCAAGAAAAGATGAAGCCCGATGAGGAGTTCTCTACCTATGTTGACCGCTGGCGTCACATGGCTGCGCAAGTCTCGGGGCATATTCCGGAGAAGGAGCAGAGTAAGATTCTTATTTCCAATGCATCGCCCGAATATCGCTTTATCTTAGCCCTGAATGATATCACCTCTTGGCAACAACTTTATAGTCGAGCCCGCTTCATTCGTCATCAACTCCAAAGTTCTATTGACTCTGAGTCCCCTCCACATTCTACATCCACAGATACCTCTCATCAGCCTTCCATGAGTCCGCCATCCACATATACCTCTTACCAATTCCCCATGGGTCATCCTTCCACCTCTCATCAGCCCTCCATGAGTCAACCCTCCGCATATTGTTACCAACCCTCTGTGTCGACACATCAACCTCCCGTAAGTCAGCCATCCGCCATCCATGGTCAACCTTCTGCCTATTCATATCCACATTCATCTCCGCCCTCGGTCAAGGGAATGTCAAACCCCGAGCAAGTGGATGCCGTCCACTATATACCTACCCATCCCGCTCATCATGTGTCTTCGCCTAGTCCCTCCACTAGTCGCTACACATCTTCACCTGACTCTCCGTAACCCTCTCCTCCATCTCATGCCCCTCAGCATCCGCCTTGCCCGAAGCGGGCCCCTTACCCTCCATTGCCATAGTCTCTCTTAGATGTCTTCGGTGCTTTGATGGCCACTCACGCGTTACAACTTCCTCCGGTTGAGTCTTGCCAACCCGCTGTTGGAAATCAGCTCCGATTTTATGAATTTCATCGTCAGCAATGACATTTGGTTGAGGCCCTGAGTTTCGGGAGTATGTTTATGATTTTGAAGCTAAGAAGAGGATCAATTGGCCTGCTATTCACAAAATCATGTTGTATCTTCGTAGCAAGCAGCAGCAATAGCAAGCGCCGCCCAGGCAGCCATCCCCATCATTGCAAGACCAAGGGCACCCCCGTGATTCCTTATCTATTGATGCACCTGCTTCATCGCCTATCCCATCACCCATTTCGTCACCTGTCCGCTCATCATCCTCATCTCCATCACCTATTCTCTCGCCATCTCCTTCGTCTCCATCACCTCCACCTACCCAAGCCTCTGCTCAGGCTGGTGCCTCCCCTTCATCCTCCGCTTCCATTGCCACTACTTCCACTCCCGACATCGCTCGACGTGTCCTGTCAATACGTCGACGGTGGACACCATGATCCTCCTCTTCATCCTCTCCATCACCGATGCCATCTCCATTTCCCCCGTCGCCTTCATCATCGCCTTCATCGCTCTCGCCAAGGCCACCTAACCCATTGCCATCGTCTTCGCCACCTACCCTTCCAAAGTCACCTAGTGTGTCGCCTTCATCATCCTCACCTTTTCCACCTTCATCTCCCTCATCGCCCGAGCCTGAGCAAGCTACACCTTCACCCTCAATTTCACCCCCATCTACACACGAGTCTATCATTACCATTCCACCATCACTAGAAGCCGCCATTGAAGCCTCCACGACGTCCAAACCTACTACCTCCACCTCTCCATCTACTTCTACCCCACGAAGCATGTGCGCGCTGCCTATGGTGCCCCTTGGGTCTGGTCCCCAGGGAGAGAAAGAGCCGAGTCAGGACAGTTCAGTACCGGCTATGCATTTCAGGATTCATAATTTTATCTGCCGCATGCTAATTTGCATCCTCGTCTCTGGCCATTTTGGGGCTGATGAGCATACACTTCTGATGATGGATGCTGAGAGGAGTTCCCTTGTACCAACGCCAGTTCCTTCACAAGTGAGATCGGTGGCAATCTCGTTGCTTGTCGGAGGGTCTACCATTGATGCTGATATCACTTCTCGCTCCATTGTTGTTCCGGTAATTGGTCAAGAGGGGTGCTCTACCTGGGTTATGCTAACACGTACGCCTGCCAAAGGCCGGATGAATTCTATGTTCAAGGGGCAGTTTTCCGTATTCTCAAAGTTTTCAAAGGAAATTCTACAATTTTTATGCAATCTCCCTCGATTTATTAGTAAGCCAGCCATGTCAATGCCACACATTGTTCTCCCTCAGTTTCATTCTGCTCATCTATCAAGGGAGTTATACTTCATGCCTGATTATCAAGTGGAGTTCCCGAACCTCATGCTTCTCACACCAAGTGACAAGACTCTATGGATTCATGTTATTCATCCTAAGGAGTTAGTTGTTCAAGCATGTCCAGATCCTATTAGCATCAGGTGCCTAGGGGCAACCACCCCGACAAAGCTGCATGTTCCTGACAGGGCTAGGCCGTCTGCCAGGTGGACCCGTTATTTAAGAAGGAATCACAAGTCAAGAGACCCGAAGTTCCAAGCCCGCGCCAGGCAGGTCCATTACAAGGAGATTTCGGCTAAGAAAAGACAGAGGTGCAAGTTCAAAGGCCGTCTGTTGTGCACTCAAGGGATCACTTCTCCTTCTTCATCATGTCTTTTGCTCAGCTCCCTTTCTTGGGCAGTGTATCTTCCCCCTTCCAATCCTATGTCCATAATCTTCTCCCCTCTTCTTGGGTCATCTTTTGATTCTTCCTCTCCACCTCATCCAGAGCCTCCGGATCTCTCTAGTCCTTCTTCTCTACTACGCACTCATCACCCGGAGTTGCCAGGTTCTCTTCATTCCTCCGATTTTAAACCCCCATCTGATTATTCTCCTCGTCCAATTTGCCCGGATTGTTTTAATTTCCAATTGCTTTCTGGTCCTCCCTCTTTTCATCCGGAACCCCTAGATCTCCTTTGTTATTCCAGCTTTAAACTTTCATTTGATTCTTCTTCTCTTTCTCCGAACCCTCCGGACCCTCCGGACCCTACTAATTCTCCTGATTCTTCTCCAATTCCGTCGGATTCTTCTTCTTCTTTGCTATCACAGTGATCCAATCGTTGTGTTTCTATTCCTTCTTTGCCACCCTTCCAGGGTTTTTGCCCTTTCTCGTGTTTTTTTCGAGGCTTTAGTCCGCCTTGATCTCCGTTAATCTCTGGTTCTTCTGTAGACCTTTCCTTGTTATCATGGTCTATGCACCCTCACGAGGGAGTTCTAGCCCTCACCTCTTTTCCTTTTATCCTCCTTCATCCAGTTTGGCTATGTCTGTCGCTCTTCTGTGTCAAGGAATCTATCATTTGCTATCCTCTCCGTCTTTGTCCTGTCAAGCAAAGAATACGAAACTCGCTGATTAAAGTGCTTCAGGATGCTACTTCCACTCCATGGATTGCAAGGTACCTTTTAATTGCGTAATTCTATCATTGCTATTATGTCTATTATTCCTACGCATCATTATATTGCTGGTTCCTTAACACATTCGAGTGGTTTTGGAGTCTTAGGTTAAGTCAAGTTAGTACGCTTCTGCAGCAACTTAGGCTGGTGATAGCTCCGTGCTGGGAGTCTGACATTTCTTTCCCCGATTATTAAGGGTGACCTTTGAGTATGGTTTTCACACACTACACAGTGAGCTATAGCTGACTCCTCTTATGTAATGTCATTGCTGCTTTGGTCATACTTTGGGTATACACGAAGGCCTTTTCCCTTCTATGCTCAGCCGAGTGCAGGGGCAAGAGATGGGCGGGTAAGATGATCAACCTAGGCGCTCCCTGACGAGAGATCTCAAATAGGGGCCGTCTTCATGACCCTTTCAAATATGATCTTTCATGCAAAATCTAGCCAGTAAGCGCTATTCTCGTTATAAATCAAAGCAAAATTTGTGAAAATTATGAAAATCAAAGGCATGGCAAGAGTGGCAATATAGTTCACCGTGGGATGTCATGAGCCTATCGTATGTCTGCCTAATAAGTGGGTCCAAAATCAAAAGACACAAAGCCCCGACGCAACACACTATATCTCTGAGGGGTAGTTGTAACACCCTGGATTTTCGGATCTGGTTCTACGGGTTGCGGATTATGTTCGAGTGAGTTTTAGACTTTTTATAATGGCTTTTCAGACCCTTTATTGGTGTGTTTGTGGATTGTTCTGGGTCTGTGGTAGTGTGTGGAGCAGTCCTGCTTTTTCTTAGAATTTTTCTGGGTCAGATTCTATTTTTTGGGGTTTTCTAGAGCTCTTGTGATTTTATAAAAGGAATAAAAAGAAGAAAATGAATATAATATAATAAATATAATATTTAACCCTTATCCCTTTCTCCCCCTCTGTTCCCTCATTTCACTCTCCACATACTCTCCCTCCCTCTCTCCCGTCTTTCTTCCCCTTCCCCTTTTCCCACCACCGGCGGCCGACGGCGGTGGCGAGGCTTGGAGGCGGAGCGACGACGGCGGCCTGCGGCGAGGGGAGGCTCGAGGGCGTGTTGAACCGGAGGCGGGGGCGGCCGTGCACGTGTTTGTGAGAAGCTGACCACGAGATTGATCGCCGTTTCGAGGTTTTGGGTGAGGTTAAAGCTCATTTCAAGTAGGGAAATGGATCCCTACTCTTCTTGTGCGATTCCCTCGCTATCCCATGCCCGGTGAGGTGAGAGTGGGAGTATTTCATGTTTGGGGGTTTAAGCATGCCGGGATGGGTTGAGTGACGGATTTGGCCCTTGATTTTTTGTTTGCTTATGATTTTTAGGTCGTAGGATGGTCCGGGGATGATTCCCTGTGTTTTTCCCTTCGTCCCGCGATGAATGGGCTTTTGATTGAGCTCTGGGGAGCTCGAGGGTCATTTTTCCGTGAGAATTACAGGAGGCAGCCACGGAAGTGGCCGTCGCGTCCAGAGTTAGGTGGCCATAGGTCTGGCCGCCCAGGTCTATTAGGCGGCCAGTGGTTGGGCCGTCCTGCGTGTTTTCCTTATTTTTGAAGCCCACTTTCTAGGCGGCCAGAGGGATGGCCGCCCAGCCCTCTGGGCAGCCAGCACCTTGGCCGCCCAGTCCCCTTCAGCCTAGGGGTGTGGCGTTCCGCGGTTTGGTCTTCCGGGTTGTCCATATGAGGGATGGCCTTGTGGATTGCATGTCTGCGTATGGTGTGTTCTGTTGGTGCCAGTGTGTTGGTGTGGGCCATCTCTGTCTACTGGTAGAGGGTGGACAGTCTTCCTTGTGTCGGGCTGCTCGTATCGACTGTCCCCGCGAGAGTCCCGTGACTGCGGAGGGTGTTCCCGCGTGAGGGCTGTGATCGCGGCTAAGTATCTTTGTAGGAGTCGTGGACTGTGGTCCTTGTGTTTCCGTCCTATGCCTTGGTTAGTCTTCTGTGGACCGGCAGTCATGGTTTAGCTGTCTGGTTAGTGGTCCTTGGTTCTCGTGCTAGTGAGTCACCTCGGGGTGGTTTAGTACGGACCGGTGGTACTCCGGTGGTTTCCGTGGTTGCGACGGGTTCTTCCCTTGGTGACTCTACCCACTAGACGTAGTTGACCTGGGCACGTTGTGTGCTGACCCACCTGGGAGTGGTGGAGGCTTGTCCCATGTAGAGGTTTGTAGGTCGATTACCTGAGGGCCCCTTGCCTTTGCAGCTTGAGTCTGGCTGGGGGGGAAACCGGCTAGAGGATCGACCTAGAGTAGATGGTCTATGTGTGCACATGTGGTCGGGGGCAGTGGATGAGTGCTGGCCAACACGACCGTGGCTAGTCCTTGTTTTGTGGTAATGTGTTGCGTGTCTCAGTTTCCGACTGAGGGCGAGTTGGGAGACACTTGAGGCTGCTGTGTAAGTCATCAGAGGATGCTTCCGGTCTCATTGTTAGTCGGGGTAGTACTCCTGTCACCTGAGAGGTTTCAGTGTGGGTTTCTCTTCGTGTGGGTTTTGTTCTGGTGGCTCGGTCTATTCCGCTTTGCGTGATCTCCCGGTAGTCGGGCTGGTGTTGCCCTGTATGTGTGGGGGGGCATGGTTCTTCCGCTGGTTGTAGTTCGGGATCGAGAGACTCTCCCAAGGGCGTTGGTTCAACGTGTAGCCGTGTGGTCTTGTCTGTGGTTTCGTCAGCTAGGACGGACTGTCCGACCGTGGGGTCGGGGTTGTGTGGAGGGCATGTATGTGTGTTTCTCCTGGTTGACCATCTTCTGGTTCTAGTCACCGTTGTCATAGCGTACCGGTGTTCTTACTCTGTTGCTTCCGTTGTTGCTGTTCTTACTGCTTTCCCTTACTGTGGTTACTTCTGTCACTGCACTTCTGTTACCACCTTCGTTGTGGTGGGGACCCGCAGGACCCCTACTGAGCCAATGAGATGAGGCTCACCCGCTACTTTTCAGGTGCGGCGTTCTCCTCGGAGTGTAGCGTTCCTATTGGAGATTCGTTAGTTGCCAGCTCGCCAACTTGCCGGGGTGTGCCCCGGGCAGTGTACGTTTCTTTTCCCTTGTTGTACTTGTGGATTGGACTCTATAGTTGTTTAATTGTTATAAAATATAATTTTATTTCTGTCAGAATTGTAGATTTACTTTCCTACTATTGTTTAGAATTTCAATGCATGACCACACCATCCCTTTAACCCTTCCGAGCCTTCGACTCGTGGGTGGCGGGACAAGATTCGAATGGTATCGAGTTATTTCCCGGTATCTGGATCCTGGGTCGTTACAGTAGTGCCCTGGAAGGAAGTTGAATCCTGATATCTCCCATCTTGCATGAAGCTTATCCCAATTTTTCTCCTGTTTCTCCCTCTTAGGCTATGTTGTGTCCCGAGTATAGTCTTAGTAGGGGCACCGTTCTTAGAGGCGGCTGGTTGTGGTAAGTCACCTTCAAATGCACGCCTTGCTCAGGGAAGTCTTTAATGAAAGGGGGGAGGAACGATGACCCCTAGCCAGTAGTTTAAGCCCGTTTGTGTGCTCCAGATAGCTTGCTCAAAAAATTAAAAAAAATAACAAAAACAAAAGAAGAAAATAAACAAAAACAAAAAATTGTCAAAAGTCCAAAAATATCTCTCTTGTTTATTCTTCATTTTCTGGGTGTTTTTTGAGAACAAATATAATTTATTTGCTAAGTGTGCAGGTTGTAAGTCTTCAAGCTTTCCTTGCTCTATCTTTCGCTCTGCCTCTTGTTCGTATCTTCCGACCTGTCTCTTCTTCAATCTTACCCTTTGATCTATTCTGGAGCTCATGTCCTTTTCAATTTTCGCTCGTTTCATTATGTCTCCATGAGAGGGCCTTCTCCTTATGATTATGAACCTGGTGGTTATGCTTCATATGATCCAGGGTTTTGGTTGAAGAGAAATATTTGTCGTTTCTTTTGGTTGTGTCACGCTCCGAGATATGTAGCGAAAATAATCGGGAACATGAACAACCGAAAAAATAAGCCTCTTGCTAGCAAGACGATCAGAGCACTATACACATTTTACACAAAAGAATGAATGCACAAGATATAATAAAAAACCTTCACTTTTATTGATCAAATAATCAAAGTTTACAAAATGACATTTGACATTGACTCTCTTTTAACACAATAACTCACTAGACTCAATAAAGTGGAAAAGTACATCGACAAGACTTTTAACTAACATAACCAGACTCATGACACTCTAGGCTTCTCTTGGTCTTCATTCACTCTCGGACTCGCCACTTGAGTAGTCCGATTCTGACCCGCTAGAGTTTCCTGAAAAGATTGGAAAAGTTGGGAATGAGTGCACTCGCCCAGTAGATATCTTCGTATCGACATGATGACAATGTTTACATGATTAATATTTTAGCTCTAGAAGGTAAGATAAAGAAATAAGATGCGATAAAACACGCGAATAAAACTATAGTAACAACAAGTAACAAGATATAAACTATAGAGATATGAGAACATGATCAAGCAATATTTTAGCATGATCTTTCAATAACGAGAATGTACTAGCATGTAATGAGAATGTACTGGCATGTAACAAGAATGTACTTTAACAAGCATGTAAATTTCATGAGATTGCCTCGTGGATTTCACCCGTTTATAAAAAAGTACTCCCAGCGCAATGTGACGCCAGTAATCATCATACCCCATGGTCAATAGTATGTTTCCGGTCATCTACCGAGGGGACTAGACTGGAGCCCTTGGACACCGTCCGTGCCCGCCCTTACATCTTCAAGTTATAAATCAAGCTACTTCCACGAGAAATAATAATAAAGTTGGCCAATAATATCAAGTTCAAACAATAGCTTTATGGCGATAATAACCAAGATAAGAACGTACCAAAATGAACATGAGAGGTCAAGAATGAATTAATAAGAATGTTACGCTACGGGAGGAATCTGGCAACATAACGGTACATTAATCAATTACCATAGTTCATTAGTATCTTGATTAAGGTTTTAGATGTCAGATAGTCAGAAGGCCATCTGAAACAAGATATGATCAACCCTAGGGTCAATCTCGGGTTGGATAGAAACTTGAAAGAACGTGGTTATGACAGGACTGCTATCAAGAAGTAGCGGTCGAGTGAGGTCCGCTATCTGGCAGTGCACGGAAGGTGAGTCGACTCAGGATGGAGACTAAGTTGACACAATGAACACGCTGGCAGAACGTAGTTAAGAGACAACCGCTATCGTGAGGTAGCGGTCAAGTCCAGGCCGCGATCAAGAGTGGAGTCGATGCAGTAAAGGAAAGGGTCGACTCAGCCAGAAGTCTGGTGACTGAACAAGGTGGCGGTTATTGGCCAACTGCTATCATTAGGTAGCGGTCGCTTCCTAGCCGCGATCAAGACAGAGTGCGGAAAAACGTAGAAAACTCATGTGCTCTTCTAGACTTTGGGTTTTTAGGGTACAACCAGCTCGACGTCCTAGTGGGAATTCTAGGCTCGTGGAGTCTTACGAAGGCCTTGAAACAAGATAACCTAGTCTGGCGGAAGGAATATCCGACGGAGAGGTGCTCAAGTCCAAGAAAGTTTCCTAATAAGTGTAGTGACTAATAGCGTCGTACTGGAATACGGGCTATGTGTAAGTAACAGGAAAACAGAAATAAGATGAGAAGGAATGTGCTAAAACATAAATCAAAGTGTAGGAACTTGCATTAAATGTAAAAAACCCTTAAGTATAATACTATATGATTTTGGCATTAAATTAGCATAAAGTGAAAATAGGTTTGAAAGCATGATATATCAACAAAACATAACCCCTTAAAATCTGATGCAACAGAACCATAATAGCACAAATTATAATATGAAAACTCCTATATATATCAGGGTATAAAAGGGTTAAATCTGATCACTGTTTGTGGTGAACAGTGCAAATCATGGTTTATTTGGGACCGCTATTTGAAGGTAGCGGTCTCTGTAGGACCACTATCTGTCCGTCTCCAGACAGAAGCAAAAGTCCAGCTTGCAGAGCCTATTTCTAAGACACATAATCATGAAAACTCTGTAAAACTGAAAGATAACACAGGATAGCATGAGACTAATGCATGAGAAAGCAAAAATTCCACCAAAGTTACTATCTTTTCATTAAGGTTTCAAGAACTGCACTGACTAAAGACCTCGATGAGCATGGTGCATGAAATCAAGAAGAACCAGGGGCTTTTACTCCTAACTTGATGTTTTAGCCAGTCATGAGATAACCTACCTCTGGGTTAGCTCCTAGTCTGTGAATTTCTCACCGGAAGAACACCCCCGTTCCTACGCGTCCAGCGTAGAAACAACTACTTCCGATCGTTCTATCTCCTTGATCTCTTGACCTCCTAACACGAAAATCGGAGACAAGTTAGAAGATACTAAGGAGAATAATAAACTCTAAAGGTCAAACTCGAGAAGAGGACACCATACTTTCGAACCACGTGATCTAAAATTAGGGTTCACGCAGGATGAATCTGGGGTCTATTTATAGGGAATGACCTAGGGCTGAAGGATTAGATCAAATTAGGTGTCCTATGGGGTATCTATTCTATCCTTTAAGAGTCCTAGGCAAGTTCCCATGCCAGATCACGTCGATCCATGGTGATTGGGTGGATAAAAATCTAAACTTTCTTGGGTTTATCTCTTTCCATTTACGGAACTAGGTAGCGGTCGGGCCAGAACCGCTATCTCCAGGTAGCGGTTGCGCGATAGACCGCAACTTGCCTAGCTTTCCAAATTTTGAATTTTATTCAAACTATCTTCTAATTATCTCCTAGTTTCCCTGTTTATCCACTTGAATTAGGGAAATATACCCTATTACGTTTCTGGGGTTGGGCTTGGGCCAAAAGGCTTAGGTTTATGGGTTTGAGGCCCATTTTAAGTGGGCATATCCACTTGGTTATTAATTGGGCCTATTTACCAAAGGCCTTAACCTATTAATCAATTAATTAGCCTATTAAGCCTTTAAGTCTTATTAAATATTTAAATGAATCAATTTAATTTCTAAAAAATTTCAAAAAAATCCTAGAAAAATTCCAGGGGTGCTACACCCTATCCCACTTAAAAAGAATTTGGTCCCCAAATTCATTGCATGAGTTTGTGGAGGACGTACTACTTACAGTCAAACAGTTCAGGGAATCTTTTGCGCATTGTATCCTACGTCTCCCATGTAGCTTCTTATTCCAGGCATTTACTCCACTGGACTTTTACCATGGGAATGGTTTTATTTCGGAGCTGGTGTACCTCTCGATCAAGTATTTTGAGTGGCCTTTGCTCGTACGTCAAGTCCTCTGCACTACCAGATCATCATGACTTATAATATGAAATGGGTCATGAACGTACCTTTTTAACATCGAGACGTGGAATACGTCATGCACTCCAGATAATTATGGCGGTAAAGCTATCCGATAAGCGACCTCGCGAACCCTTTCAAGAATTTCAAAAGGGCCAATAAATCTCAGAGTAAGCTTGTCTTTGATGTCAAATCTTCGAATCCCACGACCTGGGGAAACTTTGAGAAACACATGGTCTCCCACTTGGAATTCCAAGTCTCTTCTTCTAATATTAGCATATGTATTTTGTCTTGATTGTGCTGTCTGGAGTCTCTCCCTAATAAGTTGCATCTTCTCGGTGGTATCCCTGACAAGTTCAGGGCCTAGAAGTTGTTTCTCCCCAACTTCATTCAACAGATAGGTGAACGACAACTCCTTCCATATGATGCCTAGAACGGTGTCATTTGAATACTAGCTTGGTAGCTATTGTTGTAGGCGAACTCGACTAGAGGCAAATGGTCGTGCCAACTTTCACCGAAGTCAATAGCACAAGCCCTGATCATATCTTCAACTACTTGATTAGTTCTTTCAGTCTGGCCATCAGTTTATAGATGAAATGCAGTGCTGAAATTTAACCGGGTCCCCAAGGAATGTTATAAATCCTTCCAGAAATGTGATGTGAAGCGGGAGTCTCGGTCAAATATTATTGTGACATGGACTCCATGTAGTCAGACAATTTCCTTGATATATAATGTTGCCAGAACTTCCACGGACCATAGACTTTTGATAGGTAGGAAATGCGCAGATTTTGTCAGACGGTCAATTATCACCCATATACCATCATGTCTGTCTCTTGTCTTTGGCAAACCCATGATGAAATCCATCCCTATACTTTTCCACTTCCTCTCAAAAATTTCTAAGGGATGTAGTTTTTCAGCGTACTTTTGATGTTCTACTTTTACTTGTTGACAAGTTAAGCAGCGAGACACAAAATTCACCACTTCTCTTTTCATGTTGGGCCATCAGAAATTTCTTCTAAGGTCTTGATACATTTTAGCAGCACCAGGGTGAATTGTATATCTCGACCTATGGGCTTCTTCCATAATTAACTTCTTTGTTTCAGTATGGTCATGCACACAAATCCGACCTCGGAATAGTAATCTTCCATCAGTCGTGACAGAGAAATCTCACCGTTGATCAATATTGGCTTTGATCTCAACCATCGTAGGGTCATTCTCTTGCAACTTTACTAGGTCTTCTATCAATGTGGGTTGTGATCGGATGTTGGCGATAACACACCTTTCATTCTCTATGTCAATATCTAGGTTTAGCTGAGTAAAATCTTCTACAAGGTTGGTCATACCTTTCCCGAGACTTGATAAAGTTGCTAGTGGTTTTCTGTTGAGTGCATCTGCTACAACATTTGCCTTGCCTGGGTGGTATTGAATAGAGAAGTCAAAGTCATTAAGGTACTCCTGCCATCTTCTTTGCCTCGTATTTAACTCCTTTTGGGAGAAGAGATACTTCAGACTTTTGTGGTCTGAAAATATCGTGAATTTCTCTCCATAGAGGTAATGTCGCCATATCTTCAAGGCGAAGATAATAGTAGCTAGTTCCAGATCATGCACCGGGTAATTTTCCTCATGACACTTCAGTTGCCTTGAAGCATAACAGATTACTCTACCATGTTGCATAAGAACACAACCAAGACCAACATCTGATGCGTCGGTATATACCTCGAAACCACCACCTTCCACGGGTAGTGCTAACACAGGTGCAGTGGTAAGATGTTCCTTGAGAGTCAAGAAACTCTCTTCACAATCCTTTGACCATATAAAAGGACTCTTCTTCCTTGTAAGCCTGGTTAGAGGAACGACGATTTTAGAGAAATCTTTAATAAACTGCCTATAGTAGCCAGCCAGACCAAGAAAACTCCTCACTTTTGTCACGGTTGTTGGTCTGCTCCAATTCTTGACAACTTCGACCTTAGAAGGATCCACATAGATACGTTCCTTTAAAATAATATGACCAAGGAATGAAACCTCATTTAGTCAGAATTCACATTTATTAAGCTTCGCATAGAGTTGATGTTCTCTAAGTACTTGCAAAGCTATCCTTAAGTGTTCTTCATGCTCCTCCTATGTCTTGGAATAGATAAGAATATCGTCTATAAAGATGACCACAAATCGGTCCAGATAGGGCCTGAAGACGTTGTTCATTAATTACATAAAAGCTGTAAGGGTGTTGGTTAGCCCAAATGGCATAACCATGAATTCGTAATGCCCATATCTGCTTCGAAAAGTAGTTTTATAGATGTCTTCATCCTTGATTCTCAGCTGATGATAGCCAGATCTTAGGTCTATTTTTGAGGCAACAATTCAGATAATAATGACATACATATCGTACACAGGTAGCAAATGTAAGAAAAATAATTAATATTCTAGTTTACCTCTCAAATGGATACATCTATTGAAATTGTACTAGCCCTCTGAATTTAGCCTCATATAGTAAATGGATAATTGTGCTCCATTGAATTAAAGAATGTGGGAGGAAATATCTTCTATAACTTACAAATAGTCATGACCACATTCTGTTCGATAGTTTATACATCTCGAAGTTTGAGTTCTGATGCATATAAAATCTTGAAAAATTGACTCTGTCAGTGCTCCCCATATAAGCTTCGACAACAAGTCACAGAATACAATGGGCATCAATCTTTGCATGAACACATGGCAATCATGACTTTTCATTCCATATATGTTCCCCTCATTTACATTCACAAAACGGGCAATGTCGAACGTCTCCATCTGGGAATCCCAACTGTTTCAGTCATTGGTACACTTCCTTGATCTGTCTATCCCCAAACACATAAGTTACTTTAGGTTACACAACGCTTCCATTTATGTGCTACAGTTCCAGCTTTGGACATGTACAGACCATTTTCAAGTCTATACGCATTTTAGCATTATCCTTTGGTTTGCCTTTTATATCCATGATCTTTTTTTTTGGGGGGGGGGGGGGGGGGGGGGAGGGGGGGCAATACCCTCGAGAGAGTATCGAGGAGAGTGGACACCTCTTCTGGGAAGAGATGTGGGAATCGCTCCCCCAGACCAATCCCCCAAGGTTAGAATTTTATTAAAACCAAAAACCATAATAAGTACAAGATAGGAAGGCAATGGGTTATAGCCGAATAGAGGGGCAACTCGTTTTATCTAGCTTGAGTGGCCCTTTAACAATATATAGTAGCTGCACCCATTCAGTCCAAGACACCGAAGTATGGATATTACAATCATAATTAGCTAGACCATCAGCCACCAGATTGGCTTCTCTAAAAACATGATTGAACCGGAGGGACATACGAGATGAAAGCCGCATGATGTTGCGTAGAACATAGAGAAGCTTCTAAGGAGTAGCAAACAGTCCCTAAATAATCCCAATCAGTATGGCTGAGCCAGACTCAACCAAGAGGTGAGGATAACCACAATCCAAACAACATCGAAGTTCACCTCACAGTGCAAGAGCCTCTGCTTCTAAACTGGAAGAGGTGGAATAGGGAACAGCAAAGGCAAGAACAAGATTGCCAGGGCAATCTCGGAGCACACCACCTCTGCCGGCGATACCCGAGTTTGTTATGAAAGTGTCATCCATGTTGAGCTTGTAGGAATTTGAAGAGGAAAGATCCAGCACACGAAGATCACGGCCTTGGAAAATCTGGGAGGTGATGTGGCAAACCAAGTAGCCAAGTGGGCAAGATAGTGGTGAGAAAGTGGGCTGCCTTTAGCTGAAATGCTAGGCGCGAGGAGGCGGGTTTAGATAAGAACCCGGTAGATGATGGAGACAGTAGCCATCAAAATGGTTCCTACTGATCCACATATCTTACAAGGTGCATAAGAAAATAAACTTGGATAAAGCTCCATGAACAGAAGACCAAAGCAAGGAATCAAGAAAATCATCAATGATTGCCACATAGGAGGAACCAACGACTGGCAGGAGGCGAATGAAGGGTGCAAAATAAGAACAAACAAATCTCACAATATCCCCACCAAAAAACAAATGGAAGGCAGACTCCTCTGAGGTGCAAGCAGCAAGAGCATTGAGAACATAAAAATATACCACAACACCGAATTAGATCATCCGTGGGCAGACAATTGTGAGCCAATCTCCAAGTGAAAATGGACCGTTTGTTAAGAGCTTTGTTATCCCACAATCTATCCCAAAATTGTAGAGAACCCCAAGAGGCCAGCATCATTTTATTAGATTTACAAGTGAACAGTCCTCTGAAGTTGGGCACCATAACCATTTGTCTCTCCCCACAGCGGAGCCAAGGACATGAGAGAGGGTAGCTGGTGGTGCGTGCTGCCTAGCAATACAAAGGTGATGTAAGCCAGGTTGGCAGAGTGCTTGGGCCATAGAAATGTAGCAGTCCAGGAGGAATACCAGCATCCTGTCTACAAGGAAATTATAATTGAGTGGCAGCGGGTTGGACTAGGCATCAAACTATAAGGATGCCTAAGAAGAGGCGCCATCCATGCACCACCACACGGTGATTGGCATGAATTTGACTTGCTATCTTGATCCAGATAGCCTAGTCATGAGCTCTGAAAAATCAAAAAGATGACTCAGAGTAATAGATGTTGTGAAGGTTTTGTTAGGATAGATAACGCGAATCTAGAGGGGGGTGAATAGATCAGCCCCTCTGCTAAGGTGATTAAAAAAAAAAATCGAGTTAACCTTTAACAGATTTGACAAATGGGCAAACAATAGAAATAAAACTCTATAACAGCACTACTCTCGAGCACTTATCTAGCGTGTGAAGGAGTTCACAGCGCACTGAATGAATTAAAAAGATAGAGCCGAAAGAACACAGATAGAAGATATGGAATTCAAACCACAAAGCACACAATCTTTTTAAGGTGGTTCGGTTGCTTCTTAGCAACCTATGTCCACCCCTCACCTGATCAGGGTGAGGCTTCCTTGCTGAAGCAAAAACTTCGCGGAACCAATCCGCTACAATCGCTGAATAAATAGCTTGGCCCGGAGGAATAGCAACTACAAGGAAAACATGTTTTTCCGACGTCCATATTCTGTCGCTAATACATCAGAAATACGTCGAAAAGTGAATTTTCGATGAATTTCAAACATATTTGCGACGGAATATGGACGTCAGCACGATTACGTCGCTAATTTCTGACGTAATATAATTGTGTCACCAATTCGTCAGAAATTATCGACGAAAACATGCCGTCAAAATTATCGTCGGTATTTATGTCGGTAATTAATAATAAGGAAAGTAATTAATATTTACGACAGAACATAATTTAGTTAAAAATACGTCTAAAATTTTCGACGTATTTCTGACTAAAACTTATTTTGTCGGAAAATTATGGGCTAAAATATTTCCGACGAGCCAAAAATTACCGACGTATTTCCGACTAACAAATTTTTTATTGGAAATTATTTGACCCATAGGTTTCAGCTACAATCGCTGAAAAAACAGCTTGTCCCGGAGGAATAGCCTCCTCCCACACCTTGATCGAACAAGGTATTATGGGTGTAGAAATGTGGAGCGTGGCGTCACAAGTCACATGAACAAGCATATATGTATAAGTGATAACATAATGTGCTAATCAAGTGAACATCATGAACATGTGACTATGTAAATATGGTAGCATGATCATACAGCAACAAAAAGGCGACAAAAGATGTATAGGAATACCGTGATCGCCACCAAAGAATGACAACGCCAAAGAATGTCAAAGAAGACAATGTGCTTGTTGTGTACCTTGGAAAAAGAGAAGATGACCGCGCTCAATATAAAGGATGTGGAGACCATTGTGGATTACCTCTCCTCGCCTTCCAGCCGGCTAGAAGGTAAGGGCCTCTGTAACGATCCGAGAATCCGATTACCGGGAAGGCCCGATAACCCGAGACTCGTACCGCCACCCACGAGTCCGAAGACTCGGAAGGGTTAAAAGGATGGTGTGGAAACTACACAAGCATCACAGATAATTGCAGAAATTAAGCAGTTATAATATTAAGCAGGAAATAATTTAACATCTTACATGGTCCACAATAAGAAAACAACAACAGCAACAGTAGTCCACGACTAGTACAGTGACAACAAAGAAAAGTACAGCTACACGGGGCATACCCCGGCTCTGACCTCTGGCACTACCTCTGGGCACCCGCACCACGCTGCGCTCCTGACGCGCTCCCCGAAGGTGGCGTCTCACCTGAAACACGGTGAAAACATGCAGGGAATGAGTCTCGGAACAAGACTCAGTAGGGATCACTCGAACCCTACCTCGTAAAACGAGAAACCACTACACTAGCGGTAGGAGAGTACCTCGGAAAGGAAAGCCCTGTACTCTACAGAACTAGACCCTACGGCACGCAAACTGACACACGTGCCACGGTACGAGAAGACCGAAACCAACGGTCGAACCGTAAAACCCGAAGGTCGAAAACACACGACTGACAGTCTGACACTCCGTACTCGACAGGAGTACCACCCACTAGAAGCACAGCCGGTAGCGTCCCCTGACGTCTGACACCGCGCCGCAGGTGAGCCGCCTGACATGGTAGGTCCTACCCGAGGCGCAAACACCGTACAAGTAACTCACAACAAGTGACTAGCTGGGGTCACGCCCGTCGACGTGGGTCCAACCGCCCCCAACCACGTGTGCACACACAGACCACGCGTCCTAGGTCTGGCCCTCTGACCGGTTTTCCCCCGCAGCCGGACTCTGGCTAAGACGAGGAGCCTACGGTAACCGGTCCACAAACCGTCTCGAAAGGTGGGTGCCCGTACACCACTCCCAGGTGAGACCAACACCTCGTACTGGTGGGCTACGACTAGTGGAGGGTCACTGAAGGAGTAGACTCTCGAGTCAACGGAAAACGACGTCCGAGTCCGACAACGTGTGGGAACCACCCCACGCACTAGCTCCGTCAAACGGGGCCACGGTCGGAGAAAAACGGACGCACCGCCCACAGCCAAACTCATGACCAAGGCAAACGGAACCTCCGGACACCAAAGACACGGTCACGGAACTCCACGGGGTGCCCGGGACGCACACACGGCCCAAGGGGAACACCCAACAATAGCCAGATCGCGCTAGGGATACCTAGCGCGACACGGAAGAACGAGCTAGGGCCTCCTAGCGCGACAAGGGACATCGCGCTAGGGCCTCCTAGCGCGACACGGCATGTCGCGCTAGGGATGCCTAGCGCGACAAGGCATGTCGCGCTAGGGATGCCTAGCGTGACAAGGCTGATCGCGCTAGGACCCCATAGCGCGACAGGAACCGCCTCCTATTCATCTTCTCCGATGAACGCGCTCGGTCGGGGCAGCGCGACCTCCAAGAACGCGCTACTAGAGTATAGCGCGTTCTCAGTCCGCGGCCGTAAACGGTAGAAACACCCAAAAATTCTAACCACGCCCCCATGCCTCCATAGGAGAGGGGGAAATCAAAGGGGAAGACCCCTGGGGACCCATAGCATGATTCTAGGCCATCAAAACACGAAATCATGCATCAAATCCATAGATCGGGCGAGCTCTCCCCAAATCATGGAAAAACCCAAAAACGCTCAAACGATCCCCTCTCGGCCTCCCCGCGGCCTATAAATCGCGAAAAAGATCGGCATGAGGCTAAGGAACGTCACCCTACCTCAATGGAGCAAATGCTCCGCCGAATCAATCACGAATCACGAAGAACGCTTTAAACTTCACGAACTCCCCACGCTTCCCACGCACGCCGCACGCCCACGAGCTCGCCTCGCCGCCGCCCACACGTCCGCACCGTCGCCCCGCCGCCGTCCGTAGCCGGAGAGGGGTTCGCCGCGTCCGAATGGGAGAGAGGGAGAGAGTAGGGGGTGTCACGGTGGGAAGAAACGGAGGAAGAGAAGAAGAAGAAAGAGAAAGGAGAAAAGAAAAAGAAAAAGAATTAGGGCTATATAGAAAATCCGAATTTTCGGAAAAATACCAGAAAATAGAAAAATACATTTCCGGAATCCTCGGAACGCACCGATCGCAACGGTACCACTCGTGCCCGGGTGAACCGCCCGGTTCGCCTGCAGCGAGCTTCCGAAGAAAAAGCCGAAACACACACCGGGAATCGGAAAACACACGCGGAAAAGCCGCGGAACGCCTCCGGGTCTCCGAAACGACTCCGGATCGCGCCGATCCGAACACAAAAGATGTCTGAAACGAAATTTCGGACACAACGGAGCCGGACACTCTGAAAACCAGATCCGGGACCCACGAAGAAGGAT
This sequence comes from Amorphophallus konjac, assembly GCA_022559845.1. Taxonomy (NCBI): domain Eukaryota; kingdom Viridiplantae; phylum Streptophyta; class Magnoliopsida; order Alismatales; family Araceae; genus Amorphophallus; species Amorphophallus konjac. The sequence goes on from CM040124.1 coordinate 315,084,816, forward strand.
CCGAAAGGTCCGGGATATTACAGCCCTCCCCCCTTAAGGAATTTCGTCCTCGAAATTGAGAACAACCCAAGGGGAAGGAAGAGGAAGACTCACTCAAACAGGTACGGGAACTGCTGACGCATCTCATCCTCACGTTTCCAAGAAGCCTCACCACCAGAGTGTCGCTGCCACACGACCTTTACCAAGGGAATGACCTTGTTCCGCAGGTGCTGCTCTCGCCTATCCTCCACGCGGATCGGAAACTCTGGGAGAGAAATATCTGGAGTCACCTCAGGCCAAACGGAAAACTCGAGCACATGAGAGTCATCGGGCATATACTTCCGCAACATCGAGACGTGGAACACGCCATGCACCGACGCCAACTCAGGAGGCAACTGCAACCGGTAAGCAACCTCACCGATGCGCTCCACAATCGTGAAAGGACCAATATAGCGGGGACTCAGCTTCTCACGCCGTCCAAAACGCATCACCCCCTTCATCGGAGAAACTCTCAAGAACACATGATCGCCCACGGCGAACTCGAGGGGCTGCCTCCTACGGTCAGCATAGCTCTTCTGCCGACTCTGGGCCGCCAACATGTTCTGACGAACCAGGTGCACAACATCCACACATTACTGCACAAATTCCGGTCCCGTCAAAACACGCTCACCCACCTCAAACCAATCAAGTGGAGTCCGACAAGGACGCCCATATAAAGCCTCATAAGGAGCCATGCCGATGCTCGAATGATAGCTGTTGTTATAGGCAAACTCCACCAACGGTAGGTGATGAATCCAACTCCCCTGCCACTCCAGGCAGCAGGATCTCAGCATGTCCTCCAAAGTCTGAATGGTCCTCTCAGACTGACCATCTGACTGTGGATGATACGCTGAGCTAAATGCCAACTCCGTGCCAAGAGCTCGCTGGAAACCCCTCCAGAATCCAGAAGTGAAGCGTGGATCCCGATCCGACACGATCTAAATGGGAATCCCATGCAACGGCACGATCCGCTCCACATAGAGACGAGCCAACTTAGACACGCTCCAGCTGACCTTGACCGGTAACAACCGCGTCACCTTCGTCAGCCGATCCACCAGCAACCAAATACTGTCCTGCCCACTCGGGGTCCTCGGTAATCCCACCATAAAATCCGTGGTCACATGGTCCCACTTCCAAGCAGGAACATCCAAGGGCTGGAGAGTACCTCCTGGTCGCTGATGCTCCGCCTTCACCTGCTGACAGATCAGGCACCTAGCCACAAACTCCGCGACATCTCTCTTCATGCCAGGCCACCAGAACTGCCTCCGCAAGTTCCGATACATCTTCGTCGCACCCGGGTGCATAGTGTACCTGCTCCCATGAGTCTCGCGTAACACCGCACGACGAACCTGCTCCTCGGCTGGGACGTACAGCCTGCCACGAAACCTCGCAGCACCGTCCTCGTCAAGTTCCACATCAGCCATAGCCAGAATCCGGGGCAACTCAGGGTCCGCATGCTGAGCCTCTGTCACCTGACGACGGATAGCAGGAGTGACAGTCAGACTCGCAAGCACTGCCAACCCTGGCTCTTGGGGAATCTTGAGCCTGAAAGATACCTCGGGCACTTGTTCCCAGAGCCTCCACTTCTTCAACATCAAGGTACTGACCGCCACCTTCCTACTCAAGGCATCGGCGACGACATTCATCCTGCCCGGCTGATAAGACAGGGTGAAGTCATAGTCCTTCATGAACCCCATCCAACGCCTTTGTCTGAGGTTCAGATCTCTCTGCGAGAACACATACCTCAAACTCTGATGGTCAGTGAACACCTCGAACTTCTCACCATACAGATAATGCCTCCAGATCTTCAGCGCGAAGATCACCGCCGCCAACTCAAGGTCATTGGTAGGGTAGTTCTCCTCATGGGGCTTTAGCTGCCGAGATGCATAAGTCACCACTCTACCATGCTGCATCAGAACAACACCCAATCCAACGCCGGAAGCATCTGAACACACCACGAAACCTCCCGATCCAGAAGGCAAAACCAACACCGGAGCCGAGGTGAGCAACCTCTTCAGTTCGCTGAAGCTCTGCTCACACTCCTCGGACCAAACGAAAGGCACATCCTTCCGCATGAGCCTCGTCATCGGGGTCGCAATGCGGGAAAAATTCTAGATAAATCGGCGATAATAACCCGCAAGTCCCAAGAAACTCCGGATCTCCGTCACCGACCTCGGCCTCGGCCACTGCATCACTGCCTCGACCTTGGCGGGATCCACGGAAATGCCATCACCAGAAATCACATGCCCCAGAAAGTGCACCTCGCTGAGCCAAAACTCGCACTTGCTGAGCTTCGCGTACAACTGGTGATCTCGCAACGTCTGCAGCACCACACCCAAATGGTAAGCATGCTCCTCCGCAGACTGCGAATAAACAATGATGTCATCCACGAAGATGACCACGAACTAGTCCAAATACGGATGAAACACCCTCTGCATCAAGTCCATGAAGGTTGCTGGGGTATTGGTGAGCCCAAACGGCATCACCAGAAACTCATAATGCCCGTACCTCGTACTAAATGCAGTCTTCTCCACATCGGACTCGCGAATTCTCAGCTGATAGTAACCGGACCGCAAATCAATCCGCGAGAACACTCGCGCAGACTGAAGCTGGTCAAACAAGTCATCAATCCGCGGCAACGGATACTTGTTCTTAATGGTCACGTCATTCAGCTGCCGATAGTCAATGCACAACCGCAGACTACCGTCCTTCTTCTTCACAAATAACACGGGCGCACCCCAAGGGGAAAAGTTAGGACGAACATACCCCTTGGCCAGCAGTTCCTGCAACTGCGCCCTCAACTCCCTCAACTCAGCGGGGGCCATACGGTAGGGAGCCTTCGCCAAAGGTCCCGGACCAGGCACAACATCGATCACGAAATCGATCTCCCGCTGGGGAGGTAATCCAGGCAACTCCTCAGGAAAAACGTCGGGAAACTCGCACACCACCGAAATATCCTCGACATCCGGCTCCATCCGGTCAGACACAACCACGGACACGAGAAAACCCTGACAACCAGAATCAAGTAATCGACGGGCTCGAATAGCAGAGATAAAGAATCGAGAAGAGGTGGAACGGATACCTTAGAAATAGAAGGTCCTCTTGCTGGGATGCTGGAAGTAGACCCTCTTCATCCCACAATCCACCACCGCTCCATGAGTCTCGAGCCAATCCATGCCTAGAATCACATCGTAATCCCGAAGCTGCAACGCATACAACCTGCCTGGCATACTCCGCCCATCGATCCAAACCGGAACCTGATCGAAGCAATACGGAGTGATCATAAAATCACCCGAAGGCAACTCCACTGCCAAATCACAGGACAACTGGGTCACCGGCTCCTCGACGCTCGATGCAAAATCCTCCGAAATAAACGAATGAGACGCGCCAGAATCGAACAAAACCCGAGCCGCACAACCCAAAATCTGAACGGTACCTTCCACGAGCTGCGACGCCACTGCCTCTGCCCTGGTCATGTGCGTGATCTGGCCCCGAGCTCTCTGCCTGCCTCCCACGCTAGCTGACCTGGGTAGCGGCGGATACTGTCCCTGCTGCTGCTGCTGCTGCCTCTGCTGCTGGGGAACCTGCTGCTGCTGAGGAAACTGCTGCTGCGGCGGTCTCTGAGGACAGTCACGCGCCATGTGCCCTGGCTGGTCACACAGAAAACAGATAATCGGCGCCGTGCACTGCCTGCCTGGGTGGGTACCACCACATCGTGGACAAGGTCCTCGCGATCCACCCACTGATCCCTAACGCTGCAAAGGAATCGGCTGATGCACACTGCCCGATGAAGCCTGCCCCTGATCCTTATGCTTCTTACGGAAATTCTTCTTCAAGAATTTCTTGACCTTCGAGCCAAAGGACGCAGATCCCGTCACCGAAGCTGCCGATGCCGGTACTCCTGAACCACCCGACGCATGCTGGAAGAAACCCTGCTGCTGGGTAGCCGACTGCTGGCTGCGACCTGACAAGGACTGCCCCTGGCTGACCGGTCCTCGAGTCCTCTGCATATCCATCTCCAAAGAAATCGCAATACGAGACGCTGTCTCCAGATCAGTGGCCCCATTCGCGATCAAATGGTGCCTCAGCTCCAGCCTCAAGCCCTGCACAAACTGCGCGGTCCTCACCCTCTCATGCTCCATGATGTGAGGTGCATACCGACCCAGCTCGACAAATCGGGCCCTGTACTGCAACACGGACATGTCACCCTGCACCAGCTCCAGAAACTCCCGCATCCGCTGCGTAGCAACAATATCTGGACAATACGTACGCTCGAAAGCACCGACAAAGTCATCCCACTCGATCTGCTCAAGTGGACGAAGCTGAAAGGACGTCTTCCACTCGGAAGACCACCACCTCCGAGCCGTACTCTGCAACTGGTTGTAGGCCAACACTACTCTGTCCTCGGCAGCACTCTTCGCAGAACTGAACACCCGCTCCATCTCATCGAGCCAATCACGAGCCGCATCAGGGTCTGTCTGGCCGCTAAAGTAAGGCGGATGGAACTGCATGAAGTCCCTCACCGCTCGGCCTGGCCCACCCCTGGCTGACGAGCCCTCACCAGCCTCTCCGCCGAACTGCTGAGACATAAGCTGGTACATGCCACGGAAGAAATCCTCGGCCCCCGGAGCTCTCGCAGTATCCGCGGCCTCGGTAGCCCCCGGTGGCGCTCTGCTATGCTCCTCCTGGTCCCTCTGGACCCCCTGCTGGATCTCCTGACCTCCAGCCGACTGCCCCTGCTGAGAGCGAGAACTCCTCCTCGGCGCCATCCTCGCTCCTGAAGCACAAGACAGAAAACACGGAAACGGCAATGTCAGAATAAACACACGGTGCCCAATGCCAGCGTCAGCTGTACATCATCACTGTGGACTAGTGGACCACTACAATTACCTATGATTCTCATGTAATTCCACAACCGCGCTCTGATACCAGCTGTAACGACCCGAGAATCTGATTACCGGGAAGGCCCGATAACCCGAGACTCGTACCGCCACCCACGAGTCCGAAGACTCGGAAGGGTTAAAAGGATGATGTGGAAACTACACAAGCATCACAGATAATTACAGAAATTAAGCAGTTATAATATTAAGTAAAAAATAATTTAACATCTTACATGGTTCATAATAAGAAAACAACAACAGCAACAATAGTCCACGACTAGTACAGTGACAACAAAGAAAAGTACAGCTACACGGGGCATACCCCGGCTCTGACCTCTGGCACTACCTCTGGGCACCCGCACCACGCTGCGCTCCTGACGCGCTCCCCGAAGGTGGCGTCTCACCTGAAGCACGGTGAAAACACGCAGGGAATGAGTCTCGGAACAATACTCAGTAGGGATCACTCGAACCCTACCTCGTAAAACGAGAAACCACTACACTAGCGGTAGGAGAGTACCTCGGAAAGGAAAGCCCTGTACTCTACAGAACTAGACCCTACGGCACGCAAACCGACACACGTGCCACGGTACGAGAAGACCGAAACCAACGGTCGAACCGTAAAACCCGAAGGTCGGAAACACACGACTGACAGTCTGACACTCCGTACTCGACAGGAGTACCACCCACTAGAAGCACAGCCGGTAGCGTCCCCTGACGTCTGACACCGCGCCGCAGGTGAGCCGCATGACATGGTAGGTCCTACCCGAGGTGCAAACACCGTACAAGTAACTCACAACAAGTGACTAGCTGGGGTCACGCCCGTCGACGTGGGTCCAGCCGCCCCCAACCACGTGTGCACACACAGACCACGCGTCCTAGGTCTGGCCCTCTGACCGGTTTTCCCCCGCAGCCGGACTCTGGCTAAGACGAGGAGCCTACGGTAACCGGTCCACAAACCGTCTCGAAAGGTGGGTGCCCGTACACCACTCCCAGGTGAGACCAGCACCTCGTACTGGTGGGCTACGACTAGTGGAGGGTCACTGAAGGAGTAGACTCTCGAGTCAACGGAAAACGACGTCCGAGTCCGACAACGTGTGGGAACCACCCCACGCACTAGCTCCGTCAAACGGGGCCACGGTCGGAGAAAAACGGACGCACCGCCCACAGCCAAACTCATGACCAAGGTAAACGGAACCTCCGGACACCAAAGACACTGTCACGGAACTCCACGGGGTGCCCGGGACGCACACACGGCCCAAGGGGAACACCCAACAACAGCCAGATCGCGCTAGGGATACCTAGCGCGACACGGAAGAACGCGCTAGGGCCTCCTAGCGCGACAAGGGACATCGCGCTAGGGCCTCCTAGCGCGACACGGCATGTCGCGCTAGGGATGCCTAGCGCGACAAGGCTGATCGCGCTAGGACCCCATAGCGCGACAGGAACCGCCTCCTGTTCATCTTCTCCGATGAACGCGCTCGGTCGGGGCAGCGCGACCTCCAAGAACGCGCTACTGGAGTATAGCGCGTTCTCAGTCCGCGGCCGAAAACGGTAGAAACGCCCAAAAATTCTAACCACGCCCCCATGCCTCCATAGGAGAGGGGGAAATCAAAGGGGAAGACCCCTAGGGACCCCTAGCATGATTCTAGGCCATCAAAACACGAAATCATGCATCAAATCCATAGATCTGGCGAGCTCTCCCCAAATCATGGAAAAACCCAAAAACGCTCAAACGATCCCCTCTCAGCCTCCCCGCGGCCTATAAATCGCGGAAAAGATCGGCATGAGGCTAAGGAACGTCACCCTACCTCAATGGAGCAAATGCTCTGCCGAATCAATCACGAATCACGAAGAACGCTTTAAACTTCACGAACTCCCCACGCTTCCCACGCACGCCGCACGCCCACGAGCTCGCCTCGCCGCCGCCCACACGTCCGCGCCGTCGCCCCGCCGCCGTCCGTAGCCGGAGAGGGGTTCGCCGCGTCCGAATGGGAGAGAGGGAGAGAGGAGGGTGTCACGGTGGGAAGAAACGGAGGAAGAGGAAGAAGAAGAAAGAGAAAGGAGAAAAGAAAAAGAAAAAGAATTAGGGCTATATAGAAAATCCGAATTATCGGAAAAATACCAGAAAATAGAAAAATACATTTCCGGAATCCTCGGAACGCACCGATCGTAACGGTACCACTCGTGCCCGGGTGAACCGCCCGGTTCGCCTGCAGCGAGCTTCCGAAGAAAAAGCCGAAACACACACCGGGAATCGGAAAACACACGCGGAAAAGCCGCGGAACGCCTCCTGGCCTCCGAAACGACTCCGGATCGCGCCGATCCGAACACGAAAGATGTCCGAAATGAAATTTCGGACACAACGGAGCCGGACACTCTGAAAACCAGATCTGGGACCCATGAAGAAGGATCCGAAAGGTCCGGGATATTACAGCCTCACTTTCCATGCTTTCTTGCGAAATAAAGACAACACAAGAGGCAAAACCCATTAGAATATGCTAAGTGTACAGAAATCTGCCCAAGTGCATAAAGTAGCATGAAAGATTGAGGGCAAACTCATCGGGGGAAGGTTTTTAACCTCTGTAAATGAGTGTAAATAATAGGTGTGTATATTGTGATGAGATTAAAATGCAGAGATTGATTTAATATGCCACAATTAACAAAGATAAACGAGATGCAAAAATGTGGTTCATGAGAAAAACTATGCAAACTGAGCAAACAGGGTGCAAAGAATGATGAAAATAATATGGCAAACGAAGCCCCGGCGGCGTAAACGTGCCCCCTTCGCAAGAAATCTGGGTTTCAAAAGTTCAGAACAGAATGGTGAAACCTGAAAAGTTGGGACTTGGGAATAAGGGAAATAATGAAGAAAAGGACACCCAAATATAATCAATACGAAGACAATACTCCCCTCTTCAAGATAGGGTTGAAGGAAGATGAAGAGGATGCAGCATAACTCTGCCTCGGCTTGAAGAACATGCCCCCGTCATGAAGTTGTAGCAGAAAACCAGAAATCTGTGATGATTTGCCAAAAGTAGGGGTGAAGAAAAGAGGGTAAACGATGATGAAATAAAGCCCAAATAGGACCAACGCGAAGCTAATATATACTTTCTTGTTCAGGCTTGGGTCGAAGGAGGATGAAGACAATGCGGCATGGCTTCACTGTCGCCTCGGAAATGCGCCCCTGTCGTGCAGTTCACACAGACTCGTTTATATAGAAAATGCAGAAATCCAAAAACTTCTCCCTCGTTTTTAGGAGATATAGTCCACCAAAACTCGAGTTCTTTGGATCAATCTCGAGATAATAGTGAGGACAAGAGATAGGAACAAGCAAGACTCAATTCTATGGAAGAATCTGAAAGTATTCGCGTGGAAAGAAGGGCCTGGAGCTTGATCAGATAGAGTTTGACTCGTACAGAAATTACATAAACCCAGAAGTTTCCTCCACGTTTCCAGGGGATATAGGCCACCAAAACTCAAGTTATATGAGTCAAATTCGAGATAATAGCAAGGACAAGAGATAGAAACAAACGGGACCCGATTTGGTGGAGAGTTCTAGAAGATATAGACCCTGAAAGGAGCCCACGGCGAGTAAAAACGCCCAGAAACAGAGTCCAGAACACTTAGGACTCTCAAGGCAGTAGAGGGGAAGATGCAGTCAACAATTGACCACGATGGTCAATAGTTGACCGCGACCTTGAAATTTTTTATTTTTTTTATTTTTTTAAGGAAAACGTCCTCCAATGACTCCAAGGCTTAATGGGCTTAGAAATGACTAAGAAATGGGCTCGAAAGAGGTTTAAAGAAGACTCCAAAATAATAGATAATTTGGAGCATTATAAAGGAGAATAAGAGAAATAACTCGACTTGTAGGTTAAAAACGGGTGTCAATAGATGTCCCTCCTTGACGTCCGCTTTACAAGGGAATGAGCGAAAGTGGCGCGAAGGCGAAATGGAAAGGAGATGGAGCGAAAGCGACAACGACGAGAAATGGAGATGAAGCGGAGAGAACTGAAAAGCGGGCATCAAGGCAAAAGACACCTGTCACAACCAACAAGCGATAGGAATTCTTTCGAAAATGCTAGACTAATCACGAGGAATGGCTGACGCGGATGAGACATGCCTGGAGAACTAAACTAAGGAAGGGAGGAAAGAAAACACGCCCAACCTCATTCGGGGACACAATCCACGGACAATGAGGGGATTGGAAGAACACAGCTGAAAAGCTGGAAAAAGAAATAAAATTGAGATAAAATCAAGACAGGAATCACGCTGGCCAACCAGACCGAGCGGACAGATCAAAGAAATCATTCAAACTCGAAGTGGAATGAGAATCTCTTATCCAAGAGAACTGAAGTGCAATCAACCATTCCTGAGGAGAAACCTTGCGAATATTACGAGACGTGAGTGCTCAAAATGACATGATGTATGCTGGGCTAAAATAAAGAAATCATCAAAACGAATGCAAAGAAAGCATAAAATATAAAGTACTCAAGGATACTATTGCTAGACTGAGTAAGACGGGGTCAAGAGTCTTCTTGCAACCATGGCGTGTGAGATAGAGTCCATCGTCCCCCACCCGACTCAACCGAGCGGCTTATCCAACGATTAACCCTATGCTCTTAGATCATCATCATTTTTATTAAAGGGGAACTCAGATCCCAGAACACACGGACAACCAACATGTCCTTGAGAGACTATAATAATGTAGATTACCATATAGTAATGCAATAATGAGCTGGGATAGAGAGCCATACCTGACTTACATGCCAAGCGAAACAACATTTTTTTCTTGGATTTTTGATATAAGACAACCAAAACAACAAAAGAACGTGCATTAACAAAACACAACATCACAAAGATGGATGAAAGATAACATAACATAACATAATGAAGGATGAAATCACAAGAACAACATATGTAAGACATCACATGAACAAACAATAAGCGTGAGCGAGACTAAAGAGTATGGTAGGGCAAGACAACACCACAACACGGTGCGACAGCACACGCGGTGGGACAAGATAGGGTGGGACAAAGACATGTGGGACGGCAATGTCACGGGAGACAAAAGATACGACAACACATGTGTGGGACGACAACACAGTGGGACGAAAAAAATATGATAGACACGGAGGGACAAAGATACGCGTGATGACACTGAGGGACATAGACACGTGTGACAAGGACACGGCGGGACGAAAGACACAAACAAATACGCTCCTCAATCAAAACCCAAGATCAGAAGAAGCAGAACCGACAGGTTCATAATCGTGAGGCAAAGTCCTCTCATGGAGATATAATGAAATAACGCAAAAGCTGAGAAGGACGTGAGCTTCAGAACATATCGAGAGAATAGATTGAAGAAGAGAGAACATACAAGAAGATATGAACAGGAGGCTGAGTAAATGATGAAGAGCAAGGAAGCTTTGAATACCTGCAACCTGCACACTTAACAAACAGATCATATCCGTCCTCAAAAATAAAATAGACAGAAATATATGAAAAAGGGAATAGAAGACATATATTTTTGGATTTTGGATTTTCTTGATTTTTTTAGATTATGATAATATTTGATTTTTTTGAAATTTTGAAGTATTTAATTTTTTAGGAGGATTTTTATAATATCTGATTTTTTTAAGTTTTTGACAATATTTAATTTTTTTTAGAATTTTGACAAAGCAATCTGCATCACCCAAAGACAGGCTCAAACTACTGGCCAGGGATCGTTGTTCCTACCCTTCTCATAAAGACTTCTCTTAAGCATGGCATGCATGTGAGGGTGGCTTATCACAATCAACCGTCTCTAAAGAACAGTGCCCCTACTAAGGCCATACCCGGGATACAACCTAGCCTAAGAGGGAGAAGCAGAAGAACAATGTGGATATGTTTAATGCAGGATGGGAGATATCAGAATTTGAATTCCTTCCAAGACACTACTCCTCAAAGATACAGTCTGTTGCGTCAGGACTTTGTGTCTTTAATTTTGAGACCCATATTTATCAGGCATGCATGCGACCGGGCTCATAACGTCCCTCGGGGAACTGTACTGGCACTCTTGCCATGCCTTTGATTACAAAATCGGCTCATTTTCTACCTATTAAAAGTCGATGGTCTGTGGATATCTTGGCTGCCTTATACATAAAGAAGATTGTTACGTTACATGGTGTCCCTATCACTATTATTTTCGATCGAGATCCTCGATTTACTTCACAATTCTGGAAGGGTCTGCAACATTCTTTGGGGACCCGATTGAATTTTAGCACTGTGTTTCATCCGTAAACTGATGGCCAAACTGAAAGAACCAATCAAGTGGTAGAAGACATGCTAAGAGCATGTGTTATAGACTTCGGTGGAAGCTGGCACGATCATTTACCTCTAGTAGAATTTGCCTACAATAATAGTTATCAAGCTAGCATTCAAATGGCACCATTTGAGGCACTATATGGGAGAAGCTGTCACTCACCTATCTGCTGGAGTGGAGTTGGGGAAAGACAACTTCTAGTTCCAGAATTGATAAGGGATACTATTGAGAAGGTTAAGATAATTCGAGAAAGACTCAAGATGACCCAAGATAGACAGAAATCATATGCTGATAATCGAAGGCGTGACCTAGAATTCCAAGTAGGCGACCATGTATTTCTCAAAGTCTCTCCGGGTCGAGACATTCGAAGATTCGGCATCAAAGGCAAGCTTACACCAAGATTCATTAGCCCTTTTGAAATTCTTAAAAGAGTGGGAGAGGTGGCGTATCGACTGGCTTTGCCTCCACAGTTGGCAGGAGTTCATGATATATTCCATATCTCTATGTTAAAAAAATACGTCTATGATTCGTTCCACGTTATCACTTATGATAATCTGGAGATCCAAAAGGATTTGACGTACGAGCTAAAGCCAATCAAAATAATTGAACAAGAGGTACGTCAACTTTGGAATAAAGTTATTCCCATAGTCAAAGTTCAGTGGACCAAATCTTGCCCACATGAAGCAACATGGGAGACAGAAGAAGCCATGTGCAAGAAATTTCCCGATCTATTTGAATGTAAGTACACCCTCCCTTAAAATCCATGTAATTGAATTTGGAGTCCAAATTCTCTTAAGTGGGGGAGGGTGTAATATCCCAAAATTATATATATATATATATATATATATATATATATATATATATATATATATATTCTGAGATTTTTTGGAGACTAATGAAATTAATTAGAATTTAAATAGATTTTTTGGGGTTGAATTGGTTATTATGGAAGCAAAAACGATAACCAATTGACTTGGCCCATTTAAATAAGCCCAAGAGACCAAAAACCAAGCCCATAAGGTTTGGCTCATATTCTAGAAGCTTAAATTAGTGTATTTATGACATTTAAGAGGATAATTACTCCTTGAATGATAAATAAACGGATAAATAATAAGAAGAGTTTGAATTCAATCAAATTCGGCACCCAAGACCAAAAGCGGTCTATCGAGCAACCGCTTGGGACAAGAAACGATCCTGCCTGAACCGCTTTTTAGAGTTCGAATGCGAGCAGTTTAGATCACACAAAAACTCCATTTTCTTTAGTCTAAATCCTCTGGGATTGATGCAATTTATTGGCTAGAAGACTCTAGTGTGCTTGAGGATCGAATTGGTGACCTAATTAGGACTCTAAGTTCGTGCAAATCCCTAAAACCCTAGCTAAACCTATAAATAGACCCAAAACCAACCTGCGCGACCCTTACTTTTGGGTCGTGTAGAACTAAGATAAGGAGGACGAATTAGAGGTATGTTCTTTAGAATATTTTGTTCATCATACTAAGGTCTAAATACCCTCAAAATTTCATCTTAGGAGATCAAGCCATCAGGAAGATTGAGGCGTTCAAAGTTGCTGGTTCGGTACAAGTGTATCAGGAAATTATGCGACCGGACCAGATTGATCTGCAAAATATGATACGGGACGCGACTCGACCGATTTGATGCAAACTTGGGACTCTAGCTTGCAACTCGTCCCAAGCGAGGGAAACGTGCGGATATGCGCAGTTAAGAAACCGACAATGAGCTAAGGTGGTGTGGACACCAAAAATTGCACACCCAGATATCCTACTCGGCCCAGCACTAACAACGGCACCAAGTGAAGAAGCCCCGGTGAGACCGGTCGTTCGGACTCCCCAAATATGCACACTGCCACGAAGCCATCCCCGGAGTCACGACAGCCAAGAGAAACCAACCCCCGGAAAGCTCACAATCCATGGGCCTCGAAGAAAATCAAACGGGCCACAACTCGTGCTCACAACGGGCTCAAAACTGCCCATTTAGCCATTCAACGGCACGCCCAAGGCCCTTCAGCGGCACGCCACTGGCCCCTCTCAACGGCACGCCCTTGGCCTTCAGCGGCACACCCCCAGGGTGCCTCCAACGACACGCCCCCCAGGGAGCCCCAGCGGCACACAGCCCCCTTGGCCTTCAGCGACACAGCCCCTTGGCCTTCAGCGGCATAGCCCCCTTGCCCTTCAGCGGCACAGGGTCCTTTGCACTTCAACGGCACGCCCCCTTGGTCTTCAGCGGCACACCCCCCAGGGGGGGGGGGGGGGGTCTTAAGTGGCATGCACCCCAGGAAGCCTCAGCGGCACGCCCATTTGGGGCTTCAGCGGCACGCTCATCAGGGCCTTCAACGGCACGCTGTTTGCCCCCTTCAGCGGCACGCTTGGGCAACTTCCAGCGACACGTCTTTTGCCCTCTTCAGCGGCACGCTTATGGTGTCTTGCAGCGACACACTTCTTAAGCCCGTCAGTGGCACAGCGTGAAGGCTTTTTCAACGGTCGAACGACGTGCCGCCCATGCCCTACGTCTTCGGCACGTAGTAGCCTGTCCGAGGTGTCGGCCAGGGGTTGGGCCATGCAAGCTACTCCCCTGACGCCCAGGACGAGAGAAGTCAAACGCAATGATGACCCCAGCACTTCCCGCCTCCGACCGCCGTGCTCGAGGGCTCCCGCTGCTGGGAGTATAAAACGACTCCCATTTCTGGTGAAGAGGGGGGAAGAGGCAGAGACACACGCACACAGAGGCAGAGGGCGAAGAGAAGAAGGGAAGAAGAAGAGGAGAAGAGAAGAAGAGGGAGGAGAGGAAGAGAGGGGAGAGGCCCCGCCGTTCCACCCACCGCCGCTGTCTGTGCGAAGAGAGAAGAGAAGAAGGGGAGGGGAGGCTCTTTCTCTCCCTCCTGCTGCTCCGTCCATCGCCGTCCGCGCGAAGAGAAGAAGAAGAAGAGGAAGAGAAAGAAGAGAAGAAGAAAAGGGGGAGAGGGCCTGCTGCCCTTCCCCTCCTCGCTGCCACTCCGGCTCTCGGCGTCCGTGCGAAGAGAAGAAGAGTGGGTGGAGAGAGGGAGTGAGGCCCGGGAGGGGAGGAGTCCACGCTCCGTTCCCCCCACTGTATTTCTTTTTCCTCTTTCTTTCTTTTCATTTCTTGTTTTGCCGACGTTGCAATGTATTAGCCCCCTCGGGCCACTCCTCTTGTGAGAATAAAAGTGGAAGGCTTGCAAACGTCTCCTCGGACATCTCTCCAACGCGTGTCTTCCGTGTTTGCATCCTTCGGTGTTTCACGCCCCTTTCCCCTTTTCCTTTTGCTAGGGTTTGCTTCCTCCCGGGGCATTCTTGCTTTTGTTCACCCCTGGGCGCCCTAAGCGGCATACCCCAGCCGTGCCTCCAACGGCACGCCCCTTACGGGCCTTCCCCGGTGCGCCTTGGCCGCCCTTTCACCAGCACAGCCCTTGTTAGGGCCTCCCCCGGCACGGTCCCTCGGACCCTGGCCCGGCATGCCCTTTTTCCCTCTTTTGCCCGGCACGCCTTGGTCCCCCGTTCGCCGGCACAGCCCATGGGCGCCTTTCCCGGCGCCCTTGGCCTTCCCCGGCACAGCCCCTCAGCGGCACACCCTGGCCTCCCCCAGCCTGGCACGCTGCTGAGGCTCCCTGGCTGGCACACTAACCACCAGTCCCTCCTTGCCCGGTGCACTCCTTAGCCGGCCCTAGGGAGGTCTCTGGTCCGTTGTTTTCACCGAGTTTTCCAAAGTTTCATTAAAGGTGTTGCCGCTCTCGGGCGCCCACCTCCAGTTGTCGGGTTCCGCCACTCCATGTGGGCGTGTTCCCTTTATCTCCCTTACGCTCGGGTCAAGGGGAGGTACTGCCGAATTTTTGTTAGAAACGATAATATATTAAAAAGATAGAAGAAAGTAACAAACAAACAAAAAGAACAACGGTAAAAATGCTTTAACCAAGGCAAGGGAACCGTAATCAACCCAAAGAGAGCCAAATCGAACGAAAACTAAACAACTCGAACACTCGTCCTCGTGGGAGAAGGAACGGAAATTAATCAAGAGAAGGAAAGAAGAAACCCATGCAAACTTAATAAAAATCAAAAAAGAAGAAAAGAAAAGCCTTAAAAGAAGTGGAGGAGGAGTGGGCCTTCACCGGTACGCCTAACCCAGCCCTTCACCGGTACACCTCTATCATCCTTCGCCGGCACACCCTCCATCATCCTCCACCGGCACGCTCCCAGCCCGGTACGCCCTTCACTCCCCTGTACACGCCTCTTTGAGCCCTTCAGCGGTACATCCCCCTGCTGCCTTCCCCGGTACGCATCTTTGAGCCCTTCAGCGGTACACCCCCTGCTGCCTTCCCCGGTACACTTCTTTGAGCCTCTCAGCGGCACGCCTCCTTGGGGCCTTCCCCGGTACACCCCTTTGGACCCCCGGGCGGCATGCTCCAGCCAACCCCTCGTCGGCACGCTCCGACCGCCGTCTCCCCGGCACGCCCGACTAGGCCCTTCACCGGCACGCTCCCCCCTACGCTCAGCGACAAGCCTGCACGTCCTTCACCAGCACGCCTATTCGCGCCCCTCGCCGGCACGCCCGTTCGCGCCCCTCGCCGGCACGCCCGTTCGCGCCTTCGCCGGCACGCTCGGCCAGATCCTTCGCAGGCACGCCCTCATTTAACCCCTTTTAGCCCTCTAGCGGCCCACTCTCTCTCTTCAAAAAAAACATATATACGTATTAATATAAAGATAATAATAATAATAATAATAATAAATTAATAAAAAAATTATGACAAATAAATAAACCTGAATATATATATAAATATAAAAGAAACAAACAAAAATGTGAAATAATAATAATAATAGTAAAAAAGGGAAAATATAATAGTAATAACAGTAAACGAAAAATGGAGAAATCATCCAGAATAAACACATAAAAGGGAAATAAGCAATAAAATATATATGCTCATAATTTAAAGCCCATATAAAAAAAATGGTAAAACCCATGTTGCAGCCCCATCTCTCCCGTGACCCGATGCTGAAGGAACAATAATGCCGCCCTCCTAGGTTGGGTCTGAATCTTGGGAATTATCCCGAAATAGCCACGACCTGATCTCGCCTCGGGCCGATATTCCGATTAAACCGGACTCGTTTCTTAGGCCGGATCCCTTCCGAGCCGCTACTAAAATTGCCGCACGTTTGGCAGACATTTGAACGGGTTCACCTCGATTTTCGCCGCGTTTCTATTATGGACTTGCGTCCGAACATGAAAAGGCCCGTGAATGCCCGACGTGGCCGATGGCTCCCATCCCGACATGGTCGTAATCCGGCATTGCTCTGGGCCAATAGTTCATCAATCTTGACCCGTTCCCATTGGGATTCATTCTCGCTCTTTCACTGAAATTGCCGTGAACTCGGCATACATTTATACGGGGTTGTGCCTGTCTACGCCGTACCTTCAATACGGACCCTTGTCCGAATATCAAGTGGTCCGCAAGTGACCGACAGAAATCGGAATAGAACGAGACGGCTCCCGTCATCCCTGGACCCTACACATGGGGATATCAATAAGGTCTTCATGGGCTATGCTTGGACCTCGGGTCCGTCCCGATTATGGTCATTGTCTGACCCACACCCTCGGCCTATAGCTTGCTCCCTTCAAACATGTTTTGGTGTTGGAATCTAGTCCCGGGACTCTTCCCCGTTGCCCTCCGGCACCGGGAACACTAATGATGCCCACGCAAGCCTCGTTCGGACCACGGGAGGCGTCCCCGGTATGGTCTTGACTCGATCTCGCACCGGGCCAATAGATTTATCGGTTTCCTACTACACTAACCGAGATTTGACCGAATATTTTCGGTGTCTCAGAATCATAAAATTGCCGTATCCCGGCATGCATATGTCCCAGGTCCTCCCACGACGATTACAGTATTCTCAAGCCGGACTCCCGTCCGAATATTAAACGGTCTCCCGAATGACCGACACGTTTCGAACGTCCGCTTCCCTAGACACAGGGCTTTTCAGCCGATTCAAGGGATATTCCCTCGTTGCCCCTTGGCACCGGAAATATTAATGACGCTCATGCAAGTCTTGTTTCGACCGCGGGGGGTCCACCGCAGTATGGTCGCAGCTTGCTCTTGCACCGGGCCAATATATTTATTGGTTTCTGACCGCTCTGACCGAGGTTTAGCCGAACGTTCTCCGCTCTTCTGAACAATAGATTTGCCGTATCTCGGCATACATACTTTCCGGTTTTCCCGCGACAACCGCGATTTTCTAGAGCCGGACATTCGTCCGAACATTAAATGGTCAGTACACGACTGACATGACCGCGAGTGGTTTTCTTCTCGCCCCCGCGCGAGGATTTCAATACCTCGTAATAGACCTTTCCTGCAATTAATTTCTTGGCCATGAGGCCCTGAATCTCGGCGATTAATCAAGGGTGTTCCCTCGTATGGGGGATGTAAATGACACCGTGACCTTTATGGCGTGGCGGGTTTTGGTCCCGACACGAACCACACAATCGTCTGACCGAGTCAGATCGAGCGCACCATGGGCTCTTCGGGGCCCGAATAAATTGTCACTTTGTGACTGGCACGCCCACGCACTCAATAGATGCACCACCTGAACAAGCGAATGAAAAGTGCGTCCACAGGTGGTCAACTCTCTTTCACGCCCGGATCGGGTCACGGGACGGGTTTCGCCCTCTCTCGCAGCGGTGATTAAAATACTTAACGAGCTAGATTAACCTATCACACGCAAGCAGCAGCATATAGAAATATACAAAGTAAGCAAAATGCTGAGTGAGAGATTGGAAACGATACCTCCACGCTCCGGGCGTGGGGAAGGCGACCCCGGCCAAGACTCGTACTCCCGGTACAAATGAATTAACAATAATTACATAAATGCAATTCACTACCCACTCCACTCAGGGAGGTAAAGGGCTACAATGGTGACACGGGATTATCAAGCTCGGGTTGACGGGAGGCCTTTTGGGCAGCTTCGACGGTTCCGACGCGCTGCTATTCAGTGTTGCAGCTTGCTGCCCCGAATCTGTTCTGCCGTTTCAGAACTACGCGACTCGGCAGAATTAATTACTGCGATCAACTCCGATGTCGGATCGACGCGAAACCAGCGCCGTTACGAAGCTCTCTTGTAGATCTACGACCACCTGGTGTTATAGAAATTTTCCTGTCTCTGTATCCTCCTTGGTGGAATTTAGAACAGACGGACCTTCTATCTCAGGAAATACCAGGTAGATTGGGATCTGCCTGAAAACGTTGTTTGACCAAAGGGCAAGTGGTAGATCTAGGATTTGAAATTTTTATGGATGATAGATGGGAGTGTGTGGATGATGCACAATTTTTTTTGGTAATTTTTGGAAGGGGTTTAGTGGGTGGAATGGATTTTATGGTATGAAAGGTCAGATCTGGACTGCTCGGAACAGAACAAGATCCGGTTTTTGTAGAGGTTTTTAGGAACGGTAAACGAACTCAAAAAATCATGAAAAAAATTATGGCAAGGGATTTTAGTGGACAGAAGTCCCAGTCCAAATTTCAACTCAATCGAAAATTAGAAACGGGGTCAAATCAGAGAAGAGATGGGCTGCTGGAACATAGATCTGCAACGGGGCAGATTGTGTAGGCAATGGGATTTTAAATGGAAAGAGGGGGCAAACGAAATTGGATCAACGTGAAAATTTTTATGGGATGTGGGAACAACAAGGGGAACCCACCCTAAAAATTTCAGCCTGATCAGATCTTCGGATTGAGAGCTAAAAATCGGGCTTCAAGCTGCTGGAAGGAGGTAGACAGAATTCTGATGATGAGGCGGTGGCGGTGCGACGGCGGTGGCGGTGCGACGGCGGCGGCGACGGCGACGGCGGCGGTGCTGAGCTTCTCACTCAGAGAGGGGCTGATAAGGAGGAATCACACCTCAAGAAGGGGTACAATCTATGCTACAATGGGTTGGGGAAGAGAAAGGAAGGGGCGCCTTTGGGCTCTTGCTTGGAGCAAATGCAATTTTCTTTCAATAATTCTTCAAAATAATGAAAATACATGAGTTTTATAGACCTAACTAAATGACCATTGCTACCCTCAGATATAGGGTTAGGGAGGGGCAATTAGGGGATGAGAATATTTAATTCCTTCTCCCATGTGGTCAAAATAACACATAATAAAAAAACTAAAAGGGTGGAAAATGGGGGGGGGGGGCGCCCATGGCAAGTGGGCATCTTGGACTTTTCTTGGCCCAACTTTGAAAGGTCTTGGTCTAAGCCCATCTTGGACCTTGGACCAGCCCCACATTGGCCCTAGAGCCTAGGTAGACCAATGGGAAAGAAGGTGGGTGTCCCGCCGGGCCAACATGGCCTTTTGTAAAGAAACCCAATAAATTCTAAGGACTAACCCATTGGCTTATAATGCCTTACAATTGTAAACCCAATTGACTCAAGGGTATAAATGCATAACAAAAAGTTAGTGGCCTTACTTTGATGTCCCCATCAATTCTCTCCGGGTGGGAGAAACTCGACCCCGTCGAGTAAAGGGTGTGGCTGCTCACGTGGCTCCTGCGGATCTGTCACCGTACCAGGTAGCACGGGTACGCTCCACTCCTAGTAATCGTCACCTACTTATCCCACATATGTTCTATATGCTCACGCTGCTGTGGGAATGAGGCTAGTGGTGGACACTCCGGGGTGAGGTCACTCTCAAAGGGGAGGAGACGGCTCGAAGACTCACTAGGAATCACCGCTGGGTCCCTGTAGGTGACTAGATCCGAGATATTGAAGGTAGAGCTGTTCCCATATTCGTCAGGCAAGTCCACAACGTGTGCATGAGAGCTGACTTGCCTCACGCTCGAAAAGCGACTGACACCACGAGCTTGCATTACACCGACTCGTATGCAGACTCTCACAGACTGTACAAAACAAAGACTCACACATGACCCTAGGCCATACATGACCCTAGGCAAATTTAGACACTCATAGTAATACTATGATTGACGACGAAGAGACACAAACACAAGGGACATACTAAGGAATACTCGGTAAGGATGATGGACACCGTCTACGTACACTAAGTGTAAAGATAGACTGACCCATAACTTGATGCCGTGAGTCTCAACCCTCGTCGACCGTCTCCGGTTTAAGAAGACTCGCCCTCGGGTATGAAAGTGCGGGAAGATCAGGAGGCGGGTGACGGGAAGGTAATCTGGACGTCTAGTGTGAATCACGACAAAAAGGAAGTCTGGATACTGTCTCTCGTACGCATGGCAGAAATCTAACCATACTGCGTTAACATAGGGCATTGACAGCGGTATGATAGTCACATGCGGCTGCGCTACCATAGGAGAGACGGGTAGAAGTGGGATGGCTGACTGCATGGGGTCGGCGGATGGCACATCCACCGAGGATAAAGTGGGTGGGACAGACAGCTCCGGGATGGCCGGTGGGGTTGGGGTGACTAACATAACGGGGTTGCTGGTTGGCGCCTCACCCTGGCCCACTAGGCACTCTATGGGATCGCTCTCGAACCCCTCAACCTCAGCGAGGTACTCCATGGCCAACTCTTGGTTAGCCTCATAACTCGCTAGAATAATCCCGGGTGGGGCATCCTCTGAATGTGTGTCCTCTAAGATAGGTGAACGTGAAGGACACTGGTTGGGGAAGTGGCTACTCCCACTAGAGGAGGTTGGCTCTGGGAGAGGTGGCGGGCATGAGTCCGGAGGCGGAGCGGGTCTCTGGGGGTGGGTGGTTGGCGACACGGAGGTGGTCGGATGAATGCCGTCGTGGAATACAAACTTGCCGGGTTGGTGAGGTGGGTGTAAGATGCAAGTCCTCCTATCCCGGTCAAAGGTCGCTCTCCTCTCTTCCAACCATTTTTCCCCTAAAATGATGCATGGACCAGCAAGTGTGTCGACCTTGCACCATGCTCCATCGTCATAAAGAACGGGGCCGAACCTCCATTGGAACTCTACGAATGCTAAGCCACCGTTGAGAATAATCTCCCCGGTCTTAGAGAGAGACTCAACTATGTCTTGTGAGACACAGTTAGACGACACCCTACTGATGAAGTCGATCTCCGTATGCAACCCATTAGGTAGAATGGCAGTGGACACTATAGGGCGCTGGGACGACTCGGTTGTCGCCATGGGGGTCGGGTCAACCGGTGGTTGAATGATAGGGGCGAGCCCCGAGGGTCGGGCAATGAGAGCCTCGAATTGGGCCACCAGGGATGACCACTTGGATGCATGGTCTCGGGGAACGGCCATGGGCTGGTGGGTAGTTGGACATGCAGACAAGTGAGTGACCGACTAATGCCAAATGAGAAATGGGGACTGAACTTGGACTGACATGGACTGAACTGACCCTAAATAGCAATGCAAAGTTGGAATGCAGACTCGACTACGAACCTAGACTCAACTAGTATCCGGTACGTGGCGGAGGTTTGATCCGAAGATCGCACTCACGCAAGTGTGTTACCTTCCCAATAGGTGTAACCTATCGTTCCGGAGGAACCTTTTAATATACCGGGTAATGCAAATGCAACCTAAGATAAAACTACCCTAGACTCAACCCGCTCTGATGCCAATTTGATGCGGGACGGGACGTGACTCGACCGATTTGATGCAAACCTGGGACTCTAGCTCGCGACTCGTCCCTAGTGAGGGAAACGTGCGGATGTGCGCAGTTGAGAAACCGACAATGAGCTAGGGTGGTCAACTCGCTTTCGTGCCCGGATCGGGTCACGGGATGAGTTTCGTCCTCTCTCGCCGCGGTGATTAAAATACTTAACGAGCTAGATTAACCTATTACATGCAAGCAGCGACATATAGAAATATACGAAGTAAGCAAAATACCGAGTGAGGGAGCGGAAATGATACCTCCACGCTCCGGGCGTGGGGAAGGCGACCCCGGCCAAGACTCGTACTCCCGGTACAAATGAATTAACAATAATTACAGAAATACAATTCACTACCCACTCCACGTAGGGAGGTAAAGGACTACAAGTCTACAATGGCTATCCGGGAGTATCAAGCTCGGGTTGACGGGTGGCTTTTTGGGCAGCTTCGACGGTTCCGATGTGCTGCTACTCGGTGCTGCAGCTTGCTGCCCCGAATCTGTTCTATTGTTTCAGAACTGCGCGACTCGGCGGAAATAATTACTGCGATCAGCTCCGATGTCGGATCGACGCGAAACTAGTGCTGTTGAGAAGCTCTCTTGCAGATATATGATCACCTGGTGTTACATGAATTTTCATGTCTCTGTATCCTCCTTGGTAGAATTTAGAACAGATGGATCTTCTATCTCAGGAAATACCGGGCAGACCGGGATCTGCCTGAAAACGTTGTTTGACCGAAGGGCAAGTGGTGGGATTTGAAATTTTTATGGATGATAGATGGGAGTGTGTGGATGACGCACATTTTTTTTTGGTAATTTGTGGAAGGGGTTTAGTGGGTGGAATGGATTTTATGGCAGGAAAGGTCAGATCTGGACTGCTGGGAACAGAACAAGATCCGATTTTTGCAGAGGTTTTTAGGAAAGATAAACGAACTCAAAAAATCATGAAAAAAATTGTGACAAGGGGTTTTAGTAGACAGAAGTCCCAGTCCAAATTTTAGCTCGATCTGAAATTAGAAAAGGGGTCAAATCGGAGAAGAGATGGGTTGCTGGAACACAGATCTGCACAGGGGCAGATTATGTAGGCAGTGGAATTTTAAATGGAAAGGGGGGGTAGACGAAATTGGATCAACGTGAAAATTTTATGGGATGTGGGAACAACAAGGGGAACTCACCTTAAAAATTTCAGCCTGATCAGATCTTCGGATTGAGAGCTAAAAATCGGGCTTCAAGCTGCTGGAAGGAGGTAGACAGAATTCCGACGATGAGGCGACGGTGGCTCGATGGCGGCGGCGGCGGCGGTGCTGAGCTTCTCACTCAGAGAGGGGCTGATAAGGAGGAATGACACCTCAAGAAGGGGCTGCAATCTCTGCTGCAATGGGTTGGGGAAGAGAGAGGAAGGGGCGCCCTTGGGCTCTTGCTTGGAACAAATGCAATTTTCTTTCAATAATTCTTCAAAATAATGAAAATACATGAGTTTTATAGACCTAACTAAATGACCATTGCTACCCTCAGATCTAGGGTTAGGGAGGGGCAATTAGGGGATGTGAATATTTAATTCCTTATCCCATGTGGTCAAAATAACACATAATAGAAAAAACTAAAAGGGTGGAAAATGGGGGGGGGGGGGGCGCCCATGGCAAGTGGGCATCTTGGACTTTTCTTGGTCCAACTTTGAAAGGTCTTAGTCTAAGCCCACCTTGGACCTTGGACTAGCCCCACATGGGCCCTAGAGCCTAGGTGGACCAATGGGAAAGAAGGTGGGGGTCCCGCAGGGCCAACATGGCCTTTTGCAAAGAAATCCAATAAATTCTAAGGACTAACCCATTGACTTATAATGCCTTACAATTGTAAACCCAGTTGACTCAAGGGTATAAATGTAAAACAAAAAGTTAGTGGCCTTGCTTTGATATCCCCATCAAAATAGGAACCCTAAACGATGTAATTAGAACCTCGTTCTTTAGAGTTATTTGTTCCTTTTAGTACCCTCTTTTTACCCTCAAAATTTCGTGGTCATAGGTGAAGAGGATCAGAAGTTAGAAGGCCACGAAGTTACTGGTTCGGTTCAGGACGAGCAGAACTATGGTCATGTTTCAGCCCAAAATTGGAAGTCTAAAGCCCAGATCAGAGGTAGGTTATCTCATGAACGACTTAAACTTGATGTTAGGAATAAAAGCCCTCTGATTTCAGTCGTTTTCATGTACTGTGCATAGAGAATTTTATGTTTTATTGGGACTATGTATTTAGTGTAATCTCCGTGCATGAATCTTACCCCTAATTAAGTTAAAAAGAAAATCTCTTTGTTCATTATACACAAACCCATGCATATTCTTGACCTATCCTTGTTCTATCATGTTTTACAGTATGTCCTCGTTGATTGTCATGCATAACATGCACTAGATTAGTGTTTATTTTATTATTTTCTCACTTTTCTGTCAAACAGACAGAAACGGTCTATAGGTGACCGCCAGAGATAGCTAAGCGGCCCCTCGATAGACCGCTAGTCTCCTGAAAACGGTCCGCACTAGACCGCTTTTTGGTTCTGAGAACTACCCGAGCCTAATTGAATTTTGCCTAAGTAGAACTCTATAATTATGATATTTTCACTCAAAAATATGTTTATTTCCCATGAAACACCCTGTTTTAGCATGAGCATGATTTTAAACATTATTTTCATTACCATGTAATTTCATGCCTAAATGTTATAGTTTTGTAATTAAATATTTCCTCTTATGTTTATGAAACATGATTCATGGTGATATGAGAACGTTGTTTTGATCACTGTTTTCACACTATCCACTCTTATCTCTTGAGTCATTTTCTTAAGCACATGGCATATACTCTGGTATGTGACCATTAGTTACACTTTACACTTATAAACACACTCTCTTGGACTTATGAACCTCTCTGTCGGATATTCCTTCTGTCGGACTAGGGGCTTATGTTTCAAGGCCTCCGTAAGACTCCGCGAGCCTGGGATTCCCATTAGGACGCCGAGCTTGTTGTACCATTAAAACTAATTGTCTAGAAAGTACTTTATCGGTGTTTTATATGTTCTGGACCTTAGCGGCCCTATGGTTGACCGCTAGATTCTGTTAGCGGCGCTTCACTAGACCGCTAAAAGACACCAAGCGACCCTGCCACGACCGCAAAGCTCTAGAAAATTTTCTTGCGTCGACACTTCTTTTTGCATGCGTTGACTCTATTTATGAAACAGTCTAGTCTCTGACCGCTTTTTGCATGAAACGGTCCAGTAAACGACCGTTTTATCTCTGAACCTGTCTAACCCGAGGTTTTACCTTTGGGGTTGATTTTCTTGAGTTCCTAGATGGTTTTTCGGATTATCTGGAGTCTCAACACATGTTTAACAAGTCAATATTAAGATATGAAACTTAAGGAATGTACCGTTATGCTGCCAGAATGCCGCCATAGTATAATATTCTTTTAATTCTTCTTTGATATTTCATGTCAGTTTTGGTACGTTCTATACCTTGGTTATTTGGTCACAAAACTTATTATTTGGAATTGAATTATTGGCCGAAATTATTGTTATATCTCGTGGAAGTAGCTGGATTTATAACTTGAAGATGCAAGATCGGACATGGATTGTGTCCAAGGGCTCCATGCTAACCCCCACGGCCGATGATCGGAAACATGCTATAAATCATGGGGTACGATGATACTGGCGTTGCATTGCGCTGGGAGTACTTTCTCTTATAAATGAGTGAAATTCACGAGACTTCTTATGGAAATTACATGCTTGTTAATGACTTTCTAGTACATAGCCTTTACAAGGTTGTGCAAAGTACTTTCTAGTTACATGCTCGTACATTCTTGTTCATGAAAGGCCAAATTTACATCTACATGATTAATCTTGCTTGTTCATGGTCTATACTCGCTCACATCTACTTGCTCAGTTATTTCATGATTTTTGGTTATCTTGGTTTATATCGCTTGATTATCGCATTCTTATTTTTACCTTAAGATCTTAGAGATAAGATATTAATCATTTAAATATTATCTTCATGTTGATACAAAGATATCTACTGGGCAAGTGTGCTCATACCTACTTTCTCAATTTTTCAAGAAATACAGGTGAATCGGATTCGGATTATACAAGTAGCAGGTCCGAGAGTGATTCAAAGTCAAATGGATAGAGAGAAGACCTAGTTGTCAAGTGTCTAGTCGAGTCCTATTGTAATTTTCTATTTTCTTGCGTCTATGATGTAAGGATGTTAAAGTCGTGAATCTAATGTACTTTGTGGTTACTAGTATGGAATAAAGTTAGAATTTTGAAAGTATATACTTGTGCAATTACTTTTATGTGATTGTCTTACGCTCCGATTTCTTGCTTGCGAGAGGCTTACCATGTCGGATGTTCACGTTCCAATATTCCTTCCGCTGTATTAAAAGCTCGGGGCGTGACACATTGTCATTGAATCGGCGGGAAAAAATCGCTACACGGGAAGCGACATCTTAAATTTTGACGCTGTTAATTAACTTTATTGGGATCTGCTATTTCAACTTTTCGCTCTTCTTCTTTTACCGAGTGATCGTCGAGGCCGTCGATGGAGAGGCAGAGGAGAAGGATGCCAACAATCTAGATTTGGATCTTCGCCATTTTGATGGTTCTTGCCCCCACTGCCTCCATAGTCGACAAGTGCTCCGCTTGCAAGGCGGTCGCCGTAACACATCACGCTCTTCCTCTTCTGTCGCTGCCAAGCCCCCACCACGCGGTCCATCAGTTGGGGATTTCCGTTGCATTCCTCAACATTTCTTGCAACTATTGTTGTTCCTTGTTGCGGGATGTTCGACTACAGGCTCTATAACTACAGGCCGGGGAAGCCACAAGACCCGACCATGCACCCCCCTGTACACGGGCTTCCTGAAGCTGCGGTGCCCAGAGTAGGGGAGCTTCTTTGCTACGGTGTTTGGCCAGCAGCGCGTGCCGTTCAGCCCCATCTCGCCGTTGAGCCTGGACAACACGTACTACGACGACCTGATCAACGAGAAGGGGCTGCTAGAGTCAAACGAGGAGCTCATAGGTAACGCTCGCACCAGTAGTGTGGTGAGGCAAATGGCTGCCAATCGGGATTTGTGGGCATGCAAGTTTGGGGAGGCGATGGTGAAGCTGGGGAAGGTGGGTGTAGTAACGGGGGATGAAGGAGATCGAGGTGAGAAGGTGGCGTTGATTTGTTAACTGAGAGTGTGCGTTGTCGGGGGGGTTTCATGGTTACAAACACTGTGCAGAAGCACACCGGCAACAGTTACAGAGGAGATTGGACGCTCGACAAAAGGGACAGCCCTGAAGACCAAGCCCCCAATGTGGCCGCCCCACTTCTCCTCGTGAATGCCGGCAGTGCCCTCCTTACACCCTGGGTGGGTCCGCTTGGACCATTGCGGCGAGGCCATGCCGTCCTGCTTCGCAGCTTCCCCAGCATCAGAAGCCTGCTCGAGCTTTCACTTCTTCCCCATGGTACATAGGAGATTGAACGCTCGACAAAAGGGACAACCCGATCATAGACTACAGTTTTAGGGGAAGTGGTCGTACTAGGATTTTCTGGTGGTGGGGGCGCAGCAGAGTCCGGTTGAGAGAATTGATAATTAGACAGAAACCAGACTTATAAGTTAAACGTTGATATAGAATCGGCAGAAAAAACCTGCTATATTCTCTTATAGTGTATAGTATAGATTCTAGTTTGGTAGTAAGGTTAATGTAACCAATGTCGATTAGGGTTAAACTCTTTAAGTCTAAATTAACTGATTCCACTCTCACATAAATTTACTATCTGATCAGCGTTAGGAAGGATACATTACTGTGCCAATAATTACTCCAACCCAAAGCTGTTATCAAAATGGCCATAATGGTAAATATATAAATTATTATGTCCAATAGGTGGAATGATTTATCCTCCGGGACAAGCTACGTTTGCTTGGATCCATATTCATTTGGACACCAAACATGGACCTCTATTCTAAATTAAAAATAGAAAGCCACAAGATATAAATGCACAAAGGTAATTGTTGTGCAACACTTTAATTTATATGTCCGGATCAAGTGAGATAGTTGATGTAGTAGTAGGTGAAAACTTAGTGAGTGAGTTGAGTGTTGAGGACCAGTGTAATCATACTTCTAGAGTGGGAGGTGGAGCGTTGAGCATCGGGAGTTGAGTTCCTTTCATTCGGAAAAAAATGCATCGGAGGAGAGAGAGACCTCCAAGAATAAGCCAAGTGTTAGACAACCAAATTCTCCGACATAGGGAAGGAAGTTCGGGTGTGTTTTTTTTTGGGAGAATCTTATGATAATTAAATCAGTGTCGGGAGGAGAGCAGGAGAAGAGATCGACGAAGTAAGAAGAGAGAAAGAGAGAGAGAGTTAAAGTGAGTAAATGTTGAAGTTGCCTTCGTGGGGAGGTATGACACTGGTAATTAATTATTTTTTAATTTTAATTATTTTTATTCAAAAATATTACATTATATAATTAGTCCAATTCTAACGCCAGAAAGAGTCTATTTGTTTACTAAATAAGACACTGGCAATTCAAATACCAGCACGTTATTCCTCTTATTCTTTTTGTTTACGCGGGTCTAATATTTTGACTTATATTCAGATTAAGAGTTAATATCCGGACTAAATTTGTTCTAATAAAAGTAAAAACTTCAAATAAATTAACTTAAATATAATTAAAATAATAATAATATATATTTTTTTATACTCTACCTCCGATTATGACATTCCCGTTAAAAAACGGGGCCAACGACAACTAAGAAGATCCATGCTCCGCAGACGATGGATACGGCATGTCAACATTCCATGACAAGTTTCCAGATTGTGCATGACCAGACCCCTCTTGCTCACACCCATCCGATCAGTGGTTCTCATCTGATATGGTTCCGATAGCACCATCGATGTGGCCCGCACGATCAGAAGTAAATTCTGCGGATACGTGTCATCAGACGGTCTAAATTGACTGAGCATCGTCGAAGGGGTGACCAGCCTTCAACTGATCGGGCACCCGGACCTGTGTCCTTCACCGCCACGTCACGCTCCTGGTTCCCACTTCCCAGGGTTTCTTCTTCTCCTCCGTGTTCTTGTTCCTCTTCCGCCTGGGAGAGTTTCCCTCTCTCTTTCTCTCTCTCCAGTGTTCGCCCCGGCACACTTCGCGGCGGCACAAGTGTTCGCGACGAGCCTGTACGGCCTGCCCAATCCTCTCTTTTTTTTTCACCCTAAATTTAGCTGGAATCGTTTCTAATTTGTCAATGCCGGAGTTTTCGGAAGCATAGCATGTCATCTGATGCTTGCATTCTTCCTGTTCTTGTTACTATCTTCCATTTTTCTTCTGACGAAATCCTTTGCGCCCCTTTTTTCTTTCTTTTTTACTCGCAGAGATGGAGAGCAGTGGTGGAACGAACGGCGCGGCGGCTACTGAAGTGGGTTGGTACATACTTGGGGATAACCAGGAGTCTGTGGGCCCCTACACCATATCGGAGCTGCAAGGTGGGTTCTTGGCTCCGCTCTGATCTGGGTTTCGTGTGCTTTTTTTTCGTGAAATCTGAATCCGTCCCCCTGCCAGTCGGGAAAAAAATGGGAGGTATGAGGTATCTGCTGTTTAATCTTGATTGAGAGTTGAAACCGGTGGCTTGTTGGTTTTGTTGGACGATGTGGTAATGCAGAAACCGGTGACGCTGCAAATTTTCGGGCTTTTCTGTCAGGTTGTCATTCAACTTCGGAAACAGCCTCCACTTCATTAGTGATTGGTCATTCAGCTTCTAGGGCAGTAGAGAGACAGAGTCAGTACTGATTCTTACAATGTGTAAATGGAAAGACTCGGTGGTTGATACGGGTATAATCTTGTAATCAGCTGGATTAAATTCGAATCAGCTGACTGGGAAGAAAATAAGCATAGGAATTGTTCCGGTGGAAAGGGGGTCTGTGGGCGTTTGAGTCAAGGCTGTTATCAGCCGGTGGTGGCGGTTAGTCCGGTCCAACGGCACCGACCTGGTCGAGTGGCGTAACCAACTATGTTGGGAGCCTTGCCGGTGGTGGAGCCCGGGGAGTGAGCCTATAAATGATAGGAGCGATGGGGGCTTTGTAAGAAAGATCTGTTTCCAGAGATTAATACGAATCTTTCCTCTTCCTCCCATGACTGTTCTGTCTTCTTCTCCTTCTTCCTCTTCTCCCTCTTACACCTCCGATCCTGTTGCAATCTCCTCTCCCCCCTTCGTTCCCGTTTCTGTTGCTGCAGGAGTCCTTGGAGCAGCTCCGCCTCCGATCTTCACTTGCAGAAAGAAGGTAGCGCTATCAGCTCTAGCTTCTGATCGGTTTGTGATATCTGAGGGCAGTCCAAGATCTGAACCAGAAGGGTGTATCAAATTGGTTTCTGAGCCCATCTTGGACGAACCTTGCTCCTCCAGATCTATGGCTCCTGAAGAACAATTGCTGTTCCAGTAGTCAATTAAACATGTTGTGCAGCAGGCGGTCTCTCAGTCGATGGAATCAGTCACACAAAGATTGGCCGCCTTAGAGACTCCCAAATCACAACAACCTCCGTTCGATGTGAAGATTCTTGGCCATCAGGAGGTCCTCCCAGTGCCTTTACGTGTGCCACAAGTATCTCGCCCGAAACCTCTTGATTTACCAATGTTTGATGGATTGGGATTTGAGGAATGGCGGTTTAAGGCAGAGCTATATTTCAAATATTACCAGTTAACTCAGGAGCAAATGCTCCTTCATGTCCAGTATTCTTTTCTGGATCGTGCTATGCGATGGTTCTGTCACATTTATAGGCTCCATCAGTTTAAAACATGGAGTTTGCTCTTGTCTGTTGGAATCTATGTTTAAATTTTAAAAGTTTGAGTTTGTGTTTATTAGTCCCACATTGGAAAGTGGAAAAAGTTTCCACTTACCTTTAGTTGGGACTCGTGTCTTTGTTATGTATTCTTTTGAGGAGACTATGGTAGTTGGCCCATTTGGGCTAGTGAGCTCTTGGGCTTGCCTCCTCTTTCTCACACACGCGCGAATTGCCTTGTCTTGCCGTGGCCGTGTCGTGCGTGCGTGTGATTCCGGATTATTATTTTATTTTTATTTTTCCTTTAATTTTTTGACCGTTTAGCCGAGTGTCTCTTGGATTCTCTCCGCGTCTCTTCGGATTCCCCTATTTGGGCGGTTGTGTGTGACTCGGTCAAGGGTCGCTTCCGAGAGGGTATTTGAAGAGGGTCTTTTTCTGTGAGAGGTACGGTTTTCGGTTCTCTCTAACCCGAAAGTTATCTCTCACGAACTCCTCTCTCCCATCGTCTTCTTCCTCTTGCAAGATCCGTCGGTCACTGTGGTGTTCGCCCCCGACAACGCGAGTTGGAGTGCACCTTCGCGTCGCCACCGGTTTTGGGTCGTCGTATCTTGGGGGAAGTTCCATCGCGAAGCCTATCTGCACCGGAGTAGGGGCAGAACGACTCTAAAGAAAGCGACTACGCGCTTCGACCTGTGTTTGCTCATCTTGATCTTGATTCCTTTTGATTTTCGTGCTAGATCTAGTAGAAAATCTCTACCCGTGAAATACTATTTTTCTATCAGTTTAGAGTCGATCCTTTCTACTAGATCGAATGGCACCAGAGATTGTTGCTCGCCCTGATAAATTCACTGGCCCTTTTTTCAAACGTTGGCAACAAAAAATGCGCTATTGGTTGACCTCTTTGGCTCTGTTCTCTGTCATAGAATCTGACCCCCCTGCGGATGATGAAAACGAACCCGCTAGGTCGGTAGATGTAGCCAAGTTTAAGGAGAGGGATTACATGTGTACTGGTAGCATCCTTTCGTGCCTTTCCGATAAACTCTATGATATCTATTGCACTACTAAATCCGCCAGAGACCTGTGGTTGGCCTTAGAGAAAAAGTATGGCTCCGAGGATGTTGGTCTAGATAAAATTATGGTAGCCAATTACTTTGATTTCAAGATGAAAGATAGCGCATCCATTGTTGACCAAGCCCATGAAATCTAGTCCCTTGTTTTGGACATTCAAAGGTGTGGAATGTCTATTGATGAGAAATTCCAGGTCTGTGCTTTAATAACAAAACTACCACCTTCTTGGAATGATTTTTCTCTATCTCTGCAACACAAACGTGATGAGATGACTGTTGAACAGTTGATCTCTGCTATTCAGGTTGAAGAGAGAAATAGGGACAGGAATAAAACCAGAAATCCTCCACCTGAACCAGAATTCCAATCTAAAGCCAATTTGATTGAAAAACCTACTTCTCATTCCTTCAATAAAACTTTCAAAAAATCCAATGACATCAAAGGGAAGAAAAAGATCAAGAAGGAATCAGAGAAGATTACTTATTATGTGTGTGGAAGGCTAGGCCATAAAGCCTACCGATGCTTTGAAAGAAAAGGCAGAAACAACAAACCCTACAAAGGAAAGAAGTCTACTGCTACTGATCAACAGGTCAATGTGTTCACTGTTGGCACCACATCTGATGAAAGGTTTATTTCCTTTAATCCTGAAATTCATGTGGCATGTCTACCAACAGATTGGTTAGTAGATACGGGAACAAATGTTCATGTCTGCTCAGATAGAGCTTTGTTCTCTTCTTATCAGGGCCTTGAAGGCAGGAGCGTGACAATGGGCAACTCCACTGCAGCCAGAGTAGAGGGTGAAGGACGTGTTGACCTGAAGCTTACTTCGGGGAAGACATTAAGCCTCTACAAAGTGCAGCATGTGCCATATGTCAGGAGGAATCTTGTTAGTGGGTCTTTGTTAGTGCAGCAAGACTATGAACTTGTGTTTAAGTCTAATAAAGTTGTAATCACTAGGCATGGAAACTTTGTAGGAAATGGATATTTGTGTAATGGCTTATTTGTACTTAATGTTTCAGACAGTGTTTCGTTAAATGAATCTTATTCTTCAGTCAGTTTTCATGTAGAAATTAGTGATTTGTGGCATGCTAGACTTGGTCATGTTAATTTTAATACCATCAAAAGAATGATGCATTTAGATTTAATTCCCAAGTTTGATGTGAAGCATGCTGATAAATGTCAAATATGTGTGCAAGCTAAACAACATAGGAAGCCTTTTAAGTCCGTTGATCGGAACACCTCTGTATTAGAGTTGATACACTCTGATATTTGTGAAGGGACATGTTCCTTAACTAGAGGTGGGAAAAGGTATTTTATTACATTTATTGATGATGCTTCTAAATTTTGTATTCTGTATCTACTTAGAACTAAGGATGAGGCTCTGGAAAAATTTGTGGCTTTTAAGTCTTTGTCTGAAAAACAAACTGAAAAATTACTTAAAAGATTAAGATCTGGTAGGGGTGGTGAGTACGTGTCTAATGCCATGAATGATTTTTGTATCAAAAATGGAATCATCCATGAGTTGACAGCTCCATATTCACCTGAATCAAATGGAGTGGCTGAGAGGAAAAACATGACATTGATTGATATGGTGAATTCCATGTTATGTAGCTCAGGATTGTTGTGTTGTGCCCCTGTGTGGTTTTGATGATGACTGACACACCATGAGTCACACTGAGGTGTGCTAGATGACTGATTGACTGCTTGAATATCTGATTGTTTGCTTGAATAACTAATTCATGAATATGGCTAGATTGGGGCAACATAGTGGCTAATTGTTTGCTGTTTGCTCATGCATTTCAAGTCTGTACATTGGGTTCACATCTCCAAGTTTGTACAGCCGTTTGCTTTGGATTTAAAGTCTATACTTTGGCTAAGTGTATACACTGTTAGTCTCATTTAGAGTCATATTTGATGATCAGTCATGCTTCATGTTAAACTGATGCATAAAGCATTCATTGCTGAGGTTTTAATGATTTATCTGGTTTTGATGATTGGTGTTTGATGTTAATCACTGTGAGTCATCCTGCTGAAATGTTCATTCAGGCCTTCATATGCTCAGTCAGTTTATCTGCTGACATTGTGCTTTGATGATAGCTTCATGATTGTGATTTGTATATCATCTGGAGAATGCACGTGTATGACTGATATATTGTGTGTGTTAGACTTCTGGTATGTGCATGGTCTATACATCGCCTTCAATCTTCAAGTCTATACACTGGTTTATTCTTCAAGTCTGTACATCCACAGTTAGACTTGAAGTCTGCACTCTAGTCTTCACTGTCAAGTCTGCACATTGGTGTTCGATTTCAATGTCCATACATTGGGCTTTTACATGAAGTCTACACATTGTTGTTTGCAGTGAAAGTCCATACTTTGGACTGTTCATCAAAGTCTGTACATCATACTGCTATAGTATGTCTGTACAGTGAGTGATTCATTGGTGAAGTCTGTACACTTAACTGAACTTCAAGTCTAGACATTGCACGGTTCCCTTCATCTTCGTGTTGTTTTCAGTATGTGTCAATTTCATCTTCGTGTTGTTTTCACCGCGTGTCGATTACTGTTTCACTTAGTGTTGTTTTCACTTCGTGTCAACTTCACTTCGTGTCGTCTCTTTGTATTTCGTCTTCATGTTGTCTTCACCCCGTGTCGATTTCAATTTCGACTTCGTGTCGTGTTTTCCACACCGCGTGTCATTGTCGCTTTAGTAACCTCACCTCGTGTCGGTTACTGTTGTCTCCATGTCTACGTGTCGATTTCGTGTCATGTTTTCCCACTTCGCGTCGTTCATGTTTCGTAACCACACTTCGTGTTGGTTACTGTCGTTCTTGTGACTTTGTGTCGTGTCTCCCAGACCTCGTGTCGTTTTCACTCCGTGTCAACTTCGTCTTAAGTGTTGTTTTCATCTTCGTGTCGCTTTTCACTCCGTGTCGTTTTTGTTCCACTGCGTGCAGAACATTGCAGCACTTCGTGTTGCTTTCTGTGTCACCACCTCGTGTCGTTCTCTGTGTAGTGTGTGTTTTTGTCACCACTATACTTCGTGTCGTTGTTCTTCACTTCGTGCTGATTACACCGTCTTCGTGTTGGTCTTTCTCATTAGACCTCGTGTCGTTCTCGCTTTGACCACACTTCGTGTTGCTTTACGTAGACCTCGTGTCTTGCTTGTTTGCAACCACTTCGTGTCGGTTTCTGTTGCCAGTCCATGTTGTTCTCGAGCCGTTCTCTTTGATGTTTATTACGTCGTGTCGTTTTCTTTACTTCGTGCCTTTGTCATCGTATGTATCTCGTAACGTTCTCCTTGTTGCCATTTCGTGTCATTCTTGTTTCACTTCGTGTCGGTCTCTTCGTTGTGTCTGTTCTGTCACAATGTATCTCGTGTCGTCCTTCTTATTACCTCGTGTTGTTTTCATCTTCTTCGTGTCGTTCTCAGTGCATCTAGAATTACTACTACATACTTCGTGCAGATTTAGTTATTGTGGCCCTCAGTTTGTAATGGTTTTCATCTCCTTGCAGGTCCGAGGAAGAAATATTCCCAAGTGACCTGAGCAGCACGTGATCCGAGGCTGGAATGAAGCCTGCTGAGAGACTGCCACGTGGTCCGAATAATTAGGGCTGGAAATGTGGAGGTCACACGTAGTGGCTGATGCTGCTGCTGCTGCTATATATATGACTCTTCTTCCACAGAAGAAGCTCGATCGAATTGGCAAGAAGAGAAGCCAATACAGAGAGCCACGATCCAGAGAAGAAGAAAAAGAAAAGAAGAAGAGAAAGAGAGTGAGGAAGAGAAAGAAAGAGAGAGTGAGTAAGAGATCGAGATAGCAGAGTGTGAAGGGAAGAAGAGGAAGAAGAATAGAGAAGAAGAGAGAGCTAGAGTGATAGAAGCTTCAACAGAAGATCTGTTCCTGCTGAACCGTGGATCAAATCCAGGCCAGCCAGCTCCTGCGAGAGCCACATTTGTTTTTATCTTTTCAACTTTCTGTTGCTGGTTTCGTTTGTCTTTTGATCTATTTACTTGCTGTATTTCCGATCCTCTGTAGAGAGGTCGGGGTTCCTCCTGTGGGTTCAGGAGAAGGGAGACTTTGTGTCTTCGGTTTGCAAGTAGCTGGGTGCTACTTGTGGTTGGTACCCTCCCGTGTGGAGGAAGAGAGACTTGCGTCTCTGGTTGCCTTTGACAGGGTGTCATCGGTTGTTTCCCTCCGGGTTGGAGGAAGGGAGATTTATCTCCGATTGTGCTTCCCTCTGGGGTTCAGAGGAAGAGAGACTTGGGTCTCTAGGTTCCCCTCCGGGTTGGAGGAAGGGAGGCTTGTTCCTCTGGCTCTGGGCTTGTGAGTAGCAAGCCCGGTGGTTCCCTCCGTGTGTGGAGGAAGAGAGACCGTGTGTCTCTGGTTTCCAAGTGGCTGGAGTCACTTGTGGGTTCCTCCTGTTTGTTCAGGAGAAGGGAGATTGCTATCTCCGGTTGCAAGTAGCTGGGTGCTACTTGTGGGTTCCCTCCGGTTTGGAGGAAGGGAGACTTGTCTCCAGTTCTGGGCTTGTGGATTCAAGTCCAGGGGTTTCCCTCCGGGTCTGGAGGAAGAGAGACCGTGTGTCTCTGGTTTGCTAGTGACTAGTGTCACTAGTGGTTCCCTCCGGTTGGGAGGAAGAGGGGAGGTTGTTCCCCTGGTCAAGCTGTTTGGCAG
The DNA here is from genome assembly GCA_022559845.1 of Amorphophallus konjac. Lineage (NCBI taxonomy): Eukaryota > Viridiplantae > Streptophyta > Magnoliopsida > Alismatales > Araceae > Amorphophallus > Amorphophallus konjac. Next base: position 315,121,149 of record CM040124.1, read on the forward strand.
CGTTTGTTGCAGACTGAGTCTGCTGTTTCTAGCGTGAGCTAGTGGAAACCACACTCGGTTTGAGTGTGGGGTGGATGTAGGTCTGGAGGACCGAACCACCTAAAAACCCCTTGTGCATTGTGGTTTGATTTGTTCATTTGTGCTTCCGCTAGATGAATGCATAGGGGCGCTCTAAGCGTTTGGCTTTTGGCTGAGCAGAAGTGTTGATTAGTTTTCTTAAAATATTTTAATCTGTCAAGAGAGCGAAATTCCAGTTGAGCTTCAGATTGTCGAATCTGTCTTGTTATTATTCTAGTTTTAATTGGGTGAAGTTTTTAACGGGTTATATTCATTCACCCCCCCCCCCTCTGAATACTGCACCGAAACCTATCAATTGGTATCAGAGAAAGTTTACTGCTTCAAGATCCAACGATCTGCAGTGATCCCCGTGCTTCTCGGTGTTTATTCCGGTTTGTTGCTCCTTGATCTTTGTGTAATTGATCATTGCCTACAAATGGCTCTTCCACTGGTTTTCAATGGGTCTAACCTTGATTCATGGTTCAGTAGTTTGCGTAACTACGTCAATCTAGATAATCCCGATTTGTGGAAGTTAATTACTCATGGTCCTCATAGATTACCACGAAAAGAGTCCAAATGGACTGATCGTCATAGATCAATGCATAGAGAAAATCAGAAAGCTACAAAACTGATAAAAGCATCCATCAACAAGGCTTTACACTTTTGCCTTCATGATTGCAGGTCTGCTAGGGATATTCTGGACAAGATGAAACTAACTTGCAGAACAGAGAAGGAAAACTGCATGATGGCTGATGGGAGCGACCATAGCAGCAGCGACAGTGATGAAGAAGAGAACGAAGTTCAGGTAAATCCCTTTGCGGACTATACCTTAGATGATTGGGTAGATGCTTATTCCAAGCTGTTAAGATCTAGCAATAAATTGAGCAAGAAAAACAGATCTATGAAAAAACAGCTAGATATGTTTGAGAATTCTAAACTTATTGGTGAGGACAGTGATACTCTGAAAACTGAAAATCAAATATTTAGAAGACAGCTGACTGATCTTGATTCTATTACTTCAGATCTGGAATATCTGAGATCTGAAAATGCTAGACTCAAAAACCAAACTGAGGAATCTGGATCTAAATCAGTGAGCCTTGAAAATGAAAATAGATTGATTTCTGAAACCTTGGAGACTGTCATAATAGAAAATTCAGAACTTCAGAAAAGGCTTGAAAAACTTCAATCTGAAGATGAACAAGAAGTGTTTAGTGAATGTCAGACCACCTTAAGTGTTTTGAAATTTGATGATGAAATCCTGGAACACAATGGTAAAATGAGACAGGAGATCTGCAAGCTAAAACAGTTAAATACAGCTATGTCTGAGAGACTTATCACTCTTGAAAAGGGGAAGAGTGTTAGCCTGGATAGCTCTGATGAGCTAATGAAAGCTGAACAGGAAATTGAAAGTCTTAGGACTGTTAATCAAATGCTGAAAGAAGATGTTATTTGCTATAAAAAGAAAGTTGATGAATATGAAATCCATGTATCAAAGCTTGGATCAGAAGTTACAGAATTGAGGAAATCTCTTGAGAAATTTGTCAGTGGAAAAGAAAATCTTGATAAAATTCTTGGATCTAAAGTGAATCTCCGAAGAGAGGGTTTGGGCTACAAACCAATAGATAAAAAGAGCTTTGAAAGTAAGCTTCAAACTTCATTCGTGAGTAGCTCTAAGTCAGGCAGCACATCGAATGTGCCTATTTTTGAATTTAGTGCTAAGAAGAATCAAAATTCCACTGACAGCCCTAAGTCTGAGAAACAAGTTCAAAAACAGAAAAAGACTATTCATGTTCAGAACAAAGATTCAAGGAACTCTCATGATAAACCTGAGAATGCTGTGCCTAAATTGAACAAACACATTCATGCAAATAAAAAGAAAATTTCATGCCATTACTGTCATAGGTTTGGTCACTTGATGCATGAGTGTAAATTGATGGAACAGGATGATAGAATGCATGCCAGGAAGTACAATAACAAAAACAGTCCTGTTGAACAGAAAAGAAAAAGTCATTGTTATCATTGTGGAAAAACAGGTCATGTTAGTGAACAATGTTGGTTTGCCAAAGGTAAAGGCAAATATTCTTTAAATTCTAATCATGACAATTTGTATGAAAATCAGCATGTCTTTAAAAGGAACAAAAATGGGTCCAGGGGCCAACACATGGTGTGTTTCACCTGCAGCAAGTCAGGCCATAGGGCGGTTGACTGCTGGCTTAATGTTGATAGAAGAAATTCCATCTTCTGCTATCACTGTGAGAAAGTTGGCCATACAGTCAAAGACTGCTGGTATTCTCAGAGAAAGAAGGTCAACTCTAAATTTGTTAAACAAAGTGTGTTTGGTAGAAACAAATCTGCTCAAACAAGAAAATCCCTCACATGCTTTGAGTGTGGTAAGCAAGGTCACAAGGTGACTGATTGCTGGTTTTCTGACCATCTGAAACAAAGTGGTGGTAAAAACAGAAACATTCATGCTCATGAATTTAGTACACCTGCTTACATGCATAGTAAGAAATTCAGACCGAGTGGCTCATGTGATTATTGTGGTCGGTCTAGACATTCCATGCCTAGCTGCTATATGAAAAAGCATGATGTTATGATGGCTCAGAAGCTTTGGAAAACATCCCATCAAAATGCCACTAACCCTGCAGGACCCAAGGAAACTTGGGAACCAAAATGTGCCAAGTGAGAAACTTTTTGCAGGTGTGTCTTGGGAATGAGAAATAAAAGGGGCAAATAAACCAAGACACCCTAAAAGGGTAAACCCCACTCATGCACCTCTCAGGTAAGTCTCTTGACTTTTCAATGAGTTTGCTTAGATGGCATTAGGTATATAGATAGATTTGTTAATTAGTGGTTTAAACATGTATGTTTGCATTTCCATGCAATAGTTGTTGCTTCTGAATATGCTCATTCTGTGACTGCATACATCTAGAATTCATGACTCATGAATGATTTTCAAATGTTCTGAATGCACACCGTCAGGGGGAGCTGCACTGCATATCATGCACATTTGACCAGTCTAATACCCCTCAGGGTCTTCATGCCTTTCATGGGTAGTTAATACATCTAATTGCATCTCAGAGTGGCATCATTTAATCATGAAATTTTTCAAAAGAAAAGGGAGGGTTACAGTTTATGCACTCAGTGAGGGGGAGCATCTCTCATTATTCATTCTTGTAAGTGCATGTGACCATCAGACCTCTCATCAAAGCTCATGTCTGATGACTAATACTCACCTTCCTGTTTGAACTGCAATCTGGATAAACTCCTTGGTGATTGTGAAATGCATTGTATTTCAGCCTCTTGCTTCAATTCTTGTCAGCCATTGTCACTCATACTATCAATTGGTATTCATTGGCATTTGTTGACGTGGCTGTACCTGAAAATTGCTCTTGCCTTCCTTGAAGTCCCAGAAAGATTTCTCTGCTCATATCTTGATCATAAATCCGAAAAACATTGTTTTTAAGGAAATTTCTATCATATAGGACTATGAATGTCTGAAGATTTCAGCCGGTTGAAGTTTCATGTACTTCTTGTGTTTGTTTATGAATTCTTCTTGGAAATATCTGAGTTAGTCTTAATAAATTTTAACCAATCCTTTCATGTTGTGTCTTTTAAACTCTTCTGAAATCTGAAATTCTGAAATCATGATTTTCCTTGACTGATTTGCATGAAAATATGTATTGTTTTTAAACATCAGGGAATATGGATTGTCAAATACCAAATCTTGTCAGAGCAATGTCCTTGGTCACTGAGAAACACATCTCATTCATCAAAGAAATGAATTGAGATATGTCATGAAGTGCCATAGTTAACTCTGTTTAAATATGTTGATTAAAAATCTGGCAGAGCAATGGCAGGCACACTGAGAAATACATGTCTCTCATCAAAGAAATGAGTTTCAGTGTGTCATGAGGTATAAATGCTATCTCTGTTCTTAAGAAGCATGACAGTTAGTCCTTCCAAGCGCTTAGGGATACTGGCGTCTAAACAACGTGTATCCTCCAGTTGTAAGGATGTACTTAACTTAATTGCTCTTGAATATTGCTGTTAAAAAAAAAAATTTTTTTTCGTTGCCTATCTAGCAGATCATCTGAAATTGTTTGGAAAAGAATGTTCTTTCAATAGAAATTTTGACAGAAATAAATGGTTTCTTGTTTGTTTATCCTCAATACTATCGATTGCATTTCTTGAGGAAATCCTTGAAATTAAGCGAGGAAGAATGAAGAAGGTTAAAAGGGTTTCTCAATATGAAAACTTGGTTCACTTGTTATTAAGAAAATTGATTTCAGATATGAGTAGAAATAGCTCATGTTCAAACCTCGCATACATAAAATTCTGAACTGGTTTGTCAACATAGGTTCATTCATAGGTTTCTATGATGGAAAAGTCTGTAATCATTTGTTTAAATCAGATTTATGAAATTGATATTTCATTGAAAATCTTTCACATTCTTTCTGAATTCCTTTTTACTCTCTCACATTGGACTCCAGTCGGTCAGACTAAACTGACTACTCCATTTGCACTCAGTTCTATCAATTGGCTCCAACTGTTGACTTCCACTGATGTCTTGGACCTGCATAAGCATGGTGGATGCATAAGAGTTGTATGTCTAAGGGGGAGCTAGTCAAACTTATTGCATAACATGTCTTTCAGGTTTTGATTCATGCATAGGTCTCATATCCTACATGAATTCTCATTGACTGTGCACTCGTATAATTAATTGCAATACATTCATAACATCTTTTTAGTGACGATGGGGGAGACTTCATTCATGCATTTAGTTGAGATCCTAACTCTTTTCTGAATTGAGTTCTTCATACTTCAGTGCTCCTGTGTGATTGAAAATATGACATATCTACTGGGGGAGAAGCTCTTGAAAGGATACATTTGGAAGATAGTTGTCACACTCCAAAGGGAAGTATAACATTCAAGTCTATACTGAATTGTTTCCCTATTTCATATCTTTGATGAAGGCAAAGGGGGAGAAGAATCTAATCTGATTCAGTGTAACTCATAGTGTTGCCATCATCAAAAATGGGGAGATTGTTGTGTTGTGCCCCTGTGTGGTTTTGATGATGACTGACACACCATGAGTCACACTGAGGTGTGCTAGATGACTGATTGACTGCTTGAATATCTGATTGTTTGCTTGAATAACTAATTCATGAATATGGCTAGATTGGGGCAACATAGTGGCTAATTGTTTGCTGTTTGCTCATGCATTTCAAGTCCGTACATTGGGTTCACATCTCCAAGTTTGTACAGCCGTTTGCTTTGGATTTAAAGTCTATACTTTGGCTAAGTGTATACACTGTTAGTCTCATTTAGAGTCATATTTGATGATCAGTCATGCTTCATGTTAAACTGATGCATAAAGCATTCATTGCTGAGGTTTTAATGATTTATCTGGTTTTGATGATTGGTGTTTGATGTTAATCACTGTGAGTCATCCTGCTGAAATGTTCATTCAGGCCTTCATATGCTCAGTCAGTTTATCTGCTGACATTGTGCTTTGATGATAGCTTCATGATTGTGATTTGTATATCATCTGGAGAATGCACGTGTATGACTGATATATTGTGTGTGTTAGACTTCTGGTATGTGCATGGTCTATACATCGCCTTCAATCTTCAAGTCTATACACTGGTTTATTCTTCAAGTCTGTACATCCACAGTTAGACTTGAAGTCTGCACTCTAGTCTTCACTGTCAAGTCTGCACATTGGTGTTCGATTTCAATGTCCATACATTGGGCTTTTACATGAAGTCTACACATTGTTGTTTGCAGTGAAAGTCCATACTTTGGACTGTTCATCAAAGTCTGTACATCATACTGCTATAGTATGTCTGTACAGTGAGTGATTCATTGGTGAAGTCTGTACACTTAACTGAACTTCAAGTCTAGACATTGCACGGTTCCCTTCATCTTCGTGTTGTTTTCAGTATGTGTCAATTTCATCTTCGTGTTGTTTTCACCGCGTGTCGATTACTGTTTCACTTAGTGTTGTTTTCACTTCGTGTCAACTTCACTTCGTGTCGTCTCTTTGTATTTCGTCTTCATGTTGTCTTCACCCCGTGTCGATTTCAATTTCGACTTCGTGTCGTGTTTTCCACACCGCGTGTCATTGTCGCTTTAGTAACCTCACCTCGTGTCGGTTACTGTTGTCTCCATGTCTACGTGTCGATTTCGTGTCATGTTTTCCCACTTCGCGTCGTTCATGTTTCGTAACCACACTTCGTGTTGGTTACTGTCGTTCTTGTGACTTTGTGTCGTGTCTCCCAGACCTCGTGTCGTTTTCACTCCGTGTCAACTTCGTCTTAAGTGTTGTTTTCATCTTCGTGTCGCTTTTCACTCCGTGTCGTTTTTGTTCCACTGCGTGCAGAACATTGCAGCACTTCGTGTTGCTTTCTGTGTCACCACCTCGTGTCGTTCTCTGTGTAGTGTGTGTTTTTGTCACCACTATACTTCGTGTCGTTGTTCTTCACTTCGTGCTGATTACACCGTCTTCGTGTTGGTCTTTCTCATTAGACCTCGTGTCGTTCTCGCTTTGACCACACTTCGTGTTGCTTTACGTAGACCTCGTGTCTTGCTTGTTTGCAACCACTTCGTGTCGGTTTCTGTTGCCAGTCCATGTTGTTCTCGAGCCGTTCTCTTTGATGTTTATTACGTCGTGTCGTTTTCTTTACTTCGTGCCTTTGTCATCGTATGTATCTCGTAACGTTCTCCTTGTTGCCATTTCGTGTCATTCTTGTTTCACTTCGTGTCGGTCTCTTCGTTGTGTCTGTTCTGTCACAATGTATCTCGTGTCGTCCTTCTTATTACCTCGTGTTGTTTTCATCTTCTTCGTGTCGTTCTCAGTGCATCTAGAATTACTACTACATACTTCGTGCAGATTTAGTTATTGTGGCCCTCAGTTTGTAATGGTTTTCATCTCCTTGCAGGTCCGAGGAAGAAATATTCCCAAGTGACCTGAGCAGCACGTGATCCGAGGCTGGAATGAAGCCTGCTGAGAGACTGCCACGTGGTCCGAATAATTAGGGCTGGAAATGTGGAGGTCACACGTAGTGGCTGATGCTGCTGCTGCTGCTATATATATGACTCTTCTTCCACAGAAGAAGCTCGATCGAATTGGCAAGAAGAGAAGCCAATACAGAGAGCCACGATCCAGAGAAGAAGAAAAAGAAAAGAAGAAGAGAAAGAGAGTGAGGAAGAGAAAGAAAGAGAGAGTGAGTAAGAGATCGAGATAGCAGAGTGTGAAGGGAAGAAGAGGAAGAAGAATAGAGAAGAAGAGAGAGCTAGAGTGATAGAAGCTTCAACAGAAGATCTGTTCCTGCTGAACCGTGGATCAAATCCAGGCCAGCCAGCTCCTGCGAGAGCCACATTTGTTTTTATCTTTTCAACTTTCTGTTGCTGGTTTCGTTTGTCTTTTGATCTATTTACTTGCTGTATTTCCGATCCTCTGTAGAGAGGTCGGGGTTCCTCCTGTGGGTTCAGGAGAAGGGAGACTTTGTGTCTTCGGTTTGCAAGTAGCTGGGTGCTACTTGTGGTTGGTACCCTCCCGTGTGGAGGAAGAGAGACTTGCGTCTCTGGTTGCCTTTGACAGGGTGTCATCGGTTGTTTCCCTCCGGGTTGGAGGAAGGGAGATTTATCTCCGATTGTGCTTCCCTCTGGGGTTCAGAGGAAGAGAGACTTGGGTCTCTAGGTTCCCCTCCGGGTTGGAGGAAGGGAGGCTTGTTCCTCTGGCTCTGGGCTTGTGAGTAGCAAGCCCGGTGGTTCCCTCCGTGTGTGGAGGAAGAGAGACCGTGTGTCTCTGGTTTCCAAGTGGCTGGAGTCACTTGTGGGTTCCTCCTGTTTGTTCAGGAGAAGGGAGATTGCTATCTCCGGTTGCAAGTAGCTGGGTGCTACTTGTGGGTTCCCTCCGGTTTGGAGGAAGGGAGACTTGTCTCCAGTTCTGGGCTTGTGGATTCAAGTCCAGGGGTTTCCCTCCGGGTCTGGAGGAAGAGAGACCGTGTGTCTCTGGTTTGCTAGTGACTAGTGTCACTAGTGGTTCCCTCCGGTTGGGAGGAAGAGGGGAGGTTGTTCCCCTGGTCAAGCTGTTTGGCAGCGTTTGTTGCAGACTGAGTCTGCTGTTTCTAGCGTGAGCTAGTGGAAACCACACTCGGTTTGAGTGTGGGGTGGATGTAGGTCTGGAGGACCGAACCACCTAAAAACCCCTTGTGCATTGTGGTTTGATTTGTTCATTTGTGCTTCCGCTAGATGAATGCATAGGGGCGCTCTAAGCGTTTGGCTTTTGGCTGAGCAGAAGTGTTGATTAGTTTTCTTAAAATATTTTAATATGTCAAGAGAGCGAAATTCCAGTTGAGCTTCAGATTGTCGAATCTGTCTTGTTATTATTCTAGTTTTAATTGGGTGAAGTTTTTAACGGGTTATATTCATTCACCCCCCCCCCCTCTGAATACTGCACCGAAACCTATCAAGGATTACCTGAGAATATGTGGGGAGAAGCTCTGCTCTCTGCATGTCATGTCCTTAACTGTGTTTCTCACAAGGCAAAATATAAATCACCTTTTGAAATATGGTTTAAAAGGAAACCAATTTATAAATTATTGAGAGTTTGGGGCTGTTTAGCCAAAATAAAAATTCCAGAGAATAAGAAGAGAAAAATTGGTTCTAAGACGGTAGATGGTGTTTTTATTGGTTATGCCGAAAATAGTTCTGCTTATAGATTTCTCATCATTAAATCTGATATTGCTGATATTTCTGCTAATACTATTTGTGAATTTGGTGATGCAATCTTTTATGAGGATATATTTCCTTTTAAGACTATTGCTACTAATGTAAGTGTAGATTCATCTTTTATTCCTTCATCTAGCACTTCTAGTCCTGTTCAGCATGATCATATTGACATAGAACCTAGAAGGAGTAAAAGAACTAGAATAGAAAAATCATTTGGAGATGACTTCATTTCATATCTAGTAGAGGATGATCCTTTAACCTTTAAAGATGCGATGTCGTGTAGTGATTCTACATTCTGGAATGAAGCTGTTAATGGAGAAATAGAATCAATTAGAAGCAACCACACTTGGGAACTGGTGGGTCTTCCACCTGGTGCTAAAACAATTAGTTGTAAATAGATTTTCAAAAAGAAATTGAGACTAGATGGCTCCATTGACAAATATAAGGCTAGATTGGTTGCTAAGGGCTTTCGACAGAAGATGGGAATAGATTTCTTTGATACCTATTCTCCTGTGGCTAGGATGACTACAATCCGAGTGCTTGTTGCACTGGCCTCTATATATGATCTAAAGGTTCACCAGATGGATGTGAAAACTGCATTCCTGAATGGTGAACTTGAGGAAGAGATCTATATGGATCAACCATAGGGATTTATAGTTTCCGGCCAAGAGCATAAAGTATGCAAGTTGGTGAAGTCCTTATATGGACTTAAGCAAGCCCCTAAGCAATAGCATCATAAGTTTGACGAAGTCATCTGTTCTAATGGTTTTTCTATATGTGAATCTGATAAATGCTTGTATGTTAAATTGTTTGATAGTATTTGCATTATTTTGTGTCTTTATGTTGATGATATCTTGATATTAGGCAATGACTTGATGTTGATTAATGAAACTAAACAGTTTCTGAATAGTAAGTTTGACATGAAAGATCTGGGAGAGGCAGAGGTGATATTGGGGCTTAGGCTTCTAAAGTCACCTGAGGGCTATTCCATATCACAATCTCATTATGTTGAGAAGGTTTGGTCTATATGACTGTAAACCTGTGAGTACTCCTTTTGATCCTAGTGTCATACTTAAAAAATATCATGGTGAATGTGTAGAACAACTCAGATATTCACAGTTAATTGGTTGTTTAATGTATTTGTCAAACTGCAGTAGACCTGACATCTCTTTTGCTGTGAATAGACTTAGTAGATATACACATTGTCCTAACAAAATACATTGGCATGCAGTTGAGAGAATCTGCAGATATTTAAAAGGTACCTTATTTCATGCACTGCACTATGGAAGGTATCCTCCTGTAATGGAAGGATACTGTGATGCCAGTTGGGTGACTGGAAAAGCCCAAGGAAAGGGTACCACCGGCTTTGTGTTTATGATGGGTGGTGGGGCAGTTGCCTGGAAATCCACCAAACAAACTATATTAGCTCGGTCTACCATGGAGGCTGAGTTAGTTGCTGCAGAAGTGACTGGTAGAGAAGCAGAATGGCTGAAGAACCTTATGGTTGAGCTTCCATTGCTGAGTAAGCCAATTCCTGCTATCTCTATTCACTGTGATAGCCAAACTGCAATAGCTAAGGCTAAAAGTGAGAAAATAAATGATAAATTGAGTACTCATAGAAGATTGAAATTAAAATTTGTGAGAGAGTACTTGAACAAAGGAATAGTTTCTTTAGACTATGTGAAATCAGTAAAGAATCTTGCTGATCCTCTAACCAAGGGATTGAATAGAAATTTGGTTGAACAATCATCGAGGGGGATAGGACTTAAGCACATTTTAAACACCATCATTAGTAATCTAACCTGATGTTTTGAGATCCCATAACACAGGTTCAATGTGAAAACTAGTTGAATGAGTGTATACTAGAGAGCACTTGTTGGAGACTGGTGTCTCAATGTCCATCCCTATGATGAAGTGTTTATTCTGGAACGGTAAAGGATGAGTTACAACTCTTAATGAGTCCAAAGGCCTATGTGGCGAGGTGTAGATACGTTTCAGTGCACCTTGGAGGACTCACCTATGTGAGTGTGATTGTGTGGCCGCAATCTATGGGATCTTCTGGGCTAATCCTTAGAGCGCTCACGAAACAAGATATATAGCACATGGCCAGAAAGTGCTATCCCGTGAGAACACCACTATTGACTAATGATATGTGTGCTGTATGAAACCTTCTTCATAAGGGTCTAAGTTCAAGACATAGTTCACTTAGATCTGTGGAGGAGGGGAAGTATATCACTATGTGAAGGTTCAAGTCGGAAGACACCTTCACTTATGCGTGTCATCTCAGGCTCTTGTAATCCGTGTCTCAAACTTTTAAAATTTTTTCTTGGTGGGCGAATGTTGGAATCTATGTTTAAATTTTAAAAGTTTGAGTTTGTGTTTATTAGTCCCACATTGGAAAGTGGAAAAAGTTTCCGCTTACCTTTAGTTGGGACTCGTGTCTTTGTTATGTATTCCTTTGAGGAGACTATGGTAGTTGGCCCATTTGGGCTAGTGGGCTCTTGGGCTTGCCTCCTCTTTCTCACATACGCGCGAATTGCCTTGCCTTGCCGTGGCCGTGTCGTGCGTGCGTGTGATTCCGGATTATTATTTTATTTTTATTTTTCCTTTAATTTTTTGACCGTTTAGCCGAGTGTCTCTTGGATTCTCTCCGCGTCTCTTCGGATTCCCCTCTTTGGGCGGTTGTGTGTGACTCGGTCAAGGGTCGCTTCCGAGAGGGTATTTGAAGAGGGTCTTTTTCTGTGAGAGGTACGGTTTTCGGTTCTCTCTAACCCGAAAGCTATCTCTCACGAACTCCTCTCTCCCATCGTCTTCTTCCTCTTGCAAGACCCGTCGGTCACTGTGGTGTTCGCCTCCGGCAACGCGAGTTGGAGTGCACCTTCGCGTCGCCACCGTTTTTGGGTCGTTGTATCTTGGGGGAAGTTCCGTCGCGAAGCCTATCTGCACCGGAGTAGGGGCGGAACGACTCTAAAGAAAGCGACTACGCGCTTCGACCTGTGTTTGCTCATCTTGATCTTGATTCCCTTTGATTTTCGTGTCTGCCATGGAGACCAAGTTTGGGTGTAAAGATTGGCATAACCCACACATGGAATTAAGGCATTTGAAACAATTGAGATTAGTTGAGGAGTACGAGTTGCAATTTGAGAGAATTTGTGACGACATCGATGGCGTTCCTGATGAGCATTTGCTTGCTCATTTCCTGGGTGGTTTACGGGAAGAATTAAGATATGTGGTCTTGTTGCAAAAGCCTCATACCTTAGATGAGGCTATGGCAGCAGCCCGTCTGGCCGCCACCAAGCCCAATTACACTACAGCCAGTAGAGGCTCTGAACCAAGATCCTATCCCCCATCGGTGCCACTCTCTGTTCCCCTCAAACAGTCAGGTCCAGTCCACCGGTCACCTGTTCGCCGATATTCTCAAGAGCAACTGGATGATAGACGTCGGAGAGGATTGTGTTATCTGTGCGACGAAAAATGGGAAAAGGGCCATAAGTGCAATCCCCAACATGCTTTTGCCATCCAGCTTTGTTGTATCCCTGAGGGTACTGAAGATGATTCTCCTGTTTCTCCGGTACCTGTCTACTTCAGAAACTGACACTTCTATGCAGTTGGCCTCTTTGCATTATGATGCTAGCCTCAGCTCCATCGCTGTGTCACTGTCCACTGATACAACTGTCATGCATAGTAGCTTTTGGCAGCCAGAATCTACATTGCAATTATGGGACATGCTATCTTCTCTTCCTATTCTTACTCTTATTGACACTGGAGCTACACATAAGCTATTAAATATCACTGTGGTCCAACAACTTCACCTTTCAATTCATGCAGTTGAAGGATTATCTGTTAAAGTGGTGGGTGGCATTCAAAGCACCATCGTGGGTTTTTGTCCCCAAGTTCCTTTAACCCTGGGACAATTGCAGCTGGTTTTGGATTTCTTTGTCATGGATATTTCACTGTTTGATGTGATTTTGGGGTCCAATTGGATTAAGTCTTTGGGGGTAATCCAGTGGGATTTTGCTAATTTCTCTATGAAATTTCAGCTGAACAATATCCCTTACCATCTACAAGAAATTACTCACTTGGATGTCCACATTTCTTCGACTTAAGATATTGGTTCTGCCCTTCCCTCTGCTCGGACTGTCTATCTATGTATGCTAGGTTCATGTCTCTTCTTCTGTTGTTTCCCCAGTTCCCACTCATGTTCATATGCAGTTGTCTGATATTGAATCCCCAGAACTAGCTGCCCTACTTCTTCAATTTTAGAAAGTGTTTACTTTGCCAATGGGTTTGCCTCACCAGCGATCTTATGATCATGCTATCAACCTCATTGATGAGACCAAAATTATTGCACTCACCCCATATCGCTATTCACCTCATCATAAAACAGTGATTGAATAGACCTTGTCTGAGTCATTGGGTTCTGGCATTATTTAGCCAAGCAACAGTGCTTTTGCTTCACTTGTCCTCTTGGTCCAGAAGAAGGACGGCTCTTGGTGCATGTGCGTAGACTACCGAGAGCTCAATAAAAATACCATTAAGGATAAATACCTAATACCAGTCATTGAGGACCTCTTGGATGAGCTGGGCAAAGCTGCTTATTTCACTAAACTGGACTTACGGTTTGGTTATCACCAAATCAGAATGAAACTAGAGCATATTGAGCACACAACTTTTTCTACACACACGGGCCATTATGAATATTTAGTCCTTCCTTTTAGACTTACTAATGCTCAAGCTGCATTTCAGTGCTTAATGAATGACATCTTCAGACCTTTCTTACGCCATTTTGTATTGGTTTTTTTTTGACGACATACTGATTTATAGCCTGGATTGGCATACCCATTTGCATCATCTTTATGAGGTACTACAGGTTCTCTTGCACAATGACCTTTATGCCAAGTGGGGTAAATGTGTTTTTGGTACAACCTCTGTCTCCTATCCAGGCCATATTATGTCCGCGGGGATAGTCTCTGTGGAACAAGAGAAGGTTCGAGCCATTACAGACTGGCCGATTCCATCCACTATTAAGCAGTTACGAGGATTTTTGGGGTTAGCAGGATATTACAGAAAATTTATTCTTAATTATGGACTCATGGCTGCTCCTCTGACAGTGCTAATTCGCAAGGATCACAAGTTTAAATGGTCCCCAGTGGCTGACATAGCTTTTGTTGCATTAAAATAGGCCTTAAGCACAACGCCACTTTTATTTCTACCAGATTTTGCATAGCCCTTTATTGTGGAATGTGATGCTTCTGCTACTGGTATGGGTGCAGTATTAATCCAACATGATCACCCTCTGGCTTATATTAGCAAAGCTTTTTCTATTTCTCAACAGACTTTGTCAGTTTATGAGCGGGAGCTAACAACTATTCTATTTGCTATTAAGAAATGGAAGCATTATTTGTTGGGTGCTAAGTTCATAATTCACACTGACCACCAAAGTCTGCAACATTTGTTGTCCCAGAAAATCACCACCCCCCAACAACAACGTTGGTTAGTCAAATTTATGGGTTTGGATTTCTCTTTAGAATACAAGCGATGCAGCTCCAATACTGTGGCTGATGTCTTGTCTAAACAGTCTGATACCATTGCCGTTTGTGAGGTTACCGTGGTTATTCCTAACTGGGTTGATGGGTTGAAGGCTACCTATGATTCCGATGATATTTTGAAGGGCAAGTTGCAAGCATGGCACCTTGGCTAGTTGGATACAACTTTATACTCATACAAAGGTGGACCTCTTTATTATAAAGGGAGAACTCTTCTTCACTCTTCTTACTCTTATATTCCTAAAATTCTGCAGACTTATCATCTCTCCTCTATTGGTGGTCGTGCTGGGTTCCATAAGACTTTGCACAATATTAAGCAAAGCTTTTATTGGAAGAATATGAATGTAGACATCAAAAACTTTATTCGTACCTGTGATGTCTGCTAAACTTGCAAGTACTCTACTGCCCCACCAGCAGGTTTGCTACAACCTCTCCCTGTGCCTTCTACCATATGGACTTCCATTTCTATGGACTTTATAGAGGGCTTGCCCAAATGTAGAGGGTGGACATCCATCTTTGTGGTGGTCGAAAGGTTGCCCAAATATGGCCATTTTTTACCACTCAAACATTCCTATTCTGCCCAATCAGTAGCTCAACTGTTCAGTAAAGAAATCATCCGCTTACATGGCATTCCAAAGGATATTGTTTCTGACATGGATACTGTGTTCTATAGCCGGTTCTGGCAGCAGACTTTTCACCTGCAGGGGTTTGCCTTGCATATGAGCATGGCGTATCATCCCCAATCCGATGGCCAATCAGAGGTTCTTAACATGTGCTTAGAGACTTACCTCCGATGCTTCTACTCTCAACAACCTCATTTATGGGCTGATTGGCTGTGCTGGGCTGAATACCACTATACATATCATTCTACCATCCGTATGACGCCGTATGAAGCTGTATGTGGTCAACCACCATCTTCCCTACTTTCTTATATCCATGGTCTCTCTAATGATCCAAAAGTTGATAGGCAATTACGGTCTAAGAATATCATTCTGCAGGAATTGCAACATAATATGGCAGCCGGCCAGCAGAGGATGGCTCGGAATGCCAATAAGCACCGCATCGATAGAGTATATTGTGGGTGATTGGGTTTACCTGAAATTGCAACCCTACTGTCAAGACTCCGTGATACGACGGCCCTGTCACAAACTCTTTGCTCGTTATTTTGGCCCTTATGAAATCGTCGGCCGCTGTGGTAGAGTGGCATACCAACTTCGTCTGCCACCGGAGGCGACAGTCCACAACACCTTTCATGTATCGCAGTTGAAGCGCCTGTATGGTGTCAACCCAGTTCACATTGTTCCCACATCCCAATCACTTTGGGTGGATGACCGGGCAAGGTTGGCAATACCGGTTTCGGCCGGGACCGAAATCGAAATGGACCGGTTTCGGTTTCGGCCGAAATCGGCCGAAATTGGTTGAAAACAGTAAAAAAAAGCTAAAAAATATAAAAAAAATTGAGAAAAAAAATCTAAAAAATACAAATAATCAGATAAAAATCAGAAAAAAATCATTAGACATGTATTTGACTGTAAAGAAATAGGATTAAGTGCAATAAACTTGAAGTAGGCTTTGGACATGTTAAAGTGATATTTTTGAGTACATATTAAGCATGAAGTAGGTTCGAGTAGTACAATAAATCTAATTAGACACAGTAAATGTTACAGAAATTAAATGATCCTTACCTAAAGGATGATGCACTAATATGGATAATAGCTAGAAGAACCTTCTCCCTCACCGCCTGGCTTCTGATGTTGATACCCATAAAAAGGTTGCATGTATTCTGTATATTCACTATAACCAAACAATGAGGTAGCCAAGTCCTGCATCCCTCTTTGGATCCCTCTTGGAGTGTAAGGTTGTTGGCTTGATTGGAATCCAGAATCAACATAAGAACCTTGAGGATGAGAAGAGGAACTAGATGAAACTGAAATTCTGGTTGATGACCCTACCCATAAATGCATGTTTCCTGTTGGCCACCTCCATAACCTGATGGATGCCCATATTGGCTCTGTGAATCATATCCTTCTTCACTATGACTGTATCCTCTGCCTGTGTCTGCGTGGAAGGAGGAAGTAGGTGCATATGTGCCATCAGAACCATAAGAAACCAGTCGCCTTTTAGCCTTTGGGGATATTTTTTTTCTCTTTTGGTGTGATCATTTCATTCATCTTTGAGATGAGTCATTTTCCCCTTGGCGTGTCTCACATAAATCTGCTCAATTGTCGGGTCCTCTCAAGCAGCAACACTAGTCCTCTCAGTTAGCTCATCCACTGATGTACTCTTCTTAAGGATGGAGGTGGCTTGACCATTATAGGAGTGACTGACCTGCTATCTGATTCTGAGTGTCTAGCTGGCTCAAACTCAAGTTGCTGCTCAGTGTCATGAACAAACAAAGCTGGGTCCTTTCTCTGGTGTGCATGAGTCTCTCTGGCCCTCTTTTTTGGTCTTCTGAATTCTGGATCTCTTGGCTCATCTTCATCTAGTATGCCCTCTGTCTATGTTCTATCATCAACATCAAAAAAGGGCTCATCAACCTGCTCTCGTATCTCCACCTAAGACAGCAAGGGATTGTCATCATCAAATAAAGCGTCCACATCAATTTCTGGAGTTGCATCCTCTGCGACGCGTTTGCCCCTCAACTATTGTCTTAACTTCATGTTCCTTATTCTTAACCTCATATTGTAGTGGTAGTAAACTAATTTTTCTAACCGTTCAACCTTTAACCGATTGCGAACCTTTGAGTGTATGAGGTTGAACGTGCTCCAATTTCTTTTACATTGGCTTGTTGATGTTGTTTGACTGAGCACCCTAATTACAATGAAAGTCAATACATTATTGCCCACATCTCGATTGTTCACCATTATCCACCGGTCAGCTGTTCCACCAACCATAAACAAATACATGTAAGATGTAAATAAAGATCAATTCTCCATGATGTACTAATACATATTGAGGTTAAGAAAGCACAAAGATAAAGTATACCTGGGCTCACTCTTCCCACAACGTATTGCAATTTGGAGTCAGAATATGTCTCAGTCCTCATTCTATAATAGTTCATCTACAAAGATAAAGTAACAGATTAACATAACTACTTAAGTAAATTCTATACGTCTTATTGATAAAATCAATAAAGGCCAACCTCTACTTCGGCCTGAAGTCTCTTTTCTGGTGTCCTCGATAAACGACCAATGACTTTTGAAGTGCCTTGAAGCACCTTGTCATCAACATGTGCATTGGCATTGTACATAAATCGAGGGTTGAGGAAATAACCTACATTTGTGTATAGTTAACTAAATGTTAGATATAAAATAACCTAAAGAACAATGTATCAATACAGTTAATCACTCACCAGCTGCATGCAAGTCGTGGTATAATGTGTTGTCCCATCTATGATCAATAAATTTTCACCACTTTGCATATTCTCTGGGAAGGTAATCCTGCAACTCTAATTTGGCACGGTCCATGGCCTTGTACAGATATCACATATCATTCTTCTCATCGCCATCCACCATTCTTAGGACCTTCACAAGGGGTGCGACTACTTTCATGTACCGTGAGACCCTGCCCTAGAATTTGTTGTCTTTCACGATGTGGCAGACATCTAAATAATCCATCTGAGCATCAACATTAGACTTGTCTATGTATTCCCACAGGGCATTGTGGTACATGAAAGTTTTCAGCTCATTCTTATACCTGTGCAAAGAAATGAAATTTGAATCAAATACGGATCATATCTAGAAGGATAAAGTAGAAAGAATTGAGCTCATTCTTATACCTGTGCAAAGATTCCAAAGAAATGAAATTTGAAGTAAATCTGGTTGGCTTTGCACGGATGATATCTTGCCCCTCACTTGCATGCTCCCTGAACATGTCCTAGGGTGGCCATGAATATACTGGGTGGTTTTTTGTGCCCTGTGAATTATCTTCTTCACATGATTTTTCTTCCCTATATCTTCAGGTATCAGATCTAGATAATGTGCTACACATGGGAGCCAATATAAATGCCTGTGCTTCTGCACCAATTTCTTCCCTGCAGCCTTATAACTGACTTCATTATCAGTCACTACTTGCACAATATTGTCCTCTCCAATTTGGTCTACCCAAGGTTGGTAGTATCGGCCGAAACATATCGGTTTCGGCCGGTACCGAAAAGAAACCGGACCTGCTCACTGTAGCAGGTCCGAAACCTAAAAAAAAAAAAAAATCTTTTTTAATGGTTTCGAACGAAACCGTATCGATTTCAGCCGAAACTCACCTGTTTCCATGGATGGCAGTATCAGCTGAAACCGATATGTTTCGGCCGAAACGTATCGGTTTCGGTCGATATCGAAACCGAAACGGGCCTTGTCACTGTAGCAAGTCCAATACAAAAAAAATGATTTTTAATGGTTTCGGACCGAAACCGGACCTGCTCAATACAATTTGTGCCTTTTCTGACTGTTTTGAACCGGTTTCGGCCGAAACCGATACCGAAACCGATACGTATCAGTTTCGGTACCGACTGAAACCGATACTGCCATCCTTGTCTGTTTCGGTCCGAAACTGGACGGTTTCGGCCGAAACCTGACATGTTCACTATATATTTTTGACTTTTTTAATGTTTTGAACTAGTTTCGGTCGAAATCAAAACCGAAACCGGTACGTTTCGGTTTCGGTCCTGGCCGAAACCGGTACCAAAATCGGTACTGCCATTCTTGGGTCTTCCATCTTATCAATCAAATGAAACAAATAATTGGCATTTTTTTCATAATTTGATGCATCTACAGATTTAACAACATTAGACTTCTTCGTGGTACCAGTCTAGCCATCACACATGATGGTGCATCCTCTCTCCATCCATATATGCTTGAAGTTTTCTACCTACTGATGGAGCTCCTCAACTTCTCCCTCAAGGCCACGCCCGTATATGTCTCGACGTGATGGAGCCTTCAAGCCAGGGTCAGTATCTGCTATAGCATCTAGCATAGGTTGGAAATATTCGCTTTCAACTGCATGTGCAGGGACATCTGCATGTAAAAATCATTTTCAGATACTTTTAAATGCATGCCCTGCAACTTCTGCTGATTTTTTTACCCCTCTCAATGCTCCCTTGATTTTAGGCTGTGTAGCACTTGCCTTCTGTGCAGATAGTTGTTTATGGGACCTCCTCTCTGCGGGCTGTACTAGTGTCAGGACGTCATGCAGATCGTGCTACACCAGCTGTACTGGAGTATGTCCCTGAACCTGTCGGTGATTTTCCTTTCTTTCGAGTGTTTTGTTCATGCTCTATTGTTTTAGTCAGCTCTGGATCTGAATCCTCAGTACCTTCCTCATCATTATCATCCCTCCTTCCCCTTCTGCCAGAAATCTCCTCAGCAATTTCAGCCTGATCTTCAGCCCTTTGTTGCATCCTCTCTTTTTTGCCCAGAAGGCACTGTCGCATTTATTCTCGGACCTCTCGGGGACATCTGTCACATTATTTCACCTCTCCTCTTATCCCTGCCAAATGTTGATTTCCTCTAGTAATTCTGTCATGTATCTCCTTATCATAATAATTTCACCTCTCCTCTTATCTCTGTCAAATTGAGATAATTAGACAAAAGTCTCAAATTTAAACAACTAATTAGGGCTTAATTATCAATTTTACTCTAATCACCTTTCATAAAATGTAATTAGCAGCATGCTCTCATCCTAAATTATTCAATGAAGTTTAATTGAGATTCAGTTGACCCTAACTAAACTTAATTAGATAAAAATCTCAAATTTAAATAGCTAATTAGGGCTTAATTATCAATTTTATCCTAATCACCCTTCATAAAATGTAATTAGCAGCATGCTCTCATCCTAAATTATTCAATGAAGTTTAATTAAGCCTCAATTGACTCTAACTAAACTTAATTAGACAAAAGTTTTAAATTTAAATAGTTAATTAGGGCTTAATTATCAATTTCACCCTAATCACCCTTCATAAAATGTAATTAGCATCATGCTCCCATCCTAAATTATTCAACGAAGCTTAATTGAACTTCAATTGACCCAAATTAAATCTAATTAGACAAAAGTCCCAAATTTAAATAGCTAATTATGGCTTAATTATCAATTTTACCCTAATCACCCTTCATAAAATATAAGTAGCAGTATGCTCTCACCCTAAATTTTTCAATGAAGTTTAATTGAGCTTCAATTGACCCTAATTAAACCTAATTAGACAAAAGTCCCAAATTTAAATAGTTAATTAGGGTTTAATTTGGAGTCTTGACATATTTCATGGTTGAAAAGTAATATATTTAAGAGAACCTTACCTACAACAAAAAAAACTATCAAACCAACAAAAAAAATAAAAACTTACAAAATCTATTAGGAATGATAGCCAAGAAAATGCAGCTACACGCTGCGAACTCGAAGAAGCGACAACGAAGGCAACAAACCTTCCTTCTCCCTTACCCTGCAGCAGCAGTCAACAGCTCTCCCTGCCTCCCTTCTCTCGCAGATTTGAGAATTTGAGGGAGAACAGGAAGTGAACTCCCCTTAAGAGGGTAAGGGGAGTTCACGTCCGTTTCGGCCGGACGGTCGAAACGAGTAAGTTTCGGGCAAAATCGGTATCGGTTTCGCTCAAAATCATTAAAAACGTTTTTTTTTTAAGTTTCGGACTTGCTACAGTGAGAAGGCCCGATTTCGTATCGGTGTGGGCCGAAATCGATACGTTTCGGTCGAAACGTATCGGTTTCGGCGGATACTGCCATCTATGTGACCAGGTGCCCAGGGCGATTCTGCAACGTCGCTTGATCCAGCGCAACAACTTGTTTCTCAAATCCTGCTTGCCTGGAAGGACAACCCCAATTTGGAAGCAACATGGCTTGATTATGCAGCTTTCAAACAACATTACTCGTCTTGCAACCTTGAGGACGAGGTTCCTTCTCATGAGGGGGTGGTAGTTGATACGGGTATAATCTTGTAATCAGCTAGATTAAATTCTAATTAGCTGACTGAGAAGAAAATAAGCATAGGAATTGTTCCCGTGGAAAGGGGGTCTGTGGGCGTTTGAGCCAAGGCTGTTATTAGCCGGTAGTGGCGATTAGTCCAGTCCAACGGCACTGACCCGGTCGAGTGGTGTAACCAACTCTGTTGGGAGCCTTGCCGGTGGTGGAGCCCGGGGGGTGAGGAATCCTTCCTCTTCCTCCCATGACCGTTCTGTCTTCTTCTCCTTCTCCCTCTTCTCCCTCTTACACCTCCGATCCTGTTGCAATATCCTCTCCCCCCTTCGTTCCTGTTTCTGTTGCTGCAGGAGTCCTTGGAGCAGCTCCGCCTTCGATCTCCACTTGCAGAAAGAAGGCAGCATTGTCAGCTCTAGCTTCTGATCGGTTTGCGATATCTGAGGGCAGTCCAAGATCTGAACCAGAAGGGTGTGTCAGTGGTCTGATTAGGGGCTTGTAAGGGTGTACTCCATGGCTGCCTGCCGCCCTTTAACCTTTTAGGACTCTCGTGGGCTTTTCTTCATCACCTTGGTGAAATTTTATTTTCTTACGTTGGGCTAACTGATCTTATTTGTCTTGTTATCTATGAATGCATGAACTGTGGTCGTTGGGTCACCTTCTAAAGAAAATTATATCGGGTTGTATACTCACTGCAATTGTTCACCACAGTGAAAAGGTACGAAGGATTAATTAGCTGGACCTGGATTTCAGATCAAATGGAATTATTTTGGGCTTGTGGATTTCAGATCAAATGGAATTATTTTGGGCTAACTGATTTATTATAACAGTAAAAATTACCTTCTCAATCTCTTCCCAACCAGGCCAAGCCAAACCGGGCCACCACTTGGAATAGGTCATATGCCCTTTCCTTGTCAGGTATATTTGTTTTAGTGCTTACCGTACCATTTGATGTGTTAGACTTTGTTGAATGGATATTCATGTGCGTTCTTTGATATGATTCATTTGTTAAGATTAGATCATAAGTTGTCCTATGATTTCATCTCATCAATTAATTATCGCCTCTGTAATACCTGCATTTCTACCGTGATTTATTCTTTTAAAGGAGCAGGAATGTTTACATTTTATTTTCCATTCGTGTTTTATGCCATTTTGCTTGAAGTTAGTGTTATTTCCACCTCTCTTAGTGACCAGCAGCATGTTTTCAGGACAAAAAATTTCCCTACGCACCATGTCAAAAACTTCAATATTTTCAACTCGTTTAAGAAGATATTAGACAGGCGACTTAGCTGTATTTGCTTGCGTGGGCAGAGCATTTCATAAATGGATTCATCTCTGAGAACACTTTATTATGGAGTGAAGGGAGAAGTGAATGGCAGCCATTGTTCACAGTTCTGCAGTCATTTTTTGGAGCTTCTGCTCATGGAACAGATTATTCTGCTTCAGGTGGAAATCTCTTGCATGTCAGCTATACTGCATTTCCATTCAATAGAAGGAAAAAATGTTGATTCAGGCAGTGTCTCAGAGATGTTGTGCTATGGCAGGTGGAGTTAGTGGCTTTAATAAGATTGAAGAAGCCAAACCGACTGAAACAGAAGAGGAGGCTGACGAGAGGCCCACTACTCCTCCTGAAGGAGAACAAGAGTTCACTGATGACGATGGAACAACCTACAAGTGGGATCGTGGTCTTAGAGCATGGGTTCCTCAGGTGAGTTTTTTTGGGTGTCATGCTCTAGGTCTTTCATAGTTCTTTGTGAACCTAAGAACCACTGCTCAACCTAGACTTGTGTTGCATACAATTATATTTCTTAGCTGGATAAGTGCATCGCTATTGTTTAATTATTCAGATGACAATGGAAGTGTGTCATCTTTGTTTTTCTTTGGAAAGCAGTGGTAACTATATTTCTTGCTCACCCTTTTCACAGCTAACCTTGAAAGTTGTTTGTTATGTGTCCTCTCACACTTCATTATGTGTTCTCTCACACCTTTACTTGCTTATTGTCTGCTCTGCATGTTCTGCTTTTTCTCTCTCTTACACTCTCCACTCTCCATTAAAGTGGAAGGTTATTGAATTGGACGTCATGTACTCTTGTACTCAATTTTTTGAAAGTTCTTTGCTGACATTTATCAGTTTCCTTATCATATGCGTTTTCCTTAAAATTTCTTGAGCCACAGAAACATATCTGTCTATTATGTCATGCAAAAGTCTTTGGCTTCTCCATATTGCCCTTTCCTTGCCTGCTTTTCTTATATTTTCCTAGAAGATTTTAGCTTAGGCCTATTATTTGTGTTATTATCTCTTGCAGCTTTGTTTTTGTTATTTTGCTAGTTTCCTTTCCATAATTTTCACTGCAATGCCTCCTTATAAATTTTCTTTATTTGTGCTGCTAGTATCCTTATCATGTTTAGTTTGGTTGTTTAGAAGAGGATTCTCTGACTTATTTTTTATGTCCCTGTATTTCATAGGATGGTACATTCAGTAAAAATGATGAGTATGATTTAGATGAAATGACATTTGCATATGAGGAGGAGATCTTTCCAGCATTAAATGTGCCCGAGGCAACTGCAATTGAGGAAACAAGCGTTTCGACTGAGCATGTGGAGAAAAAATCTGAACAAATTCAAAAGCGCAAGTTGCCAGATAAGCCAACTGAAAAGAAGGTCTTCCCCTCTTATATTTTTCTTCTTTGTGCAGTCAAGTTGGCAGGGTGGTTATTTAATTCTAAATTGGTGTGTGAATGCCTTGGTTACCTTTTTTTTTGAAAGTGGAATGCCTTGGTTACCTTAAGGAGCAAATTCAGTTCACGATTATTATTATGACTTATTTCTCTCTTTTCTCCTTTTTAAAGGAGATTAACATATTCATTTTCGTTTTAAACATTTTCAGTGTTATGTTCTGTGGAACTAATACTTCACTGATATGTCATCAGATAGGTTAATCTCCTTGAAATCTTGTTTAAGGTTATTAGGCAGCCATTTTAACATGAAAAGAAGCTTTTAAAGCAATGCTGTAACTATTGCATGCAATTGTATACATCTTCCCAAACCAATTCCACTTGCCTTGACTGTATTTTGGGATCTTACAGACAGAGTGACCAATCTAAAGTTTATGTCAGATTGTCAGAAGTCAAATTGTTCACTAACATATGATTAGGAATGATTTTACTTGTTTGAACTCATCTATTGGCAGGAAGGAAATAAACCGCCAGATAGTTGGTTTGATTTGAAAGTTAATTCCCATGTATATGTGACCGGGTTGCCTGATGATGTCAATGCAGAAGAAGTAAGTAGATAATCTTAATTATTTTCTGGTTAGACACCATATGTTTTATCTTTTATACTATCCATATTAGCTTTGCATTCCCTACCACCATCTTGTCATTTCAAGTGTAGTATGACCTTTTTAGTCTATCAGATGTCTGTGGAATAAAGTCTCTTCCCATTTATTGAGCCTGTGTATCCAGTCCCTCAAAATGATATAATCTGTATTCATGGTGCAGATAGTAGAAGTTTTCTCCAAATGTGGCATCTTAAAGGAGGTAATGTTTACTTTATAGAATCCCTAATTCTATTTGTCTTTCCTTGTAGGGTTGCATGGTTAGTTTTTTTTGAACTGGAGTTGGACAAGTGCTCTGGCCATGTTTTGTTTCACATGTCAACATTGTGCCTCTGCTTCTTGGACTTATGGTCAAACAGCAATTTTTCACATTAAATATACTAAACTCTCTTTATATGTGGGTGAGGCATGAGATTGAACAATTCATAATCAATTATCTTCTTTTCAAAGTGTTGCATTAGAGACATCTTTATATTTCTGTGTTTGGAAGGTGTCCTAGAACAGGACCACAATTCATTAACAAAAAGAGAACCACAAAGGGCTCCTAAAAGAACATAAACACCACAAAGTCCTTTACCCAGCAGCTACAGGTACCAAAAGAAACATCCCCTGACTCCTTACCCCCTTGCGCCCACAGAACTTCTAGATGACAAACATAGTCCACCTCTGAAGTCTTGAGATGATAATGGAATCCCTGAAATCACTACCATTACAACTAAAAATACCAATCCAACAGAAGCTGCATGCAGCATTTCATAATGATTGCAGAATATCTGAATTCCCCACAAAAAAATTCTATTGTTTCGTTCCTTCCAAATGGCGCAGAGCATGGCAGGCAGAACTACTAACCATGTCTCTTTCCTGTGGGAGAGGGTTATGTTCTTCCCAGACCATGAGTAGGCTTAGCAGGTCCGAATTCCTGAACTGAGTAGCCTCCATAGGTGTGAAGAAGACCTTCCAAATTGTGTCAACAATTCCACAGCTGATGAATAGACGTTGAATGCCCTCCACAGACCACAGCTGCTCCGCAGAAAATGCACTTCCCTACACCATTATCCTTGAACCTGTGGACTTTGTCACCCGTTGATAATCTTCTCCAAGCTATTCTCCATAGCAATATCCTTATCTTTAGTGGCAAATTCTTGTTCCACTAGACATATCTTTATATTGCAATAAAAATTTAAAATCATGTTTCATAGAACAATGTCTAATATTTTTATGCATTTTCTGCTCACATATGCAAGCTATCTTTAATCAGTTCACACTGTTATTGTGGTTTTGTGGATAAAGGATGATATATTATTAAACCTTGTCGTACGTTGGAAGCAATGGCCGCCTAGCAGCTTGTTTTTTTGAAGACTACATCTATGAAGGCTGCAATCTCGTTGCACTCACCATTCTTACTGCACCTTTGTTTTTGGGAAAGTGGATAGTACTATGAATCCATTAAATAAAAAGGAACCAATATGCAACTGTTAAAAGAAAGTATACCAGCCCAAACACTGTCCAAAAGAGTATATACACAGAAATAAACCCCCAACACCCCTTCCCCCCACCCCCCCCCCAAAAAAAAAAAAATACTTTGCCCACTCCCTTTCATCCCCAACCCTGAAGAAACTAGCTGCTCCACTGTTCTGGACTCGCCATGGAAGATGTGAAGATTTCTTTCATCCCAAGGGCCGCATGGTAACCTGAAGCACCAGACATCAAGTATGGTTGTCCCTCTGAAGTCTGAGGTCTCCATGTTCTGCCTCACCTGTTAATCAAGTTCACAGTGTTGGAAGCCGGGAGCCAAGTGAGCCCCATCCTCTGCCACAGGAATCTCACGACAACTTTAGTTCTGGAAAAGAGAAGTATGTGTAGGTCTTTGCCTCGGGCATATGATAACAGCTCTGTATTTTCATAAAATGGCAGTGGGAAACTCATCAACTAAGTAATGGTTTGGGAGTTCATGATTGTTGGCTTTCATTTGCAAGAATCACCCGTACCACAACCAGCAAATAAGCATATGTTCAGATTGTACAAGAAAAAAACTTTTCGAATAGCAGAAGAAATTTAAATTGAAAGGTATTCTCATGGACTGCAGATAATACTTCTCTCAGGACCTCCCACTCTTGGGTCCATTATACTTTGCCACTTCAGCGTTTAAGTTAAATAAAGTCACTTATGAGAAGAACCAGGGCATCATTTCTCACAAGGTAACAATGGTAATACAAGCCCATTATCCTTCCACTTTGTAGTTATACTCATGAGAGTAGTAAGCAAATGGTGGGAAGATTCTATTCTTAAGCTTTATTAAGAAGCTGAAATTGGTCAAACATCATACGAGACTAGGAGTGGAGAGGTGCTTGGATCAGCTGCTGGTGTCAGACAAGAATGTTTTTTTTTGAAAGTGGATAGTACCACATTTGTATTACATGGAAAAATAAAGGGATATACAAGTATAAACAATGTGTTCCCAAAAGATCCCTGTACAACCTACACCTCACACCAAGGTGGTGTGGCACACACTAGCCCCCCAACGAGACAAAAATAGAAGAGTTGTGTGAGTCCACTTTACAGAGGTGCGAAGTCCAATCTCTCACTCAGTCACAAATTAAAGAGACAATTCTATCTGTGACTTTTGCTTCCCTCCTGAAGATTTTGCTGTTCCTTTCTCCCCATAAGGCCCATAGGGCAGCATGGACGATAAGCCACCAAATGAGCTTGTCACCTTTTAGTAGCCATCTTCCATGCCATTCTCCAAGCAGCTGTTGCATTCTCTCCTGAGAATTGAGGACACATTGAATCCTACTCATAACTTGTGTCCATACCTCCTAAGAGAAAGAATAGCCTATGAATAGGTGATCCAGGCTCTCCTCTTCTCCACACAGGCACCAAAGGGTATGGATAGCCGCCAAAAATGAAGCAATACTATCACAAGTCGGCAGCCATCCATGGGAGATCGCCCATATAAGAAGCTTCACTTCGAGGGGACTCTTGGGGGTCCAAATCTGCCGAGCAAAGAGATGATGTACTCTTCCATCAGAGATAAAGCTATATGCTGATTTGACTGAGAAACGTCCATCTTTATCCCACCACCACCACCACCGATCAATTATGCTGGAATATGGAGCATAATCCAATAAGAAGAGGTGGAGCCCCTCCAGCTTATCCATCTCCTTCACCTTGACATTCCTTCTAAATAATGGTGTCCAAGTCCCTCCTGATAACTGTGGCTCAAAAGTTTGAGACACCGAGGCCAAATGTGCAGATGAGATAGCAAAAAACTGCGGAAAGGTGGCCTCGAGGGTATAATTGCCACACCACCTATCTTTCCAAAACAGACATTTCAGTCTGCTATCCACAGGGATTTGGGTGTCAGACAAGAATGTTGCAAAACATTGATGTAATTGATGCGAAGGAGGAATTTGAAGAGCTGGCCAAAGGGGAGAAACATGTTAGGCACCAACTTATTCTTGAGTATAATGGATGGCTTTTAAAGGAGGAGATTAAATGGAAGCAATGTTCAAAGGAGCTTTGGCCTTGAGAAGGTGACAAAAGCACGGAATACTTTAACTCAGTAGGAAGTTCCAGGTAGAGGATTTTGGACGTTGACCACATTCTTGCCAATGGTAAAGCAGTGGATTACAACGGAGCAATTGAAACATTTCATTGACTTTTGCTCAAAGTCATTTATAGAGGAGATTTGGAAGCCTCAGGTGGAGAGCAATACTCTCCCTAAAATTTCTGATGAGGCAGCAGAATGGCATATCAGACCTTTCAGTGAGGAGGAACTTGGATTGTCCAACTTCTGTGTGAATGCCGGCAAGATTCCAAGGGAGTCATTGCTCATGTCTGCTGTTAGGACGTGGAGGAAGTCTATCGTATGAGGAAACTATATCTAGTTTTTTTTAGTGGGTTGGGTTATGTTCTAGCATCTTGCTATGGTAGCAACTGTCTTCCAGTATATCGGGTGTATTCCCATTTTTGGGATTATGTTCTTTTTTTGTTTTAATAAAGTGTGGTCTTTCCACCTTCAAAAAGTAAGTGCAAAGTTTGTCATATTATTTAGTTGGGAACGAGTTTTTCCCTTTTGCGTGTGTATGTAGAGGGGAACAGAAAGGAATCATCATGCGTTTGTCCGAGGTGGCTTCTAGGGCGAACCGTGTGCTTCTCAGAGGTAGCGTTGTTCGCTCGGGGATTCATGAATCATGAGTTGCTTCGAGATGGAGAGTTGCCAGAAATGTGGCTGGGGGTAGGAAGACTCCTCGGCCTGCTAGTTGGGAATGGTTTTGGGGCTCCCCTGCGGTCTGCTCCCATCTGTTTCAGATGAGGGAGAAAGGGGCACATCAGTGCTACTGTAGGTCGTTGGCGTTTAGAGGTGCAAGGGTTGACGGAGTCTTTGCCCTCAAAAGATCGTACGGGGAGGTGGTCCAAGGGAGGATCCAGCCTACGTTGGCAGAAGAAGGGAAACATCGCTGCCTAGGGGTAGGGCCCATTCCTTCAGGCCCATGGTTGGCAGTTTTGGCCGAAATGTATCAGTTTTGGACCTAACCGAT
The DNA here is from genome assembly GCA_022559845.1 of Amorphophallus konjac. NCBI lineage: Eukaryota > Viridiplantae > Streptophyta > Magnoliopsida > Alismatales > Araceae > Amorphophallus > Amorphophallus konjac. Next base: position 315,150,283 of record CM040124.1, read on the forward strand.
TTGAAACCAACTGGCCGAAACCGGACGTCAACTGCAGGCAAAAATAGTATTTTATTTAGTTTCGGGCCGAAATCGAAACCGATACTGTTTCGGTTTCGGACCCGACCGAAACTGAAACCGAAACTGTCATCCTTGTTCAGGCCTTGCTCTTAGTCGGAAAGAGTGGCTTCGGCGGTGTCTATGGTTCTCCCCGATGAGGGAAGGGTGGATGGTTGAGGCTGTGGGAGGTTTCTTGGCAATCGGCTAAAATGCTAATGCCACAGTAGAGGCTGTGGATGTAGGCTTCTTGGCGGCCGGAGGGATTCTTCTTTGTGTGCAGAGGTGGTCAATGGCGAGAGGAACCTTCCCCAACTTGAGGGAGGTCCGTCTCCGCATCTCTCTGCGAGGTTTACCCTCATCCTTTGCGATGAGGGGGGCATCTCTCTCCTGGTGAAGCCATTCACGGCAGTGGAAGAGGGAAGCCTTTGCTTCGCACTGGAAGGCTCCCTTACAGCCATAGACGTCACTGTTTGGGCTCGCAGCTCCGCCGATGTCCCATTGTTGAACCCTGAAAATTTTCAAAAAAAAAAACGCTTTTTGGGCATGTGCTGGAGGGACCCCCCTCCAGTTAACCCAGGCCACTGGAGGGACCCCCGCTCCGGTTAACCCAGGCACTTGGGGACCCCCCAGTCATCCCTCACCAGAGGGACCCCCTCCGTCATCCCCCACTGGGGGGATCCCACCTCCGGTCATCTAGGGACCGGAGGGGCCCTCTCCAGGGTCCCCCAATCAACCTAAATCAGAGGGACCCCCCTTCAGTCACTTGTGTGGGCCCCTACCTATTTTTAAAATAAATAAATAAAATAATAAATGCAGGGGAGGGAGGTAACCGAAGGGACATCCCTCCACCTCACCTCTCTCCATGTGCAAATGGCTTAACCGAAGGGACTTCCCTCCACCTTGTCTTTCTCTTGCGTAGGTAACCGGGGAGGCTCCGTCCTCTACCCAAGCACCGGAGGAACACTCTTCAAGCTATTGATTGCACACCCACCGGAGGGAGGTCCCTCCACCCCAAATCCAAGCAATAAACACACATCCACTGGAGGGAGGTCCCTCCTCTTTACTCCCAACTCATATAAAAGGAGGGGTTGGCCAAGGGTGGAAAGACAGACACAGGACTTTGCATCTCTTGCCCTTGGAGCACTTGGAGATCTTGGCGCAAGAAGCAAGGCAGGCTTGAAGATTTGAAGACTCAGAAGATTTTTGTTGTTTCCAAAAACCCACAAAGGGTATGTTGCATACATGCCCCAACACTGGAGATTTGCTCGTGGTTATAAAAATTTGCTGAAATAATGGAAAAATCATGTAAATTTCAGAAATAGGCAAAGTTCATGGAGAGACCTTGAAAACTATGGGAGAAACCCTATTATGTTCAAAAATTACAGAAATATCTTGTAACTTTGCTAAATTGCAGAAATGTCCTAAAAAATTATGGAAAAATCCAAAAATTTCAGAAATTACATAAAAGTTTTATTGCTGCTCAGAAATTACAGTTTTACCTGGTAACTTGTCACAAATTGCAAATAAACCAAAAAAAAGATTTGAAATTGCAAATAAATCTCAAAATTGTTCGAAATTGTAAATAAACCCAAAAAGGGTTTGGAATTGCAAATATGTTCAAAAAGAGTTTTAAAATTGCATACAAACTCAGAAAGGTTTGAAATTACAAATATGCCCAGAAAGATATAAAATTACAAAAATGCCCCCATGATCTTGGAAATTATATAAATGCTCTCATCTTCTCAAAAGAAGTTGATAATTACAAATGTATCCTCGCCTCGTGCAGAAATGTGCTTCATGGTCACAAACTCAAACTTAATGGTTTGGTCTTGACTAGGAACAAATTCGATGGTCTGATAATGATCGGAAGTCCATCCGATGGTCTGATCGTGGTCATATTAGCGACCCAATGGTCCAATTGGGATGAAATTTAAATCTAACGGTTAGATCTTGACTTAGAGCAAATCCAACAGTTAGATCTCGACCAAATTTAAATCTAACAGTTAGATCTTGACTTGGAGCAAAGCAAATGATCGGATCTTGACCAAATTTAAATCTAACGGTTAGATCTTGACCTGGAGCAAATCCAAAAATCAGATCTTGATCGGATTCAAGTTCAACGGTCTGATCGTGATGCAACTCAAACCTAATAGTCGTATCTTGACCAGGAACAAATCCGATGGTCGGATCATGACCGAAAATCAATCTGACGGTCCGATGGTGATCTTGATGATCCAACGGTTTGATCATGATGAAGTTAAAATCCAAGATTTGATCCAACCCAGAACAATTTTGATGGCTCGATCTCGATTGGAAACATAATCTGATGGACCGATCGTGTCTAGGTTACAAAATTTAATAGTACGTGTAGATGCAAGATAAACCTTGGTGCCCCCAAGAGGTGTTGTACCTAGAGCGGAGGTGGGATTTTGTCCTTGTAAAAATGTCCTCTTGGGTTAAGAGGTGAAGACCAACCTTATAAACACTCGGTTGCTTTTTCAATATCCAATGTGGGACTAATCTTGTGACCCTAGGTCCCACTACATTACCTCCCCTTGAGAAGGCAAGTGAGTGCGAGTTTAGGGTTCCCACAGACGGCGCCATTGTGTAGATGCGAGATAAACTTTGGTGCCCCCAAGAGGTATTGTCCCCAGAGCGGAGGTGGGGTTTTGTCCTTGTAAAAGGGCCTTCTTGGGTTGAGAGGTGAAGACCAACCTTATAAGTACTTGGTTACTTTCTCAACATCTAATGTGGGACTAATCTTGTGACCCTAGGTCTCACTACAGTCCGATTGCAAAGAAAAGCAAATAGGATGGTATGATCTTGACCAGATATAAAATCCAATGGTCTAATCATAACTGAATGTGGATCCAATGGTGGATTTATGACTGAAGGTAAATCAAATGACACGATCATACAATCGGGGTTTCATGTACTATGTATAATTAATCCAAGGAATGATCTGGGTTTTATGACCGTGCCACCTCTGGGTTCTACAAATCCGGAAGTGGCACCTCCTGGTCTGGGAGACCCGGAGGTGCCCACCTCCGGTTGTGCAGCCCAGGGAGGGACCACCCCGGGTCTCTCTCTCCCTCTCTCCTTTGTTGTACACTACAAAAAAAAAGAAAAAAAGAACAACAACAACAACCAGGAGGGAGGCCCTGGGTCTGCAAACCCAGGGGAACCCCCTCTGCCTTCTTGATGCGCTCTCTCCCTAAAGCAAAAAAAGAAAAGAAGGGGGAAGGCGAAAGGACAAGAAGAACTAGGAGGTTTCACCTCCGTATTCCATCCTCCATCTATTAATAGGAGGCTACACACACCTTCGAGGAAGATAACGCAAGGAGCTTCACACACCTTCGAGGAAGATAACGCAAGGAGCTTCACACACCTTGGAGGAAGCCTGCGCAAGGGAGCCTTGGCGAGCTTGAAGTTTCTTAAAGAACTTGAATTTCTTGAAGATCTTAGAGGATCTCATAAGCGTCCATCAAGGAGCAAGGTGCTGAAGACTCATGCTTTCTTTGAAAGACATAAGGCATGAAGTTTGAAGCTTGAAGTTTGAAACCCAAGGAGGGGTCGCTCAAGGTCTCTCCTGCTTGTGTATGCATAAAAGAAATTAAACAAAAATGAGATATTACATGCTCGTATCATCATAGGACAATGATGCATATACCCTCATGTTGGGTGTATGATGCGGGACGGTGTATGTAAACGAACCCGACTAGGCGACTAATGAGAGCAGCAAACTCGCTACAATAGGTCGACAAATAATCCGATGAGTACTCAAAACACCAAGAGATGAAATACGTGAAATAACAGTAGCTATGCTCAAAGAAACCGTCCCTCGCAGCGAGAAATGTCGAACCGTATGGTAGACAGGTCTACCACGGCCTAGGTTATCAATCACGCACAGGCAACGTACTCAAATTGATGCTCTCCGGGTTAGGGTAAACACTCACAAACTCACACACCGGTAGCAATATAATTTAATGGGCTAGGCAACCTAACTCACGCACGGTGGCAAATTTGATGTAAATACTAGATAAGCAAATTGAGTGAGCGAATTTTCAACACTAACCGACTCGTTGAATAGCGAGGCACACGACGACGTCCCCACGGTCTTGGCAATAGCTTCCCAATGCCAATGTCGAACTGAGCCTGCACTGAACTGATTTGCTGGACCTTCTATTGGGTATTCCATTTTCTTTTTTTGGTCCCTTTTTTGCTTCTTTTTTATTGCTGCTCCTTCCCCCTTTTTTTCTGTTTCTTTTTTTTTCAAACCCTGTTTCTACTACAGGGCCAGAGGAGAAAGAGAGAGAGGGAGGGATGTGTGTGTGAGAGAGATAGAGTAGAGCGCGATGGCAACGAGAGAGCAGGGGTCACCGACGGGCAAACCCGGACGCCAGTGGGGACCTTGGCGGCCAACGACGTCGACGGTGGCGGGTTCAATGGCGACGCTGGTGGTGGCGGTGTTGGCATGGGGCAGGGGAAGAGGGCGACGGAGGGCGTGCTAGGGCGTAGGTTAGCCGGCTGGGCGGTGGCAACGACAGAGGATGGCGATGGTGGCGGTAGATTGGAGTGAGACCGATGATGGGGTGGAGCAGGTGGTGAGACGGCGGTTGTGGTTAGCTGTTCGCGACGGTGGGAAGCAGGGGCCGTCAGCAGCTCCCCTTTTGCGAGGGCGGCGAGGTGCTTGATGCCGTAGCTACTTTGCCGACGTCGGGGAAGGGGAAGGCCGCCAGTGACCTTCCTTGGACGGCGACGAACTGTGAGGGAGGAGGAAGAGGGGTTCGTTGGTGGAGAGAATAGAGGAGGAAAAAGGGGAAGGGGGGGCACGATCCAAACAGGGAGGAGGAGGTGAGTGCGACGGTGGAGAGGAAAGGAGGAAGAAGAAGAAGAAGGGAGAAGAGGGAGATCGGAGAGGAGGGGCTTCACACCTCGAGGCTTTGCGCCTCACCTAGGTCCCTTCACGGGACAACGAAGACGGCGGTAATCTCAAAACTCCAACTTCTTCATTAACCCTAAAACATGGGATTGCAACATTATTTATAGAGGAAGCAAACCTTAATGCTCTTCTCTCATGCCTAAAGACCAAAAACCCTTGGGACCTAAAATAATGCAAAAATCACACCCTAAAATAAAAAATAAATAAAAAGGCTTCAAATGGGCCCTTAATAGGCCTCTCTATCAAATGAACGGTCAACTAATCAAAAAGAAATACATCATTATAATAATGGATCATCATCAAGTCAGAGAGATGCTGATGTCGCTGCTGACGGCTTCCGACGGCGGTAAACGCTGGTCGGGTCGAACCGGATCTGCGCTCCGGTGTCCTCACCACTTCTCCCCTCCTAGGAGGAACTCGACCCCGTTGAGTAAGGGTCCTAGTCGCTTTGGTACCGCTCCAAGAGGTCGGGGTCGATCTGCTGTAGCTCCTCGCGTGTGACCCACGCGTCCTCAGTAGGTGGCCGACCTCTCCAACGAATCAAGTGGCGCTGAAAAGCTCTGCCCCGTGAAGTAACAATCTACTCATCTAGTATCTGGTCAATCTGTTCATGCCGTGTCGTAACTAAAGGTGCTGGTGGGCACTCAAGGGTGGGGTCACTCACAACGGGGGGAGAAGGCTCGAAAGGATCACTGGAAATCACTGCTGGGTCTTGATAAGTCACCAGATCTAAGACGTTAAATGTGGAACTAATACTATAGTATGGTGGTAGATCTACAACTTACGCATTAGGCCCGACACGCTTCAACACTTTGAATGGACCGGCTCCCCGAGCTTGTAGCTTCTTCACGGTTCCCGAGAGAAACCGTTCAGGTCTGACCCTGATCATCACGTAATCACGCTCTTGGAACTCCTGTAATCGATGGTGTGCATCTCTCGACTTCTTGTAGCTTGCATTGCTGATCTCAATGTGATGGCAGATGCTATCATGCAGACTCCTAATATACTGAGCTAGCGACTCAGCTGACTCTGAAACACGGGCCTGACGGGGCATATGGACAAGATCTATGGGCCTCCTAGGTCTATAGCCAGTAACTATCTCAAAGGGACTCATGCTAATAGACCTGTTGATGGAGTTGTTGTATGCAAACTTTGCTAAAGGTAAGATCAGATCCCAACCTCGCTTATGCTCTCCAACTAGATATCGCAAAAGGTCATCCAGACTCCTATTAATTGCCTCAGTTTGCCCATCGGTTTGGGGGTGATAAGTTGTGGAGCACTTGAGTTTGGTGCCCATTAGGTGCCATAGGGTCTTCTAAAAATAGCTCGCAAATCGCACATCATTGTCCGAAACAATACTCTTGGGTAGCCCATGCAAATGAACAATCTCAGTTAGAAAGAGACGGGCTATCTTCGATGCATCGGATGTCCTAGCATAGGGAATGAAGTGAGCCATCTTGGAGAACCTATCGACTACCACTATGATGGAATCATGCCGACGGACCGTACGCGACAACCCTAGGACAAAATTCATGCTAACATCTTGCCATGGACGATCTGGCACAGGGAGGGGAGTGTACAAACCGTTATTCTGCTTTCGCTACTTAGCCATAGCGCAAGTGCGGCACTGGGCCACGATGTGGGCCACATTGCGCTTCAGGCTGGGCCAAAAGAATTGGTACTCCACCAACTCAATAGTCTTGTTCCTGCCAGAGTGGCCGACGAGACCTCCTGCATGAAACCTCCCAAATCAAAAACTTGCAGACAGAAGTCCGTGAGACACACAACCTATCCCCACGAAAAAGATAACCCTCCTGAAGGATGTAATCACAGTACTCTCTAGAGGGTCCTGACTGGAGTGCTGCGTGGATCAGACCAAAATTTGGACAATTGGGGTACTCCTCTCGGAGCCTCAAACCCGGTGACCTCTATGTGGACAACAGATAAAAGCAAGGATCGATAGCTCAGCATGTTTGCCACACGATTCTCCACACCCGCCTGATGCCTGAGGACGAATGTGTAGGCCTGAAGGTACTCTGCCCAACGACTGTGTTGGGGGTTGAGCTTCTTCTGAACATGGAGAAATCTGAGGGCCTCATGGTCCGAATACAAGACAAACTCCTCAAGGCCTGCACTATCGCATAAAACTCTTTGTCATAGGTGGAGTACTTTAGCTTTGCATCATTCAATTTCTCGCTGAAGTAAGCAATAAGGTGGCCCTCCTGACTCAACACTCCACCTATGCCGACACCAGAAGCATCACATGAGACCTCAAATGCCCTTGAAAAATCCAACAGTCGAAGTATAGGTGCCCGAGTCATCCGCTCTTTGATGTCACGAAAGGCCGAAGCAGCGGCCTTCGTCCAAACAAAGGCTCCCTTCCGAATACAGTAAGTAATCGGAGCCGCAACAGTGTTGAACCCGCGTATGAATCGTCGGTAGAAAGTGGTCAAGCCATGGAAGCTGCACACATCATGGATAGTTTGTGGCTCAGGCCACTCTACGATCGCCTTGACCTTCTCCAGGTCAGTGGAGACACCCTCACGAGAAATGATGAACCCCAAGAAAGTAATATGATCGGTCATGAAGGCACACTTCTTGAGGTTGCCATATAAACTCTCACGCCGAAGGGTGAGACACACCTGGCGTAGGTGGCCCATATGATCATCCCTAGTGCGGCTGTAGATAAGAATGCCATCAAAATATACTACCAGGAACACCCCAATGAATTGTCGCAACACTTGGGTCATCAGCCACATGAAAGTACTAAGGGCGTTGGACAGCCCGAAAGGTATGACCAACCACTCATAAAGCCCGTCCTTCGTCTTGAAGGCCGTCTTCCATTCATCCCCAGGTCGGATCATGACCTGATGATAGCCACTCTTCATATTGATCTTTGAGAACACTGTGGCTCCCGCCATCATATCTAACATGTCATCCAAACGGGGAATGGGAAAACGATACTTCACCGTGATGCGATTAATCACACGACTATTCACGCATATTCTCCAAGTACCATCTTTCTTTGGAGCTAATAGTGCAGGAACAGTGCAGGGGCTCATGCTCTCTCTCACGGAGCCCCTCCCCGGATACTCCTCAACCTGCATTTGTAGCTCAACATGTTCAGTCGGGTTCATGGGATAGTGTGGCAGGTTGGGTAACGTGGACCCCAAATCAAATTAATGGCATGCTGGATATCACACATAGGTGGCAATCCATCGGGATGGTCCTCAGGAAAGATATTTGCAAACTCGTGGAGGAGTGAGGCAACCTCAACGGGGTGCTCGCACGGTGCCTCCTCAGCGACCACCTTTGTAACCTCTCTCCCCCCTAAGGCATAGACGGTATCACACTGGGGAAGCTCCCGCTCAACTCCTGAGCGGTGATTAGCTGTAAGGTCATGGAAGCTGCGGGACCTAAGATAGTAGCACGAGGTGTAGGGGTGCTACTAGACGGGGAAACTTTGGGGTTGGGAGTGGTGCCATGCTGCGTAGTATTGGGTACAATAGTGGTGCGTGACTTTGATGTGCCAGCAACAGTCGTGGCACTAGGCGAAGTGCCCTCTTGCGGAATAGTAGAAGCTCATGGTCGAGAGGGATGTATGGTGATGCTCTGGCCGCCAAGCTCAAAGACAAAAGTGTTGGATTGACCATAGAGAGTTACGTCCACGTCAAATATCTATGGCTTGTCTAAGATAATACTCCCGACCTTCATAGGCAAGACATCGCACCAAATCTAGTCCTCATATGGGTGAAAATGTATCAGTACGAGACATCTCGACCGAACGGGAATGGAAGCCGCGTCCACCCAGGACACATGGTAAGGGCGAGGGTGATCCACATGCGTAAATCCAAGGCGCGTGACTGTACCAGTGGAGATCGCATTAATGCAACTCCTATCAATGATGACTTTGCATACCTTACCATCTAGATGGCTATAGGCGTGGAAAATCGCAGTACGACACCAGTTGTCGCTCTCTTTCGGCTGGGTCAGAATGCAGCGAATGACCCCAAGCATGTCATCACCTGGTACGTCGCAATCGCCTGGATATCGCCGATTGCTCCCTCCTCTGACTGGAACTCATCAACCATGTCAACCCCAACCTCATAACTCACAGTGGAGGATCCACCTGATTAGCACTCTCAATGGCTATGGCCCTCGTAGGGCAAGAGGAGGCATAGTGACCAAGGCCCTGACATCGATAGCAGCGGTTACGGGAACTGCTGTCCTGAGGCAAATCTCCCATCATGGGGGCTTTTCCCTTCTCATCTGGCTTGATAGGTGGCGCACTAATTTGAGGACGAGTGGGAGGGGTAAGTAAGGCCGGCACAGACTCTCTCGTGGGAAAAGGGTGAGCACGAGAGGGTACATCTGGGGCGAGGGGCCTCGGGGAGTCTGAAGGTAGGGCTTCCCTGGGTTGGCACGAGTACAACACGTTGCTCGAAGGGGCGCTGATGTGTGGGTCTCGCTTGAGGGAGAGTCCCTTTTCAACTCGAACTGCTCTATCTCACGTATGACCTGGTAGGCATGATCAATGGTCATCACACGTTGATGGAACAATTCCTGCTGATTAACCCGACGAAATCCCCTCCGAAACCGGGAAAGGGTCAACATGCCCTCCTCGCGAGCTCCACCAAGGTTGTCAGTATCGGTTTCGGACTCGGTTTCGGCCGAGTCCGAAACTGAAACCGGGTCCGAAACCGAAACCACTCGATTTCGGTTTCGGTTCGGCCGAAACCGGCCGAAACATAGTAAAAAGGTTATAAAAAATCAAAACATATGTAAAAAAGCAGAAAAAATTCAGAAAAATATAAATAATCACATAAAAAAATAAAAAATTCATTACACATGCATTGTAAAGAAATTGGATTAAGTGCATTACACAAGAAGACTAATGGGTTCAAGCATTGAAGTTATTTAACAAATATTGAGTACATATTAAACATGAAATATGTTCAAACTGTACAATAAACGTGATCCTTACCTAAATGATGATGCACTAATATGGATAATAACTAGAAGAACCTTCTCCCTCATCGTCTGGCTTTTCATGTTCATACCCATAAGAAGGTTGCATGTATGGTCTATATTCACTATAACCAAACAATGAGGTAGCCAAGTCCTGGATCCCTCTTGGAGTGTTTGGTTGGCTTGATTGGAATCCAGTATCAGCATAAGAATCTTGAGGAAGAGAAGAGGAACTGGTCGGATATGGATGGAACTGAAATGCTAGTTCATGACCCCACCCATAAATGGCTGCCTCCTGTTGGCCACCTCCATAACCTGATGGATGTCCATATTGACTCTGTGAATCATGTCCTCGCTCACCCTGACTGTATCCTCTGCTTGTGTCTGCGTGGAAGGAGGGAGGACCACCAGCACCGCCAATAGTAGCACCTACAGCTACACTGGGATCATCATCATCATCATCATCATCATCACCAGCATCATCATCACCATCAGAAACCAGTCGCCTTTTGGTCTTTGGGGATGTTTTTTTTATATTTTGGTGTGATCTCTTTAGCCACCCTTGACATAAATCCTCCTGCCCTTGGCGTGTGTCTCACATAAATCTGCTTCAACTGCTCAATTGCCGGGTCCTCTCGAGCAGCAGCACTTGTCCTCTCAGTTAGCCCATGCACTGATGTACTTCTTCTTAAGGATGCAGGTGGCTTGCCCATTCTAGGAGTGACTGGCCTGCTATCTGAGTCTGAGTGTCTAGCAGGCTAAAAATCATGCTGCTTCTCAGTGTCATCAACAACCCCAGGTGGGTCCCTTCTCTGGTGCGCATGAGTATCTCTGGCCCTCTTTGTTTTTCTTCTGAATTCGGGATCTCTTGCCTCATCTTTATCTAGTATGCCCTCTACCCATGTTGTATCATCAATATCAAAAACGGGCTCATCAACTTGCACTCGTGTCTCCACCCAAGACTACAAGCGATTATCATCATCAAATAAGGCATCCATATCAATTTCTGCAGTGGCACCTTCAGCGACGCGTTTGTCCCGCAGCTGTTGTCTCAACTTCATATTTTTTATTCTCAACCTCATATTGTAGTGGCAGGAAACTAATTTGTCTAACCGTTCAGTTTTTAGCCGATTGCGAACCTTTGGGTGTATAAGGCTGAACGTGCTCCAATTTCTTTCACATTAGCTTGCTGATGTGGTTTGACTCAACACCCTGATTGCAATGAAAGCCAATGCAGAACTGCCCAAATCTCTATTATTCACCATTACCCACCAGTCAGCTGTTCTACCAACCATAAACAATAAATATAAGTTGTAAATAAAAATCAATTCTCCATGATATAATTGCAAAGAAAGCACAAAGATAACCTCATACCTGGGCTCACTCTTCTACTGCGTATTGCAATTGGGAGTCAGAATACGTCCCAGTCCTCATTCTATAGTAGGTCATCTACAAAAATAACTACTTAAGTAAATTCTATACCTCTTATTCATGAAATCAAAAAGGCCAACCTCTACTTCCGCCCGAAGCCTCTTTTCTGGTGTCCTCGATAAATGACCAATGACTTTTAAAGTCCCTTGGAGCACCTCGCCATCAACATGTGCATTGGCATCGTACATAAATCGGGGGTTGAGGAAATAACCTGTATTTGTGTATAATTTTCTAAATGTTACATATAAAATAACCTAAACAATAATGTATCAATACAAATAATCACTCACCAGCTGCATGCAAGTCGTGGTGTAATGTGGTGTCCCATCTATGATCAATAATTTTCCACCACTTTGCATATTCTTTGGGAAGAGATTCCTGCAACTCCATTTTGGCACGGTCCATGGCCTCATACAAATATCACATATCATTCTTCTCATCGCCATCCACCATTCTTAGGACCTTCACGAGGGAGGTGACTACTTTCATGTATCGTGAGACTCTGTCCCAGAATTTGTTGTCGTCCACGATGTGAGAGACATCCAAATATTCCATCTGAGCATCAACATTAGACTTGTCGATGTGTTCCCGCAGGGTATTGTGGTACATGAAAGCTTTCAGCTCATTCTTATACCTGTGCAAAGAAATGAAATTTGAATCAAATACGGATCATAACTATAAGGATAAAGAAGTAAGAATTGAGTTCAATCTTATACCTGTGCAAAGACTCCAAAGAAATGAAATTTGAAGCAAATCTGATTGGCTCTGCACGGATGATATCTCGCCCCCCACTTGCATGCTCCCTGAACATGTTCAATATCCTAGGATGGCCATAAATATACTGGGTAATCCTTTGTGCCCTTTCAACTGTCTTTTTCACATGATTGTCCTTCCCAATGTCTTCCAGAATCAAATCTCGACAATGTGCAGCACATGGGAGCCAGTATAAGTGACTGTGCTTCTGCATCAATTTCTTCCCTGCAGCCTTATAACTAGCTTCATTATCAGTCACTACTTGGACAACATTGTCCTCTCCAATTTGGTCTACCATGTTATCCATCAAATGAAACAAATAATCGGCATTTTTTTCATAGTTTGATGCATCTACAGATTTTACAAATACTGTACTTTCGATGCAATAGACCAAAAAATTAATTATGGACTTCTTCGTGGTACCAGTCCAGCCATCACACATAATAGTGCATCCTCTCTCCATCCATATATGCTTGAACCTTTCAACCCAGTCATGGAGCTCTTCAACCTCTCCCTCAAGGCCACGTCCGTATATGTCTCGATGTGATGGGGCCTTCAAGTCATAGTTGTCAAGGCGACCCAAGGCGTTCACGGGGTCCCTAAGCGCTTAGGCGACAAAGGCGTCCGCTTAGACGTCGTCTAGGCGACACTTCGGCCACTAATTAAAAAATCTAAGATATATATCCTCCAATATATAAATCAAGAATAAAAAATATGAAAAATACAAAAAAAATAAATTACATGAAGAAATTGCTGTAATTAAATTATGTGACAATTATAGAAAACTAAATTGTATCAAAAAATTATAAAAAATTCAGAAGTAAATGGAAAAGATTCAAAAGTAAATGTAAAAAATTCAGAAAAATTACAAAAGAATATAATAACATCAAGAAAATTATAAAAAAGAAAGAGTTAAATGTACATAACCAGGTCGGATCTGGTTCGGACGGGTCACGGTTGGCCCGCCTTGGCGACCGCCCAGCTCGCCTTTTCCAGTGTCAACAAGGCGCTGCAGCGCCTATCCATTTCAAGAGCGCCTGGGCACCTAGGCGACGTCTAGGCGCCCGCCTTGACAACTATGCTTCAAGCCAGGGACAGCATCTGCTATGACATCTAGCATAGGTTGGAAATATTCGCTTTCAGCTGCATGTGCAGGGACACCCGCATGAAAAAACCATTTGTAGATACTTTTAAATGCATGTCTTGCAACTTCTGCTGATTTTTTTACCCCTCTCAATGTAGACTTGATTTTAGGTTGTGTAGAATGGGGCCTTCTGTGGAGATAGATGTCCATGGGGCCTGTTCTCTGCGTCTGTGGGGCAGCACCAATGTCAGGACGTCGTGCAGTTGTACTTTCGTAGGTCCCTGAACCCATGGGTGTCTTCCCTTTCCTTCGAGCGGCTTGTTCACGCTCCCTTGCTTCAGTAAGCTCTGGATCTGAATCCTCAGTGCCTTCCTCATCATCATCCCCCCTAACCCTTCTGCCAGAAATCTGCTCAGTAATTTCAGCCTCATCGTCAGCCCTTTGTTACATCCTCTCCTTTTTGCCCAGAAGGCACTGGCGCATCTCTTCTCGCACCTCTCGGAGACAGTGGTCACATTGTTTCACCTCTCCTCTTACCCCTGCCAAATGTTGCTTTCATCTGGTAATTCCGCCATGTATCTCCCTACCACAGTAATTGCATTTCACCTTTCTTTTCTTAACATCAACTAAGGACAGGTGGGCCCAGCCCGGATCCTCCTGCCCTTGCTGCTCCTGTGTGTGTTGACGTCTAGGCATGATACTGCATTATGACAGTCAAAGAAAATCTCTCGTAAGTACAATGAAAAAAAGGCAATTCAACATGATAGACCTCCAAATTATTGAATGAAGCTTAATTGAGCTTCAATTGTGGTTAAGAAAGCCGAATTAGACGAAAGTCCCAAGTTTGATGAACTAATTAGGGCTTAATTACCAACTAACCCTTAATCACCCTTCATAAAAATAAAATCCCAGCACGATCCCACCCCAATTTCGTCAATGAAACTTAATTAATCTTCAATTGTGGCTAAGAAAACCGAATTAGACGAAAGTCCCAATTTTGATTAACTAATTAGGGCTTAATTACCAATTAATCCTTAATCACCATTCATAAAAATAAAATCCCAGCATGATCCCACCCCAACTTCATCAATTAAACTTAATTAACATTCAATTGTGGCTAAGAAAGCCGAATTAGACGAAAGTCTCATTTTTTATGAACTAATTAGGACTTAATTACCAATTAACCCTTAATCACCCTTCATAAAAATAAAATCCCATCATGATCCCACCCCAAATTCATCAATTAAACTTAATTAACCTTCAATTGTGGCTAAGAAAGTTGAATTAGACGAAAACCCCAATTTTTATGAATGAATTAGGGCGTAAATAATAATGAATCTAATTTTAAGTATCTAATTAGGGTTTATTTTAAAATCTGAACTAATTAGGGCTGCACAAATTAAGGTACAAAAAAAAAATATTTACAACCCAATGAAGTGCACAGCAGCAGAGAGTGGGCAGTCCGACGATCCGGCGGTGGCAGACTGGCAGCAGGGCGGTTCGGCCCGGCGCTGGCAGTAACAGCAGCAGCTGCTGCAGCAAGAGCAACAACAGCAGCAACAGGGCGGCGGCTGGGGGCCTGGGGCAGCCGGGCAGGGCGGCGGCTACGGCAGCAGCAGCAGGCAACAGCAGCAGCACCAGCAGGCCAGCAACAGCGGCAACAGGCCAGCAGCAGCGGCAGTAGCAGCAGGCCAGCGCAGGGGGGGGGGAGGGTTTCGACTCGGCTGGGTAGTGAGTTTCGGGGGGGGGGGACAGCAAGTGAACTCCTTTTAGGGAGTTCACGTGAGTTTCGGTCGAAACCGGACGGTTTCGGGCCGAAACGTGTATCGGTTTCGCCCGAAACCGATACACCTATTATGTTTCGGGTTGCTACAGTGACGAGGGCTTTTTTCGTATCGGTTTTGGCCGAAACCGATACGTTTCGGCCGAAACTGCCAACCGTGCTTCTGGCGGCATTCCTAGTATTGAGGTATATTGCATCCATAGCCAAATTTGGATCACTTGGTCCGAGAGGTTCATTTAAAATGGCAGGGTTGCCCGTTGACTCCATGGGCTCTCTGCCAAAGGCATAGCAGGTATAAATCTTCATGTTGGCGCCTGCTTGCGTCATTTGTACCACCCTCCGCCTTTTTGGCGGCTGAACTCTGGGGCGGGTAGGTGCCCCCAATCTATCAAAGACAGAAGACCGTGGTGGCATGGTCTGTGCCAGCCTATCGAAGACTGAAACTCGCGCTGGTGGCTCTTGGGCGCGAGTGGTTCTCTTAACTCGAACAGGGTCCGAGCCTTGAAGTGCGACATTGGGTTTGCGATAAACCCCTTTCCCTTTTTGCCCTGCGAGCGCAGGGGTTTGACATCTGAGGATGTCGTAGCTGGCTGGGCTTGCATCTGCCCGGGCTTGGTGACCCTAGCTTGTTTGATCACACGGGCCTCTTGTTTGGTGACCCAAATTTGTTTCATCTTGCGGGGATGCTGTTTAGCTAGCTTGCCCCCGTTAGAAGGGCTGGAGTTCCTTTTATAGTTCGGGGCATCCTCGCGTACCTCGCGGAGGAGCGAAAAACGATTGGAAGTCGGTATAGCCGGGACCTGCTTGACTCGCGGCGTGATTGGCCCGCCGCCGTTAAGGAGTACGCGGAGATCGCCAATCACAAAGGTCTTGCCAGACCTAGAAGTCGCCGCTGTCGGCTTCCTGTTCTGACAGGCACGGTGTTGACCCCATTTGGCGGGGACAACACTGACCGAGATGACATGGACCGAGAAGACTCGGCCCTGAGCAGGATGAGGGTTGATGCCCCTAGTGGTGACAGGTGCTGGTGCAGCGGACGTAACCGAAGCTGCCTGGGTGGTCGGGACCACTCCCAAGAAAAAGGGAGACCCGACTACAGCAGGGAAGTCCCCGAACACGATCAGGGTAGCCAGATATCTGTATCTGGCTTGGGCACTGACGACAAGAGGACCATACGTGACAGCCGCCATTTGAGCTCAAAGAAGATTTGAAATTTGATTTTGCGACTTGGTGCCTCGTTTCTTCCCACTCCTCTCCTGCATGGATGATGAAAGGATGTGAAGGCTTTTATAAGGGCATTAGTAATCCTTAGCAGTAAAATGAAAGGCAGGAAAAGTCCCACCGGGCGTGCCAGTCTGTTTACACACGGAATTTTCGGCGCCCGATTTGGCGGGCAAATGTGCGTATCGTTATTTATTTTTGGCACATATTAATTCCGCGCTTTTGGTTTTATCAGACAAATAGGGTTCGTGTACTGGACCTTTCCCCACCGAATGGAGTCGGTTTTAATTTACATCGGACAAGTCCGAATACCCTTGATTAAAACTGCTAAAGATCCTTTCTTGCCCTCATGACCCGTACCCCTGAGGGAGAAGCCTTGACAATGTTCACCCACGCGGGGGTGTGACTGCGGCTTCCTACGATTTTTTCACATTTTTGAAGATTTCTTTTGCGGGCATATGCGCAATTATAAAAAAGTTAGGGGTAGAAACACAATTTCTGAAATTCAGTTTTAAGAGGAAGTTTTTTATTAGTGGCAAGTATCCCTTAGGAACAACAAAATTCTTCCTCTTCCCTTTTTTACGTTTTTTCTCCAAGTGTTTTGTTGAAGCCGGGGTACTTTTGTACAGTTTTGAGGAAATGCGGGGTCAAAATGCAATTTCGAGGCCATGCGGGGGCCGTTGCATGATCTTGACCGAAAATAAGTTAAGAGACCCTATTATTCCACAATTTGCATAACTTGGATACAATATATCTCCATGAAATATCAATATAATGGTCTTCATACAGCCCGGGGGCATTTTTGTCAATACATGCCCAAAAAAGGGCATTTCCTTTGTAAACAGAAATTTCAAAAAGCCAAAAAGGCTTGGGGAAGGAAAGGGGCGCACCCTTCTCCTTCTTTGCTTCTCTTGCTGCTGACTCCGTCTTCTCTCTTGCTTCTTGTTGCCTCCTTGTGTGTGTTCCTCCTCTATTCCTTGCTCTTGCCACCCTTTTATAGGGCTACCAAGTGGAGCGGAGGTGGTGTAGCTCCGGTGGATAGAAGCTCCTCCGGTGGAAGGTGAAGAGGTAAGCTCGTAACCCCCTCCTCCCCTTTCTCTGTTTTTGTTTGTTCTTTTTTTTTTTTTTCTGGGTGGAGGCGCGCGCAAGGGGGATCGGAGGACCCCCTCCGGCTGCTGCAGGCACCAGAGGGGGGGTGCCTCCGGTCCTACACATACCAGAGGCCCGCTCCGGTGGCTGCAGCACCAGAGGGGGGGTCCCTCCGGCTGCTGCGCAGACCGGAGGCACCCCCTCCGGTTGCTACGCAGACCGGTGGAGGCCCTCCAGGCCTGCACCCACCGGAGGCCCACCCCCCTCCGGTCTCATGCACCGGAGGGGGGTCTCTCCAGTCTGGCCATCCGGAGGAACCCCCCCCCCCTCCGGTCTGCTCCCAGCTGCGAGAGAGAGAAAAGGGGTGGAGGGGGGGGTGGTTTTTTGGCCATTTTGACTTCAAAGTCTATAAAAGGCCATGGTACTTGAGAAAAAAACCATTTTTTTTACTGCTGGTGGGACAGAACTGCAGCACGTGGAGTCTCCTTTGGCCGCTTCTAGGCTTCATTTTGTCGGGAGAATAATCCCGTTGACCATCATGCGGATCGGGGAGATCCGAAATAACTGATTGTGTTTAATCATCCACGTGGGTAAGCGAGGTTGCTGCCCTACGGGATTCTTTTTGATGAATCTTTTCGTGCATAAAGCACGTATTACATTGCATGGAACCTTAATTCCAAGGCCGCTTGTGAACCATTGTATTTTTGCCTTTTCTGAAAATTTTTGAAATAATCAGAAATTAATTTTGAATGATTTTGGGTCCAACAGTGTCACACCATCTTGGTGTGGAGAATTTTGTATAGGGATCTTTTGGGAGCACTTTGATTATACTTGTATATCCCGCCTTTTTACTTTAATACAACTCTGGTATCAACCACTTTCAAAAAAAGAAATGTAGAGGGGGAGGGGAGTCGATAGTACCACAATTTCATTAGAGGATGAAACAAATGGGGATGTACAAATCTCTCATCTATGAGCTGTCAAAAGTCCCCTAGTGAAAAAACAGCAGAGTAAACCCCATCAAGGGACACCTGAACGCCCAACAAGCCCAAAACATGAGTGTTCGACTCCTACATTACCTAAGTTTTTAGCCCACTCCAATATTCCTATTACAACTTGAAGAAAGTATCTTCTCTGGACTTTACTGTGTCTTTGAAAATTTTGCCATCCCCTTCGTTGCATATGACCTAGAGGATCATATGTAAGGTCAGCCACCAGACTTAATGGTCACTTGAAGGGATCATGCACGAGACCTGCCCAAGACCAATTTTCACCATTTCGGGGATCTTGTGGATGAAACCCAACCTTTTTTGTGAGCAAAAGAATAGCTAGTGAACAGGTGGGCCATGGTCCCCCCGCCAGTGGTGGGGTGGACACCCCCCTCCCCCCTCCTGCGCAGGTGGCAGGAGGGCGCGGGTTCGAGCCGCGTCTCCCACCGGAGGTGTGGCCCCCGCTTTTCCCCTCCCCTAAAAAAAACAGGTGGGCCATGGTCTCTTCATCCTCATCACATGAACAGCATGTGGTTCGTATATCCTTCAAAAAATGAGGAAAATGGTCACCGGTAGGCAGTCTACCTTAAGAAATCTGCCAATGTAGGACTTTTACTCTTCACCGGGCTGCTCAGTTGCCAAACTAATTTGTCTTGTCAATTGTGGGCTTAAATTTTTCTGCTAAATGAATCTATTCATTCTAGTTAGTTTGGAACTGCTGTCGATTAGTCTGTTGTGTCCTAGAGATGATGGGTTCAAAACTGGAAACAGCCTCTATGTCAAAAGCAGGGGAAGGATGCATGTAAATGACCCTTCCCAGGCTCCACATTTGACGCGGAACAGACACATATAGACTTGGGCTAACAATGTGCACATGATGTCAGCAATGATCCGATAAATGCATAGCAAATAATGACATGCATCCCAACACACTCCAAGATGGCAGTCACATAATAATCAAACAAGTTAGTTTGGAACTGAAGTGTGCCTAGCCGGAACCGAAGTCGGCGCCGTTGTTCTGCGTCAACATATGCAGGAGGACCAGGATATCGGAATGCCCTTTTATTCAAGTTAGTTTGGAACTGTAATAAGTTGTGTCACGTTGGAGATGGAGCTTTTTTCATTTCATTTTTCTTTTACATCAGAGCGTCTGGAAAGGTATCTTCGGAGGTTCTTTCATGAGTTTCACAGGAGCTCTTGCTAACTTGCTAGAGGGTTTTGGGAACAGGAATTTGGTTCTGCTGATGATTTTTTTTTTGTATGGGAAAAGCTGATCATATTATGGACTCTGTTTACTTCTGCTTGTTGATTGTTATGCTCCATCACCCAGACCTAGGGACTTTCTTTAAGCTTTGACATTTGGATAGATCTGTCATTACCAAGAATCTGCTGCGTTGGAGTCGTGCTGCTTTACTAGCATATATGCTTTCCCTTTTCACTTCCCCCTTTTGTTGGTTTTACTCTTCTCCTCTGGTCCCAAACAAACATTTTTCAAGTAGTGCAGTCTGATTGTGGGAGCTTGGTGCTACTCCATGATTTAGGTTGTGCAGATACATTTTTTACATTTCTGGGATTCAGTCAATGCTCATATCTTATGATTTGGGGTTTATATGGATGCTAAAATTGCATCTTCTTTGTTGTTGTTCCGATTAGGACCCTGAAACTAAAAAACCTAGGGTGAAAATCTATGTTGACAAGGAAACAGGCAGAAAGAAAGGGGATGCACTTGTCACATATTTAAAGGTATTTCTTCAGATCATGAGTGTTCACGCATAAGTTTGTAAGATTAGGAATATAATATGCTTCTTTTGGTCCTTTTGTTCATTTGTCAGGAGCCATCAGTTGCTTTGGCTATCCAAATTTTGGATGGAACTCCACTTCGACCTGGTGGAAAGACTCTGATGTCTGTAAGCAAGGCCAAATTTGAGCAAAAAGGTCGTCACATTTCTCACTGTGTACATGCTCCTGCCATTTAGATATTTATTTGCTAATTTTTACTTGTTCAAAAAATGTCTATACTAAAATTCTCATTGAGTGATTAAATATAATTTTTATGGTTTTTAACTCTTATTCTACATCTCACTGCCTTTAAACGTATTTTTTTTCTGATACTTTTATGCAGGAGATAAATTTATAGCCAAGCAAACTGATAAGAACAAGAAGAAGAAACTGAAGAGAGTTGAAGACAAGATTCTTGGATGGGGTAATTCCTTGCGATTTTCTGCTTATAAAATATCCTCAGTTTTCTAATGTTTTTCTTGAATATTCTGGAACCAATTTCACTGGAAACTTGGACTAATTTGGTTCTGTTTGTGTAATATGCCCTTTTCTTGGGGACATCAATGAGCTGGGCCCGTGGAAGTCTGGGCTTTTCCCGGCTTTTCCGAGGCAGACTGGGGCACAGTGGGCTGGGATACTTCTCTTTTATGGTTTTACCTGGCCCAAGCTTGGCCCTTGAGGGTAGATGGCGGCAATTGGTTGGGGTCATGGGAAGGATGGGGGTTCCATTGCATTGGGAAGAAAAACTGGGAGGGCTGGCATGCAGGAAGGGGGGGTTCTTCCCATGCCAGCCACTGCCAATTTGCCTGCTGCAGCTGCTGTTTCAGCTGCATATTCCCCTTGAGACGTAGGGAAGCCCAACAGGGAAGGAGGAGAAGGAAAGGACATGAGTGGTAGAGAGGAAACCTATTCCGGTCAACGCTTATGGTGATGAAAGCTGCTTTGGCAATGTGAAGGCAATGAAATCTTCTCCGGTGATGGCAATGAATGCTCAGGCAATGGCGAAGTGTCCTCTGGCCATGAAAAAGTTTCCTATAAGGGTGGGTGATGGTGCCCACATAAGGTCCATTCGAGAGGAAGCAAAGAGGAATTTCAGATTGGGGATGCTCAGGGAAACCTGGAGACCTGGGCCAGGCCTGGGAAAAGCCTGACCCTTGCATGGATATGGAATGCAGAGTTGGCCAATCCAGATCAGGATTGGCCAATTTGACTTGGAATCGGCAGTGGCCAATCCAATTCTACCCCCCAAAACTGATCCCAATTACAAAATTTTGAAAAAAATGAAAAAGGTCCAACTCAGACTGAATCGGCCATATTACATGGGGTCTTGTTGTCATCAGGCTGGGCCAGGCAGGGAAAAATTAAAAGGCCGGGCCATTTTTCAGGCTTAGGCACTGTTTACGGTCCCAGGACTTTTTTAGGGGTGCGAATATAAATATTTGTTACTTCATTTTTTAAGAATTATACAAATGAAACATAAACATATTAAAATAAGTGTGGACTGCTCTATTAATGGTGCTAGTGTATCAAGAAATCTTAAATTATAAAATATCTTGTTCCCTATAAACATACGAACTTATTGAAAGTTGGATGAGTGATTTGTTTTGAAATTTGTAAAGCTTCTCTACGTAGAACTACACATTAGAAGGATTAGATTATAGAAACAAAAAAAAAAGAAAGAAAACTCGCGAGACTTGAGGATTCACTCTAAGATTGAGAAGTTTTTTTAAAGTGGATAATAAGGAGAAAGAAAAAACAAGTATGAGCTTATGCCCATTTAAAATATTAGGCAAAGATGATAAAGCTAAAGTCTGATTGTAATGTTGATTAACAAGATGTGGAATAAAGAAAACAAAATTAGTGTGACTGAAGTGTCAAAGTTGAGGAAGAACCTGTAACGATGAAGATGACTCTCAAATGAAGTTTTAACTCCAGATGTGCATGGAAAGGGCACATTCATGTACAAAAGAGTGAGAGGGTGGGGGGAGGGGGAGGGAAGGAATGAACGAGTGGAGTAAGAATAGTCAATTTCAATTAACAAAAGATAAAAATCAGATGGAGAGAGATTGGTTTAATTAGAGTTTCTCAAACTTTTAACAAGTAATTAAGATTCCTTTTTAAGTCAGAAACCTCCTTAGGGGAAATTTTACAATTATAAATTTGTAGGGGAGGAAATCTGCACAATGCTAGGGGGGCCACGTTTAAGAAAGGGGGAGGGTTTAAACCAGGCTGGGCCAGTTAGGCATCTTGGCTGGCCTTGTCTTGTTGATACACCTACATCTTTTGCTCAGACATGTGGTCATTTTCTGAGAAAATGACTAGAAAAACCTTTTCTTCAGATGCATCTCACTTTTCTGTCTGATTAGTTAAATCCAGTTTGTTTCCTTTTTAATTTGTTGTCAGATTTTCTTTTGTGCAGTCTTCCTGACTGAAGGCTTTGTCCTGTTCCAAAAAATTATGTTATTGGAACACTTAAAGCCTACGGGTCAGTTACTACAATAGGGTTGTTGCTTTGAATCAGATAAGTGCTTGCTGGAGAAGCTAATTTAAGGGCATAGTTGGTGTCACTTCCAATTGGAACTTGGAAGCACTATGGGGTTCCCAGAACGTTCAGCTCAGTAATTTTTAGTGACGTTCTTTCAGTGTACAAAGATCTTTTTTTTTGGGGGGGGGGTCCACCTGAGTCCATGGAAGCCATTTTTGTGATGCTGCTAGAGGAAAAATGGTTTATGAGGAAGATGTTTGTTGTTGTTGCTGTACAAAAATACTTGGATCTTCTCCCACAGTAATGCCCACTACTTGCATGCTAAGGTGGACTCTACAAGTGTTCGCTGAAATGAAAGTTTTGGCAATCACATCCCAAGTGATTTTGTTTTGAAAAAGCTTGGCTGAGGAATGAAGGTTTTAGGGACTTGATACAACAGAACTGGTCCAGTAGTGATACTCAATTTTAGGGTGTCCAGAATTTGGCCTGGAAATGAGGAAGCTGAAAGAAATAATTGAAAAAATGGGCTAGGCAGTGGTCTAGGAAGGCAGTGCAAACAACTTTGTACTGAAGTCAACCAGCTGGATCTTTTGGGGGAACAGAGACCTCTTACTGATCAGGAACAACAACATATATTGGCCTGTAAAGAACAGCTCAAAATCTGGATGCATGAGGAAGAGATACGCTGGAAGTGGCGGGCCCACATTTCCTGGTTACAGGAGGGAGACCTCAATATATATTTTTTTTTCATAAAGTGGCTAATGGTCGCAGTAGAAGGAACCCTATTTCAGCGCTGAAGCCTGGTGATAACCCCTTGCAAAATGAAGCAGTTATTGCTGAGGAGATAGTGAACTTCTATAGGTACCTTTTCTTTTGAGAAGTTCTACAAGTACCTTTCAAGGCAGAACAAAGGCGCTTTCCAGAATGGCAGGACCCTCATCTTCTTACTCTGTCAGCCAAGGAACAAGCAGGACTGATCCAACCTCTAATGGAATCTGAGGTCCAGATGGTCTTTTTACCAACACTTCTGGGACTTACTTCATCATCATCATCATCATCATCATCATCAGAGCCTTATCCCAATTAATTGGGGTCGGCTACATGAATCCTGTTCCGTCAAAGATTTCTATCAAGTGCAATATTCATATTTAAACCCAAGAAACTAATGTCCTTCCTAATAACATCGCACCATCTCATTTTAGGTCTTCCTCGAGCTCTTTTACTAGCATCCACTAAGACTTCTGGGACTTACTTAAGGCAGATATTCTGAAAGCTACCACTGAGGTAATTGAACGGCAGTAGAGTTGTGGTGCCTTTAATCATACATTCTTAGTGTTTTTGCCAAAGAAAGAGGAGGTTTTAGGGCTTAAGGATCTTCATCCTATAAGCTTACTTAATGGCACTTATGAGATCTATGCCAAGATTTTGGCGAACAGATTGAGTGGCTCATTACCAAAATTGGTCCAGGAAAATCTTTCAGGTTTCATTCCTGGTAGAGGGCTCAAGGACAACTTCCTTTTGGCTACTGAAATTTTATATGCAGCCAACAGAAGTCGAGATCCGTATCTAGTGTGCAAAATTGATTTCAATAAAGCTTATGGTCGGATACATTGGAGTTGCTTGTTGTCAGTTTTGAGGGCGTTTGGGTTCCCAACACATTTTATTATGGTGTTACAGAATTGTATCAAACTGTCACTTTCTCTGTTCTGTTCAATGGTAAAGCTGTTAGATATTTCTCTAGCTCTTGGGGACTCCGTCAGGGGGATCGTCTGTCGCCCTTGCTTTATGTGCTGGTGGCTAATATTTTAGTTGCATGATGTGCACGGTAGAAGACTTGCAGTGGTTGAGCAGCATCGGTATTTGCAGTAGAACGAGGACCATATCCCTCTTGCAGTTTGTGGATGATACACCAATCTTTATTAAAGGAAGGTTGGAGGAGTTGCATATCCTAGCTGTTGTGCTGAGAGGTTTTGGAGCAGTGTCGGGCCTTAAAATTAATTTTGAAAAAATATCGTTATTGGGCTTGCATATTGACGCAAATAAGTTACAGCAATTTGCAGTGGCTATGGGTTGTCAAGTACAAGCACTTCCAATACAATACCTGGGCTTGCCATTACACTAAAGAATCTGAAAAATGAGGATTGGAGTCCGCTCATCAATAGAATGCAGAAATGGCTGACTACATGGAAAAGCAAGCATCTCTCATCGGGAGGGCGTATTACCTTGCTCAATTCAGTGCCGTCAGCTATGCCATTGCACCACCTTTCTGTTTTCCATATGCCGGCCATTGTGGGTAAAAGAATTGATGCTATCAGAAAGAGATTCCTCATGGGGGCAATATGGGACAGTTGGCTGGTGTCCCAATTCATGAAATGGGAGTTGGTCTGTAAACCCAAAAAATAAGGGGGCCTTGGGGTTAAATATCTACCGTGATAGAATCTAGCATTGTTGGGCAAATGGCCGTGGGAGCTATTGGCGGATGGACAAGCTTTATGGAAGACTATCATGTTACAAAAACACTAGGAAGTACAACAAATTCTTTGTTCATACGGAGCACAGTTCTTACATTTCACCAGTGTGGAAAGGTATTCTCAAGCAAGGATGGCGGTGTCGGTTTCGGACTCGGTTTCGGCCGAGTCGAAACCGGCCGAAACCCAGTCAAAACATTAAAAAAAATCAAAATAAATCCGGAAAATCTAAAAAAATCGAAAAAATATAAATAATCACATAAAAATCAGAAAATTCATTAGACATGTATTTGACTGTAAAGAAATAGGATTAAGTGCAATAAATATGAAGTAGGCATTGGACATGCTAAACTAATATTCTTGAGTACATATTAAGCATGAAGTAGGTTCAAGCAATACAATAAAACTAATTAGACACAGTAAATGTTACAGAAATTAAATGATCCTTACCTAAATGATGATGCACTAATATGGATAATAGTTAGAAGAACCTTCTCCCTCATCGTCTAGCTTCTGATGTTGATACCCATAAAAAGGTTGCATGTATTCTGTATATTCACTATAACCAAACAATGAGGTAGTCAAGTTTTGCATCCCTCTTTGGATCCCTCTTGGAGTGTAAGGTTGTTGGCTTGATTGAAATCCAGAATCAACATAATAACCTTGAGGATGAGAAGAGGATGTTGACCCATAATTGCTACTGGGTGGAACTGGATGAAATTGAAATTCTGGTTGATGACCCCACCCATAAATGCCTGCTTCCTGTTGGTCACCTCCATAACTTGATGGATGCCCATATTGGCTCTGTGAATCATATCCTCCTTCACTATGACTGTATCCTCTGCCTGTGTCTGTGTGGAAGGAGGAAGTAGGTGCATATGTGTCACCGCCAGTAGTAGCACCTGCAGCTGCACTGGGATCATCATCATCATCAGAACCATAAGAAACCAATTGCCTTTTAGCCTTTGGGGATGCTTTTTTCTCTTTTGGTGTGATCATTTCATTCATCTTTGAGATGAGTTCTTTTCCCCTTGGCGTGTGTCTCACATAAATCTGCTTCAACTGCTCAATTGTCGGGTCCTCTCAAGCAGCATCACTAGTCCTCTCAGTTAGCTCATGCACTGATGTACTCTTCTTAAGGATGGAGGTGGCTTGACCATTATAGGAGTGACTGACCTGCTATCTGATTCTGAGTGTCTAGCTGGCTCAAACTCAAGCTGCTGCTCAGTGTCATGAACAAACAAAGCTGGGTCCCTTCTCTGGTGCGCATGAGTCTCTCTGGCCCTCTTTGTTGGTCTTATGAATTCTGGATCTCTTGGCCCATCTTCATCTAGTATGCCCTCTGCCTATGTTCTATCGTCAACATCAAAAATGGACTCATCAACCTGCTCTCGTATCTCCACTCAAGACTGCAAGGGATTGTCATCATCAAATAAAGCGTCCATATCAATTTCTAGAGTTGCATCCTCTGCGACGCGTTTGTCCCTCAGCTGTTGTTGTAGCTTCATGTTCCTTGTTCTTAACCTCATATTGTAGTGGTAGTAAATTAGTTTTTCTAACCGTTCAGCCTTTAGCCGATTGCGAACCTTGAGTGTATGAGGCTGAATGTGCTCCAATTTCTTTCACATTGGCTTGCTGATGTTGTTTGACTGAGCACCCTAATTGCAATGAAAGCCAATGCATTACTGCCCACATCTCTGTAGATCACCATCATCCACCAGTCAGCTGTTCCACCAACCATAAACAAATAAATGTAAGATGTAAATAAAGATCAATTCTCCATGATGTACTAATACATATTGAGGTTAAGAAAGCACAAAGATAAAGTATACCTGGCCTCACTTTTCCCACATCGTATTGCAATTGGGAGTCAAAATATGTCCTAATCCTCATTCTATAATAGTTCATCTACAAAGATAAAGTAATAGATTAACATAACTACTTAAGTAAATTCTATACGTCTTATTGATAAAATCAATAAAGGCCAACCTCTACTTCAGCCCGAAGTCTCTTTTCTGGTGTCCTCGATAAACGACCAATGAGTTTTAAAGTGCCTTAAAGCACCTCGCCATCAACATGTGCATTGGCATTGTACATAAATCGAGAGTTGAGGAAATAACCTGCATTTGTGTATAGTTAACTAAATGTTAGATATAAAACAACCTAAAGAACAATGTTTCAATACAATTAATCACTCACCAGCTGCATGCAAGTCGTGGTGTAATGTGTTGTCCCATCTATGGTCAATAATTTTTCACCACTTTGCATATTCTCTGGGAAGGGAATCCTGCAACTCTAATTTGGTACGGTCCATGGTCTTATACAGATATCACATATCATTCTTCTCATCGCCATCCATCATTCTTAGGACCTTCACGAGGGGTGTGACTACTTTCATATACCGTGAGACCGTGCCCCCGAATTTGTTGTCTTCCATGATGTGGCAGACATCCAAATAATCCATCTAAGCATCAACATTAGACTTATCTATGTATTCCCGCAGGGCATTGTGGTACATGAAAGCTTTCAGCTCATTCTTATACCTGTGCAGAGACTCCAAAGAAATGAAATTTGAATCAAATACAGATCATATCTATAAGGATAAAGTAGAAAGAATTAAGCTCATTCTTACCTGTGCAAAGACTCCAAAGAAATGAAATTTGAAGCAAATCTGGTTGGCCCTGCACGGATGATATCTTGCCCTCCACTTGCATGCTCCCAGAACATGTCCTAGGATGGCCATGAATATACTGGGTGATTTTTTGTGCCCTGTGAATTGTCTTCTTCACATGATTTTTCTTCCCTATGTCTTCAAATATCAGATCCAGATAATGTGCTGCACATGGGAGTCAATATAAATGCCTGCGCTTCTGCATCAATTTCTTCCCTGTAGCCTTATAACTGGCTTCATTATCAGTCACTACTTGCACAACATTGTCATCTCCAATTTGGTCTACCATCTATCCATCAAATGAAACAAATAATTGGCATTTTTTTCATAATTTGGTACATCTATAGATTTAACAAATATTGTACCTTCGATGCAATAGACCAAAAAGTTAATCATGGACTTCTTCGTAGTACCAGTCCAGCCATCACACATGATGGTGCATCCTCTCTCCATCCATATATGCTTGAAGCTTTCAACCCACTGATGGAGCTCCTCAACTTCTCCCTTAAGGCCACGCCCGTATATGTCTCGACGTGATGGAGCCTTCAAGCCAGGGCCAGTAGTTGCTATGGAATCTAGCATAGGTTGGAAATATTCGTTTTCAACTACATGTGCGGGGACACCTGCATGAAAAAATCATTTGCAGATATTTTTAAATGCATGCCCTGCAACTTCTGTTGATTTTTTTACCCCTCTCAATGCTTGCTTGATTTTAGGCTGTGTAGTACTTTGCCTTCTGTGAAGATAGTTGTTCATGGGGCCTCCTCTCTGCGGGGCTGCACTAGTGTCAGGACGTCGTGCAACTCGTGCTACACCAGCTGTACTGGAGTATGTCCCTGAACCTATCGGTGATTTTCCTTTCCTTCGAGCGGTTTGTTCATGCTCTATTGCTTCAGTCAGCTCTGGATCTGAATCCTCAGTGCCTTCCTCATCATCATCATCCCTCCTTCCCCTTCTGCTGAAATCTCCTTAACAATTTCAGCATAATCTTCAGCCCTTTGTTGCATCCTCTCTTTTTTGCCCAGAAGGGACTGGCGCATTTCTTCTCGGACCTCTCGGGGACATCTGTCACATTGTTTCACCTCTCCCTTATCCCTGTCAAATGTTGCTTTCCTCCAGTAATTCCGTCGTGTATCTCCTTTCCACAATAATTGCATTTCACTTTTCTTCTCCAAGCATCAACTAAGAAGAGGTGGGCCTACTCCGGATCCTCCTGCCGTTGCTGCTCCTGACTTTGTTCACGTCTAGACATGATGCTGCATTAATATAGTCAAAAACAAATAGTTGTAAGTACAATGAAAAAAATGCAATGAAGCATAATTGAGCTTCAAATTATGTTGAATTGAGATAATTAGACAAAAGTCCCAAATTTAAACAACTAATTAGGGCTTAATTATCAATTTTACTCTAATCACCTTTCATAAAATGTAATTAGCTGCATGCTCTCATCCTAAATTATTCAATGAAGTTTAATTGAGATTTAGTTGACCCTAACTAAACTTAATTAGACAAAAGTCCCAAATTTAAATAATTAATTAGGGCTTAATTATCAATTTTATCCTAATCACCCTTCATAAAATGTAATTAGTAGCATGCTCCCATCCTAAATTATTCAATGAAGCTTAATTGAGTCTCAATTAACTCTAATTAAACCTAATTAGACAAAAATCCTAAATTTAAATAGCTAATTAGGACTTAATTATCAATTTCACCCTAATCACCTTTCATAAAATGTAATTAGCATCATGCTCTCACCCTAAATTATTCAATGAAGCTTAATTGAACTTCAATTGACCCTAATTAAATCTAATTAGACAAAAGTCTCAAATTTAAATAGCTAATTAGGGCTTAATTATCAATTTTACCCTAATCACCCTTCATAAAATATAATTAGCAGCATGCTCTCACCTTAAATTCTTCAATGAAACTTAATTGAGTTTCAATTGACCCTAATTAAACTTAATTAGACAAACGTCACAAATTTAAATAGCTAATTAGGGTTTAATTTGGAGTCTTAATATATTTCACTTATGAAAATTAATATATTTAAGGGAACCTTATCTACAACAAAAAAAACTATCAAACCAACCAAAAAAATAAAACCTTACAAGATCTATTAGGAATGAGAGCCAAGAAAATGCAGCTACACGCTACAAACTCGAAGAAACGGTGATGGCGGCGGCAGCAAACCCTTCCTTCCCCTCACCCTACATCAGCAACCAGCAGCTCTCCCTGCCTCCCTCTCCCTCAGATCTGAGAATCTGAGGGAGAACAAGAAGTGAACTCTCCTTAAACGGTCAAGTTTTGGGCGAAACCGGTATCGGTTTCACCCGAAACCATTAAAAACATTTTTTTTAAAGTTTTGGACATGCTACAATGAGCAGGCCCGATTTCGTATCGGTGTGGGCCGAAACTGATACGTTTCGGCCGAAACTGATCGGTTTCGGCCGATAATGTCATTTATGTTCTCAAGGCTACTTCTTTGATGGAACCTGCTATCCGGACTCAGTTGGGCAATGGTAGGAATACTTGTTCTGGATGGATAGATGGTGTGACAAGCAACCACTAAAGATTTCATTCCCACGGATCCTTCTGTTGGACATTGACAAGTGATTTTTTGTGCTTTAGTATTACCGCTATGTGGAGGGTGAAATACAATGGGAAGTCCGGTTGTGACATGATCTGAAAGATGAGGAAAGAGATGAGTACGATGGCCTACTATTTATGCTGAGCCCGGTAAGGATTACCCTTTTTTTGAAAGTGGGTAGAACCACTTATGTACTAAATAAAAAAGGGGATGTACAAGTATAGCCAATCAATTCCCAACAAATCCTTATACAAAAGAAGGCCACACCATGACAGTGTGTAGCACTCTAACCCCCTGTTGGACCCCAAAAGGGTTCACCGTTAATTTCTGATATTTTGAGAAAGAAGGGAAGAAGAAGATTCAATGGATCATGAGCGGCCTCGAAATAGCGGAGTCGCCTGCAATATTATACGTGCTTTATGCACGGAGAAGTTCATCAAAAATGTCCCGTAGGGCAGCAATTATTTGGATCTCCTCGATCCGTACGGCGGTCAACATGATTATTTTCCCGACAAAGCAAGCCCAAAAGCAATCAAAGGTAGCTCCACGTGCTGTAGCCCGGTTCTACCAACAGTAAAAACTGATTTTTCAGAAGTACGGCAGGCCTTTTAGAGGCTTTTGAAGCCAAGAAATGGGTCAACCCCCCCTCCGCCCCTTCTCTATCTCTCGCTGACACAGGACAGACCGGAGGGGGACCCCCTCCGGTACATAGGGCTGGATGGGGGGCACCAGTTTGCACAAAACCAGAGGGACCCCCCCCCCCCCCCCGTTGTGTAGAAATCGGAGGGGGGGGCCCTCGGTGTCCGTAAATCGGAGAGGGGGGGCCTCCGGTCAAGACAGGACCGGAGGGACCCCCTCCGTCTGTGTTTTGTGGGTCCGTGCAAAAAAAAAAAAGAAGAAGAGGGGGGGAGGGGGTTACACCTCTTAGCTCTTGGGCTTCCACCGGAGAGGGATGCATCCATCGGAGCTCCACCACCTCCACTCCACCTTGTAGCCCCTATAAAAAGGTGGGAGCGGCCAAGGAAGAGGAGGCAAGAAGGAAGCAAGAAGAGGACCAAAGCTTGAAGAAGAAGATCTTGCAAGAAAGAAGAAGAAGAAAAGGGGAGGTGCGCGCCCTCTTCTCTTGTTGGGTTTTGTTTAAACACAAGCCCCACTGCAGTTTTGCAAAAAAAAACCCTCTTCTAGGCTATGATGGTCTAAAATGCTCCCAACATCAAGAAATCTCACACTTTTGCTGTTAATGTATTTGGAAAAATGTCAGAAAATTTCTGAATAGACCAGAAAACTTGGTCTATGTAGAAAATTATGTGAAAACCTTCGAAGAGTTTAGAAATTGCAGTTTTACCTTCAACCTTTGTGAAATTGTATAAAAGTCCTTGTACTTTTCAAAAAAATTTAGAAAAATCCGAGAATCAAGGAAAGAAATGTTTGTGCATGAAATGTCTTCCGACTTATGAAAATGTCCCTCGTCGAGGCCATGGTTCAAAAAATTCCGTTTTTACCTCGGAACTTCTCGAATTTGCTCGAATGTTTGCAATTTTTTTTTTGAGAAAACGCAGAAAATTCATGAAAATTAGAAAAGTCATGCATGATGCCTTAGTCATCCTAGAAATTACAATTAGGCCCTCGCAAAATGGAGAATTACAATCAAGTTCTCATAAGAAGGGAAAATTATAAATAAACCCCCGCTCGAGGGAAAATCACGGAGACTCCCCTCTACCCAAAGGCATGGGTCGTAAGGGTAAGAAAGGACCTTTAGCAGTTAATTAAAGGTGTTCGAACTTATCTGATATAAATTAACATCGACTCTGGCCGGTGGGGAAAAGCCTAGTACACGAACCCTAATCGTCTGACAAATAAAAAGCGTGAAATTAATAAATACGCATGTCCGACCGACGAATTGGACGGCGATGAAATTCCGCGTGTAAATAGACGGGCACGCTCGATGGGACTTTTCATGCCTTTCATGTTACTGCTAAAGTTTTTAATGCCCTTACAAAGACTCTTAACGCCTTTTCTTCGTCCGTGCAGGGTGGAGGAGGAGAAGGGGAAGGAACAAATTTCAAGTGAAAGCTCGACTTCTTGAGCGACCTTGATGGCGGCGGTCACTTACGGCCCTCTTGTCATCGACAATCACGCCATATACGATTATCTGGCCACCCCAATCGTGTTTGGGGACTTTTCTGCTGTGATCGGATCTCTCTTTTTCCTGGGGGTGATCCTCGTAAGTCAGGTGGCGCCCGCAACACCCGTTGCGCCTGCAGCGCCCGCCGTAACGGGGCATCAAGCCCCGCCCTTCCCAAAGCCGAGTGTTCTCAGTTCACATGGTGACATCCAACGCCGCCCCCGCCAAATGGGGGCAACGTTGCCGCCGCCAAAACAGGAAGCCGGTAGCGGTGACCTCCAGATCCGGCAAAGCCATAATGATTGGTGATCTCCGTGTCCGACTTGACGGTGACGCGCCAATTGTGCCACAGGTCATTCATGTCTCGGACAGACCAACTTCCAAGCGTTTCTCCCTCCTCCATAGGGTGCGGGAAGATAGACCGGACTTTAAGAAGAAGTCTAGGCCTAGTAGCGGAGGCAAGGCAACTGAACAACGTCCCTGGAAGATGAAACAAATTTGGGTCGCTAAACAAGAGGCCCATGTAATCAAGCAAGTCAGGGCTGCAAGGCTCGGGCAGGCTCAAGCCCAACTCGCTTCGGCATCTTTAGATGTCGAATCCCGACGCTTGCAGGGGCAAAAAAGGAAAGGGGTTTATCGCAAATCCAACTTCACACCTCAAATCTCGGAGGCTGTCCGAGTTAAAAGAAGTAACCGCGCCTAGGCACCGCTAGCACGAGTCTCAGTCTTTGATAGGCTAACAAAGACCCCATCGACATGATGTTGTCTTTGATAGATTTTGGGCACTTGCCTGCCCCGGAGTCCAGCCACCAAAAAGACGAAGGGTGGTTCAAATTGCGGAAGCAGGTGGCAACATGAAACTTTACACATGCTACGTCTCCGACAAAGAGCCGATGGAACCAATTGGCAACCTTGCCAATCCAAATGAACCTACTGGGCTAAATGATCAAAATTCGACCACGGACACGGTATATCTCAATACCAGGAACACCGCCAGAAGAAACCTCCAAGCCCAATTTAGTGGCCAAACAGGAACTTCTTCCCAAGGTCAACATCAGGGACCGTTTAGGAGCAACCTCAGAATCAAGGGGAGAATGTGCCTCAAGGAGTAGACCCTAATGAGGTTATAAGTATCCACGGGGAAGGGGTAGTTCACCCCGGCGGTGGATATCTGAACTCAATGTTTGAACCACCCACGAAGGCCGCCTTTCAGGCAATGTCTGACGATGTCAAGTTCAAAACCATGCAGCGTTGGCATATAGAGATGACTAATCTTATGCTTGAAATGAAGCGGCAGATGAATACAAACACTCAAAGGCCTCAGACATCGCTACATAACTAAGATTTTTGACGGGAGCAACGGTTGGCTAATCCTGCCATGGCTAATCGACAAATTGCTCCTCCTCACAACATCTACGCCGAAGCAGGGGCCAAGCCACTTCGAGCCCCGCCCAACGTCCAATCTTCTCGGACCCTGGGCGCTGAAGAGGCCATTGCCCAACGGCGCATGATAGAAAAGATCGTTGAAGACAAGTTTGCCCAGCACAACGAGAGTGTTGTCACTGTCGACCTATACAGTGTGCCCTACCCCATCCATCACCAGTTCAAGAAGCTCCCGCCGGACTGCCCAAAGGCGCCAAAGCTACAAAAGTTTAATGGGCATGGGTCGCCACATGAGCACCTGGCTTACTATGTAACGGCCATGGGTGACCTGGCCCTCGAGGAGTTTTATCTCCTTTGGTATTTCGCGACTTCTCTCATCGACAGTGCTTTTCAATAGTACTCGAGATTGAAGCCCAACTCCGTAGTTGACTGGGCTGATTTACAAAAGAAATTCATTGATTGGTTCTAGCTAGCCGAAAGGAAAGTGTCTCTTGCTGAGCTTTGCTCGCTCAAGCAGAAAAGAGGAAAGACTGCATTGGACTTCATTAAACAGTGGAGGGATTTCAGTATTGCGATGCGACAACCCTCTGGCGCAGGAGGATACCATAACGATATGCTGTAGAGGCTTGTCCCTAGAAGTCAGTGAGAGACTCCTGGGGGCGAATATCAAGGGGTTTGACCAGCTGAATTCGGTGGTGGCGGAGCTTGAAATGCTCTTCGCTGATAATCCAACATTTACACCCTCTAAGGTAAAGGCACCCAAAGAGCGTAGCACGGTTGGGAAAGAAGCAAATGCCGTGGATTTCTCTCCAACAACGGGAACTGGCGAAGGAACACTGCCAGTTGATTCTGGCAAGAAGCCCGAAGGGAAGGCATCGACCGCGAGATTGGTCGAACGCATGAATACCCCTTATTCTTTCAAAAAGGAACACACCAAGAGGCTTTTTGACCTCTGTATGAAGAACAAGTTGATATCCTTGCCAGAGCCTAAAAAGCTAGAGGAAGTCAACAAATCGGACGATCCCAATTACTGCGTATATCACCGCTTGTTGGGACATACTGTCGAAAATTACTGTCTTTAAAAATGCGTTGGAGAAAATGATCCAAAACAAACTCATTACTATGAAAGGATGTCTGGTTGACCCTCCGCAACTCCACACTTGGGAAAGGTCCACCTGTTTGGTTAACGTCATCCACCATTATCATCCAACTATTGTGAGCTGTCAGACGGTGGCCTTTACACTCCCCGCCCCGGGCGTAGAAGAAGTTGGCCCCAGCAGGACCAAACCCATTATGTGGTATGTCAATTGGAGGCTTTCTCACCAATGCTCCTTTCTAAAGGAAAATACCAAAAGCATATTTGATGTCCTCCTTAAAGAGGGTCGGATCATGGCACACGACCCGCCATCAACTTACACGAAGGAGGACAAAGCACACCCTAGATATTGTGAATACCATGCCATGATATCACACTCTACTGGGGAGTGCGAGGAGGTGCAAGACTATATCGAAACCCTCATTCAAAAGAGGGAGATTGATCTCCAAGGAGGCAGTATGATAAGGAAAAGCCTTAGAGAAGCGGCCATGCAGATCTTAAATCAGAGTTGCCCCGCAGAAGCCCCGCATGAATAAAAACCTAGTGTCGCAGGACGCTCAGGCCAGAGAGGCGGCTCAAGCAAAACTTTCAAAACGGACAAAAGCAAATCACTTACAGGATTGGCAACATGTACGGAAACTCCCTATTCTTTCAAAAGGGAACATACTAAGAGGCTCTTCACACTCTGCATAAAGAACGGAATCCTATCCCTGCCAAGGCCGAAGAGACCTACGGAAGTGAGCAGAACACATGAGCCCAATTATTGCGTTTACCATTGCATGTTGGGCCGTGTCAGGATTGTTATGCTTGTAAAAATAAGTTGGAGGAAATAATTCGGAGTGGCGCTATCTCGATGCGAGCATTTGGTTAGCCCACCTCAACCTCATGAGTGGAGGATTAAATTTCTTGATAAATGTCATTCATCAGATTTTTAGAATAAGGCAGGCAAGAGGGGTTGCTAATCAGCCTGCGCCGGCTCCCCCTATTAGGCGACAGGAAGCTCTACAAGGGGGCACTCTCCTTCAGATGTCTAAATGCTTAGCCATTCGGAAGACCGTTCGAAAGATCAGAAAGGAAGTCAAACGACTGCAGCGCAATCAACAAAAGTTACTGTAACTTGTGAAGCAGATTGATGAGCGATTGCCAGCGCTCTCCCCAGTACCTTCCACCAGGGAGTCGGTCCCAGCCTCTACCCGCAACTCATAAGCCACGGTAGAACCTCGAAGGTGGCCAAGGTCTGGAGGCTGGCTGTCTGAAGATTCAACGGACTCGTCTGCCAATGAAATTCCGCGAAAGTTATATTCTTTCCCTCGGTATAAACTTTAGAAATATTTCATATTTGCCGAAGGAAGGGATTGATACAGTTTCTTGCATCGCATGATG
Organism: Amorphophallus konjac; assembly: GCA_022559845.1. Lineage (NCBI taxonomy): Eukaryota > Viridiplantae > Streptophyta > Magnoliopsida > Alismatales > Araceae > Amorphophallus > Amorphophallus konjac. Next base: position 315,186,559 of record CM040124.1, read on the forward strand.
GCCCAGGCACGGACATAAGGCATCAGCATGGCTATTGCCTGGACCATCGCGCCATGGGCCATGTCATCTATGACCGCTCTGCCTTCAAAGATATTGTGGAGGATTTAATCACCCGTCGAGTGATAAGCATAGAGGATTCCCTCTGGGGACTCTCGAGATCTCCCCCAGGGGGCCAATCAATTTTCTTAGTAAATGTGATTTACGCGTCTACCTCTCAGACATCGCGTGAGCCGAATAAGGAGAAAGACATACTCAGTCAAGATCAATCCACAGCCCAATGCTCTAACTGGTAGTCGTGGGAGGATCTAAAGTCTTTACCTTTCCCAAAAGAGGACACCCGGAGACTTCTTGACATCCTTCTGGGTGGAAGAGAGGTATTAGTGCGTGGCTCTCCAAGGCGCTACTCCGAGCCCAGCGTCGAAAGTCCCGGCCAAGCTCTGCCCCCTGTATATGCAAACCAGGCGGACCAAGAATTTCGCAGGAAAGATTCCAAGCCAAGGACGGACCAAGGTCGGACCGGCATGCCTCAGAGAAAGGCTGTCAAGTTAAGCACTGAGCAGGTCCAATCCGACAGGCCCCAACAACCAAAAGCTAAATCAGACGTCGAACCGAGTCAGGGCGAGGCGTCTAGACAAGAGGGTTCTGAGGCAATCTCCAAGCAAAGGCGAAAGGGTAAAGCTAAACCAGAGATGCCCGAGCAGGACCACGCACCAATTCAGCAATAAATAGAGGCGACGTCAACGTCTTGGGACATCGGTCTTTACATGGCCGAATTTCAAGAATTACCTCCAGAAATAGTGGAGCAAGCAATTAAGGCTACATTCTAGGCCCATGAAACAGAGGCTGATTGGGTCAATGTGACCTCAAAGAAGTACACCTCCCTTAAGCCTTATAAGAGAAAGTCCCATCCTAGTAACTCTTAGTGCCGGGCACATCACCCGGTTGCCTGCAAAGACGACCACCCCTTCTCAGAGTGATTTAGCGCTAGCTAAAAGGCAAGAGAAGAACAAAAGGAAAAATTTGAAGAGAAGATTGAAGAAACAAGCCGAGCAGGCGGTGGCCGTGGGAGTACACGGGGAGTTAACTCCTCTACAGAAGCTTCAAAAGCTAATTGATGAATTGGAGGAATATGTTCCTTCCTCGCCAACCGTGGTCGTCTCGCTTGACAAGTATATTCTATGGGAAGACCTGGAACGTAAGACCCGACTCAAGAAGTGGCTCCGACTAATGTACCAGCAAGCACAAAAGGGCGAAAAGCTCCCTATTCCTGAGGAGTTGTCCATCTTTTATAAGGATGAGGAATTTACTATATAGAAATTGGAAGAAATGTTGAAGGATTTCTCATGTAATATGGTATCAATACATCCACCTGAAAATCTACAAACACCAACCCTCACAACTAGAGAAAGGATCACTATGGAAACATACCAACGCCGAAACGTGGAACTCCGGAACCTTGGTCGCGGATAGGGGAGACCCTCGACATCCTCTAATGGGGAGACTCCCAACCTGACAAATCCTCGAAGGGTCATCATCTTCCAAGGAGAGGAGCTCACTGAGCCTCCCGAAGTTCAAATTCGGGTTGAAACCATTTTCTTTGACCCATCAAACGAGGAGGATGAGCTCATTAAGCCGGCCATACAAGGGCGACCGATTCTCCTAAAATTCAATCTCGTACTGACACCTTCTTGTTTGACCCGTCAGATGAAGAAGGCGATCCCATCGGTCCAAGCCCGCAAGAAAAGCCGACTGATCTAGCTCAGGCAGGTCCCTCCGGCAAGGATAATGACGGGTTGCCTCCTTCAGAAGAAGAATCTTTGGCCCCGCTATTCCAAGAGGAACCAAATGAGTAGGGAAAAGTAGAGCCAAGTAAGAAGCTGAGCTACCAAACCAAGCTTCTATCGGAAATGATCCCTCCACTGGATCAGGCTCATGCCCGGGTTGATCGTAAAATTATCCAGCATATGAAACAGATGCCGACCTATGTTACCATATGGGAGGCCATCGTCTGGAGTAAAGAACTAAGGGAAGCCCTTGTGAAAGTTCTCCAGGAACCATAAGTCTACGAGGCTGACGTAGCCGAACTTCAAGCCCAGGCATACGAGGCCCTTGCAGCAACTGTCACTTTCACTGATAAAGACATGTTGCTATCTTCGCCTTGTCATAATCGCCCTTTATATATGCAAGGGAAGATTAATGGGCACGAGCTAAATAGAATTCTGGTGGATCCCGGGTCGTCTGTCAATATAATGCCCCTTAGGACTTTCAAGTCCTTATTTCTCATGCCTTATCTACAAAGGGTTTATGATGTTAAGATATCGGGGTTCAATCAAGATTCAGAGGACGCCCTGGGTAAAGTGGAAGTGGAGGTGACAATGGACGATTTTGTCACTAAAGCCACGTTCTATATCATCAATGCTAACACCTTGCACAAAGCCTTACTTGGAAGACCTTGGTTGCACGAAAATTGGGTTGTCCCCTCAACCCTCCATCAGTGCATCAAGTATGCAAAAGGCGGAGAACAACATACGGTCTTTGCTGACCAATCCCCTTTCCGTCCAAATGAATGCAATTTGACAGATGCCCAGTTATACTTCACCAAATCCCTCCGACCAATTTGGGGCTTCGACGAATAGTAGTCCTCTAATGACGACGGTAGTCGGAGCATCAACCGGTGAGCCCGAACTCAATAAACTTCATCCTACTGCCATAAGTAGGGCTCCTCCCTTATGGGTGTTCATCCCCAGGGAAGGATCGGCCCAAACAAGGCCCCTGAGGAGACCAAGGGAAAATCTCCTGTTATGACATTGGCAAGGCGAATGGAGGCACCGTATTCGTTCATCAAGGCGCATATCGAGCCATTGTTTGAATTTTGCATGGCACGGGAACTTATAACACTGCTAGAGCCTCGCAGGCCAGCCAAAGAAAGCAAGGTCAAAGACCCCAGTTTTTGCCGGTATCATCGAATGTCTGGCTATGCTACGGAAGATTGTTATGTCCTCAAAGACAAGGTCGAAGGCCTGATATAGTCGGAAGTCATTCAAATTCAAAACCATCAAGTGTCTCCCCCGCAACCTCATCCATGGGATCGGTCGAGGTCCTCGACCAAGCAAATCCTCGCCGTAGCTGCGTCTACATTGCCTAAGTTTGTGGCAATGGAAGCTAGAGGCCTCGCCCCTGGTCGAGAAGTAGACTTCAAAATCCACTATTCTGTCAACACTCAAGGGTTGTTACCCTCCTCTAGTAAGTCATGCTCTGGCAAGGAGACTACCCACTCTTCAAATGAACAGCAAGAAGAAGTGACGCCTGAAGGCCCGGACGAACAACTTCGTTTGTCCGATCTCAACAACCTAGAGTGTTATGTCACCCACGTCGCTACGCTCGACGACGATGAGGATTTCATCGATCTGCAGCCAGCTCTGCGAGAACTAGAAGATGGCGGACAAGCGACTGTAGATGAATTATAGTCAAGCTCAACCTCGAGGATGTTGACAATCCCTGACCAATTTTTGTCAGTGCCCTCCTCAATGAGGAAGAGAGGTAGGCATATAAACAACTCCTGATAGAATATAAAGATTGCTTTACCTGGACTTACAATGCGATGCCCGGGTTAGAATCCTCTGTGGCAAAACATGAGTTAGCAATACTCCCCACGGTCAAACCTGTCAAACAAGCCCAAAGATGCATGCATCATGAGCTCGAGCTTAAAGTAAATGCTGAAGTTGACAAGCTCCTAGAGATGGACTTCATAGAGCCTTGTATCTACCCAACTTGGCTTGCCAATATAGTTCATGTTAAAAAGAAGAACGGCCAAGTTTGTGTCTGCATTGATTACAGGGACCTAACTAAAGCCTATCCCAAGGACGACTTCCCCTTCCCGATCACTGAAACTATGGTCGATATGATCACCGGACATGAAGTTTTATCCTTCATGGATGGATCGTTGAGATACAATCAAATCCGTATGGCCATCAAAGATAAGCAACACACGGCCTTTCGATCCCCCAAAGGGATTTTCAATTACTAAAGGATGCCCTTCGGCCTAGTACCAAAGGGCCATAATCAAAATTTTTGATGAAATGCTCCACGACTTGGTCGAGTGCTATGTCGATGACCTCGCCGTTAAAACTCGAAGGCGGGAAGATCACGTGGCTGATTTACGCTGGGTTTTTGAAAGACTGCGCCAGTTTAAGCTAAAAATGAACTCGATGAAGTGTGCTTTGGGTGTCTCAAGTAGCAAATTTCTCGGCTTCATTGTCAAATATCGGGGAATTGAAATAGACCCCGATATAATCAAGACAATCCGGGAGTTGCCACCTCCCCGAAATATAACTGAATTAAGATCCCTCCAGGGGAGGTTGGTCTATATCAGGCGCTTTATATCCAACTTCTCAGGAAGATGCACACCTTTTGGGAAATTAATGAAAAAGGGCGCACCATTCGTATGGGACCAGGAGTGTCAGGATGTATTTGAACGAATTAAAGAATACCTCCTCACTCCCCCGGTATTGGGAGCACCAATCAAAGGGAAGCCACTAATTCTCTACATTGTTGCCATGGATGCTTCTCTGGGAGCCCTACTGGCACAAATAAATGAAGAGGGTAAAGAGCAACCCTTATATTACCTTAGCAGAAAATTGGTTGGCCTTGAACACCACTATTCCCCAATGGAGAAAGTATGTCTGGCGCTGGTGTTCGCCGTGAAGCAGTTAAGACATTATTTCCTATCCCACCGGGTGGAGTTAATTTCAAAGTATGACCCTCTTAAGTTTCTTCTCAAACAACCTGTACTGTCATGGAGATTGGGAAAATGGGCCTTACTTCTCATGGAGATTGACATAACCTTTGTCCCGCAGAAAGTAATTAAAGGACAAGGAATGGCAAAGTTTCTAGCAGCACACCCTATCTCGGCAAACTCTCCACTGAACATTGGACTCCCTGATGAAAAAATGCTCCTACCCTAATCAAAAGCAGAGGGCTAGGCTGAGGTTCTCCCATCATAGAAAGGAGAAGATGCCCTCGTAATTGACATTCCATGTTGGGAGCTCTACTTTGATGGCGCCTCCTGAACAATCAAGAAGTCCGATGGTACTACAAGCCTCACATCAGGGGCGGGTATTGTCTTCGTAACTCCTTAAGGTGGGATCCTACATAGTTCCTGTGCTCTTATGAAGCCTTTAACAAACAATGAGGCAGAATATGAAGCACTAATTGTCGGGCTCCAATTCGGCCTCGAAATGGACATCAAATGCATCAAAGTTTATGGAGACTCATAGCTCATCATACGACAAGTCCTAGGCAATTATGATGTCCGAAAGCAGGAATTAGTTCCTTACCATGCCACTGTGATGAGGCTCAAGAAAAAATTCTACCTATTCGAAATAGGCCATGTCCCTAGAGGTAGAAATTCTCAGGCCGACGCCTTGGCCAAGTTGGCGTCCGCCATAAAACTTCCACCCAAGGGGGAATTGGACATAACTGTCAGGCACAGGAAGCTTATGCCGAGTGTCTTAGACGAAGAGGTCAACCCCATAACTTTGGAGGTCAATGCAATTGAAGAAAGCGACCCCGCCAAAGAAGAACAAGATTGGCGCTAGCCAATTATCCAAATAAAGAGTGGTTGCCTTCCCCCAGATCGGGCTCAAAGGGTCCAGCTATTGCGAAGGGCGGCGCCATATCAACTGATAGGGGACCAACTTTATAGGCTCATCTATGAAAAAGACAAGTATGTTCTCCTTCGCTGTCTCTCACCAAAAGACGCCAAAGTAATTATGTGTGAGGTCCATTCGGGGCTCTGCGGTGCTCATCAAGTAGGGGACAAAATGAAAACTAATATAGAGCTTAAGGGCTTCTACTGGCCCACTATATATGCAGACTGTAACCAATACGCCCGCACGTGCCACCAATGTCAAGCCTTTGGCCCAGTGCCAGGAAGACCTCCTAACTCACTACACCCCACGACTCCTACATGGCCTTTTGTAGAATGGGGAATGGATATCGTGGGACCCTTCCCACCGTCCACCAAAGGCTACAAGTATATCCTAGTCGCAACTGATTACTTCTCCCGGTGGGCCGAAGCCATCGCTTTGCAAGAAGTTACGGGAGAGGAAGTCACTCAGTTTGTCAAACACCACATTATATACAGATTCGACACTCCCAGCCGGATCATATTAGATAATGGTATCCCATTCAAAAATAGAACCGTATACCAGTTGGTGGCAAAGTTTCACATCGACTGGAGAACTTCAACAGTCTACAATTCCCAAGCTAACGGATTGGTTGAAGTGTTTAATAAGACTCTTTGCAAGCTCTTAGCTAAGCATTTAAGCGGGTTTAGGGTTCTAGGTCTTCTCCCCGCCGCTGTAGTTCCTGCGGGAGTGGAGGTGGGGCCGTGGGCCCTGCCACCGGTGCTCGTGCATGGTTTTTCCGTATGGAGGACCAGCATTTATTGAGGGGTCCTCAGGATGGCGGAGTGGGTCCCAAGTCAGAGACGACTCGGACTATTTCCTTCGCCCAAGCTTTGGCTGCATCTCTGCGACCAAGGAAGGTGGATTTGGCACGGAAAATGCCTGCGTTTACAGACGACGTCCACCCGGCGGTTTTCTTCTCGACAGATGAAATACGTAGGTCGGAGGAGCCTCTCCACTTTGCCATAGTTGCCAAATGCTCCTACGGCAGGCCATCGATCCCGGATACAAAGTCTTGTTTGGCGATGCGGCTGGATCTAAAGAGTTCGTTCATTATGAGTATTCTTAATCCCAGGCACTTGTTACTTAGGTTTGAGAAGGAAGAAGATTTTTTAAAAATTTTGGTGCGGAAAAATCTGTATATCAAAGGATACTTGTTTCATTTCTTTCGCTGGACAAGTGCTTTCAATTTTGATGCGGATCCCTCCTCTATCCCATATGGGTTGGGTTTCCTAACCTCCCAGTGAATCTGTACAATGAGGACTATCTCAAGTCCATAGCGGGAAATCTGGGCCAAGTCTTGCCAATTCACGATGCTACTTTGGCGTGGACGCAGACCGCGGAAGCACTGGTTTGTGTTGATATAGATATCACAAAGCCTCTGTGTGATCGAATCTGGATTGGGTTTGGTGAAGAAGGTTTCTGGCAACAGGTGAAATACCATAGAGTTCCGGAAATATGCAATTTTTGCCGAAGGATTGGACACAAGACGGATGTTTGTAAGAAGAAGTTGAAAAATAATCGTGTTGCAGGAGGGGCTCAGCTGATGGAGAAGGCCAAAGACATGGCTCCAGCAAGGAAGTCTGGCGCCCCCCAACAGGAGTGGCAAGTGGTTCAAAAGGGCAGCCGACAAATGGCAGAGGGAAATCACTTGGTGCAGGTCCGCAAGGCGTTTGACAGAATGCACTTAGATTTGGACACTGATGTAGCAGATAACCAATCTCTGGTGGAGGCGGAGAAGCCGAGGGGCACTGCTCCTACAGGCACAAATGCTCAACGGCAGGAGGAGACTGCTTCTCCTGGGGCAGAGAGTTTGCTAGATGCAGTGGTCTTAGCTCCGGAATCTGGGCGGCTTAAGGACCTGGAGCTGGATCATGGAGCACACTTGGTACAAGCGGATAAACAGGCCTTGTCGTCGCCTGCTCTTATGGGAGTAGAAGACCTTGGGCAGAAGAAAGAAGTGAATGGGCCTACAGTTGCTACTAATGGGGAGGAATCCAAGGGTATTGATTCCGCTGCAGACAATTTAGTGGTGGAAGTGAAAGAGGATTGTCTCCCTAGCAAGAACTCTCAGGAGGAGCAAGCATCGCAAGTCTGGGTGGACCCTGCAGTCCAGGCACTCAGGGACAACATGCTAATGCCTTCTTATAACTTGCGGAACCTAACTAGTGGCCCTGCTGTTAGCAAGGAAGGTATCAGAATGAGATCGAGAGCAAGATCAGTGGAGGGGCGGTCTACTCACTCTTCTCAATGATCTCTGCCATCATATGGAACATTCGAGGGGTGGGAAATGTTGTTTCCCGCGGGAGTCTAAAAAGATTGGTGAGGAAAATAAAACCAGGAATTGTGGGAATAAGTGAGCCTATGATAGCACTTGAGAAAGCACAAGCTTTGGCTAGGTCTATTAAGATGGATAGCTGGGCAGGTAATAATGGAAGTTCGTCTAAAATCTGGGTGTTTTGGCAGGCCTCCTGGGACCTTGAAGTCAGTTGCTTCTTCAACTCAATTTATAACCCTTGGTAGGAGAGCAGGGGACTCTTTCTCTATGTATTTTTCCATAGTCTACGCAGCGTGCGACAGCTGTGCCCGAAGAGAACTTTTTACAGATTTGGTTTCTTTTGCTGGAGCTATAGATACACCTTGGATTGTAGGTGGGGACTTCAACTGTGTCCTCAGTCCGGCCGAGAAGATAGGTGGGGCTTTAGCTAACCTCTCAGCCATGGCAGACTTTACTGATTTTGCTACCTCTGCTGGCCTCTGCGATGCGGGCTATGTAGGCCCAGTTTTTACATGGAGCAATAACAGAACTGGTAATGCAGCAATCCGAGCAAGGCTTGACCGTGCTTTTTTCAACAGGCAGTGGCAGGAAGAAGGGCCCAATTTTATAGTGAAGCATTTGCCCCGCGGCCCTTCTGACCATGCCCCTTTGTCTCTAATAGTTCCAGAGTCGAATGGTGGCCCCTGTAGATTTGTTTTCCAGAAAATGTGGTCCTCATGAAACTTTCCTGCAAGTAGTTAAGGAAGCTTGGCACCAGTCTCAGATACATCGCCAGAATGGCCTTGTTCGGTTGCAAGGGAAGTTGAAAGCTCTTAAGGAGGTTTTTCGCAAATGGAATAGGGAGGTATTTGGGAATGTAACCCAGCAGGTCAGGGAGGCTGAAGCTGAAGTAGAGCGGGTGCAGTATTACTTCGATGCTGACCCTAGTCCCATCATCAGAACCAGGCTCCATGAGGCGGATGCTAAGCTGAGGCAGGCTCTTCAAAGGGAGGAGATATTTTGGAATCAAAAAAGCAGAATGGATTGGGTAGAGAGTGGAGATAGAAATACGGCCTTTTATCATGCAGTGGTTCAAGCCAACAGACGCAGAAACTACATTCATCGGCTGAAAGTGGGAGAGCCCAGGGAATGGTGCTCTGATCAGGGTTCCCTAAGGAAGCATGCAGTAGATTACTATAAAGATCTATTCTCTTCGGAGAATCATATGGTGGATGCAGATTTGTTGAAGTGTATTCCCGAGCTGATCTCTGAGGAACAGAATGTCAACCTATGCTCTTGCCCAAATGCGGCGGAAATCAAGGAAGCTGTATGGTCTCTAAATGGTTCAAGTGCACCGGGTCCTGATGGCTTCACCGGAGTTTTCTTCACTAGCTGCTGGGACATTATTGCTCCAGATGTAATAGAGGCGGTGCAGTCTTTCTTTGCTGGCTATCCGCTGCCGAGGGGGATTTCTTCCTCCCTCATCACTATGGTGCCTAAAGTGAAGGAGCCACGGACTCTTAATGAGTACCGTCCGGTGAGCCTGTGTAACTTTGTTTACAAGATTATCTCTCGTATTATTAGTGAACGCATTGCACCTCTGCTGCCTGGCCTCATCTCCCCAGAGCAAGGGGCGTATGTCAAAGGTCGTTTTATTCTGGACAACATATCTCTATCTAAACCATTGGTCAGAGATATTGATAGGAAGGTCTGCGGCCACAATGTCATTTTTAAGTTAGATATGGCAAAAGCGTATGATAGGATGGAATGGGATTTCATCCTGTCGGTGCTGAAAAGGTTTGGTTTCAGCTCCAGGTTTACCTCTTACGTGGGTATGCTGCTTTCAAATTCTTGGTTCTCGGTAAATTCTAATGGCATGAGCTCAGGTTTCTTCAAATCTACTCGGGGGATTAGGCAAGGCGATCCCCTTGCACCTTACCTTTTCATCATCGCTTCAGAGGTGCTGAGCAGAGGACTGCAGGAGCTGTTCACATCTGGCAGGATCAAGGCGTATAGCGGCCCCCGGCGATGCAAACAAGTGTCGCATCTGTTATATGCAGATGATACACTTATTTTTATGAATGCAGCAGCCCCAAATATCAAAACTCTTCTCCAATTTCTTGATAAATATGAAAAAAGCTCCGGGCAGAAAATTAATGCTGGGAAGAGCACATTTATTTTATCGTCTGAGGTTCAGACAAGGAAGATTCAGAGCATTCAGGAAACGACAGGATTCAAATATCACTCAGGGGCCACTAGATATCTGGGGGTGCCGATTCAAAAGGGTAGGTACTACACTACAGATTTTAAATTTCTGATTGATAAAGTTAGTGTTAAGCTGGCCGGATGGCAGGCAAAATTGTTGTCTCAGGCAGGCCGGGCGGTTCTTATTAGATCCGTCCTTAGGCCTACCTATTTATCTAGCCTCGGCCTTAACTATCCCGAAAAGTGTGACTAGGTTCATTGATAAACAGTGTGCAAATTTTTTCTGGGGAGGTAACGAGGGTAATTAAAAATGCCACTGGGTGGCCTGGAGCATCTTGCAAAAACCGCAGAGTGAAGGTGGGCTTGGGTTCAGGAGCTTTTAACACATTCAAGTGGCTCTAGTAGTCAAAGCAAATTTGGCATATCCTGCATGGATCAACACTATGGTCACAGTACGCTAAGCAGAGATTCCTGGAGAAGCATTTTTTAGACACTACCACTCCCTTCCCAGCTGGTACGCCTATCAGAATCTTTAACCAAGCTAAGACCATAGTGATTCAGAATTCCAGATGGGTCTTGGGGAATGGCAGCAACATAGATTTCATAAGAGATATCTGGATAGGAGGGGAACCATTACTGAACTATATGCATTCTGGTACAGGGGGGATGGACCCCCATACTCCCATGGTGTCAGTCAGAGAGGTGCTCACTAATGATACACATCCTGTTTGGAGCACTCTAAGCATCAACCGGTGTCTGATTAAGGCTGAGCTGGGGTTTGAGGAAGACATATGTGTTTGGGCTCCCACCTCTTCAGGAGACTTCAGTCTCAAATCTGCCTACACTATAGCCCGGCCAAATGGAACTCGCAGAAACGGACTTGTTAAGCTCTGGCAGCAAACTATTTCGCCGAGGGCAGCCATGTTCATATGGAGATTGTTATACAGAGCGGCGCAGGTTGATAATCGGGTAATGGAGTGTGGAGTTCCGATGGCCTCCAAATGTGACTGCTGCTCACAACCGATCCTTGAAGACTTGAACCACTTGTTTATTACTGGTGATTTGGCTAATGCAATGTGGCGCTGGTTGGCTCTCCTTACAGGCAACAGAAGGAGCCTTAGCAACCAAATAACCACTCGGTGTTGGAGTTTTCTTTCCAGTGTTAGCACCAAGTCGGCTTTTCATTTTGTGGGCTCATATGCTTTTATCCTCATGATATGGGAAATATGGAAAGCTAGATGCACAGCTCGTTTTGAAGGAAGGCTACCCAAGCCTGAGAATCTCCAGCGGAACATTTGTGTAAGGATTCAGCAGGCTTTGGATAGCATGGTTTTCCACAAGCCAATCTCAGCTGAGCATGCTAATATCCTTCATCAGTATAATCTCAGGCCCAGAGTAAAGATTAAAACCCCTTTGGTAGCCACTCGGACTTTGGCTAAGGAGAACTATACACTGCACGTAGATGGCGCTTCAACAGGTAGCCCTGGCCTTTGTGGAGGCGGAGGTTGCATTAGGGACACTCATGGTAATTTTCATATTGGTTTTGCTTTCTTCTACGGGATGGGGAACAGCCTCATTGCAGAGACAAGGGCACTGTACGATGGGCTGCATACAGTGGCCCGACACGGCTATACCCTTTCGGCCATTTATTCCGATTCGGCTCTCTTGGTGCAGGCTGTTCACACCAAGAAGACACCGAGCTGGGAGGCGATTGTGTGGTGGCGGAGAATTCAAACTCTTTTGGGTAATACATCAGTGCATCATGTGCATAGAGAAGGGAATACAGTGGCTGATTCCTTAGCCACTCATGCAAAAAATTCAGCCCAGAATAGAATTTTTCAATCCATAGCGGAGTTACCCCTGAAGACGAGAGGAGCTGTGGTCTTAGATAAGGCTGGCCTGCCGAGCCTTAGATATCCACATTAGTTGCTAGATTTAGCCTTATTTTTGTGACTTGTAGTACAGGGGTATGCCCCGGTGATAGTGTAACTTTCTTTAGCAATGAAATAAAGCGAGCTTTGTGGTGTTAAAAAAAGAGTTGTACTGGAGAAGGAAAAAAAAAAGATAGTTGGAGGCCGTAAAAGAGACTGAGGCGAAAAGATACACAAAGCTCTTTGGGCATACCGAACAGTCTACAATACTCCTACCGGTTGTTCCCTATTCTCCCTAGTATATAGAGCAGAAGCTGTAGTACCAGTTGAAATTGATATGTCTTCTTATCGGGTAGCTGTGCACATTGGCCTACAGACCCAAGAGCAAGACGAAATAGAAAGGAGGCTTGAAGAGCTCTCTAACCTAGAAGGCAAAAGGTTGGAAGCTTATAAACAGCTTCAGACTTATCAAGCCCGGATGACAATAGCTTACGATAAGATGGTAAAACAAAGAGCGTTTAAAAAGGCTGACCTTGTCATGATTAAAGAAAGGGAAGTTATGGCAGGTAAATCCAGCAGCAAATTACAACCCAACTGGCGTGGGCCCTATGTCGTCACAAGGGTCTATGAAGGAGACGCATATACAGTCATTGACCATAAAGGAGAAATGCCATTCGCGTCATTGAATGGGAAACATTTAAAGTTATACCATGCTTCTGAGCATGAGTTCAAGTAGCGAGCAGTACACGCTACTGGTTGCCCAGTTGAGGTGAAAACCCGAGAGGGCGTCTCAGGCAAAAAATGGGTAACCCCTCAGTGTGAAAACCCAAAAAGGTACGCTGGAAAAAGCCAAAGGGGGCTAGTCTTGGTGAAAACCGGAAAGGGCGCTGTGACTAGTTAAAAAAAAAGGGAAAAGTGAAAAGAGAGACGAGGGAGAAAGGAAAGAAGCGATAATTGAAGTATTATGTACAACACGGATACTGCCTCAGTGCCCTCAGCTCATAAATTATCGCTATCATTTATCTGTAAAATGGGAGCCCGAGACAGGCCCTCGGGGTAACCACAAAATGATGAATGCTTAAGGACATGAAAACAAGATCATGATGTATAACATAGGAGCTCATAGATGAGGGGGTTTTCTCTTCGTTAAATCCCCAATCTCGCTTTGCTTAACCACAATGGCTTCTTGCATCTCTAAGTGCTTTGAAACAAGAGACCTCTCCTCGATCTGTACCTCTTGGGTTGTCTTGGTATTTGATTCGGTTATGGCCTCCAACTCTTCAATCCTCTGCAAGATGCTCCGCATAGTCTCTCGAAGCAATGTGGCCTAGTTCTTGCTCTCAACTATGGCTACCTCAAGGGAGGTCCGACAGTCTCGAGCTCTCTCGGCCCTGGAATCTAGCTCCTCGACCTTGCTAGATAAGGTCTCAATTTCTGCTTTAAGCTGTTGGATCCTCAACCTACAAGTCTCCCATGCCGAAGCTTCGTGCATGTGCTGAAATTCCTCCCAAACATTTGCCACTGCTAGCATCCATGGCTCTTTTGGCAGCCCTAGTGCGTGGTAACCTCGTGTGCCGGTCCGAAAAGCATCACGCACAGTCTCCAAGGGAGGGTGACCCCCCCTCTGGAACAAAGCTCGAGCGTCGCTGATAAGTGTGTCAAGCATTAATTCAGCCCCCACAAAAGGCACAGGCTAGGGGTCATCAGGCCAGGCTATCCCATGCGCTGGGAAGTCAATATCAAAGGCAAATTTCTGCCCGCCTGCAACCATGTCTGAGCAAACGCCCTCTGGTAATCTTGCAAAGAGAGGGGATGAGCAGTATGGTCTTTGTGGCTGAATATAACCCAGTATCTTCACGAAAGTTATCATTGTCTTTCCCGATAAGGTCACCTCCCCCAAAACTTCGCCCCTAGGGTGAGGCTCCGACATGCCTCTCTCTACGGCGTCAAGATAAGTAGGAGAAGAAGGTGTCGACTGATCATTAATAAGTTTTTTTCCCCCTGACAAAGTGCAAAGCACAAGATTCATTAGGTATATATAAGTGCACTCAACGCCAAAAAGGCAATTACTTGATGATAGAGGACTCTCAACTCCTGTCAGGTCCTAAGCGGCAGGCTCCATACTAAAAGGAGAGCATCTTCCGTCTCCCATATTTGGGTCACTAGCAAGCCGGGGTGTTTCTGTGGCTTTCCCTAAAAAGAAGCAACAATAATAATTAGCCCAAAGTATAGAAAGAGGTGTAGCGAAAGAGCAGCGAGTGAATGAAAGGTTCAATACCTCCCAAATTAACATCCTCGGTCCCATCAATGGCTAGAGTTGTCAAATCTAAGGCAGGAGGAGAAGCCTTTGCATGATGTGTACTCTCCCTCTCTGCCATGGGTGGCTCAGTGCCTCCGATAGCTGGACAATCTGAGAGAAGAAAAGAAGGCAAATCACTATTGGAACTGTCCACGTTCTTTGAAGATAAGGGAGGGGAGTGTGGATGCTCACCAGATCTTACCCCACCAGCGGAAGATGGGATTTCTACTAAAGTGGAAGGCTCATCACTCGCGCCAGCTGCCATAGGAATAGACCCAAAGGTCTCACGGCAAGTGTCAGCATTCTCCTCCAATATCAGATCATCCCCGTCGGCCTCTCGTAAAGTGCCAAGGAGTCCCGTCGCAGGTAAATCAGCTACAATATAAGACCATAAGTTAGTAATGAAGACTACACTAGATAGGCCAGCAAACAAAAGAAGCGGGGTGAGCGTGCTTATCAGTGGTGCAGGTAGCCTGAACCGCCCCCAAGCTAGGAGGGGCAGCTGGGTCTCTGTCATTTTCCATATGAGAGCTTGGTTCTACTCCTTTCTCTATACACAACTCAGCTAAAAGAGCTTCCGAATACCGAGCTACTCTCTCTATCAATAGAGAGAGCAGATGAAAATTCTGGGAGTTCTTCATTCAACCCTGAACTCAGGAGCGCAGCGAATTCCTTTGTAGAAACTGCCAACTCTCCGTTCAGCAGGCCTCAAAGCAGGAGATGTCAAAATAATTTTCTAGCTAAAAGAAGCTAGGTCTTATGTGCAAAAGTCACATGGAAACTCACCCGAGGAAGCTGGATCGACATTCAATCCCAATTCCTCTGTAAGAGTTGTGACTGCACCATTCCCTCCACAAGTCTCCCCTAAAGAAGAGAAAGTTATAGAACCAGAAGACAGTCCAAAGGAAAAATGTTCATAACTATATGCATTAAGGTTAAGCATACCAAGAAGAGCATGACTGGTAAGCTCCCCACCTGAGAAGGGTGGTGAGGCGCCCGATACGGGGTTGTAGTCATCATCTTGCAGCTCGCCCTCCTCTGCAGTTTCCATCACTCTCGATGAAGTGGTTTCATCCACAGTAGGGAGGTGTCCCGTCACTTGCACATTCAAAGAATCTGAGGACTAGCAGGATCAATAGTATGATTCGACTGAGTGTTTTAAAAGATAAGTAGAATTACATAAAATTTGTTACCTGGCTACTCCTGTGAAGCACCCCTACTAGTGCGAGGGCGGGACACCCGAGTGTTGGGACCCACATCCTCGGCAGATTACGGCCTCTTTGACAAGGTAGAGGCTCTTTCCTCGGTTTGGGACATTTTTTACAGTAATAAAGCTCTCTACGGGAGAGGGAAAGCATGACAAATACGGCAAGGTTAAGAAGCGCTCAAGGCAAAACAAATTCTAGATAATCAAAAGGAGGAGATTATTGATTGCATACCATCCGGGGTAGGTGAGAAAGTAGGCTGTAAAACCATCACATTTTCTACAAGAGAAGCATACTCAAAGGGCCCAACGCGGATAATCGAGCCTATCAAATGTCTCTCCCACCGTGGCCACAAATCATTTGTGTATCCCTCTAGATGAAGCCCAGTAGTCATAAGGGCATCCTGTGGGTAGCTGCAATCTGATAGCAAATGAGCCCACCATGAATACACTCTGCGAACTATTGGGGCTTTATCCTGCCCCGAGGAAGTCTCTATTTGACGTCTCAGAGGCTTGATTGCCCCTGCGTATGGCCGCCAATCTATAGTAATGGCCCCGTTCTTTGCCTCCCACTCTGCACGAAACTCTCTGGGAGCCCTCGCAATCCGCGAAAAGTGAGCATAAAGGAAGGAGTGCTCAATAGAGACCAGGGGAAGATCAATTCTTCCAAGACGGGCTTCTTCTACTTCCTTTAACTTCTGAGGAGGTTGCCTGAACACGTTGTTGTGCTTAAACCACCAGTGGGCATAATACATATCAACTCGACCAACCCGCCTCCCCTCGGGGAGAGTGCACCTCTGATCTGGTATGTCCTTGAAAAAGTAGTCCCACCATCTATCAGCAACTAAGTGGGTATCATGGCTCCGGCATAATCGCCCCTCTATGGCGAAATCGACATCTGGAGGAACTGGCTGGTCATAGCCAAAGTTTCGCGAGAAGCGGTGAGGATAGTAGGGCTCTAAGACAGTGGTGCTGCCCTTCTGAATACAAGAATGCTCGGCCTAACACAGCACAACCAATCCTCATAAAAAGAAACACTAGAAGACTAATGATGAGGCAAACTATAAGATGGCCCATTTGGGCCTTCAACAACAAATGGTCGAAAGTCATAAGAGCTATGTGCGAAATTAAGACCCTCCTCCCCATGAGTGGGGACATATGATAACAATCTTCGTGCCT
Organism: Amorphophallus konjac; assembly: GCA_022559845.1. Taxonomy (NCBI): domain Eukaryota; kingdom Viridiplantae; phylum Streptophyta; class Magnoliopsida; order Alismatales; family Araceae; genus Amorphophallus; species Amorphophallus konjac. The sequence goes on from CM040124.1 coordinate 315,203,261, forward strand.
TTGACAAATGCTCAAGCGGGCTTTGATCAGGTCGGTTTCGAAACAGGAAAATTAGTGGGGCTGACGGATTATCAACAGGAACATTCTGGCACAATCCTGGTTAAAGCAACTCGGTCCATGCACTCAAGTAGTGGGTAGCCATGCATACACTCCTGTCTCTAGGAGAACTGTGAGCTGTCAAGTTCTCTAGTCCATGATAAATATTCGTCAAAGCGGCAGGGGCTATGGCCAATCTATGTCTGTCAGCAAGGAGGCAAGCAGGATAAATAAGCTCAGGCCGCACTAGGCCCTTCTCTCCATATGGCATAACAAAAGTAGCAAGCCAATAAACTAAATAGGCAGCAAGATAGATCTGAGCAGTGGGGTTCCACCCCGCATTCTCTGGTGCAAATAGATATCTCTTGTTTTCCTGAGAAGGTAAAATCAGTTGCTGGTACTAGCTCAAAAGTTTGTCATTTTCAGCAAATCTTTCATAAAAACAGAACGGTCCATTGTAGAAATATTGGACCCAGACATTCAGACTAAACCTCACGGTTCCAGTAGAGGCAGAGGGAGCCTTTTTCTTCCTGAAACGGGCTAAATCTCGCCATACTTTCATTAAAAATCCGAAACTCAGTGGAACCCCATATTCCCCTGATCCTGTGGAATAATGCCAGTGTAAATCATGAAGGGTTACTTCTTCATAAGACTGGCTTGAAATAGGAAGTCCAGAAATCATATGGAAGCTCCACAAATCAAAAGTTGTCTCGCCCTCAACTATGCCAAAAGTATTAAACCTGCGATTGAACCGTTCAGCCAAGGCTTACAGAAGGCCACTGTAACAGGGATAGCGATACAATGCAGCAATAACAGCATGACGAATACCAATGTCGTCAAGAAGTATGCTGTAGTGGTGAAGAACTCCTAAGCCATTCTGTGGCCCCCAAATGAAATATGTGAGAAGAGATGACAACCCACTTGCCATACCAGTTGGGCGTGGCCCCACTCATAATCTTGTCTAGAAGACACAATTTGTCATAACCTTCAGAAGCGAACTGCGCACCAGAAGGAGTCAAGAAACAACCAGAAGCAGCCTCAGGCACTGTCTTGTGTTTCCCACACAAGTCCCAAGTAACAGATGAAAAAGACCGAAGCCGAGTGGGGCATCCAGTCTCAGAACTAAAGAAACCCAACTATGAAGCTACAGGAAACTGGGTTTGGGGCACCAGGCCCATGGAAAAATTGGGATATGAAGTACTGCAACAACCGAGCATGTTGTCCCGCCCGACTAGAATGGCCCTTTCCAGCTGAATGCGCTCCTCCAGTAAATAACCATCATCCTCATCCATATTCTCAGGGATGAAGTGCTAAATAAATGGAAATAAGTATTCATCCAGCGGAAAGTGCTTCGGGTAACCCGCTGGTCGTGCATATTTATAGAGGGTTCCACGCCTCACAATCAAGGATAGGTCAACAACGCCTCCCCCAGATTCGTCTTCAGGAAGCGGACTCGAGGCAATCACACTCAGCCCCCGACCAGGGAAAAATAGATTCTCCGCTATAATTCTTGGAGGGTCCAGTGGGAGCATCAATTTCTTGGAAGCAATAGGGGTAGTATCCTTATTACGCCCATGCTACCTACGGGCACGGTTCTCTCTGATGCAGGACATGATGGCTACCTGCAGAGAACAAAGAAAAAATTATCAAATGCCAATATAGTAAATATAAATAGTATCAACTGTCAAAAGCGTATCAAGATTCAAGACATAAGGGTATCATCCCACAAGAACAAAAGAAATTCACGGAGTACACGGTCCAACCGTGGGGGGCATTTGTTGGACCCCAAAAGGGTTCACCGTTAATTTCTGGTATTTTTAGAAATTTTCAGAAAGAATGGAAGAAGACGATTCAATGGATCATGAATGGCCTTGAAATAGCGGAGTCGTCATTAACATGCAATATTATACGTGCTTTATGCACGGAGAAGTTCATTTAAAATGCCCCGTAGGGCAGCAATCTCGCTCACCCGCGTGGAAGGTCGACTATAAATAATTATTCGGATCTCCCCAATCCGTATGGCGGTCAACGGGATTATTCTCCCGACAAAGCAAGCCCAAAAGCAACAAAAGGTAGCTCCACGTGCTGCAGCCCGGTTCTACCAGCAGTAAAAAATGATTTTTCAGAAGTATGGCAAGCCTTTTATAGACTTTTGAAGCCAAGGAATGGACCAACCCCCCCGCCCCTTCTCTCTCTCTCACGGATGTAGGACAGACCGGAGGGGGACCCCTCCGACTGGCTAGACCAGAGGGACCCCCCCTCCGGTACATAGGACCGGAGGGGGGGGCTCCGGTGAAAACATGACTGGAGGGACCCCCTCCTGTGTCCGCAAACTGGAGGGGGGGCCTCTGGTTAGGACAGGACCAGAGGGACCCCTGACCGGAGGGGGTTCCGTCCGGTCTGTGTTTTGTGGGTCCGCACAAAAAAAAGAAAAAACAGAAGAAAAAAAAGAGGGGGGGAGGGGATTACACCTCCTATCTCTTGGGTTTCCACCGGAGAGGGATGCATCCACCGGAGCTCCACCACCTCCACTCCACCTTGCAACCCCTATAAAAGGGTGGGAGCGGCCAAGGAAGAGGAGGCAAGAAGGAACCAAGAAGAGGACCAAAGCTTGAAGAAGAAGATCTTGCAAGAAAGAAGAAAAGGGGAGGTGTGCCCTCTTCTCTTCCTGGGTTTTGTTTAAACACAAGTCCCACCACAGTTTTGCAAAAAAATCCCTATTCCAGGGTGTGATGGTCCAAAATGCCCTCGTCATCAAGAAATCTCACACTTTTGCTGTTAATGTATTTGGAAAAATGTCAGAAAATGCAGAAAATTATGTGAAAAGCCTTGAAGAGTTCAAAAAATGCAGTTTTACCTTCAACCTTTGTGAAATTGTATAAAAGTCCTTGTACTTTTCAGAAAATTTTAGAAAAAAATCCGAGAATCAAGGAAAGAAATGTTTGTGCATGAAATGTCTTCCGACTTATGGAAATGTCCCTCGTCGCGGTAAAGGTTTAAAAAATTACGTTTTTACCTCGAAACTTCTCGAATTTGCTCGAATGTCTGTAAAAAAAAACTGAGAAATGCAGAAAATTCATGAAAATTAGTAAAGTCATGCATGACACCTTAGTCTTGCTAGAAATTACAATTAGGCCCTCGCAAAAGGGAGAATTACAATCAAGTCCTCATAAGAAGGGAAAATTGTAAATAAACCCCTGCTCGAGGAAAAATCACGGAGACTCCCCTCTGCCCAAAGGCATGGATCGTAAGGGTAAGAAAGGACCTTTAGCAGTTAATCAAAGGTGTCCGGATTTGTCCGATATAAATTAACACAGACTCCGGTCGGTGGGGAAAAGTTCAGTACACGAACCCTAATCATCTGATAAATAAAAAGTACGGAATTAATAAATACATAAAAAGAAAGAATAAATACTCATGTCCGACCGACGAATCGGACGACGATGAAATTCTGCGTGTAAACACCCCCCCCCCCCAAGCAAGACAAAAAGAGTAGAGTTTTGGGAATTCCCATTACAAAGTATCTCAGCCCATTCCCTCACTCTATCACAAACAAAAGAAACAGCTGTATCCTCGGCTCTAGCCTTCCTCATGTCGGTTGTTCCTTTCATCCCATAACGTCCACGGTGTGGCATGGAGGATGATTGCAAGGATTACTGTTAATCAGAGAGATCTGCTTTTCTGGAATAACTCAACCAAGGGCTTCTCTGTCTAGACTTTCTATGAGAGGATGGAAGAGCAGCAGACTACATATACCATTTATTCACAGGTATGGAGAGTGAAATCCCCCTTAAAAGTGCAAGCTTTCATGTGGCTGCTCTCTGCCAGATGCATTGTCACCAAGGTGTATCGTCACAAATGGAACCCCAACTGTGATGTGCTTCGTTCATTCTGTGGGACTGAGGCAGAAGATATGGATCATTTGATGATCAAGGTACTCCTTGGACTCATACCTCGTGCACTCTGCTGGAATATTTGGCACGAGCGGAATGGCACCATTTTTTGGGGGAGTAAATTTTATGTTGAGAATATTATATGTAAAGTTTTATCTTCTATATATCAGTGGTTTAGATATAAGTTGCAGCTGCCAATTGAGGAGTGGAGAAGGGCTAGCACATGTTCATAGAGTAGTCCTCATTGTAATTCTTCTTTCTTTTTTGTTTTGATGAGGTACCTCACCTCATGTTAGCCACTGTACTACCTTTGTTTATTGATATAAATTGGTGGTATAGTCCACACATCTTTTGAAAAAAAAAAATACTAGGAAAGAAAAGGGTGGGGGAGAGGGTTTTGCTGTAGGCCTGAAATTTTAGGGGGTGGATGATGTTTACTTTTGAAGATGACATTTTGACTTTAGGCCTAATTCTGCCTTCCAAATTGTGTAATAAATTTGTCTTCTTGTTAGTTGGGAGAAAAAACAAAATTTGCTTCTTGGAAAGGCTCACTGTGGGTCAAATTGTATAATAAATTTGTCTTGTTATTTGGGAGAAAAATAAATTTGCATCTTGGAAAGGCTTGCTGTGGGTATGCATTTCATATTACTATGTTTGTAGTTGTTTGCTGTGCTACGTCTTTTGTTCTTACTTGTTATCTAGGATGTCCATACATGTCTTCTACCCTGACTTGATTTAATGATGTTCTAATTCTAGGTGGCCATGATGAAGCAAAGGTTTTGATTCCAGCAGCTGTTGTTCTTCGGAATATGTTTGCACCTGATGAATTGAGGGTATCCACACTTATTGCAATAACTTGTCAATTTTTATCTCATATGAAGTTAGTACTGGTGTGGCAGTATTTTTCTTATCAAAGGTTTTGTTAATGTGGAGAAATAGCCTAGTATAACATTTACTATGATGTGTACTTTCAAAAAAAAAGCATTTACTATGATGTGCTTCTGTGTGATTCTGCCACAAAACATTGTTCGCAGGTGGATGAGAGCCTTCTGCCTGAGTTAGAGGCCGACGTCAGAGAGGAATGTATTAAGCTTGGTCCAATTGACTCTGTCAAGGTATGTCTGATGTGCAGCATCTTTACTTAAACCTGATGCTTATTGCACATCTTGCCATCATGAACTGTTTAACTTTTGTCTACATAACAGGGAGCTGATTTCCAGGGTATAAAAACTAATGATTGTTGAACCCCACGATGTTCATCTATTTTTTCTGATTCATTTCAGAACAAGAAAAATTAGGCAAATTAAATCTACTACATGACTGCGTAAAGCAGTATAAAACCGTGGCCGTCACACGTGGATTAAATTTAAACTCCCTCGGCATCCCGTCGGGCAGGGTCAAGGTTGGCAGTATCGGCTGAAACCGATACGTTTTGGCCGAAACGTATCGGTTTCGGCCCACACTGATACGAAATCGGGACTGCTCACTGTAGTGGCTCCGAAACTTTAAAAAAAACGTCTTTGATGGTTTCGGGCGAAATCGATACCGATTTCGCCCGAAACTTACCCGTTTCGGCCCGAAATCAGACGGTTTCGGGAGTTCACTTCTTGTTCTCCCTCATAATCTCAGATCTGAGGGAGAAAGGGTCCAGGGAGCTGTTGGCTGCTGCTGCAGGGTGAGGGAGAAGGAAGGGTTTGTTGCCGCCGCCGCCGCCGCCGCCGCCGTGCCATTTCTTCGAATTTGCAACGTGTAGCTACATTTTCTTGGCTCTCATTCTGAATAGATCTTGTAAGTTTTTATTTTTTTGGTTGGTTTGATAGTTTTTTTTGTTGTAGGTAAGGTTCTCTTAAATATATTAATTTTCAACTATGAAATATGTTAAGACTCCAAATTAAACCCTAATTAGCTATTTAAATTTGGGACTTTGTCTAATTAGGTTTAATTAGGGTCAATTGAAACTCAATTAAGTTTCATTGAAGAATTTAGGGTGGGAGCATGCTACTAATTACATTTTATGAAGGGTGATTAGGGTAAAATTGATAATTAAGTCATAATTAGTTATTTAAATTTGGGACTTTTGTCTAATTAGGTTTAGTTAGGGTCAATTGAAGCTTAATTAAGCTTCATTGAATAATTTAGGGTGGGAGCATGCTGCTAATTACATTTTATGAAAGGTGATTAGGGTAAAATTGATAATTAAGACCTAATTAGTTATTTAAATTTGGGACTTTTGTCTAATTAGGTTTAGTTAGGGTCAATTGAAGCTCAATTAAGCTTCATTGAATAATTTAGGGTGGGAGCATGTTGTTAATTACATTTTATGAAGGGTGATTAGGGTAAAATTGATAATTAAGACCTAATTAGTTATTTAAATTTAGAACTTTTGTCTAATTAGGTTTAGTTAGAGTCAATTGAAGCTCAATTAAGTTTCATTGAATAATTTAGGGTGAGAACATGCTGTTAATTATATTTTATGAAAGGTGATTAGGGTAAAATTGATAATGAAGCTTTAATTATCTGTTTAAATTTGGGGCTTTGTCTAATTATCTCAATTTAGCATAATTTGAAGCTCAATTATGCTTAATTGCATTTTTTTCATTGTACTTACAACTATTTATTTTTGACTGTCTTAATGCAGCATCATGTCTAGACGTGAATAAGGTCAGGAGCATCAAGGGCAGGAGCAGGGTTGTCAATTTCGGCCGAAACTGATACGTTTCGGCTGAAACGTATCGGTTTCGCTCATAACCGATACGAAAATCAGGCCTTGCACTGTAGCAACTCGAAACTTAGTTGGTTTATCGGTTTCGGGCGAAACCGGACGGTTTCGGCCCGAAATCGTCCGATTTTCGCCCGGACGGTTTCGGCCCGAAATCGTCCGATTTTGGCCGAAACTCACGTAGGGAGTTCACTTGGTGTGCTTTTCGGGGAGTTTCGGACGAAACCCCCTCCCGAGCCTCCCCTCCTTGCTGTGCTGCGACCGTGCTGCTGCTGCTGCTGCCTGCTAGTGCTGTGGTGCTGCTGCTGCTGCGTGGAGGCAGCCGCTAGGGGCTGCTGCTGTTGTGCTGGCCAGGGCCACCCGGGGGGCTGCTACTGTGCTCTTTAGGGCAAGGGGGCTGTTGCTGTGGACCTGTGCTGCCACTGCGGAGGTAAATTTTGTCGAGGTAAATTTCGGGTTTTTTTTGTTTTGTGTTTTTTTGGTTGAGTTGTTGAAAATTTTTTTGTTGTAGGTTAAATGTTGTGTTGTAGGTTAATTTAAAACCATGATTAACTTTTTAACACTTCAAATTAAACGCTTAAATTTGGGACTTTTCTTTAATTAGGTTTAGTAAAAGTCAATTAGGGCTCAATTAAGTTTCATTGACTAATTTGAAGCGGGAGCATGCTGGTAATTAATTCATTTGAAGGGTGATTAAGGGTTAATTAGTTCATAAAAATTAGAACTTTTGTCTAAATCGGTTTGCTTAGGCTCAATTGAAGCTCAATTAAGCTTCATTGGAGAATTTGGGGTGGGATCATGCTAGTAATTGATTTTTTCCAAGGGTGATTAAGGGTTAATTGCTAATTAAGGGTTAATTAGTTCATAAAAATTGGGGCTTTTGTCTAAATCGGTTTGCTTAGGCTCAATTGAAGCTCAATTAAGCTTCATTGAAGAATTTGGGGTGAGATCATGCTGGTAATTATTTTTTCCTAAGGGTGATTAAGGGTTAATTGCTAATTAAGGGTTAATTAGTTCATAAAATTTGAGACTTTTATCTAGTTCGGTTTGCTTAGGCTCAATTGAGGTTCAATTAAGCTTCATTGAAGAATTTGGGGTGGGATCATACTGGTAATTAATTTTTTTGAAGGGTGATTAAGGGTTGATTGATAATTAATGGTTAAGTTTTTAATTGTACTTATAACTTCTTGTGTATGAATGTTTTAATGCAGCATCATGCCTAGACGTGAACAAAGTCGGGAGCAGCAAGGGCAGGAGGATTCGGGGTGGGCCCACCTCTCTTTAGTTGATGCTGGGAGAAGAAAAGTGAAATGCAATTATTGTGACAAGGAGATACATGGCGGAATTACTAGAGAAAAATAACATTTGGCAGGGGTAAGAGGAGAGGTGAAACAATGTGACAAATGTCCCCAAGAGGTCCGAGAACAAATGCGCCAGTGCCTTCTGGGCAAAAAGGAAAGGATGCAACAAAGGGCTGAAGATGAGGCTGAAATTGCTGAGGAGATTTCAGGCAGAAGGGTTAGGAGGGATGATGATGAGAAAGGCACTGAGGATTCAGATCTAGAGCTGACTGAAGTAAGAGAGTGTGAACAAGCCGCTCGAAGGAAAGGGAAGGCACCCATAGGTTCAGGGACCTACGAAAGTACAGCTGCACGACGTCCTGACATTGGTGCTGCCCCACAGACGCAGAGAACAGGCCCCATGGATAGCTATCTCCACAGAAGGCCCCATGCTACACGACCTAAAATCAAGTCTGCATTGAGAGGGGTAAAAAAATCAGCAGAAGTTGCACGGCATGCATTTAAAAGTATCTGCAAATGATTTTTTCATACAGGTGTCTCTGCATATGCAGCTGAAAGCGAATATTTCCAACCTATGTTAGATGCCATAGCAGATGCTGGCCCTGACTTGAAGGCCCCATCACGTCGAGACATATACGGGCGTGGTCTTGAGGGAGAGGTTGAGGAGCTTTCTGACTGGGTTGAAAGCTTCAAGCATATATGGATGGAGAGAGGATGCACTATTATGTGTGATGGCTGGACTGGTACCACGAAGAAGTCCATGATTAATTTTTTGGTCTATTGCATCGAAGTTACAGTATTTGTAAAATCTGTAGATGCATCAAACTATGAAAAAAATGTAAATTATTTGTTTCATTTGATGGATAACATGGTAGACCAAATTGGAGAGGACAATTTTGTCCAAGTAGTGACTGATAGTGAAGCTAGTTATAAGGCTACAGGGAAGAAATTGATGTAGAAGCGCAGTCACTTATACTGGCTCCCATGTGCTGCACATTGTCTAGATTTGATTCTGGAAGACATTGGGAAGGACAATCATGTGAAGAAGACAGTTGAAAGAGCACAAAGGATTACCCAGTATATTTATGGCCATCCTAGGATATTGAACATGTTCAGGGAGCATGCAAGTGGGGGGCGAGATATCATCCATGCAGGGCCAACCAGATTTGCTTCAAATTTCATTTCTTTGGAGTCTTTGCACAGGTATAAGATTGCACTCAATTCTTACTTCTTTATCCTTGTAGTTATGTTTCGTATTTGATTGAAATTTCATTTCTTTGCACAGGTATAAGAATGAGCTGAAAGTTTTTATGTACCATAATACCCTGCGGGAATACATCGACAAGTCTAATGTTGATGCTCAGATGGAATATTTGGATGTCTCTCACATCGTAGACTATAACAAATTCTAGGGCAGGGTCTCACGATACATGAAAGTAGTCATCCCCCTCGTGAAGGTCTTAAGAATGGTGGATGGCGATGAGAAGAATGATATGAGATATCTGTATGAGGCCATGGACCGTGCCAAAATGGAGTTGCAGGAATTCCTTCCCAAAGAATATGCAAAGTGGTGGAAAATTATTGATCATAGATGGGACACCACATTACACCACGACTTGCATGCAGCTAGTGAGTGATTATTTGTATTGATACATTATTGTTTAGGTTATTTTATATGTAACATTTAGAAAATTATACACAAATGCAGGTTATTTTCTCAACCCTCGATTTATGTACGATGCCAATGCACATGTTGATGGCGAGGTGCTCCAAAGGACTTTAAAAGTCATTAGTCGTTTATCGAGGACACCAGAAAAGAGACTTCAGGCGGAAGTAGAGGTTGGCCTTTTTGATTTCATGAATAAGAGGTATAGAATTTACTTAAGTAGTTATGCTAATCTATTACTTTATTTTTGTAGATGAACTACTATAGAATGAGAACTGGGACGTATTCTGACTCCCAATTGCAATACGCAGTGGGAAAAGTGAGCCCAGGTATGAGGTTATCTTCGTGCTTTCTTTGCAATTACATCACGGAGAATTGATTTTTATTTACAACTTATATTTATTTGTTTATGGTTGGTGGAACAGCTGACTGGTGGGTAATGGTGAATAATAGAGATTTGGGCAGTTCTGCATTGGCTTTCATTGCAATCAGGGTGTTGAGTCAAACCACATCAGCAAGCCAATGTGAAAGAAATTGGAGCACGTTCAGCCTTATACACTCAAAGGTTGGCAATCGGCTAAAGGCTGAACGGTTAGACAAATTAGTTTACTACCACTACAATATGAGGTTGAGAATAAAAAATTTGAAGTTGAGACAACAGTTGCAGGACAAACGCGTCGCTGAGGATGCCAGTGCAGAAAATGATGTGGATGTCTTATTTGATGATGATAATCCCTTGCAGTCTTGGGTGGAGACACGAGAGCAGGTTGATGAGCCCGTTTTTGATATTGATGATATAACATGGACAGAGGGCATACTAGATGAAGATGAGCCAAGAGATCCCGAATTCAGAATGAAAAAAAAGAGGGCCAAAGATACTCATGCGCACCAGAGAAGGGACCCACCTGGGGTTGTTGATGACACTGAGCAACAGCCTGAGTTTGAGCCAGCTAGACACTCAGAATCAGATAGCAGGCCAGTCACTCCTAGAATGGTCAAGCCACCTGCATCCTTAAGAAGAACTACATCAGTGCATGGGCTAACTGAGAGGACAAGTGCTACTGCTCGAGAGGACCCGACAATTGAGCAGTTGAAGCAGATTTATGTGAGACACACACCAAGGGCAGGAGGATTCATGTCAAGGGTGGCTAAAGAAATCACACCAAAACAGAAAAAAGCATCCCCAAAGGTCAAAAGGCGACTGGTTTCTGATGGTGATGATGATGATCCCAGTGCAGCTGCAAGTGCTACAGGTGTAGCAGGTGCTACTACTGGCAGTGCTGGTGGTCCTTCCTCCTTCCACGCAGACACAGGCAGAGGATACAGTCAGGGTGAGGGAGGACATGATTAACAGAGTCAATATGGGCATCCATCAGGTTATGGAGGTAGGCAACAGGAGGCAGCCATTTATGGGTGGGGTCATGAACCAGCATTCCAGTTCCATCCGCATCCAACCAGTTCCTCTTCTCTTCCTCAAGATTCTTATGCTGATATTGGATTCTAATCAAGCCAACCAAACACTCCAAGAGGGATCCAAAGAGGGATGCAGGACTTGGCTACCTCATTGTTTGGTTATAGTGAATATAGACCATACATGCAACCTTCTTATGGGTATGAACATGAAAAGCCAGACGATGAGGGAGAAGGTTCTTCTAGTTATTATTCATATTAGTGCATCATCATTTAGGTAAGGATCACGTTTATTGTACAGTTTGAACCTATTTCATGTTAATATGTACTCAATATTTGTTTAATAACTTCAATGCTTGAACCCATTAGTCTTCTTGTGTAATGCACTTAATCCTATTTCATGTTTATTCCCCTGTACTTGAACCTAATTCATGTTTAGTATGTACTCAAGAATATTAGTTTAACATGTTCAATGTTTGAACTTCAATGCCTATTTCATGTTTATTGCACTTAAATATAAGTTCTTTACAATCAAATGCATGTCTAATGAATTTTATGATTTTTATGTGATTATTCATATTTTTCTGAATTATTTCTAATTTTTTAGACTTATTTTGATTTTTTTGATGTTTTTCAATGGGTTTCGGCCGGTTTCGGCCGAAACCGAAACCGAAACCGGATGGTTTCGGTTTCGGACTCGGCCGAAACCGATGCTGACATCTCTGGGCAGGAGGATCCGGGGTGGGCCAACCTCTCCTTAGTTGATGTTGGGAGAAGAAAAGTGAAATGTAATTATTGTGGTAAGGAGATACATGGCGGAATTACTAGAGGAAAGCAACATTTGGAAGGGATAAGAGGAGAGGTGAAACAATGTGACAGATGTCCCCGAGAGGTCCGAGAAGAAATGCGCCAGTGCCTTCTCGGCAAAAAAGAGAGGATGCAACAAAGGGTTGAAGATGAGACTGAAATTTCTGAGGAGATTTCGGGAAGAAGGGGAAGGAGATGATGATGAGGAGGAAGGGACTGAGAATTCAAATCCAGAGCTGACTGAAGTAATAGAGCGTGAACAAGCCGCTCGAAGGAAAGGAAAAGCACCGATAGGTTCAGGGACATACTCCAATATAGCTGGTGTAGCACGAGCTGCACGACGTCCTGACACTGGTGCAGCCCCGCAAAAAGGAGGCCCCATGGACAGCTATATGCATAGAAGACAAAGTGCTACACAACCTAAAATCAAGCAAGCATTGAGGGGTAAAAAAAATCAGCAGAAGTTGCAGGGCATGCATTTAAAAATATCTGCAAATGATTTTTCTATGCAGGTGTCCCTGTACATGCAGCTGAAAGCGAATATTTCCAACTTATGCTAGATGCCATAGCAGATGTTGGCCCTGGCTTGAAAGTCTCGTCATGTCGAGACATATACGGGCGTGGCCTTGAGGGAGAGGTTGCGGAGCTCCATGAGTGGGTTGAAAGTTTCAAGCATATATAGATGGAGAGAGGATGCACCATCATGTGTGATGGCTGGACTGGTACTACGAAGAAGTCCATGATTAACTTTTTGGTCTATTACATCGAAGGTACAGTATTTGTTAAACCTGTAGATGCATCAAATTATGAAAAAATGTCAATCATTTGTTTCATTTGATGGATAAGATGGTAGACCAAATTGGAGAGGACAATGTTGTGCAAGTAGTGACTGATAATGAAACAAGTTATATAAGGCTGCAAGGAAGAAATTGATGCAGAAGAGCAGGCATTTATATTGGCTCCTATGTACATCACATTGTCTGGATCATTGATTTCCGGTGGCTTTCTCCTGGAAACCAAAACCAGGGACTTCAAGTGTCACATGGTTTGACAAGGGCCAATCAAGATTTCATGTTGCTGCATTTCAAATCGATCCAAACACTAGAGGGAATCTCATAACCAAAAGAATTACTGTAAATTTTCGTGTTTCAGAGCGACAGTGATTGATTTATCCATTGTTTCTGTATGATGGCAATGGCAGCTGCCTTGCTGATCACCAGTCTTCTTCCTGGCCTGTAATCCTCCTCCTGCTGCCACTCTGAAGGTTCCTTTTTCTTGGTCCAGTAATTAATAGTGCAGGTAATCTTTTGATTACCATGATTGTCCTTAGGGCTTAGGATGGGGGTGTTGTTATGCAGCTTACGCTTTCCTCTTTTTGATGGGCTGTTGGGGCTGTCTTTTCTACTGGGCACCACCTGTGCTAAGGGACCTACTACCCACCCAACTTTTTGAATAAAGTTTCACAGATCAATCAGGTTGGGAATCGATTGGTGGAGTCCTCGTTGCTTTTGGGCCTGGCATGGCTTGACCAGTGTGCACAAAGGGCACTGGGCGGATTCTCTTGAGAAAGACCTATTTTATATGTTTTATAAACATATAATATAGCCTGAAAAAAAATGTAAACACTTGAAGATAGAAGCCTGTGACTTCTCTTTAATGATGCATTGCTAATTGATTGCACGTGCATTTGGAAATGACTTTGTTTATGGGTGTAACCCGTCAATCCTAGTTAAGAAATATGCCTAAATGCAACATGATAAACCAGCCAAGCCAAGTTAAAATGCATGATTTCTTGTATGTCAGCAATTATTGTAGTTTTTGCCTAACTAGTCAAGCCAAGAATATACCTACATGATTCTTGTATATCAGCAATTAATGACGCTTTTGTCTAAGTTTGGATTATGCTTTACAGCTCGTCTTGAAAATTGGTCTGAAAGTAGCCACATTGTAAAATTTGGTTAGATTGAGCTTTAGACAAACCAAACATACCCTTGGCCATTTTATTGTCGGATGAAAATGTGCCACCTAATTTCTGTGGTATCTTCAACAATTAGAATCTCTGTGATTGTCAAATGATGGTTGGAGAGAGATGGAGGGAGGAATTAAATGGTGATTTGCACGGCATGGTTGTCTAAACAAGGATTTCTGATATGGTTGTCCACAAAATGGGCATCTTGATCCTGATTTTGGGGAAAGGTCAATTTTAGATTAGTAGTTTTGATGCAGAGCGAGACTCTGACATCGGACGACGAACTCAATTGGTGTTTTGCACGATGATATTATTTACACGGATGACGATCAGAGTCATAGTAGAGTCATTGTTTTATTTTATTACGTATTTTGCCTTATTTGAGTTTAGTGTTGTAGTCGTCGATTTCCTAAGTTAACTTATAGTTTTACAGTTGTATTGGGCTTATTGGGAGCCAACTTAATGTCTTTTCTATTTTTCTGTAATTTTTGGTGCGATTTTGGCACTGTTTTTTTGAGTCTAGGGGTAAGTTGTCTAGAAGGGTCATGCTAGTGTTAGGGTTAGCCTAACTCCTATAAATAGTCCTGTAATCCCACTTTTCCAATTAATGATGAATTTCTAGTTGCGATTTTTGCAGATTTTTTTGTCTCTGAGATAGAGATGTGAGGGCCTTGAGAGGAGGCACCCCCAAGGAGCGTGGTCCCTATGAGAGGGAGGGCGAGAGGCCTACACTCCCACCTCTAGTATCTCAAACCCTACCACCCCATCCCCCTGTGCAAGCCCCCTTCTCATCCCAAACCCTGGCAGCCGCCATCCCCTCCCCCCATCTTCCTTCTTCCTGTAAACCATAGCCCCAAGCCCTGCGCCTTCACCTCCTTCCTCCCCCATCGTTGTTCCCTCCCAACCAGATCTCTAGTCTGCAGCCCCCTTCTCTTCCTCTGCAGCCGAAGGAGAGTCCGCGGCCACATTGGCCCGCCCTGCTACCGCTCTGCACATCCCCACCGCCACTCCAGCAGAGTCGCCTCTGCCTCCCCCCCTTCGCCTAGCCCTGCCACCCGCTGCCTTCGTCCTCTGCGGGCCAGCCCGCCGCCAGCACTGCGCTGCACCGTCCCGTGCAAACCCACCCCGCCGCCCTGTTGCGACGACCACATCAGCATCAACACCAGCAGCCTCCTACATTCTTCCTCTGCCAGCAAGAGCAGCCCGCGGCTGCCGCCCATGCAAATCTGGCCACCACCCAAAACCCCTGTGCCTCCCTCCGTCTGCATGGCTGCCTCCGCCACCGCTTGTCCCTCTACTCCCCTCTCCCTGTTCTTCCACTTCCACGAACAGGCCGGCCAGGCCCTCCCCTCTGTGCCTCCTGAGCACTCCCCCTCCTGTTCTTTCTCCCTCCCTCTTGTTCCCTCTTTCAGCCGAGTGCAGGAAGATTCCCTCCCCCACTTAGTACACTGCTTGCTTAGTCCACATGCGACATCCCGTGGGACTCTCAGCCCACCCAAAAGGCCCCCCAGCATGCAAGGGAGGCCCAGCCAGCCAGACAGTCGGCCCAATTGTGCCCAGGGGAGCAGTCCAGTCCAGCCCCTCCTCGAGACGCATCCTGTTTCACATAAAGTTTGGATTGACCAATTTGGGGGAGGAAAAGCTGATCCCAGTTCAGCCTAATTAGAGTTCCATTTGGACATTTTCCTCCAAAATCACTATATGATGTAGGCTTCTAGGAAAGTTTTAAATTAATGAAATGAAGTATACAACATCATGAACTGCCTCCATAGCATATGGACCATCTTAGCCTTTTGGAACTCTGATTACATTGTAACACTAGTTCATATTTTCTTCTCTTTTAGAAGCATTTAGTCAATGGACTTGTTTTCTTTTTCCCTTTTCCATGCAATCCATATGCTTCACTCATATCTGCATAAACTTTAATTGTCTTTCTGCAATCTCTTAATATGTAAGTTCTCTATTACAGATATGCGAAAATCATCCTCAAGGTGTCGTGCTAGTGAAGTTCAAGGATCGCAAAGATGCCCTCAAGTGCATTGATGTGATGAACGGAAGATGGTAGGTGTAAAGCGGATGATAATCATCATTGATTGGTTCCTGTGAAGTTTACAACTGTTGATTTCTGTAACAACGAACTAGATGTCATTATTTTTGGATTTGTCTGTCATGGCTTCTTTTTCTCACATCCAGGTTTTTTCCCTCCCTGGCCTTCTCTACATTCTTTACGCAAGTCCCTCTTCATGCACACTTTTTATCTGACACTGGAAAAGGATGCCATTTTATTCATGTTTTCATGTGCACTTAAAGTTTTTACCCACCTTCCCTGTCCCTCCCTCTCCCAGATCCAAACTGCCTTTTTGGGTTTCACAGGAACCTAGGTAGGTGTTTCCCAGGTCGTTGGCCGATCATGGTATAAGCAATTCTACTATCTATAAACTAGATACGTTAAGGCCTATCCGAAATTAGTGAGGAATGGAATATAATGATTTCATTACCCCTGCATTTTGTGTTACATTTGAAACTGTTTTAGGCCTTGTTGCATGAGATTTTGGTTTCACCAGATTGATTTCCTCGTAATAAGCTAGAATTTTATTTTTCTAGTATGAGGTAGGCCTGAGCGTCTATTTTTTTTTCTCTTTTCTGTCAAGGTTTGGAGGTCGACAGGTGCATGCTAGTGAAGACGATGGTTCTGTCAACCATGCTAAGGTTCGTGATCTTGATGCTGATAGAACCAGGTTGGAGAAGTTTGGTGCCGAACTTGAAGATAGCTAATTGATACAGAGGAGTGCAAACTGTTGACCCCAGAAGTTTTCCATTTTAGGTCTTGTTTGAATGCTTCAATGCAAAATGGACATATGGAAGTGGGTTGCCTCCAAACTTGCAAAAAGTTGTACATGTTCTTTTCTTGTAGGTCAACTGCATGCATGTAATTCTGTGCATGTTGATATAAAATATTAAGTTTATATCTAGAACATACTGGGAGAGGAGAGGAAGGGAATGCTCAGAAGTAGAGAGCTAAAAAAGTTTGACAGGTTGCTAGGGGAGATTAGTTAGAGAGGGATTATTATCTTTTCTGGAATTAAATCAGGGATTTACACTTGAATGTGTGAAGATGGCAAAAAAGAGAGCCTAAGAATATATTAATGGGACAAATGCTAAAAGATATTTGCAGATCGTCATATCATGTCGAAGTATTAAGAAAATTAGAAGTTGGTTTGGCCTTGTTGGGGGGGGGGGGGAGGAGGAGATATTAGATCGGGATTGAGGTTTAAGTATCATAAACTCAAACTGTCTACGTAAAAAACTCAAACAAGAAACTAATAATAAAATATGTTTATAATAAGCATTTGCTCCACAATCGAACGGGCGAAATGCACGAATTCGTGTGCGGCCAAAGCAGAGGCAAATGCAAATGGGAGAAACGTGATTCATTTTGCAATTTGGATGTGATGATAATTTGTATATCTAAAAAGCGCTTAGTACCGTCTTCAAAAAAACAGAACATATAATTAGCCAGAACAGTAGTTTGGTAGGCACTACTTCATTTGAGCAAACTCAAACCCAGAAGAATATACCTATTCCAACCTAGTCAGCGACAGATCATACGGGAAACATATGCATGAAGTCTTCAATTCTACTTCTCTTCAAAAGATGAGTTGCGTGGTTCCTCGGCCGGGAATGGAACTCCATTAATTTAACTCTCAGCTGGTTGGTCGAGTGTCCCCGGTGGGTCTGAGTCCCGCTCAATAACGTGCATACGACCGACCTCGGCCTGGAAGCAGCATGACCCGCGCGCCCATGCGGTGGAGCAGGATTGGCGGTACCACGAGAATGGGGTCCACTCAAGACTCTGGACAATCTCATTTTTCATGTTTTGAGAAGTCTGCAAATCCGTTTCTGATCAGTCCCAGGTCATTTGGAAAGACAAAGGGCACTGCTCGCCTTCTCAATGTGTCGAGCACACTGAACCCAAGTGAGTCCCTCCTCCGTATGCAATTTGATGCACTTTTCATATTGACTCGCTAGAGTGAAGAATATTGTGGATCATTTTTCACCCTTACGGTTACGGACTGTTATTCACTAGCATACATCATTTCTCACCTTGTATGGAGTTTCACAGGGATGCATAGGTTCACGTGCGACATACATTGGGCTACATCCTCTGGCGTCGTTCTAGTGACGTGAACCAATGAGAAACGGATTGGAAAAAAAATGAAAATTATGCTGTTCAATCGGATGGCAGGAACGTTATGCTGTTGTCACGCCTGAGGTGACCTCTGTAGCATCATCATGTCAACTGTTTGATTTCGAATAGGTGGTCATTTTCTTCATAAGAAATTAGCATACGCTCTCGAAATTGAAGTCGACTTCATGCGATGAATGCATAGGGATAGTCACCGTTTGTGCGTGCACGCACCTCCCGCAAACACTGCAGCCGATGACGGCGGGGTTGCAAATTGCCCTGCCCGTCCAAGCACTCGGTAGACGAGGGCAAGGCCACACATAACCCCTCGCCTGTCCTATCAAGCAAGTGAAACTGTCGACAATCCCACCCTCCATTTGTACCCACTACTGTGTTTTCTAATAACCCTGTGATGGAAATCAGACACCTGGTGCTATGTGTAGCCCGGACGATGAAATCGCGCGCACCTCTTTCACTCGCCCGATGCCCCAATCTTGTACTGGTACTGAACCTATTTGACAAACCTTGTTTGCAACCAAGATGCAAGTGCGGGTACCCACCCAACCACGACGGATGATGAAATCGCACCTCTTTGACCCACCCGATGCCCCCATGCCGCCAGAGCCTAGCCACGCACTATCCACAACCCCCCCCCCCCCCCCCCCCTCTCTCTCCCCCGGCCTATATTTTCTATTCATGTGGTCACCAGCAGCAATTGGTTATTTCACCTTTACAGATTGCGCGTATTGAAAAGGGAGGGAATCATGAATGTGTTAACAAAACCGATACCGCTACGTCCTAAGAAGAAAAATGCACACACAAAATATCACACCACGTGCAACTCACGATCCTCGTGCAAATTTGATGTAATGCCCTTCGTTTTCCTCTTCAAATATCCTGACATGGCTGTGAATTAAGAGGCCGCAACTGCTTCTCTAAGCCGAAAATTTCCAGGAAGCCAATTAAAATGGCCGTGGATAAGAGCACTTGCTGAGGTTTCGCCTGTTGTCGCAGGGTAACATTGCAAATCCTCCATCCACCTCTAGCTGGACGGATAAAAAAATGCGAAATAAAAAGAATTTTTGACCTGTTCAGAAAATGCAAACATCTTTTAAGTGGTAGGCAGGCTATCTATACCATTAAAAACTCGTCATGAAAATTACATATTTACACGCAATTATTCCGATTAACTACTTCCAAACATAAATTTACAATTTGGGTTACTGAAAGTATAGAAAGATGTCCCCGAAAGCTGATGTTGTTTTTTTTTTTAAAAATATGTTTAGTACCATTGAACGTACGCCTATGGTCGATCGATTAAGGATAAATTTAAAATTTTTCACTCCAACCAAAAGGATGGAATAAGTCACCTCGAAATAGGTTAGAGGTGGGTCGCGCGCCCCTAACCCACCCCTTTATCAAAGTGGCCCAATAGATTTATGCAGATGGGGGTTAGAGCGGGATCCCGGTCGATCTATCCACTTTGATTGGGGGTTATCCCCCACTTGTCCCGAAGATAACATTTAATCCATCCTTTTTTTGCTTTGGTAGATCAAAAAAGTTAATCCGGTTAGAATAAGATATAATTCCAAGTTAATCCACTTAACTTGTTCCACCCTGAGAGGTGGAATAGAGTTACCCTTATTTTAACCTATTGTCTACCAAAATAAATGAGACTAAAATATAGAACAAATTAATCCGAGAGAGATAACCCTCCACTTGTCTATCCCTATGTCAAAGTGCAGATACACTCGAGCCGTCACCAGTTGCAGACTACTGTCATTCAATCCAGGCCCAGCCACTAAATTTTAAATTTATGTTTTTTTTTTTGCGTAGCAATATCCGATCATGCCTTGTAGAGACAAGTTTTTGTAATTGGATGTGAGATCAACTTGATGCAACGGTTGTGGTATACAAATGAAAAAACAAATAATCATTGGGTCTTTGTTGCATCTTTCCTTCTCCATCTGTTGCAGAAAGGGTAAAAAAGATATCTGCATAGCATGAGACAACTTAATTATCCCAATAATTTTAAATACGAAGCAAGAAAGGCATTGTCTATAAAGTAGTAGACAATTTATAATAAAAGAGGAGCCGAGCTTGAGTTACTCATCGACCGTATTGGTTCGTTTGCACCCCTGCAAAGAAAAGAGGCTGGAATGGTTGCCCCGTTTGTAATAAACTTAATATGTAAGATTTCATAGAATAACATAAGAAAAAAAAATCAACCATTCTTGCATTCTTTATGGTGCACCAAGAGTGTCATGCAATAATTGTTGGGCCCATGGCCATCTATTTTTTTCAGCCCATGTCACCTTCCGGTCGACCGCCGCCACTGGGCCGGTCGACCGGCGTTGCAAGCTCCCTGTCTGGACATTACCGGTCGACCGCCGGATCAGTTCCGGTCGACCGGAACTGTCAGGAGCAATTCCTTCCAGCAGCAGAAAAATGCCGGTCGACCGCCCCTATGGGTCCGGTCGACCGGCCACCCCGTTGCAGCCAATTTTGACTTGTTTCCTTGGACGAAAAGAGATATTATCTCTTGTTTGTTTAATCCAAAAGTCATGGGATCTGCCAGGATTGGTGGATCTGGCTTGAGGGTTGTCTCTTGACCATCCTAGATGTATAAAACATCTTATTGGGGTCTAAAATCTAAGACACAAGGTGAGCTCTAGGAGGCCATCAAGAGAGGAAGAAAGGGGCTACTATAGCTCCGGGAATAGGGTGCTGCCATCAAGGAGAGGAAGAGAAGGGATTGTTCTTCATCAACTGAACAAGGTTTCTCACTACAGGGACGATCAGGTTTGTAGTAGGATTTACTGTGATCGTGTAGGAGAGTTCGGTTGTATCAAATCCCTATTGTTCTCTTGTAATCCTAACTCAAGTCTTGGCAAGAGACTTTGAGTAATATGTACTTTCATCATATTCTTAGTGAATTCTATTCTTTGGCTTGCCCGTGATTTTTTCCCTTCACATTGGAGGGATTTTTCACGTAAATCTTGTGTTCCATGTGGATGTGTGTTGTTCCAAATTAATTTTTCCGCTGCGTGATACGGTCGGTCTCAAGTGTTGTTCGTACACATAAGTTTGGGATTTTTTCTCTTCAACTAGTATTAGAGCCTATATATAGATCAGTTTTGTTATTTGTGTGCAAACATGGAGGCCGAAAATTCGTCCCGCATGATTAGTTTGAACGGAAACAACTGGATGATATGGAAACCAAGAATGAAGTATCTCTTGTATTGCAAGGATCTGTATGGTCCATTGAAAGGAGATAGTGGAAAGCCCGCAATAACTTTAGTCGATGACTGGAAAATGTTAGACCGAAAGACTGTCGGGTTTATTCGACAGTGACTTGATGATAGTGTTTTTCATCATGTTTCCACTGAGAGTTCTGCATACTCTCTATGAAAAAAGTTGGAGGGTCTTTATGAAAGAAAAATAGCTGGTAATAAGGCCTTCTTGATTAGAAAACTTGTAAAGTTGAAGTTTAAAGAGGGCACTTCTATTGCTGAGCACTTGAATGAAATGTAGAGTATCACTAACCAGTTATCATCTATGAAGATGTCTCTTGATGATGAGTTGCAGGCATTGTTACTTCTCAGTTCGTTGCCAGAAAGCTGAGAGACACTGGTGGTCTCTCTCAGCAATTCTGCACCAGATGGAGTTGTCTCCATGAGTCAAGTAACAAGCAGTCTATTGAATGAAGAGTTGAGAAGAAAAAATTCAGGAATTTCTCACAGTGATTCACAGGCACTTGTCTCAGAGAATAGAGGAAGGTCAAAGTCTAGAGGGAGAGGAAATTTACAGAAGAGCAGAAGTAAGTCAAGGCCAAGGAAGGACATTACTTTTTACAACTATGGAGAAAAGGGTATTTCAAGAATCAGTGCAAATAACCGAAGAAGAACAAGAAAAAGGGGAAAGAAGTATAGAATGCAGAGTCAAAAGACAATGTCACAGCTACAGCGCAAGGTGATGATTATCTAATTTTGTCTACTTCTGATGATATTTTTTCTTGCGTGTGTCAGGACCTCGAGTGGGTGATTGATACAGGTGCTTCTTACCATGCTACACCACGGAGGGAGTTCTTTGCCACCTACAAGGCTGGAAACTTTGGTGTTGTCAAGATGGGCAACCATGGGACAGCAGACATCATTGGCATGGGCGACATTCATATAAAGACCAATCTTGGTTGCAAGTTGATACGTAGGGATGTGAGGCATGTGGTTGATTTGAGGCTGAATTTAATTTCAGTTGGAAAGCTAGATGATGAAGACTATGATAGCAGATTTCACAAGGGAAAATGGAAGCTTAGCAAAGGTTCTCTTGTTGTTGCTACTGAAAAAATGTCATTCCTTATACAGGTTGCAGGTTCAAGCTTGTGGTGATCAGTTGAATGCTACTGAGAAAGATTCCAACATGGAGTTGTGGCATAGGAGACTGGGACACATGAGCGAGAAGGGATTGCGGGTTCTTTCCAAGAAAGAAGTCTTACCAGACTTCAGAGGTACACATCTGAACTCATGTATTGATTGTTTGACTGGAAAATAACATATAGTTTCCTTTACTAGTCCTGCATTGTCTATAAAGATGCATGTCTTGGATCGTGTCTATACAGATGTATGTGGCCCTTTAAAAATAAAAACTCCTGGTGGATCAGTTAATGTTCCAGGTATCAGTGGTGCACTTTACTTTGTCACCTTTATAGATGATTTTTCAAGGAAAGTCTGGGCTTATGCTTTGAAGACTAAAGATCAGGTTATTGATGTTTTCAAAGAGTTTCATGGCAGGGTTGAAAGGGAGACAAAGAGACAGCTGAAATGTATAAGGTCAGACAATGGTGGTGAGTATTGATGGGAATCAAGCTAGCCGTCAAGCCGAAGTAAATCGAGCAAGCTGCCAGGCCAAACATGAAGGCGCTATAGGTCCCAAGCGTAATCTTGAAGAAGGCGCTATAGGTCCCTAGCGCGACCTGAAGAAGGCGCTATGTTCCCCTAGCGCGATCTCAGGCAGAAACGTGGGTGCAGCCAGTCCAACTTCCCGGCGCCGAATTCCTCAAAGTCTTTGATGTTAGCTGTCTTCCATGGTTGTAAATCGACGTGTTAGCGTCATTTTGTCTTCCCTTTCCCTATATATGTACCCCGTTCGTTTGATTAAGCATATAATGAATAGAATGAATGAATGAAATCGAATTATGAGTGTTCTTGAGTGTAGCCCATGGCTATCCCTCCAAATCTTTGGAAACCCCCCTTCCTCCATCCCTCTCTGGGTGCGAGGCCCAATTCTGTCCCTCTGATCCTCTCCTTTTCCCCTTAAATGGGGGATGATCGAAGCCCCGGGTGCATCGGCTCTGAGACGGGGTCGAGTGTGAGGCTCCATTCGGAGCTTTGATCTTCTTCCAACCACGATTCCACCTCCCCACCTCCGCCAAAGGTGTTGTTACGATCTGGATGGAGCCCGGCTGCACCGTAGCTGCGATGGGTTCAGGTGAGAGGCCCCAGCCAAGCCTCATCTAGGCCCTAACATCATCCACGTCCATCCTCCTTCCCTTGCCACTCACCCCCACATCCGCCTTCACAAAAGTTATCCTAGATAGGATTTGCTTGGTTTGATTTCGTTTTAAGCATCCCCCGTGTGTTCTCTATCCTCCTGTGTGTTGTCCCCTTGTGTTTTGATCCCCTAGAGTCATCCACGGGAGCCCCAACGTCGAGGTTCTTCGTTCTGCTGCTGTCTGTGAATGCGCGTAAACGATATAGCGCGTTCTTCAGAACGCGTGTAATAGGTATAGCGCGACTATGAGCAGAAGGAAGAAGAAGACCCCCCACTTTTGTCCCGCATCAAATTGGTATCAGAGCTTAGGGAACTAGGCTGTTCTCACAGTCTGGGGTCTTGAGCTACGAGGTTCGAGGATGAACCTTCTAAAGTGGAGGGGTTTTGATGGGAATCAAGCCAGCCGTCAAGCCGAAGCAAATCGAGCAAGCTGCCAGGCCAAACATGAAGGCGCTATAGGTCCCAAGCGCAATCTTGAAGAAGGCGCTATAGGTCCCTAGCGCGACCTGAAGAAGGCGCTATGTTCCCCTAGCGCGATCTAAGGCAGAAACGTGGGTGCAGCCAGTCCAACTTCCCGGCGCCGAATTCCTCAAAGTCTTCGATGTTAGCTGTCTTCCATGGTTGTAAATCGACGTGTTAGCGTCGTTTTGTCTTCCCTTTCCCTATATATGTACCCCGTTCGTTTGATTAAGCATATAATGAATAGAATGAATGAATGAAATCAAATTATAAGTGTTCTTGAGTGTAGCCCATGGCTATCCCTCCAAATCTTTGGAAACCCCCCTTCCTCCGTCCCTCTCTGGGTGCGAGGCCCAATTCTGTCCCTCTGATCCTCTCCTTTTCCCCTTAAATGGGGGATGATCGAAGCCCTGGGTGCTTCGGCTCTGAGACGGGGTCGAGTGTGAGGCTCCATTCGGAGCTTTGATCTTCTTCCAACCACGATTCCATCTCCCCACCTCCGCCAAAGGTGTTGTTACGATCTGGATGGAGCCCGGCTGCACCGTACCTGCGATGGGTTCGGGTGAGAGGCCCCAGCCAAGCCTCATCTAGGCCCTAACATCATCCACGTCCACCCTCCTTCCCTTGCCACTCACCCCCACATCCGCCTTCACAAAAGTTATCCTAGATAGGATTTGCTTGGTTTGATTTCATTTTAAGCATCCCCCGTGTGTTCTCTATCCTCCTGTGTGTTGTCCCCTTGTGTTTTGATCCCCTAGAGTCATCCACGGGAGCCCCAACGATGAGGTTCTTCGTTCTGCTGCTGTCTGTGAACGCGCGTAAACGATATAGCGCGTTCTTCAGAACGCGCGTAATAGGTATAGCGCGACTATGAGCAGAAGGAAGAAGAAGACCCCCCACTTTTGTCCCGCATCAAGTATACAGGGTCGTTTAATGCTTACTGCAGGTCACAGGGCATTCAGCATGAGATGACAGTTCCTGGTACATCTCAGCACAATGCAATTGTAGAGAGGATTAACCGCACCATCATGGAAAAGATCAGATGTATGCTTTCATGTCAAGCTACCCAAAAGATTTTGGGATGAGGCTTTGAGGACCACAGTTGATGTGATCAACTTGTCACCATGTACAGCTCTAGATGGTGATGTTGCTGAGCATGTATGGTCAGGAAAAGATGTCTTCTACAAGCATTTGAGAGTGTTTGGCTGTCGTGCATTTGCACATGTCCCAGACATTGAGAGGTCAAAACTAGACGGTAAGACAAAAGAATGTATTTTTCTTGGGTACTCACGTGATGAATTTGGTTACATGCTTTGGGATCCAGAAAAGTAAAAAGTATTCAGAAGCAGAGATGTGATTTTCTTTAAAGATCAAACCTTTGAAGACTTCAAGAAAAAGGTACTAGCCAATGTTTCTGAAGAAGGCTTAGCAGATTGTGATCCAGTCTCCCCTCCAGTATGTCAGGGTGATGGGGGAGATCAGCAGGAAGATGATGCAGAGGCAGATGCTGACTTACCTGCAGAACATGTTGAGCAGGAAGTAGATGAGGAGCAACCTCCTATAGAATCTCAGCTGAGAAGATCTTCCAGAGAACATCAGCCTTCCAAAAGGTATTCTACAGATGAGTATGTAATGCTTACTAATGCAGGTGAACCAGAGTGTTACCAAGAAGCAATGCAAAGTGAGCAGAAGAATGAGTGGTTAGGAGCTATACGGGAAGAGATGGATGCTCTACAGAAGAACCACACCTATGATTTGGTGCAACTACCAAAGAGAAGAAAGGTATTGAAGAACAAATGAGTTTTCAAATTGAAGACTCAGGAGCATTGTTCTCAACCAAAATACAAGGCCAGATTGGTTGTAAAAGGCTTTGGTCAAAAGCAAGGTATTGACTTTGAAGAAATAAGGTATTGACTTTGAAGAAATTTTTTCTCCTGTTGTAAAAATATCTTCTATTCGTGTTGCTCTAAATTTTGCTGCTAGCCTGGACTTGGAGGTTGAGCAGCTGGATGTGAAGACAGCTTTCCTCCATGGTGATTTAGAAGAGGAAATGTATATGGAGCAACCAGAAGGATTCGAAGTCATAGGTAAAGAAAATTTTATCTGCAGATTGAGAAAGAGCTTGTATGGACTGAAGTAAGCTCCAAGATAGTGGTATAAGAAGTTTGATTCATTTATGGTTGAAAATGAATACAAAAGAATGGCTTCAGATCATTGTGTTTACATCAAATGGTTTGGTGAGAATTTTATTATTCTCTTATTATATGTTGATGACATGCTTATCCTTGGGAAAGATATGTCTATGATTGACAGGCTGAAGAAGGAACTTAGCAAGTCCTTTGCAATGAAGGACATGGGGCCAGCAAAGTAAATACTGGGCATGCAGATTTCTCGTGACAGAAAAGTCAAGAAAATATGGTTGTCACAGGAGAAATACATTGAGAAGGTATTGGACATGTTCAGTATGAGCAATGCAAAGTCAATTGGTTCTTCTTTTGTAGGCCATTTTAAGTTGTGCTCAGAGCAGAGTCCAACAAATGAAGAGGAGAAGGAGAAAATGCAGAAAGTCCCTTATGCTTCAGCAGTCGGTAGTCTGATGTATGCAATGGTATGTACGAGGCCGGGCATAGTGTATGCAGTGGGTATTGCTAGCAGATTTCTTGCAAATCCAGGAAAGGAGCATTGGGCAGCAGTGAAGTGGATCCTTAGATATCTCAGGGGTAGCTCCAAAATTTGTTTAAGTTTTGGGGGTGGACCACCTGTTCTGACAGGTTACACAGATGCAGATATGGCAAGGGATATTGATACAAGGAAGTCCACATCAACTTTTGTTCTTACTTTTGCAGGGGGAGCTGTGTCATGGCAATCCAGGTTGTAAAAGTGTATTGCTCTCTCCACAACAAAGGCAGAATATATTGCTGCTACAGAGGTTTGCAAAGAGATGTTGTGGATGAAAGAATTCTTACATGAATTGGGGCTGAAACAAGAAAGCTATGTGGTGTACTGTGACAGCCAAAGCGCCATCCATTTGTGCAAGAACCCAACTCTTCATTCCAAGTCAAAGCACATTGATGTCAGATACCATTGGATTAGAAATGTATTTGAAGAGAAGCAACTGAAGCTTCAGAAAGTTCACACAGATGACGATGGGGCAGACATGTTGACAAAGACTTTGTCAAAAGAAAGGCAAGAGGTTTGCTGACGACTGGTCGGCATGACCACACACTGAGCAGTCTCAGGGCAGCCTCCCTTATGGGCTGAAGGGGGAGGTTGTTGGGCCCATGGCCATCTAACTTTTTCAGCCCATGTCACCTTCCGATCGACCGCCGCCACTGGGCCGGTCGACCGGCGTTGCAAGCTCCCTATCTGGACATTACCGGTCAACCGCCGGATCAGTTCCAGTCGACTGGAACTGTCAGGAGCAATTCCTTCCAGCAGTAGAAAAATGCCGGTCGACCGCCCCTATGGGTCCGGTCCCCTATGGGTCTAGTCGACCGGCCACCCCGTTGCAGCCAATTTTGACTTGTTTCTTTGGACGAAAAGAGATATTATCGCTTGTTTGTTTAATCCAAAAGTCATGGGATCTGCCAGGATTGGTGGATCTGGCTTGAGGGTTGTCTCTTGACCATCCTAGATGTATAAAACATCTTATTGGGGTTTAAAACCTAAGACATAATGTGAGCTCTAGGAGGCCATCAAGAGAGGAAGAAAGGGGATACTGTAGCTCCGAGAATAGGGTGCTGCCATCAAGGAGAGGAAGAGAAGGGATTGTTCTTCATCAGCTGAACAAAGTTTCTCACTACAGGGACGATCAGGTTTGCAGTAGGATTTACTGTGATCATGTAGGAGAGTTTGGTTGTATCAAATCTCTGTTGTTCTCTTGTAATCCTAACTCAAGTCTTGGCAAGAGACTTTGAGTAATCTGTACTTTCATCATATTCTTAGTGAATTCTCTTCTCTGGCTTGCCCGTGATTTTTCCCCTTCACATTGGAGGGATTTTTCACGTAAATCTTGTGTTCCATGTGGATGTGTGTTGTTCCAAATTAATTTTTCCGCTGCGTGATACGCTCGGTCTCAAGTGTTGTTCGTACACATAAGTTTGGGATTTTTCTCTTCAATAATGAAACTATAATTGCCTACAGGAAAGGTATCCAGTTGAGACATGGAAGGGGTGTCATTGGTGCAATGTCAGTTTAAAGTGTTACCCATATGAAATGCATGAAAAAGAAAACGAAGAAATACCTACATACGCATTTCTTAACACGAAGTGAAAAATGGAATTTATGGCTGAGATGTACAACAGCTTTATAAATTCTCGACTTTGTCTGTAGTAGCATCGTCATTTTTGCTGCCAAGTTTCACAATGTCTTCCACAAGTTAATCTTCCCCTCTGTCAGAAAATGTAAAAGTTATTTTAAGTTGTTCAACGTACTTTATTTATATTTTGCTGAAAGAAACAAAAATGGAAATGTCAATCTAAAATTGAGAACATGAACCTTTATCCTTGGAAATTAAGATTTGCTGATGAGCTCCTGGATGCCATCCCTGCCTGATGTGTCTTTTAGGTACATGGATGCAGAAGCTACCTCTTCGGGCGTCACTTTGCCATCATAATCCCTGCACATTTTTCAAAGGGCAGAATAGTTGCCAAATAAGAAATCTAAACATCAACTTACAAACTCCAGGTAGGGATGTCAATGATAATTGAATAGGCATGATCTCATGCTGAATCCTGAGCCGTAGGATGCCTAATGGCTGCCACGATGAATGAGGTATCTGCAAGGTGGGAAAACAGGTCATGGGTGCCCAGGGTAGAGATCCTGGGGAAAACCCTCCGATGCATAACTCAATGAGACGGTAGAGCTTGATGCGGAGATGAAAGGGAAATAGGAGAAGGGCACGAGATTGCTCTCCACCAATATGGGCTCAGTATGACTTACCTTTCTAGAGGGTCTTCCTTAATTTATATAGTGGCTCGTCGCCTTTCGGGAGCAGGGGAAGAGAGAGGGTTCGGGGGGTGTTACGCCCTTTAATGTCGGCTTTCCTCCTTCCCAGGGTACTTACCCTTCTTATCTCTTGACCCCCGAGCTTCCCTTGGCCAGTTATGCTCGGCTGCCGTTTGGGCCTTTCCCCGAGCGACCGTTACTCGGACATCCCGGGACCGGAGGCCACATAAGGCATATCAGTCCGATCGAATTGGGCTTTTGGTAAGTGGGCCCATTAATGGGGCTGACACTTGTTGGGCTTTGGCCTTGTTGGGTCTAGCTGGACCGATTAGGCCGCTCCGGGCCACATGTCTTTTGGGCCACAAATTTATCCCTCTCCACTTGCCCCCCTACTCGAGAGCCAAGGGATAGGCTCGGAGAGTAGCATGCTTTCGGGCTATATTCGTGGCTCGGATGGGGATTTGATCATTGTGAGCTGTCCCAATTGCGAGGTTTAGGGGCCATTAATGTGGCTATCCTAGCATATGGGGGCTCGAGCGAGATGATGATGTACTCGCTTTGGTTCGGGGGCGCCCTTCTTGGAGTTCAAAACGTCGCTGCGGCGATTTTTCTCAGGGCTGCTTGGGACCTAGAAATAGCTTATATGCTTGTGCCTTATGTTTCCACTGCTTAGGGTTTTTTCTCCCTTTAGGGTTTTCCTCCCTTTGTCGCTTACGTGAGTTCGTGACGGGATTTATGCGTCGAGCGGATCATCGAAGGGAGCAAGAGATAGCAGAAGCTTTTGTAAAGTTAGCGGAGATCACCGCAGAGGCGATTCGCCAGCTTCCTCCTCCTGCCAGTTCGTCAAATTCCAGCATTTCTTCTTCTCCTTCCCATTTTTCCATGGCGGAATGCAGTGTCGAAGCCGAAATTCAGGAGTTTGAGCAAGGGGCAAGAGGCTCAGTGCCCACACCCAGCCATCACCTCCGTAGTGAACTAACAAAGCCTGAGGTGAAGGAGCTTGAGATCCGCTTCAAGCTACCGTGGCGATACTTCTTCTCTCCAGCCAAACCCCATGAGTCTAGTCTAGACACCTGCTCGGGCCTATTTTGTATCTTTCTTCTTGCCTGGAAATGCGGCTTCCGTCTCCCCCTTCATCCTTTTGTCGTCAGTCTGCTGGGCTTTTATCAGCTGACTCTCGTCCAGTTGGTTTTCAACTCCTATACCTTCATTTTTTCCGTCATCGCTCTTTGTCGTTTGTGCGGTCTCGTCACATCTCTTGACCTTTTTCACGCCTTTTTTGAGCTGAAGGAACACACCTGTAACACCCGAATCCGTCCGAAACCTAAAGATAATTAAATATTTTATATTTAGAGTCCATATAAATTTTAGGTTCTCTTAATCAAAGTCCAGTACCATGAACGATATTATGAATATGAGTTTAACAAACTTTATTAAGTAAATTAAATAGACATCTCACTTTAATAATATGAAATTTTTCGTAGGAATGTCAAAATAGGGTCAATATTAGACCCATTCGAAAGAGAACTCAAAGATCTACAAATTTCATGTTGAGCATATTTTCAAATTTTGATGTTTGGTAGGTCAAAAATAAGATAAAGTGAACTAATTCTTTGAAATCATGTTCTTGTTAATTTTTCACGGGTTTATATAAAAAAAATCCCTCACTTCATTACCCTCCTCTCTTCTTGTACGATGGGTGGGTATAAAAAAAAATCACGTGTTCTCCCACCCAACCTTATCCTCCCTCCCCCTTTCTTCTTATCCCATTCTTCTCTTCTTATCTCCTTCTTCTTCTTCTCACCCCCCTCTCTCCTTCCCCTATAAATACCCCCCCTCCTCCCTTCCCCACCTCCTCACTCCACCGTAATCCCTCTCCCCCTCTTTCTCTCCCACGCCAACACTCATCTCCCCCCCTCCACCTCTCGTAACTCCCTCCCCCCATCTCCCTTTCTCATTCTCTCTCTCTCTCACTCTCTCATCTCTCTCTCTCTCTTTCTATTTTCATTTATTTCTTCTTTTCATCTCTCTCCCTAATCTCTCTCAACTTTCTCTCTCTACTCTCTCTATTTTCTCTACTTTCTTTATCTACTCTCTCTATCTTCTCTCTCTACTTTCTCTCTCTATTTTCTCCCTCTAATCTCTCTACTTTCTCTCTCTACCTTCTCTCTCTATCTTCTCTCTCTACTTTCTCTCTATACTTTCTCTCTGTACTTTCTCTCTCATCTCTCTACCCACTCATTCTCTTATAAATAAACGGAGAAGAGAATACAATGTCAGAATAATATAAATATTTGACAAAAGCTTGGACAGAGGATTTGGAACTTATTTGGACCATTTCACCCCTCTTTACGTATTTGGGATGGAAAAATTATCTTTTCCTACGCAAGTACTATTACGGGAGCTCGGGTGAGATACTAAATTTAATTCGGAAGTCCACCCTAAAGGTAGGCGCATGATAAACCGAGTGCATGTTATTTGATATTTATATTTTTTTGATTTGATTTGATTTGAAATGTAATTATTCAGGCTTAAGTCAATGATTTATTTAACCCGATGATCTATGCTTAGAATCAATTATTTATTTAGTTACCATTCTATAAAAATATTATTTTCTCTCTAATCTCTCTCTACTTTCTCTCTCTACTCTCTCTCTAATCTCTTCAAATTTTATATAACAGTAATTTATTTACTTAATAAATTTGACCCACTACCCTATGATAAAAAATCTAATTCATGGTATTAAAATATGATTTAGTTATTTTAGAAATTTTAATGACAAGTTTTAAGTATTGAGATGACTATGTAATAAGAATAATAATAAGAATAAAAATTTGATCAAGCATATGGACTGTGTCGCTTTAAGGAGGTGTGGGGCGACAAACCGTAGTTAGCTTCCGCTATGGGATTAGGCCCATTTCCGAGGACAAACGGACTTCTGAAAAATCTGGAACCCAGAATAAGAAAATTATCTGGGGAATGGTGGAGTATTAACTCCCGATCTTGCGTAGTTGATCAAGGTCGATAGGCTCCAGCGTTTAGACCATTTATCTTTATGTCGACGTATGGATGGCTAGGTATGTGTTTGCTACTATTTCTAGTGACGGGATGCATGTCCAATATATGCTGTCAAATATATGCTTATCTAATATGAAGTTTAGATTTGATATATGACTTCGATATGATCTGAAAATAAGTTCATCTATATAAGTTCTGATTTAACTAAGATATGTACTATGTCATTTATATATAAGTCAGATAAGATTTGTTATACGTATTTTCTTATAATATGAAAAATTATTCTGTTCTACTAGTTTTCCTTCGCATTCATAGTATATGTACAATCCAATGAAATTGTGATTAGCTGTATATATATATCATGGATTTGCACAGTTTAGTATATGATAAGCATGTGATTGATTTTAATGCCTACTGAGTCTTTGGACTCATTTCTGTTGCCTAACCATTTCAGAAAATTGACCAGTGTGCATCTTGACTCCGACGGGCGGTAGGTCGGAAGATGATCCCGAATTTAGTTTAGATTCTGCTGCGTAGATTTAGTTTTCTTTTGAATAATGAATGTAAATATGACTTTTGGGTAGAGATATGTAGAACACTGTATATGATGTAAATTATGTGTGGTTATATTATAGAAATGGTATGGTTGTGCTTTTAGAATATGCGATGGTTCGGCTTTTAGCGCCTTGCAAATATCTCAACCCACAATAGTCCGTATTTCCGCTGTGACGTCCCCGGACCAGATTGATACTAGATAGCGGGAAGGGGGCGTCACAACACCCATGTCGGGAAGGGTTTCTTTTACCTTCAGGCTAGGAGAGGGAGTAGTTGTGTGACCCTCTCCCCTCGGGATTCTTCGCACAAAGGGTGGAAAACCCAGTATTTCTGGGTAGGATCTTCTAAGGGCATTGCCTGGAACTTTCTAGACAAGTGGAATTTCCAGCCTATATTCCCTACGAAGCATCCATCGATCTCCTCAGAGCTTGAGGAGGAAATTAAAATTCTTCAGGACAATCGTCGATTGACCACGGAGCTGCTGACTCCAGCCATTGTCGAAGACTTTTCTCGCCGTACGCTGTCTCCCAATGGTAAGGGTCTCGGAGCTCTACGTTGTACATCCATTTTTTGGTCGGTTGAGCCTTCGCTGACGAGTTACCTTTTGGTGAGCAGAGGCGAGACACGGTGACGACGGGGAACAATCGTCGGAGCAGGAGGTCACCGAGCAAGTGGACGCGATCACCATGGATGCACCTCGGGTCCTTGAGGGTCCTTCCTCTGCCCGACATAAGGGCAAACGGGTCGCTCGGGAAGATGACCCAGAGCGATGGGGGTCCAGGCGTAAGGACCCCGAGGGGCGGCTGATGTTGGCTTCTACGAAGGCCCTGACCGTTGAGAAGAGTAGGCAGAAGAGAACAAAAATTCCTCCTTCGACCGAAGAGTCTCCAGCTGAAGGTGTCCATCACCTGGTCTCTCCGGTCGCCGAGCCGGAGGTGCCGGCCTCAGTCGAGAGAACCACCGCCAAGCCTGTGGAAGCGCGCAGGGAGGAGGTTGGGTCAGAAATCCCGACCGAGTTCGTCGGGCGCGTGGGGAGGAGGAGGCTGGTTCAAGGATCCCGACTGAGCCAGGCGCTGCAGCTCCAAGTCTGGGGACGTCCGAGGGGGGCATCCCAGCATCGACTCCTCCAGGCAGCAGGGGCGATTCCCCGTCCAGGCTTCCCTGTACAATCGTTGCCGAGCCCTGGCACCTTCGTCCGTCCGGGAAGAATTCCGGCACTGTTCCCCTCCCATGCTTCTGGAGAGGGTCATTGAGGGGGGGTTTTTCGTGGCTCACCTAGGGGATGAGTTAACAGATTACTTGGCGCGAATGGGGAGCGATGAGAGGGCTCAGGCCCGAGCTCGCATTGAGTCCGACCGGAGGGTTGGATGGTTAACCTCCGAGCTTGAGGTCCTCCAACGGGAAGTGGCCTCACTCCGCTCATAGGACCGGGCGAGCCAAGAGAAGGCGCGGTCACTGTCCAAGCAGCTATCCCAAGCTTGATATATGGCCGAGTTAAAGGGTAGGCTCCTAGAAGAGGAGCGTCAAGCCCATACGGCAAGTTTGGGACGGTTGACAGTCAAGCGAGAGGAACTCGGGAATCGCATCCTAGAGGCAGAGCGGGCTAGGAGGGAGGCCAAAGCGACACGGGCCGAGGCCGAGGCAAAGCTGACCGAGGCCATAATGAAGACGGCCGAGCTTTAGGAGAAGGTAGTAAGAGTTGAGGAGGAGGCGATCGAGCGGTATCTGGGCTCGGAGGAGTATCACGAGGTCTTAAAGAAGACCGCCTTTGCCTATTACGAGCTGGGCTACCGGCATGGGCTGCGGAAGGGTTTCGCTCAAGGTTTCAGGCGGGCAGTCAATCAGGCCCAGGAGCAAGTTCTCGACGAGCTTGTCTTTAACCCCGGGCAACGCTACGACTCAGGCGAAGAAGGCTCGACCTCTCCTTCTTCTACGGCGTCGAGCGGTGAGGGGGTTAGCGAAGATACTTCTGCTCCTGTGGAAGAGGGTTCACCGAGTCCGACTACATCGGGAGAGCGCACGATTGAGGCAGTTCCTGTTAGCGCAGCGAAGAGTGATATAGAAGGGGGGGGGATGAATAGATCACTCCCTAAAAATACTAATTCAAAATTAATTCAATAATTTGAATTCTCAACCCTTCAGATACAGCGAGAGGGACAGCTAAGACAATCATAAACCAAGACAGAAGATAGAAGAAAGATCGAGATCTGTTCACAGTGAAACAAAATACCAAGTAGAAGGAGAGCAATACAACAATGATATGCAAACCACAGAAGAGGCATGCAGTTTTTAGGTGGTTCGATTGCAGTCCGCAATCTACATCCACCCCTCACTCCAAACCAGAGTGAGGATTCCACTAGCTAATGCTAGAACAGCAGACTCAGTCTGCAGATAATTGCTGGCACACAGCTTGACCAGGGGAACAGCCTCCCCTCTTCCTCCACACCAGAGGGATACAACCAGTGACAACAGTCACTAGCAAACTAGAGACCGAGGTCTCTCTTCCTCCACCTAGGAGGGAACCCACAAGCGACTCCCTGTCACTTGTAAACTGGAGGATCAATCCTCCCTTCCTCCGATCACTGGAGGGTAACAATATTCGATAAGGAAGATAAAATGAAAAATGAAAACACGAAAATCAAAGCACAAAAATCCTCACTGAAAACAAGAAACAACGTAGCTTCCGAAGAAGTAAATCTTCAATCACAGACTCTTCTCTCTCTCTCAAAGACTTTTCTCTCAGATCTATTCTCTCAAATTCTTCTCTCTTTCTTCTCTCGGGAACGTGGAGGCTCTCTCTTTTCTTCTTCTGCTCAGGGACTCTTCTTCTCAGCTTTTTCCTCCAGTTCAGTCCTTCTGTTCGCAGAAGATAGCTTTTATATGGCATCCGACCTGAATACCATGACTTCACACGAGTGGCGTGAGTGGGGCTCGTTCCCTCCTTTTCCAGAGCATCCTCGGATCACGTGCCAAGCATCATCCTCGGATCACGTGCCCAATCATCAACCTGAATCATCTGCAGGCAGAGACAAAAGAAATGTAACTAGTTAGTTCAGGCTTTTAACACAACGTGTATAGACTTTAGAAGCAGCAAATAAGCAAGTATGTACAACGTGAGAATGTATAGACTTGAAAGCCTTCATGCAACCCCAATATACAGACTTGCAGAATGATGCATTAACATAACAGAGAGGAATGTGTAGACTTCTGTGTAAAGCATGAAGCAATCGAATGTATAGACATGAGAACAAGGGAGTGTATAGACTTGATGAATGCATGCATGAGAAGGCAGTGTACAGACTTTGTGATGCACAAGCATAGCCAATGTATAGACTTTGATGTAAAGGCTTGAGTTAGACAAACAATGTATAGACTTCACGATGCACACCTATAACCAATGTATAGACTTTTCGATGCACAGGCTGGAGTTAAGCGAACGATGTATAGACTTACCTCTTGAAGAATGTACAGACTTTGAAGACTCGAAGCCCCACGATGTATAGACTTTGAATGCATCTTCAAAGCACAATGTGCAGACTTTACCAATGAATAGACTTGATTTATTGGCTGTACAGACTTCAAGCAATGTAGAGACTTGGTGAACGCCAAGCGATGTACAGACTTGGTGAACGCCAAGCGATGTACAGACTTCAATGACTCATGCAACCAGACACGTGAATGCTCAGACAATGTACAGACTTAGTGCAAACGGGATGTGTAGACTTTGTAGCAACAATGCAGGCTGTACATACTTGAGAATCTTGAAGGCCAATGTACAGACTTAGAAAGCTCGAAGACTGCGATGTATAGACTTTGCGAGCGCCAGGCCGATGCATAGACTTTACCAATGTGCAGACTTTGCCTATATGCAGTGTGTAGACTTGATATTAATGAATGCACTGGCTGTACAGACTTGCATAAGCGATGTATAGACTTTGCCAATGTGTAGACTTAGTGCAAACGGGATGAGCAGACTTTGTAGCATGCAGTGTATAGACTTCATATGAAGGAATGCACAATGTCTAGACTTGATATGAAGGAATGCAAAAAACTCTGTACAGAGATGGCCAATGTACAGACTTCAATGCAGAGACTTTGAACGTGTATGCTGGCAGTGTATAGACTTGATCAAGTAATGCATGTCTATATGACAACCACATGAACTGCACTGTCCCAAGTGATGAAGCATGAATTGATCTAGAGATAGAAACAGACTGATTTATAGTGTGAGACATCATCAAAACCGTAGGGATGTAACAGTTCCCACGCAGGTGGGGTCAGTGCCTGAGCCGGCCATCAGCGAGGGAACCGGGGATGAGCCGTCCTTGACTGCAGGAATGGGGCCGAGTGGCGCGGGCCTCTCGACCACCGAGCCTCAAGGAGGGTCACAGACCTCCCACCCTTCTCCTATTTCCATCGATTAGGTTATACTTGCTTAGCTGGCCTTTTTACTTTTTTGGTGTTTTAAGGGGGCCATCTAGAAACTTTCCATGTACTTTCATTTTTTGAATATAATGGTAATAGTGTTCAGAGCATACTTAAATGCTCCTTACCGTGTTTGACCGAGTTTGATTTATCGTATCCGCGGACGTCAGCAAGCTGGAGATCTCGTACGATTTTCCTGCCGAAAAATCAGATCACGTGCCGATCGGCCAATTCGTGGATGCTTATCTGGTACCTTTCCATGTTCCGATGCTTTGAATGACCTGCCCATTCGCGTATTCCCGTAGATGGACTTCGGTGACAGGGAGGTGTAACTGCTCCTCGGGGAGGACGTATGCCTTCTATTTGAAGTCTCTTCGCATCTTTTCGAGGGGAGGGTCAATTAAGGCAAAGGTCTCCCCCTTCGGCCTATAAAAGGTCTCGAAGGGCACCTCCTCCTCTTAACGCTGCAAAAGGGGCCTTTGTTGTATTCCCCACCTTTTCTTTTCTAGTGAAGCTTCCATCTCCTTCCTTTGTTGCTATCCTCTGGTGAAGCATGGAGGCCGACGATGAAGACGAAGGCTTTTACGGCTGCTAGGGCACTCGGACTACTTCGGTGTGGAAGAATGGAAGACGGTTGGGCAGACAGTGTGGAAGAATGCAGGAAGTGTGAGGAGGCATTCCTCTAGGACTTTCGGGCTGCCACCCACATCTGGAGAGGGGATGGCTCGGAAGATGGTTTGAGAGAGGAAGGCATTCAACATCATTTGCCTGTCTCTCTCCCTCCGTTCTTCTCCTCTTCTCCCCTCCCACTCCCTATACCCTACGGGAGTGTTCAAATCTCTCTCTCTCTCTCTTTTGTTCTTCTTCCCTCTTTCCTTTTTTCTTGTTTTCTACCTAGTTGGTAGTCGGGCAGGCCACTCTTGTTTTTATTTACTGATACCATCTCTTCCTGACTACCCGAGCAGATTAAGTCAGTTGCCTTACTACCCGAGCCAGTTTCCACACTGGGTGGAGTCAGTGGCTCGGTTTGATGTTGCCAACTTCATCCGCACCGAGCTATTAGCTGATGTCGTATCAGTTTTTCTTTTCATGCACCTTGTACTAGCTACAGCCTACCTGATGTACAAAAACTTTTGATGCAATAAAAATGAGAGTTGCTATCTTAATTGGTTTATTACATGTGTGGATGGGCACATAAATAGCACTTCTGTAATGTTGTAGCGTTCCAAGTATGAGGGATTGGTGTTCCTTCCATGGTAGATAATCGGTATGCTCCTTTTTCGAGCATCTCGACCACTCGGTGGTGAGGACACCAGAGCCAGTCGCCAATACCATACACGCAGCATGACTCGAGCGACACCAACATCCTTGTGGCTGGGCGATAGTATGGAGTCCCTACCTGAGTATTGATACTTTCTTTATGTTTATTATGAGTGTATTGGTGTGTATTTATTTTAGTATTTATGAGTGTAATGGGTCAATGTTGTAAAATGGGTTACACTTCATGTAAGGAGCCCAATTTCTAAATTGGGCCTCCAAACTTTTAGGAGCCCAATTGGGCCTCTCTTTCCCTTGTGGGCTTCTACACATGTGGGCCCAAAAGGTTGGTCCAAGGCCCAAGATGGGCTTCTAGAAGACTTGGACCATTAGACCAAGGAGACAAAGGTAGAGGATGTCCCCTCCTTGTCCCCCATGCTTGTCTCCCACTTACCCTTGACCAATGTTAGTGGATGTCCTTTGGAGTTAGTGGATGTCCTTTGATGTTAGTGGATGTCCTTTGGTGTTAGTGGATGTCCTTGGATCTAGATCTAGGATTTTCATATTTATAGTCTCTTTTTGTATTTTGTGTGGAACTAATGAGAAAATTTGAAGAGAATATTATTGGTGCACTCCCCCTCTCCTCTTGAGTTCTTGAGTGTTCTTCCTCCTCCCACCTCCAACTCTCTCTAGATCTCATCCCAAATCTTCTATCTCTCTCAAATTTCTTCTACTTCTCTTTTTCCTCTATCATCTATGATCGTTCACCGTCACCGCCACCACCGTTCGTGCCGCCGTTGAGCTACCACAAGCCGATCTTCACCCTGCTGCCCCCAAACTCGGAGTTCCTGGACAGCAGCTCGGTGTTCAGGATATTACGAGAGATCCGATCGTTGGATCATGACTAAACTTTGAGGGTAGGTTCCCCCGATCATAGGTCATTCTCACTTTAAATTTGAGGTCGATCAGAGATCGTTTAGGTCAGTTCCCAACCACCTGTTACTCCTTCTCAAAATTTACCTGCGAGCAGACCGGTGGGATAGATCTTAGGAGGCGAATTGTCTCAACCTCTAAACGATGTCAGATTTATGTAAAAGACCTATGTGCGTGTTCGTCTCTCTCCCCTCTACCCACCATAAAAATCACAGGTCCAAATTCATTCATTAGATTCTTGGTCAAAGCCCTAGATCAGGGAGCTCAAGTTCTGTCCAGTCTGTTCTGTATTTCAGAATAGTGTGATCAGTACACTAGCAGTCATTTTAATTTCCAATACAGCCGTTGGATGAGTATGTAATTCTAGTATGTCGTAGTATTTTGAGTCCTCTTTCTAACGGTATTTTTTTTGTTACGATCCGACGTCGGAGCTAGGCGTACCGTCCGATCTCGTCGGAGCGCGCAATTCTGGCCAGAAGATAAGCTGCGGGACAGCCTGGGGAAATAAATCCCAAGAAATCGCCCGCCTCCACTCCGGTGACCGCTGCTCCCGGGGACCGACCCGGGACGCTCCAGGAGCGCCCCCGTCAGTCACTGCCTCCAGAAGCCTTCCGGAGGACGCCGCTCCTTTGGAGGTCCGTGGTTGCTATCCTGTCGACCAGCAAATCACCGAGCCGGAACCGCCGCACGGGACCCGCCAAAATGCTGCCCGCCAACCCAAGTTCGGTGCCTCCCGGAGTTGTCGTGTAGCCTGTTATCTCCCTGCGTGGAGTGGGCCATTATTTTTTTTACTGTAATTAAATATTACCATTGTACCGGGAGTCACAGTCTTGGCCGGGACGTCTTCCCCACGCCCCAAGCGTGGAGGTACACTTGCCACCCCCTCGTAGATGTACTTTGCTTTCCTAGTATACGTTCTTATGCCGCTGCTAGAGAGCATCTTAAAATCCTAGCTTGTATCATTTAAATCATCGCTGCGAGATAGAGAGCGAGACCCGTCCCACGACTCATTCCGAGTGCGAAAGTAAGCCGATCACCCGAGACTCAAAGCCGGTTACTCAATCGTGCAGATCGTCGCGCTTCCCTCGATGGGGACGACCGTGAGTTAGCACTTCTTGTTTGGGGCATATCACCCCTTATGGAGCTCTTTAGGTGTCGCATTGTAACGTTGTTACTGGTCGTGTCGTCCAACCAGTCGCGTCGTCCTTTAGAGTCCAAGGTCGCAACCCGTCCGCGTCGAGTCTCGTAGTCGTCCCGCATCAAATTGGTATCAGAGCCGGTTTGAGTCTAGGGTAGTCTGGTCCAAGGTCTTGCGTTGCATCCCAATATTCGGTATATAAAAAGGTGTTGTCGGACCGTTAGGTTACGCCTATCGGGGAGGCGATTCACTCGCGTGAGAGGATCTTCGGATCCCCGGACTCCGCCAAGTACCGGATATCAGTTTAAGTCTAGGTTCCTCAACTTGCATCGGTCCATCCATATAGGTCTAGTGAGTCACCCTTAGCTCTCTTTACATCTCATTGCATGTCCACCCGTGGAGGTGCCCAGTACCATCGCCCTGACACTATGGGTGAACACCGAGGTGCCAACCCGGGAGGCCGTTCCATGGAGGACATGATAGCTCTACTCATGGAGCGCATGGATAGGTCCGAGCAAACTCTTAGGGAGCATACCGAGCGTATGGAGAGCCGATTCAAAGCCATGGAGGATCGCTCCGAGGCTTCTGACCGATCTGTCCAAGGACTGGTTGGAAGGTTAGAGAGTGTGGAGAGAACCCCTCGCCAAGACCTACCCGACATTCTCCCGGCCCCTCAGGCACATGGTGCCCAGCCCGTTGCTGCTGCCCAGCCCGCGCCTGTTGCCCAGCTCGCACCACCTCGGGCTGAGGAGCAACGGCAACGTGCCCCCCATTTTGAGGACTACGAGTCAGACAACGATTACGAGGGAAATGGTCGGCGCCGGCATGGTCACCGACCACACAGGGATGATGAGGATGAACGGATCCTCAAGACCGTCCGTGCAGACCCTCCCACGTTTGATGGGTCCAAATCTTTGGAACCCAAGATCTATCTTGATTGGGAGGTCAGCATGGACCGGTACTTTGAGTGGTTTGAGATGACGGACCACCGGAGGGTTAGGTATGCCAAGATGAAGTTGTTAGGGCAAGCACAGACTTATTGGAGCAATATAGAGAGTTTTCTCTTTCAGCGTCATGAGCCTCAGGTAGGTTCTTG
Organism: Amorphophallus konjac; assembly: GCA_022559845.1. Classification (NCBI taxonomy): domain Eukaryota; kingdom Viridiplantae; phylum Streptophyta; class Magnoliopsida; order Alismatales; family Araceae; genus Amorphophallus; species Amorphophallus konjac. Next base: position 315,244,626 of record CM040124.1, read on the forward strand.
GGATGAGATGAAGGACAAGCTTAGGCGTAAGTAGGGCTGTCAATGGGCCTGGCCGGCCCGACAGGCCCGCGGGCTTGGCCCGATTTCGGGCCTGGCCGCAAAGTCTTTTTCGGCCCGCAGGTTTTTAGTCGGGCCTAAAAGCCCGGCCCGACTAGACTCGCGGGCCGGGCTCGGGCTTTGAGTTTGGCTCGCGGGCCGGCCCGGCCCGATCCCTTTTTTTATTCTCACTTCAAATTTTAAAAACTATTTAGTCAAACTTATGTTATTTTACTTAATTAGAAATTTTAAAATTCTCTTTTCACACAAATTATGTAATTAATATCAAAATTTTAATTTATTTAGTGAGATTATAAGTTTTATAGTATTAAATCTATTATTTTTTATTATTTTCTTTAAGTAGTCGGGCCGGGCCGGGCCTTAGTCAGGCTTTGAATTTTTTACATAATGTCGGGCCCGACATAGGTCGGGCTCGGGCCGGGCTCGGGCCTTACTCTTGATAAGTCGGGCCCGGGCCGGGCCGACCTAAGCCCGGCCCGGGCCCGGCCCATTGACAGCCCTAGGCGTAAGTATCTTCCTGCCACGTACCGTCAGCGACTTATTGATAGGTGGCAGAGTCTCACCCAAGGGGACCGATCCGTGTAAGACTACATCGCGGAGTTTGACGAGTACTTTTTACGATGTGGCGTTACGGAGGAGACCACCATGCCTGTATCGCGCTTCCGTCGTGGTTTGCGGCCCCACTACCAATATGAATTATTTCACCACAATGTTACCACCTTGGAAGACGCATACCAGGTTGCTCTAGAGTTGGAGTAGTTCGAGGCAGAGTTCGCTCCCGTCCAACGCCCGGGGTTCACTTATCAGCGTGGGAACGACCCTCGTACCACTCCTACCTCCTATAGCCGGTTTCCGGTGGCCCGTCCCTCGGAACCCTCTCGGCAGGACCCCACTGCTCCTAGGCTCCGCACTTTCCCTCCGAGGGACCCTCCCCCTCGCCCGCAGGCACCCATCCCTGCCCCTCGGCCTTATCAGCCCGCCGTACCAGCTCGACCTCTTCTTCCTACACCCCGAGTCCATCGAGAGGACAAGGGTAAGGGGCCAATGATTGGTGGAACATCTCAGGGCAATGGGACACGAGACCGTTGCTACACTTGTGGTGGTGTTGTCCACTTTGCCAGTAAGTGTCCCACCTGGGGAGCACTTGTTATTTCCGACACATTGGCCCGTGACCCCACGCCTGAGTTGGTGCCAGTCAGCTACGAGCCGGACCAAGAATTGGCCGAGGAATTCTTTGACGAGTTATTGGAGGGCGAGCAAGTTGACGTCCCTGGTACCTCGTATCAGGATGACGTACATTTGGGTGTAGTCAGGTGCATCCTTACCCAGCCTCAGGTGAGCGACGACTGGCGTCGCACCACCATATTCCACACATTTTGTGGGTTGGAAGGGAAAGCTTGCAAGGTGATTATAGATAGCGGGAGTTGCATCAACACTATCTCCACAGGCACCGTCAAGCGCCTTGGTTTGACGCCCGTGGATCACCCTACACCTTACAGAGTTTCTTGGGTAGATTCCACTTCCATCCCGGTCAGACTACAGTGTCTGGTGCCGCTGCAGTTCCAGGCGTACCATGATGCGATATGGTGTGATGTACTACCTATGGAGGTGGGTAGTATCATCTAATAAGTGTCCATTTCTTATGATAATTCATTACATGTACACCATTTTATGTGCATATAATTAGGTAATTATGCATATTTCATAGTTAACCTCAACTCCGCATTTAAATTGGAGCTTTCACGTAAATTGATTAATTTGATTGTCTTATTTAATAATAAATTAAAGTTGAGGGCCATGAGCATTAATTCTCCAGTGCATAATCATAAGCATTTGAGATTTATGTGCACATTGTGGTAATTTTTATGGACTAAAGTGCAATTATGTGTGTGTAGGACACCGAAGGCAATTACAAAAGAAGCCGGGGGCAAAATTGTCACAACTACTTTGACCAAGTCAAAAAGCACATATTTTGGTTGGAGGGAAAAGAAAGTTCAAAATTTTGAATTCAAAGTTTGAAAAGAAGGAATTCAAAGTTCAAAGTTTGAAAAGGAGGAAAAGGACATTCAAAGTTTGAAATAAAGGAGAGACATGATGAGTCTTGGGAAATGAGGTGCCTAAAGTCCAAGAAAGGGGGTGCCCACCTACTTTTACTCTTCCCCATGCATCATATTCCACTTGAATCTCAGCCATCCATCTCCTTTTGATATAATCTCCACCCTCTATCTACCCAACTTTCTCTATAAATAGACCATGGTAAGGAGGAGAAGGAGAGTTCTTCTTTTGGTAATTTTTCACTCTTTCTCTCTCTCTCACATCTTTTAGTACGCCGAGTTCGCCCTCTTCCGTCCCTTTTCTCCTCTTGTGGTCTTCATGAAAGTTCTTTATTTTTAAGTCCTCTACAATTTCTTCTTCTAGATCATCTTCTAATTCCTTCTGGTTTTCAAGCCATTTCATATTTTTCACTGTGCTATCCTGTTCATCTGTGAAACAGTGTTTATCTATGTTATTCCCCTTATGTCGCCCCCTTCTAGTCATTTTCTGCTTCTACTGTCTTCATGAAAGTTCTTGGTTTTTAAGTGTTCTACAACTTCTTCTTCTACACCATCTTCTAATTCTTTCTGGTTTTTAAGATATTTCTCATTTTCAACTTGCTATCCTGTGATTTCACTGTTCATCCGAGGTGCTAGTTTCTGTTATTTCTCTATTTTGAAGCTCTTCTGCCCTTCTTTTCTATCTGAGTTCTTCATCAAAGTTCTTCCTCTCTCCCTCTTCTTCAACTTCTTCTTCTTGGACATCCCCTAATTCATCTTGGTTTCAAAGTTATTCACCCTCTAAAGGCGGCTTCAACGACGAAGGTGACTTCCTCCCGGCGTAGACGACATCTTCCGTGAGGTGGTTCGTGATCCAAGGCTAAGAGAGGACGGTGCCGTCATCACCATTACTGCTGCCATCTCCAAACTCCAGGCTCCTCTTGTTGTTATTATTTTTGTGTTATTTTACTTTATTGTAACTTGTCACCTCTTTGTTGTAAGCTTGTCTTGTACTTCATGTACTCTTTCTTTTAAGTTAATGAAGAGAGTTGTTCTTTTGATCTAGTTCTTGATATTCTTCCCTCTCTACCTTCTTCTTCTATCTCTTCTTTTCACTTCATGCAAATAATTTCTATAGCATAGGCGCATAATCATAGGTGTTTTTAATTAAGTGTTTGGTTTGTTCTTCATTTCACTATTTTCTTTAAGCAAAACAAATCAACAAGTGTTTTTTAAAGGACTCTAAAGTTTTTAACTCTAAAAATCTCTTCTTCCCTGTGGATTCGACCCTTCTCGCCACCATATTACGTCTCTCTTTCATCTAGTGCGAGTTGAAATTTTTAAGATTGATACGCGTATTTTAAACGACGAACTTTCGCGTTATCAATTTTTGGCGCCGTTGCCGGGGAAGAATGATGATTTTTGATTTAAGAACTTTGTTTTCCTTGTGTATATAGTGTACTAATAAAGCTCTCTTTTCTTTTTTTTTACAGGTTAAAAAAAATTCAAAAAAAAGAGGTAAGTTTGTATTTCTTTCTTTCATCTTTTGATTTTGTCATTTCATTTCAAAAAAAAAAAAGAGAGAGAAGAACGAGGGACTGCGCATCAAGTAAGTCTCCAAACTTATTCCTCTCATTTTGTGTCATTTCCTTAATGTTCTTACATATTATGCTTAGATAGGTTCACTAAATTAAAAAAAAACTCTTCACTTGAACTTAATAAAAATTCTTATTCTAAGAGTAGAAATTACACTTTCATGTTCTAAATCATGTATCATTTAGGATAGAAGCTCTTTTTCTTTATTATCTAATTGTTGTTAATTACATTATTGAAGATTGCGGGAGGCAAGGTGAGTACTCTAACTTTTTCAAAAACATGCTCATGCATTTTCATGCTTGCATAGAACCCCTTGTTTGAACTTACTTTGTTGCATATCATTTCAAAATATCTTAAGGGCAATACCCATAAGCAAGATAAGGTGGGGATTTCATCACCCTTCCTTAGCCCACAAATCATAATTCTCTTGCATCATTGCATCACCTAGACCTCAAATAAAATTCAGTAGACATTGGCCCTAAGTTTACACTGTGGTTCTTGTGTTATTTGACCTTACCCTTTTATGAAAACCGGTGCCTAAGGCAAGACGGTCGGACGGCAAACGCCTTAAGCGGGCTAGTGGTTTGGCATAATTAGGTCCCTACAAAAGTAGGGGGAACCTCCCACTGCCCCACCCCTTACCTGGCCCGTAGAAATATTGAGGGTGAACTTAAGTTTCACTTTAGTCATTTTGTGAAACCCAATTTGTAGGTCTAGGTCACATCTAGGGCAGTAAGTAATTTGTGTGATAACTTGTTTGTGTTTACATAAAAAAATAAATAAAATAAAAATAAAAAAAATAAAAATAAAAATAAAAACAAAAAAATCTCATCTTCTCTCTCTTCGTCCTAGTTTGTATCAAAATAAAAAAAAAAGAGAAAAAAATTAAAATAAAAAAAAAATTAAAATCATCTCTCTCTTCGTCCTAGTTCATGCAAGGTAGACGATCTCAACATCCAAACCTACTAGGACCCATTCAAGAAATTGAGAGAGTCTTGTATCTAGGGAACGATCTCCAACAAGATCTCATGGCCGAAAATCAAGGACCTCACCACCAAAATCTAATGGCCGAAAATCCTGATCCTCCAAAGCAAATGAAGGACTATTTCTTGTCCAATCAATACCAACCATCTTTCTATGTCCAAGCACCTCAGAACCAGGCAGTTCATTATGAAATCAAGTCTAGTACCATCCAAATGTTGCCATCTTTCTATGGAAATCCCAATGAAGACCCTTACAAACATCTTGATGAGTTCCTTCAGATCTGCTCAACTGTTAAAATCCAGAATTTCTTTGATGATGCTCTTAGGCTAACTCTCTTCCCATTCTCTCTCAAAGATAAAGCCAAATATTGGTTAGGAGTCTTGGGTAGGATCATTGATACATGGGCAGAAATGTAAAAAGAATTTTTGAAGAAGTTCTATCCCATAGGGCGAACCAATACGATGAGAAGAGCAATTACTGGATTCACACAAAACCCAGGGGAACATATCCATGAAGCATGGGATAGACTAAAGATTTATTGAGGAAATGCCCCCACCATGGGTTATCAAGATGGCAAATTATACAGGCATTCTATGAGGGTTTGGCGGAGAATTATAGACAGATGGTGGATGCATCATGTGGGGGAGCATTCATGAGTAAGTGCGAGGATGAGGCTTATGATTTATTCGAAATGCTTAGTGAAAATTCCATAAGCCATACCTCTCTTTCATCATATGAAAGAATGATTGGGCCTTCTAAGAGGGGTGGACTTTATGAAGTTAAGAGCCAAGGTGAGTGTGAGAACAAGATGGATATTAATGCCATAAACCAAAAGTTGAATAAAATGGATTTGTTGGCGCAAAAGATTGAGAAGGTCGATATGGTTGCCCAAAAGCTAGACCAGTTGTTGTTCATGTCTAGACAGGAACCCTCTTTCCCTTCTGCCCCTCAACCTCAACAATTCTCAACCCCAAGTCAAGAAGAAATCTGTGCTTTGTGTTCGAGCCCTAGCTATTCCGTGATTGGGTGTCTCACAACAGCCCAACTCCTCCCATTTATCCAAGAACAAATCTTTGCTGCTCAAGGTGTCTCCAAACCCACATATGATCCTTATTCAAACACTTACAATCCGGGCTGGAGAAATCATCCAAATTTTTCTTGGAAGTCTAACCAAGGCCCATCCACCCAATCTCATCCCCCACACCATCCAAATTCAAAATAATCATTTTCCATGCCAAGTCAGTTAAACCAAAATCTCTCTTATCAGCCTCCTTTCCATCAACAATCATCTTTCCATCAAGCTCAGGCCCCATATCCTCAAGCTCAATTTGCTCAGGGCCAATTTCAGCAATTTCCTGCACATCGTTCACATCAACCACATTATCAACCACCTCCTACTCAGCCCACTTTTGATGACAAGTTTGAACAACTCCAACAACTCATCCTTACCCAAGCACAATCCATTTCCAAGTTGGAGAACCAGATAGGGCAACTTGCTGCCAATAACATGAGAAGAGAGGTAGGTCAGCTCCGTAGCCAACCGGTGGCCAACCCCCGCAATCAACAACCTCCATGCTTCCCTCTAAGAGCTCCTATTCTTCCTCAACCCAATCAGCCAAACCAACCTCAGCCGCCCCCTCCTATAGGTCCTCAGTTCGAGAATGCCAAAGCCATCTCTAGCCTTAGGAGCGGGAAAATTCTTAATGACCCTTATCAGGCTAGGGATGTGGGTAGTAGTTCGGGCCAAGATGCCCACGAGGAGAGTGATAGTGAAGATGAGGAGCCAACAATTTTGCAAGAAAAGAAGAGGCAAGAGGGGGGAGAAAATAAGCTGGACAAAGGGAAAGCAAAGGTTGATGAAGGACCCCAAGAGTATGTTCCTAAGGTCCCATTCCCTGATGCATTGGAGCCTAAAGCTCAAAAGAGAAAGCCGGTCCAACAAGAAGAACTAGTGGAATTGTTTAAACATGTGAACATCAATATTCCACTATTGGATGTGATCAAACATGTACCGGCATATGCAAAATTTTTAAAAGAGCTATGTACACCAAAAAGGGAGCCAAAGGCAATAACATAAAAGGTCCGCTTGTCTGAAGATGTCAGCGCAGTTGTTATGAATCATTTACCTAAAAAATTGAAGGACCCCGGAGCTCCACTGATTTCTTGTGATATAGGTGGAATTACATTTGATAGAGCATTGCTGGACCTTGGAGCCTGTGTGAACTTGTTACCCACCTTTATATATGAGCAGTTTGATCTAGGGGAGTTGAAACCCACATCTATAATCCTTCAACTGGCAGATCGATCTGTAAAGACTCCGAGGGGACTATTGGAAGATGTGATTGTGAAGGTGCATGAATGTTATTTCCCGGTGGACTTTCTTATTCTGGATATAGCCTCGTCCCAGGAATTAAAGCACACACCTATCATTTTGGGACGTCCGTTTCTTGCTACGGCTAAGGCCAATATAAATTGTGCCACGGGGATGATGGATGTTTCCTTTGGAGGAGAGAAGGTTTCTCTGAATGTGTTCAAAGCATCTCAATATCCAGACCATGAGGAGGAATGTAATGTCATTGATGTTTTTGAAGAACTAATTGAAGAAAGTCTGGAAGTTAATGAGGAATGTCTAGAAGAGGGTAGCATGCTCCAGGATTCCCCACTTTCTAGTGCACCCCACTCTAGAGTAGAACCACTCCCTCCACTTCAAGTTGAACCTATTCTTCCATCTTTGGATCAGCCGTCCAGTCTAGAATTGAAGGCTCTGCCGGATCCTTTGAAGTATGCTTATCTAGGTCCTAACCAAACTCTTCCCGTAATCATTGCTTCCAACCTCACTGCTACTCAGGAATCCCAACTCCTAGATATCCTTCAGGAGCACAAGAGGGCGATAGGTTGGTCAGTGGCCGATTTGAAGGGTATCAGTCCGGATGTGTGTATGCATTACATTTACTTGGAGGATAATGCCAAGCCGAGCAGAGAGATGCAGCATCGGCTGAATCCAAGTATGAAGGAGGTAGTGAAGAAAGAAGTTGTCAAATGGTTGGATGCCGGGATATATATCCCATTTCTGATAGCAAGTGGGTCAGCCCAACTCAAGTTGTTCCCAAAAAGTCAGGGCTGACAGTTGTAACAAATGAGAAAGGAGAAGAAGTTCCCACACGATTACCAACTGAATGGAGAATCTGCATTGATTACAGAAAACTAAATTCAGTCACGAAAAAAGATCATTTCCCACTCCCATTCATTGATCAGATCTTGGAGAAACTGGTTGGGCAGAAGTATTATTGCTTTCTGGATGGCTATTCTGGGTATAACCAAGTTGCAATTTTCCCAGAAGATCAAGAGAAAACAACCTTCACATGCCCCTATGGCACGTTTGCTTTCAGAAGAATGCCTTTTGGGCTCTGCAATGCCCCTGCCACATTCCAGCGATGTATGATCTCCATTTTCTCTGAAATGATGGGGGAATGCTTGGAAGTTTTTATGGATGACTTTTCAGTGTTTGGTGATTCATTTGATGATTGTTTGGGAAATTTGACTCGGGTATTGAAATGATGCATTGAGTCGAATCTAGTGTTGAGCTGGGAGAAGAGCCATTTCATGGTAAGAGAAGGGATCGTTTTAGGCCATGTAGTTTCAGAGAAGGGAATAGAGGTTGACAAGGCCAAGGTTGATGTGATTTATAATCTTCCTCCCCCTTCTTCGGTCAAACAGATCCGTTCCTTTCTTGGCCATGCAGGATTCTATCGCAGATTCATTCAAAACTTCTCCACCATTGCTTGACCACTTACACAATTGCTCGCCAAGGACACTCCCTTTCATCTTGATGAGTCATGTCTAGAGGCGTTTAATTCTTTGAAAGCGGCTCTCACACAAGCTCCCATTCTCCAATCTCCTGATTGGTCGCTCCCTTTTGAGATCATGTGTGATGTCTCAGACTATGCTGTAGGAGCTGTCCTAGGTCAAAGAGTTGAAAAGAAACCCGTGGTGATCTACTACGCGAGCCGCACCCTCGCTGATGCCCAAGTGAACTGCACCACCACGGAAAAGGAATTATTAGCTGTTGTGTTTACCCTCGAAAAGTTTCGATCATATCTGTTAGGGGCGAAAGTCATTGTTTATTCCGATCACTCAGCATTAAAATTTTTGATGTCTAAGAAGGAAGCCAAACCCCGTCTCATACGGTGGATTTTATTACTACAAGAGTTTGATTTGAAAATAAGAGACAAGAAGGGGTTGGAAAATGTTGTAGCTGATCACTTGTCTAGGATTGTAATTCCTGAAAGTGCCCCTATGTCTGATTCCTTCCCTGATGAACAAATTCTTTCCATCTCTCACACAACAACCCCTTGGTTCGCTCATATAGTCAACTACCTGGCAGTAGGGCAGATTCCCGAAGGGTGGTCTAGACAGGAGAAGGATCGATTTTTTTCTAAGGTAAGGCACTATTTTTGGGACGACCCGGAGCTATTTCATATGGGTCCAGATCAAATAATAAGAAGATGTGTCCCTGAGGAGGAGCAACAATCTGTTTTGAACTTCTGTCATAATCTCGCTTGTGGGGGACATTTTTCAGGAAAGAAAACATCGGCGAAAGTGTTGCAGAGCGGATTCTATTGGACCACATTATTCAAAGATGCTTATGAATTTTCCAAAACATGTTTAAGGTGCCAAGCCGTGGGAAACAATTCAAAAAGAGATATGATGCCGCTCAGTCCCATTCTGGTAGTAGAAATTTTTGATGTTTGGGGAATAGACTTTATGGGACCATTTCCACCTTCATTTGGCAATGAATACATTTTGGTGGCAGTGGACTATGTTTCAAAATGGATTGAAGCTGTTGCTACTAGGACAAATGATCACAAGGTTGTGATGAAGTTTGTGAAGAAACACATCTTTTCTAGATTTGGTTGTCCTAGAGCTATCATTAGTGATGGGGGCTCTCACTTTATTCATTGTCAATTCCGAACTCTACTTCGCAAATATGGTATCACTCACAAGCTCGCTACCCTCTACCATCCCCAAACCAGTGGCCAGGTGGAAGTGTCAAACAGGGAGATAAAAATCATTCTGCATAAGACAGTTCGGCCAGATAGAAAAGACTGGTCCGAGAGACTAGATGATGCACTCTGGGCCTACAGAACTACATTTAAGACTCCTATTAGCATGTCACCTTACCGTCTCATTTTTGGAAAAGCTTGCCACTTGCCTGTAGAGCTTGAACATAGAGCATATTGGGCCATCAAACAAGTCAACTTTGATCTCATTCAAGCCGGGGCCCAAAGAGCTCTACAACTCAATGAATTGGAGGAACTAAGAAATGAAGCCTATGAAAATTCAAAAATCTATAAAGCCAAAATGAAAGTGTTCCATGATAAGCATATTCAAAGGAAAACTTTTCAACCAAATCAGAAAGTATGGCTTTTTAACTCTAGGCTGCGCTTGTTCCCTGGAAAGCTCAAGTCCAGATGGGATGGACCGTTTGTAGTTGTCAAAGCTTTTGACCACGGTGCCGTCAAAATTTTGAATCCTAAAAATGGTCAAATTTTCACTATCAATGGTCAAAGATTGAAATCTTATTTGGAAAATGATCAGTTGCAAAAAGAATCAATTGTCATAAGTGGTCTGGAATAAAATCTTCGTGAGCTCTCATGCGTCTGGCTGAGGACGGAAAACTTAGCGCTTCTGGAAGGCAACCCACATTTTTTGTTGTTTTGACATTTTTTGTTTGAGTGTGTTTTAGTAGTCAGGTTAAGGCCAAGGAGAGGAAGTCATCGCCGCCTATGACAATGATGGAGGTTTCGTCTAGCATATCCGGTTGTCTCTTTCCCACTTAGAAGTATTTATTGATACATTATTCTTTTGCTTTCAATTCTACATGCCATTGAGGACAATGTCATTCAAGTTGGGGGGGAGAGAAATTTTCATGATGCATATAGTACAACCTGATAGGAGTTCTGTCTTGCATAAAGATGTAAACCCCATTTTGAGTTTCATGATTCATGCTTAAATTAAAAGTAATTCTGGAATAGAAAAGGCTAGGGAGAAGGATGATGGAAAATTTAGTCAATCTAGCCATGGAAAACTGATATAAGAATCCCTTTAAAGTTCATGTGCACTAAAAAAAAAAAATTTACATTACACACTAATGAAACAAGCAAGACAAGCCCTCTGCTATTTTAGGTATATTGTCTGATATTCTGCACTTCTTAAGAAAAGAGATCTTTATACAAAGCTTTCTGCCAAATTATCTATCAAATAAGTGCAATGTCACTATGAAAAAAAATATCATGAAAAATGCCCCTAATCTTAGTAACCGGGTCTACTTCACCTAAGACGTGTTGAGGTTCGCGTAAAATGGAAAAGGGAATCTGGATCTGCGAAACTGGGCCTGCTTCTCCTAAGGTAAGAGTCGAGGTTCACGTTGAGCAGTGAAGGGTAGTGCAGCATCATGTGTGGTATAAAAGATCCCAAAGGGACAAAATAATAAGGTAGACAAAAAGCTAATATACTTAATGCTCTGATCTAAGAGGTGCAGGGTTAAAAGACATTTGCTTGGAATAGCGAATGGGGGATGCAATTGTCTAAGCTGTGGATTTGGTAGTTACACATGCACAAGTGCTATTGAGCTTTAATTTGAATTCTTAATCATGTACTATTAAGTTCCTATATAAGGCTAGTGTGCATTAATGATTCTAGATTCCTAATCTTTGGTTGATTCTATGAAGGGATAACTGGATATGAGAGCATGAATTTTACAAACTCTTGTTAGTCCTAAAATTCAATTTATTGGCATTGCTAAGGGACTAGCAATGAGTAAGTTGGGGGGTGTGATAAGTGTCCATTTCTTATGACAATTCATTGCATGTACACCATTTTATGTGCATATAATTAGGCAATTATGCATATTTCATAGTTAACCTCAACTCCGTATTTAAATTGGAGCTTTCACGTAAATTGATTAATTTGATTATCTTATTTAATAATAAAATAAAGTTGAGGGCCATGAGCATTAATTCTCCATTGCATAATCATGAGCATTTGATATTTATGTGCACATTGTGGTAATTTTTATGGACTAAAGTGTAATTATGTGTGTGTAGGACACTGAAGACAATTACAAAAGAAGCCGGGGGTAAAATTGTCACCAGTACTTTGACCAAGTCAAAAAGCACATATTTTGGTTGGAGGGAAAAGAAAGTTCAAAATTTTGAATTCAAAGTTTGAAAAGAAGGAATTCAAAGTTCAAAGTTTGAAAATGAGGAAAAGGACATTCAAAGTTTGAAATAAAGGAGAGACATGATGAGCCTTGGGAAATGGGGTGCCTAAAGTCCAAGAAAGGGGGTGCCCACCTACTTTTACTCTTCCCCATGTATCATATTCCACTTGAATCTCAGCCATCCATCTCCTTTTGATATAATCTCCACCCTCTATCTACCCAATGATGCGGGACGAGACCACGGACATGACAAGCTCGCGATCGTCCCTTAACGAGGGAAGCGTCGGACGTGCGCGGTTGAGAAACCGACAGTGAGCTAGGGTGGTCGGCTCTCTCTTTCATGCCCGGATCGGGTCACGGGACGGTACCGCTCTCTCTCGCAGCAGCGGTGATATAAATAGAAAGCGAGCTAATTACCCTATCATGCTCTCTAGCAGCGGCATAAACAAGCATATATGAAATTAAGTAAAATGCCAAGTAAGGAGCGAGGATGATACCTCTACGCGCTCGGCGTGGGGACGACGGACTCGGCCGAAACTCGTACTCCCGGAACAATAATACACAAGATTACAGTAATACAAATCGCTGCCCACTCCACGCAGGGAGGTAAAGGGCTACACAATGGGATCCGGGAGGACCGAATTCGGGTTGACGGGCGGCTTCTCGCGTTGATTCGGCAGCACCGGAACACGTGACAGTGGGGCCCACGTGCTGTCCGGAGGGACCGTGTGGGACCCGGTGTCACCACTGTGGTGGGGACACTTGTGGAAGTGTTCTCTGGGCTGGCGGCACGCTGGTTCGCCGGCCGGAGGCCAGGCGGCTCCGTTCGGCACCGGTCGGAATGACCAGCCACGGATCTGTCGGTTCTATTTTCTGGCGCGCGCTCCGGCGAGAACGGACGCTGCGATCAGCCCCGACGTCGGAATGTGACGAAACTGGAGCCGTTGGAAAGATGCTTTTAAGGGATTCAACTCTCTGTGATTATAGAAAAATAACAAAGCCTGTACTTCCAATTGGCGAATTTTGAAGGTTGCTGTTGTACAGTGGCTTAACTCTCAGATCTGTAGGGCTATCCTCTGAGAACTGTCATTGACCGCAGGGTAGATGTCCGATTCAGCTCTTGAGGTCTTCATCAAAGGTGTAGGAAATTGAGCTAGAAAGACGGAAAAATTGGTTTGGATAAGTTTGGATGTGGCTATGAATTGATAGGATTTTTTCACTAACAGTGGGTCGGATCTGGAATCTGACTAAAGGCACTGTAGCAGAGATAGAACACGAATTTTGAAAAATGGATAGAGGGTAGATCAAAAATCAGGAAAAATTATGGATGTAGAGGATGATGGAAAGAACTCCTAGTAAAATTGAGAGGGTTTGAAAAATTCAAAAAGGTGGTCAGAGATAGGAAACTCAGAGCTATTGTCACTGTAGAAAGAGACAAAATAGATCTGGGAATGTAAAATGAACGAAAATGGAAAATTACTAAATGGAGGAGTTTGGACGTGAAAATTTAGGTGGAGGTGGGGATTCAAGGCAAGAACATACGCTCAAAATTTCAAATCCATATGAGCTTGTGGCTGGCAGAAAGAATTCACGAACTACACCTCTGTCCAACAGGACAGAAACTTGAAGACGGCTCCGCGGCGGCTCGAAGGCGGCACGAACGGTGGCGGCGGCGGCACAGATGAAGATCAGAGGTTGAGAGGGGGAGATAGAATATTGATACACTCTAGAACTGGAGGTTTGAGGAGAGGAGACCAGGGAGAGAGGGCTGGGGGCGCAAGAGCCTTCTTGGCATTCAACAAAATTTCTGATTTTTCACTAATTTTCACATGAAAATACATGGTTTTATATGCTTCCAACCAAATCCAACATCCACCCTTAGATCTGGGGATGTGAGATGAATGGTCTGGATTGCATGCCATCAACACACAAAAAATAATAAACTAATAAGGGGAGAGGGGCGCCCCCTTGACCAAGGGTAGAAGGTTGAATGGGGGTAGGTGGCCAACCATGGAATCTTGACCCATTTAACCCCATGTGTCCATATGACCAGCCCACCCTTCTAGATGTCCACCTAGGAAGGTTGACCAGGCCCACAAGGTGACATGGACCAATGGGAAAGGGATGAGGGCCCCCTTGCTGGTCCTACTGCATAATTGCATAAAAACCCACACAATCCATGGGAATGACTCCTTGGCTTATAAAGCCTTACATTTGCGTACATACTTTCCCAAGGATATAAACACAAACTAAAAGGACATAAATGTAAAAGAAAAAGTACAGGCTCGGTGTCGATTCCCATCACCCAACTTTCCCTATAAATAGCCCATGGTAAGGAGGAGAAGGAGAGTTCTTCTTTTGGCAATTTTTCACTCTTTCTCTCCCTCTCACATCTTTTAGTTCGCCGAGTTCGCCCTCTTCCGTCCCTCTTCTCCTCTTGTGGTCTTCATGAAAGTTCTTTGTTTTTAAGTCATCTACAATTTCTTCTTATGGATCATCTTCTAATTCCTTCTGGTTTTTAAGCAATTTTATATTATTCACTGTGCTGTCCTGTTCATCTGTGAAACAGTGTTTGTTTCTGTTATTCCCCTTATGTCACCCCCTTCTAGTCATTTTCTGCTCCTACTGTCTTCATGAAAGTTCTTTGTTTTTAAGTGTTCTACAACTTCTTCGTCTACACCATCTTCTAATTCTTTCTGGTTTTTAAGATATTTCTCATTTTCAACTTACTGTCCTGTGATTTCACTGTTCATTCGAGGTGTTAGTTTCTGTTATTTCTCTATTTTGAAGCTCTTCTGCCCTTCTTTTCTATCTGAGTTCTTCATCAAAATTCTTCCTCTCTCCCGCTTCTTCAACTTCTTCTTCTTGGGCATCCCCTAATTCATCTTGGTTTCAAAGTTATTCACCCTCTAAAGGCGGCTTCAATGACGAAGGTGACTTCCTCCCGACGTAGACGACATCTTCCATGAGGTGGTTCGTGATCCAAGGCTAAGAGAGGATGGTGCCGTCATCACCATTGCTGCTGCCATCTCCAAACTCCAGGCTCCTCTTGTTGTTATTATTTTTGTGTTATTTTACTTTATTGTAACTTGTCACCTCTTTGTTGTAAGCTTGTCTTGTACTTCATGTACTCTTTCTTTTAAGTTAATGAAGAGAGTTGTTCTTTTGATCTAGTTCTTGATATTCTTCCCTCTCTACCTTATTCTTCTATCTCTTCTTTTCACTTCATGCAATTAATTTCTATAGCATAGGCGCATAATCATAGGTGTTTTTAATTAAGTGTTTGGTTTGTTCTTCATTTCACTATTTTCTTTAAGCAAAACAAATCAACAAGTGTTTTTTAAAGGACTCTAAAGTTTTTAACTCTAAAAATCTCTTCTTCCTTGTGGATTCGACCCTTCTCGCCACCATATTACGTCTCTCTTTCATCTAGTGCGAGTTGAAAATTTTAAGATTGATACGCGTGTTTTAAACGACGAACTTTCGCGTTATCATCATCCTTGGTAGGCCTTGGCTCTTTGACCGAGATGCCACCCTTCATGGTAGGTCGAACACTTGCACCTTCGACTATGATGGCCATAGGATTACCCTCCACCCAGTCCAGCCGAAGGACCCATCTATCCGCGGACCAGCGGGCCCCAGCACTATGACCACTTCTGGTCAGGGGAAGGCCGGTCCACCGACTTTGTCCTCGGCACAGGCATCTACCTCTTCGACTACTCCTAGCAAAGTGGAACCTCCACCCAGGAGGTTGATGATGATCAGTCCGAGAGAGATGGAGCAAGAGGTGACCGGGGGTAACCCCATTCTAGTTGTCATCATCAGGGGCGTTGAGGATGTTTCCCCTAGGTCCGAGGATGAGCATCCCCCGGAGATAGCTACAATATTGTGGGAATTCTCCGATGTATTTCCCGAAGACCTCCCGGAAGGCCTTCCACCCATGAGGGATATCCGGCATGAGATCGACCTCGTCCCGGGCTCATCCTTCCCCAACCTTCCCCACTATAGGATGAGTCCCACGGACCATGCCGCGCTACAGCGGCAGGTCGAGGAGTTGATGAGTCAGGGATCTCTTCGGGACAGCAAGAGCCCTTGCGCTGTTCCCGCGTTATTGGCCCCGAAGAAGGATGGCATATGGAGGATGTACGTTGATAGCCGTGCAATCAACAAGATCACGGTGAAGTATCATTTTCCCATTCTCCGACTGGATGATCTGCTTGATATGATGTCGGGAGCCACTATCTTCTCAAAGATAGACCTTCGTAGTGGCTATCACCAGGTGCGGATCAAGCCTAGGGATGAATGGAAGACCACATTCAAGACCAAGGATGGTCTTTATGAGTGGTTGGTTATGCCCTTTGGGCTTTCCAACGCCCCTAGCACCTTCATGCGGTTGATGACCCAAGTCTTACGCCCTATGATAGGGGTCTTCTTGGCCGTCTACTTTGACGACATTCTTATCTACAGCCGCACTAGGGAGGATCACTTAGACCATCTGAGGCAGGTCTGCATTGTGTTGAGGCGTGAGACTTTATACGTCAACCCGAAGAAATGTGCTTTCATGTCTGATCATATCACTTTCCTCGGGTTTATTGTGTCGAGAGATGGAGTCTCTGCTGATCCGGAGAAAGATTAGGGCCATCCAGGAGTGGCCCGAACCCCGCACACTCCACGATGTTCGGAGTTTCCATGGCCTAGCGACGTTCTACCGTCGCTTCATTCGTGGCTTTAGTTCTATCACTTCCCCAATCACTGATTGCATAAAGAAGGGGGGCATTTGTATGGACCAAAGCTGCAGCCACAGCATTCCAGGACATCAAGGAGCGTATGACCCAGGCACCTGTCCTTGCACTTCCTGATTTTTCTAAGGTGTTTGAGGTCACATGTGACGCTTCTGGGGTAGGCATTGGTGGAGTATTGAGTCAGGAGTCCCACCCCATTGCATTCTTTAGCGAGAAGCTTAACGATGCCAAACTGCGCTATTCCACTTATGATAAAGAATTTTACGCAGTCGTCCAAGCATTGAGGTATTAGAGGCATTATCTATTGCACCAGGAGTTTGTCCTCTTTTCTGATCATGTGGCCTTACGATTCCTCCATACCCAGAATAAGTTGAACCCTCGTCACAGTCGTTGGGTGGAATATCTTCAGGAGTACACCTTTGTGCTTAAGCACAAGGCAGGGGCGGAGAACAAGGTGGCCGACGCACTGAGTCGTCGGGTGATGATGTTGACCACCATGAGTGTGGAGGTGGTAGGGATAGAGAGGCTGAAGGACGCTTATGTTGACTGTCCAGACTTTGGTCCGATCTATGCCGTCCTTCAGGATGGTCCCTCGCGCGATTATAGTGATTTTGTGCTACAGGAGGGTCACCTATTCCGGGGTGACAAGTTGTGCATCCCACGGACTTTTGTTCGTGACTTTCTTACGTAGGAGATGCATGCGGGAGGTCTTGCTGGCCACTTTGGCCGGAACAAGACCATAGAGGCGGTTGAGCATCGATTCTATTGGCCTAGCCTAAAGAGGGATGTTACTCGTATTGTGGCCCAGTGCCGCACTTGTGCTATGGCCAAACAAAGGAAGCAACGTACCGGCCTCTATACTCCCCTTCCCGTCCCGGATAGTCCATGGCAGGACATTAGCATGGACTTTGTGTTAGGATTACCCCGCACCCTCCGAAAGCATGACTCGATCTTTGTGGTTGTCGACCGATTCTCTAAGATGGCATTATTCATCCCATGCTCCAAAACCTCGGATGCCTCAAGAGTTGCCCATCTATTTTTTTCACATTGTGTCTCCAGGTTCGGACTCCCACGCACTATAGTGTCCGATAGGGATGTGCGCTTCACTAGCTATTTCTGGAAGACCCTATGGCACATAATGGGCACCCAATTGAAATTTTGCACTGCATATCACCCCCAGACTGATGGTCAGACTGAGGTTGTCAATAGGAGTTTGGGAGATCTTCTTAGGTGTCTTGTCCGAGATCGAGTCAGGGATTGGGATTTGGTCTTACCCTTGGCCGAGTTTGCCTATAATGATTCAGTCAATAGGTCTACATGTATGAGCCCCTTCGAGATTGTCACTGGTCGTAGACCTAGGAGACCCATAGACCTAGTCCCATCTCCCACCCAGTCCCGTGTGTCTGAGTCAGCCGAGTCTTTTGCTAGCCATATTAGACAGTTGCATGAGCATATTCGTCGTCGCATTGAGTCCAGCAACGCACGATACAAAGAATTGGCTGACCCCCATAGGCACCACCGTGAGTTTCAGGAGGGCGATTCTGTCATGATCAGGGTCAGACTCAAACGGTTTCTCTCAGGAGCCGTGAAGAAGTTGCATGCTCGCGGTGCCGGTCCCTTTCGAGTAGTGAGGCGAGTCGGATCGAACGCATATGTTGTGGACTTGCCAGAGGATTACGAGATCAGCTCGACTTTTAACGTTTCAGATCTCGTCGCTTATAGAGACCCAACAGTGATACCCAGTGAGCCCTTTGAGCCATCTCCACCCATTGTGAGTGACACCACCCTAGAGTGTCCACCTCCAGCCTTGTTACCTCAGTAGCGAGAGCAGATAGAATGTATACTAGATGAGCAGGTGACGACTACTCGAGGCGGAGTGTACCAGCGCTACTTGGTGCGTTGGAGGGGACGGCCCGCGTCCGATGACACCTGGATCACCCGGGTAGAGCTACAGAGGATAGATCCAGATCTGTTGGATCGGTACTAGAGCGACTCGGACCCTTACTCGACGGGGTCGAGCTTCTCCCACCTGGGGAGAATTGGTGAGGACACCAGAGCCAGTCGCCGATACCATACACGCAGCATGACTCGAGCGACACCAACATCCTTGTGGCTGGGCGATAGTATGGAGTCCCTACCTGAGTATTGATACTTTCTTTATGTTTATTATGAGTGTATTGGTGTGTATTTATTTTAGTATTTATGAGTGTAATGGGTCAAGATTTTAAAATGGGTTACACTTCATGTAAGGAGCCCAATTTTCAAATTGGGCCTCCAAACTTTTAGGAGCCCAATTGGGCCTCTCTCTCCCTTGTGGGCTTCTACACATGTGGGCCCAAAAGGTTGGTCCAAGGCCCAAGATGGGCTTCTAGAAGACTTGGACCATTAGACCAAGGAGACAAAGGTAGAGGATGCCCCCTCCTTGTCCCCCATGCTTGTCTCCCACTTACCCTTGACCAATGTTAGTGGATGTCCTTTGGAGTTAGTGGATGTCCTTTGATGTTAGTGGATGTCCTTTGATCTAGATCTAGGGTTTTCATATTTATAGTCTCTTGTTGTATTTTGTGTGGAACTAATGAGAAAATTTGAAGAGAATATTATTGGTGCACTCCCCCTCTCCTCTTGAGTTCTTGAGTGTTCTTCCTCCTCCCACCTCCAACTCTCTCTAGATCTCATCCCAAATCTTCTATCTCCCTCAAATTTCTTCTACTTCTCTTCTTCCTCTATCATCTATGATCGTTCACCGCCACCACCGTTCGTGCCGCCGTTGAGCTACCACAAGCCGATCTTCACCCTGCTGCCCCCAAACTCGGAGTTCCTGGACAGCAGCTCGGTGTTTAGGATATTACGAGAGATCCGATCGTTGGATCACGACTAAACTTTGAGGGTAGGTTCCCCCGATCATAGGTCATTCTTAGTTTAAATTTGAGGTCGATCAGAGATCGTTTAGGTCAGTTCCCAACCACCTGTTACTCCTTCTCAAAATCTGCCTGCGAGCAGACCAGTGGGATAGATCTTAGGAGGGGAATTTTCTCAACCCCTAAACAATGTCAGATTGATGCAAAAGACCTATGTGCGTGTTCATCTCTCTCCCCTCTACCCACCATAAAAATCAAAGGTCCAAATTCATTCATTAGGTCCTTGGTCAAAGCCCTAGATCAGGGAGCTCAAGTTCTGTCCAGTCTGTTCTGTATTTCAGAACAGTGTGATCAGTAAACTAGTAGTCATTTTAATTTCCAATCCAACCATTGGATGAGTCTGTAATTCTAGTATGTCGTAGGATTTCGAGTCCTCTTTCCAGCGGTATCTTTTGTGTTACGATCCGACCTTGGATCTAGGCGTACCATCCGATCTCGTCAGAGCGCGTAATTCTGGCCAGAAGCTAAGCTGCGGGACAGCCTGGGGAAATAAATCCCAAGAAATCGCCCGCCTGCACTCCGGTGAGCGCCGCTCCCGGGGACCGACCCGGGATGCTCCAGGAGCACCCCCGTCAGTCGCTGCCTCCAGAAGCCTTCCGGAGGACTTCGCTCCTTTGGAGGTCCATGGTTGCTATCCTGCCGACCAGCAAATCACCGAGCCGGAACCGCCGCACGGGACCCGCCAAAATGCTGCCCGCCAACCCAAGTTCGGTGCCTCCCGGAGTTGTCGTGTAGCATGTTACCTCCCTACATGGAGTGGACCATTATTTTTTTTGCTGTAATTAAATATTACCGTTGTACCGGGAGTCACAGTCTTGGCCGGGACGTCTTCCCCACGCCCCGAGCGTGGAGGTACACTCGCCACCCCCTCGTAGATGTACTTTGCTTTCCTAGTATACGTTCTTATGCCGCTGCTAGAGAGCATCTTAGGATCCTAGCTCGTATCATTTAAATCACCGCTGCGAGATAGAGAGCAAGACCCGTCCCGTGACTCATTCCGAGTGCGAGAGTAAGCCGATCACCTGAGACTCAAAGCCGGTTACTCAACCGTGTAGATCGTCGCGCTTCCCTCGATGGGGATGACCGTGAGTTAGCACTTCTTGTTTGGGGCATATCACCCCTTCTGGAGCTCTTTAGGTGCCGCATTGTAACGTTGTTGCTGGTCGTGTCGTCCAACCAGTCGCGTTATCCTATAGAGTCCAAGGTCGTAACCCGTCCGCATCGAGTCTCGTAGTCGTCCCGCATCACTTGGTAGGGGCCTTCCAAATTAAGGGCCAGCTTCCCCACCACCTCCAATGGTCGAGAGGCTTCGGCCTTTCTTAGAACGAAATCTCCCGGTTGGAATTGTCTATCTCAGACCCGAGCGTTGTAGTAGCGAATCATGCGACACTGGTACTTTGTCGCTCGGATTCTTGCAATGTCGCGTAGTTCGTCTGCCAGGTCTAAGTTTTTCAGTAACTTATACTCATTTGACTCGGGAAAAAAGTTGATAACTCAAAGAGAAAGGCTACCGATCTCTAGTGGGATCACAACCTATATACCATATACCAGTTGGAATGGAGTTTTGTTAGTCCCGGGTAGGCGAGTGGACAAGAAGGGGGGGTTGAATTGTCCCCCACTAAAAATGGTAAATTAAAAACTAACTAAGCGGAAATAAAAACTTTTATCAAGTTTGAGGAATTAACTAAACAAGGAACTAAATTCTCTCAACCTCTCCGATCTCACACGATCATACAAAGGAATATAACAATCAAACCATACAATCCCATGAAGCAAACCACAAGACAATGGGATTTTTAAGGTGATTTAGGACCACGACGGGCTCCCTACGTCCACCCCTTACCAAACCGGTAAGGATCCACTCACTGGATAAATTAGCACGGGGAAGACTCCCCAACACGGAGCAAGGCTCCAACACACACGAGGATAAATCTCCAACACAGAGGCGACGCTCCAACAACACGCAGGATGACGCCTGCACACAAACACGGGGACACGCCCCAACACACACACGCAGAGTAAACCTTGCAAACACGGTATACAACCGCAAACACACACGGAGACGGAGTCTCCAACATGATCCGACGACCAGATCATAAACACACACACACACACGCTGCAACAAACGCATCACAATGACACACACGACCGCACGTAGGCGATCAAACACGACCGTATACACAGACGGTCACACACACAAATATCTCTAATGTTTGGAAGATAAACATGAATGATCAAATCATGCTAAACCCAAACTATAGAACATCGAGCATGCCAAGAACAACATAGAAAGCATGTAGAAATAATCTCCCTTGAACTCCAATAGTCGGATGAAGATATGCCATAAACCACAAGTCGGAGGGAAGTCGGATGAAGATGATTCTTACGTCCTCTTGATCCTCTCATCGATTCGCTCGTTTTCTTCTTCTTCCACGAGCTCCAAATCCTCCTGGATGTAGATCAAATCTCCTCTACAATAGTCTCTCCTTCCTTTCTTCTTTCCTTCACCTACAAGATAGAACAAAATGAACACATTAGGGTAAAGACTTGTGAAATTCGTAGCTCTCATATGCATACAAATAGGAGACGCCAAAAGACTGAGTACTCTTTGCAACAAATAATATTCAGCAAGGTTCCTTCAGATAGTGAGAGGCTTATTCTAGATCAGTATAAGTTTACTTACAGGTCGAATGTGAAACCCCCCAGGTTAATCAAATGGTCATGTCCTAGTTATGGTTATGCATTGAATGTTGATGGGGCTGCTAAAGGAAATCCTGGGCATGCAGGTGGAGGTAGTTGCATCAGGGGCAGTAATGGTGAATTTATTTTTGGATTCTCTTATTATTATGGTGTGGGGACCAATATGGTGGTAGAGGCGAGAGCCTTACTTGATGGGCTGAGGGTCCTGGTTAAATGTGGCCTCCCCATTGCTATGATATATTCTGATTCAAAGGCTTTAGTTACCTTGATACAGTCGAACAATAAGCCACCTTGGAGGATACGAAAATGGTGGGATGAAATCAGGCATACTATCACTAATTACAACTGGCTTCTCCAACACATATATAGAGAGGGGAACTCTGTTGCCGATGCTTTGGCATCTCAAGCTTGTGCTACCCGGACCAACAAGGACTATAGATGTTGGCATGACCTCCCTCGAAGAGTGCGTGGTCTTGCTAATGTAGATGCTGCTGGCCTTCCTAGCTAGAGGGGATAAAGTGATGTGTTGGTTTGATCTTGGATAGTTTGTTTTTGTATAAACTCAGGGGTATGCCCCGTTGATACTTGTACATGAGCTCCTTAATATCAATAAAATTAGGGTCGGGCACTATTGGGGGATTTAGCACATATAGTGCAATCTTCCAATAGCTTCCCTTGGCCTCATTTATATAAAATAAAGTTTATTGGGTTTATTAAGTGCGTGGGCGTGCCAGTCACAAAGTGAAGTATTTGTTCGGGCTTCAAGGAAGCCTTTGGTGCGCTCGATCTGACTCAGTCAGGTGATTGTGTAGTTTGGGTCAGGACTGAGACCCGCCGTGCCATAAAGGTCACGGCGTCATTTACATCCCTTCGGAGAGGGGAATACCCTTGATTAATTGCCTAAAATAAGGGCTCCATGGCCAAAAGAATTACTAGTTAATGCGGAAGGAGAGGGGTAGCCAAACCACGCCGAAAACTCATATCGGGGGTACGAGCACTCAGATCATGTTGGTCACTAGTGGACCATTCTATGTTTGGACCGAAGTCCATACAGAAAATGAAACGGTAACGGGAACGAACCAGTGTAAATATCTGCCAGGAGGTGGTAATTTTGATATAGAGACGGGATCAAGCCCCGGTGGGAAGAGGGGACTTCGTTGAGATATTGGCCTGGAACGAGGTCGGGCGATACCCATGACGAGAGGAGTGGCCCCCCGAGGGTGAAGTCTGACCCACAAGGGCATCATTAACATTCCCGAATCCAGGGCCCGAGGGAGACAAAGGCCGTATTGTTTTATTCATTATTATTATTATTATTATTTATTACCATCATTTATTTATTATTGCCATCATTATTTGCTGACCCCTTTTTATCTCCCATGGACCGATGGAGGCCTCCCTTGGTTTATCTCATCCCTCTTTGTTATTTACTTCACCCCTTTTTTTATTTGTCTCTCTTTTACTATTACATCTCCCTTTTTTGATTATCAGGTAGATTTCCCCCCTTTTATTATCATTATTATGTTTTCCCCCTTTTTTATTTATTATACCCCTTTTCTTTGGTGTGATGCTTATGAATGCAGAGTGTGCCGAGATGGACACATGTGAGAGTATACCGCTGGAAGCGGGCCATGAGTGTACCGGGCAGAGAGGAAGAGGAAGGCATGAGTGTGCCGGGGTAGGGGTGGACAATGTACCGGCTGGAGAGTGGCTAACTGGTGTGCCGGGCAAAGGGGGGCTGAAGGTGCACCGGGCTAGGGTGCCAGCGAGTGTACCGAGTGAAGGCTAGACGAGGTCGGTGCAGACTTGGGCTTGGGTCAGTGCAAATCTGCCAGGGCTGAAAGCAGGTCGGTACAATGTCTGAGATAAGGTCAGTGCAGGTTTGAGTTCAAGACTTGGACAGGGTCTGTGCAACTCTGGGTCAGCACGAAGTCGGTGCAATGTGCGTCGGTGCAGGTTGGGCTGATGAGACGGTAGGGGGTGAGACGCTTGGAGAGAGGGAGTGAGACGCTGGGGAAAGGTGAGACAGCGGGAGAGAGGGGGTGAGACGCTGGGAGAGAGAGGGCAAGACGCTGGGGAAAGGTGAGACAGTGGGAGAGAGGGGTGAGATGTCGGGAGAGAGAGGGAGGGGGCGAGACGTTGGGGTGAGACGCTGAGGGGTGAGAGATGAGACGGTGGGAGAGAGGGGTTGTAGACACGTCAAAATTGACGCTTTGTTGATCAAATCTCATGTCACTATGTTAACGCCCCAAAGTGAACTTCAATATTTCTATAATATAAAGTTTTTCTATTTTTGTGTGTTTTTGTAATTTATTCTTGGGTTTTTGGTGATTCACGACTTGAAGAGGGGTGTGTTTTAAATAGCGACCTAATCTGGGGCGTGTTCTTAAGAAAGGACGACCACAGGGAAGGGCGTCAATTCCTGGTATTTTATGAGCCCCACCCCGATTGAAATCAATGATTAAACGTCCTTCCATAGGCGTCTTTTCACAATTTTCAAATAAAGAAGGCTTTTATTACCAAAATTGAATCCAGGTAGTGACGCCTTTATCCCGGTCGTGTCTTGAATTAACGCCCTGGAGCAGGTCGTCAATTCTGAATTGACGCCCTTTGGTAGGTCGTGTCTCACCCTTTCGTGTCCTCCTTAAACTCGCCTTTCCTGAAGAGTTCCCTACCTTTCTTGGTCACCTTGCTCGATCTGGTAACTAGAGTCCTTGCCGTTAACGACCACTGCTTATTCTTATCTTCCCAAATCTGTGTTTATCTTGATCGAGACCCTATAAAAGAGTCCCCTGGTTGATCTCGCGCGAGGTTGGACAGAGAGACACAGAGGTTCACGGGTGCTGGCGATTGAGATTAAGAGCTATTGATCTCTCTTCTGCTTCCTCCTACTCCTGCTGCCGAAGCAAAGTGTTTTTCCCTTTACTGTTTACAGGAACAGCAGGGATCTTTTCTTTTCTTCGTTGTTGTTTATCATCATCTCATCATCGTATAGCCTTTTCCTTGCATTAATTTTTCATTGCATCTCTCCTCTCCCTAATTCTCTAGGGGTTTTAAAACAAACAAAAGGTGCACACTTTATGCTTTTTTTTCATCACCATCTTTCATCTTGGGATTGATACTACACTCACGTTTGGCTGATCTCTTTTTCTTTTACTTGTTTGTTCTTTGTTTAAGGGTAATCAAAGAGGAAAACCCCCTTCATCGGCCGGCCGATAGAAGGTGGAGGAAGGAACCCACATCCTATTATCACCAGGTATTCGCGATCATCTTTTCTTCTTATTGAGGTAACCCCTCTGGCGATCACTCTCCTTAGTAGCACCACGTGCTCTTTTACTCCCTTTTTCATTATTCTTCTTATGCATATTGCTTATATTTTATTTTTTTCTTAAAAGTGGATTATTTTCCATGATTCACAAATTGGCGATCACGGTGGGACTTCCACTGTTTTTCTTTTGATTACCATCTCCTTTTGGCACCCACGTGTGCCCTTTCCTATTGGCACCCACGTGTGCCCTTTCCCCTTTGGCACCCACGCGTGCCCTTTCCCTTTGGTACCCACGGTACCCCTCCTTTGTGCCCCACGGGCACCCTCCACTGTGTACACTGCACACTCCCCGGGATCAGCCAGCTTGTGATATATCTATTGCTGTTTTTGAATTAACGCCTTTCACAAAGGCGCCTTTTTATTTAACGTCTTCATCCAGGGCGTCTTTTTTCTGTTTAACGTCTTCCACGAAGGCGTCTTTCATCATATCTGCTGCTTCTGTGAATTTGCGCCCTCCCCTCGGGCGTCTTTTTATTTGGTAGCGCCTCGCACGAAGGCGCGTTTTTCTTCGATCGTGCGCACCACTCACATTTGACGCCCTCTATCAGAGGCATCTTTATCATATTTAGCGCCCCACATCAAGGCACATTTTTGCATTGTCTGAGAGCCTCTCCCAGTGATTCACGACAGCTACCCTGTCGTCTCTTTTGTTGGTAGCGACTGCCTCCAGGTCGCCTCTTTCCTGTGTGTTTACAGAGCTTTGTTGTTTCTGTCTATTCATGCTGGATTCATACTTACATTGATTATTTGATTATATTGCTGTGATTGGCTTATCTTATACTGCATTTTGTGGCATTTGGTTGAGAGACCTCCTCTCTCTACACTAGGATTCCACACACCTTTCTTGGAATCGAGACAACCCTCCATTGAGCATTCCGTCTCTTTGGACCGGAAATCCCTTTTCCAAGACCTCCGTAAGTCCCCGCACCTGTGGATTCCCTCACGGACGTTGGGCTGGTTGTACCTTTGAAGTACCCGGAGTTTAGAGAACCTATCGTTGGTAAGAAGAGAGAGAACCTAGTTAACCCGGAGACTACACTTGGATCCAAACTAGGTTTCACTTTGCAAAGAGGAGTGAATTATTCTGCAATTTAACTCACTCTAATCTCAAACATAACACTAAAATCTTGCGTTCATCTCAACTTGATTACATAAACTTGGTTGGGTTGATTTGCTTAAGCTTGTTTCGATTGGGTGATTGATTGTGTGATAATTCCTTCATAAAGCTTTCTCTCTTTTTAAGCATGCAACTCCGTTCAGGTAAGATTATCAACATGGCAAGCTACGGATATTCCTATGATGATGTGGAGGAGAACGTTTTTGGTCAATCATATGAGGTTCCCCAAGATTCTATCTATCATGAGGGGAATTACCCTCCTCCTCATTCTCATTATCCTCAAGTTCATGTGGTTGATACCACTACTCAAGAGGTTGTGCCCTCTTCTCAGGCTTTACCCTCCAACACTTCGGGGAACCCCTCCCCATCTTTCAATGTTACCGATTTGATTAATGCTCTATCTCAATTAGATGACTCCCAGCGGCAGGCAGTTCAGGCCGCTTTGAAAGGGAAGTCCGTTCCCTCTTCATCCTCCAATCCCCCTCTGGCCGAGAGTGGCCATCACCTCACTAATGACCAGTCGGTCTTGCACAAACCCCCCTCTTGTCCACCAACGCCTGGTGCGGCCATGTCGGCCCAACAGACAAGCAACTCAGCGGTTAGGCCTCAGTTTCCCCAACCTCCCCGAATTCTACGGACGCCTATACCGAGTTCTTTCATTCAAAATCCGGCCCCGGTCGAGTCCGACACCAATGTTCTACTGCTCCAAAAGTTGGCCAGCATGGAAGAGCAACTTAAGAAAGTTACTGCAGCCAAGAATGCCCCGGAGATCTCTTTCCCTACACTGCCAGTTTTCCATCTGCCACCTTCTGAGATGCCGAATTTTCGGCGATACAATGGAACCGACAATCCTTTTATTCATTTGAAGGATTTCATGTACGAGACCTCCTTTTGGCAAGATAATAAGGCCTCTTTGGCTTATTTGTTTAGAAGATCTTTAGAGGGGCCAGCCCTCGAGTGGTTTTATTCCTTGGAACCCGCAGACGCCAGCAATTTTGATGTGGTTCAAAGGAAATTTTTGCAGAAGTATAGGGACCGGGTTGGACCCTCCCTTTCAGTTACAGATTTGGTTGCAGAGAAAATGAAGCTCGAGGAGGACTTCATAATATTTGCTGATAGGTGGCGATCAATGGCTGAATAGTTGAAAGATACGTTGTCTGAACCAGAACAGGTTAAGATGATTATATCCAATGCAACCCCTCAGTTCCGGCACATGTTAGCCATGAATAGACTGACAACCATGGAGGAGCTTTATGAAAGAGCTCGTTATATTCAAACCCAAATGAAGGATTCGCCCATCATGGGCATGTTTGAACCAAAGCCAAAGCTGTTCAAGAAAAATACAAATGTCAACAATAGCGGGCCCATGACTGAGGGCACCGTCATCAATGAGCAGGTTGGCGCGGTCGGCAACCCCACACCTTTTCGCCAATCTAACCCACGACCTCCACCACCTCCATCACAAAGCACTCTCTTCAATTCACCCCCACAACACCAATTTACTCCTCAACCTTCCTTTGCTCCACCACAAAACCAAGCGCCCCGCGCTGACCCTCCACCTCCGCAACAATACCACCAAGTACCGCCACCCCTAACTATGGACCGCAACAACAACAGCAAAGGAGACCACTTGGCCCCAAAAGGGCCCATTATCCGCCATTGCCAGAAAGTCTCCCAGACATATTCAATGCCTTAATGGCCGCCAACCTGCTCATGCTACCAAAGGAAAGGGCAGCGTGGCCCGCTAATGTTGATACGTCCCGCTACTGTGTCTTCCACCGCTCCCCTGGTCATAATATTGATCGTTGCTTCCACTTCAAGGACTACATTTATGATTTAAATGACCAGGGCGGTATTAATTGGGATGAGATGAGATAGTTTATCGCCACTATGAAAGAAAGAAGGCCTCCTCGGCAACAACAGGATCCACAGCCACAACAACCAGCTCCACAGCCGCAACAGCAAGCTCCAGCACCTCAGCAGGATATGGGGATTGTCCACAATCCATTGCCGGAGCACCCGCCAAATCAGCACGTGAACCCTGTCACGTCCCTCCGTGAGGTGGAGAGAGGACAGGGATGGCATGAAGAAAATGCCTCTGTCGGGGCATTTAATCATAATCCAAATCAACCTCCGTGCCTTTTGCGCACACTTCCTTCTTCTTCTACTCCCCAATTGAGCCGAGCTCTTCTACGCCCCGTTAATCCACCTGCTCCCACCAATTCTCCATCCTTACCAACCCGATCTCTCCTTACCCGCTTACCGCCTTCGCAGCCTACCACGCAGCAAACTCCGCCATCCACCACCAACCCTTCACCTTCGCCGTCTAGACCACTCCTTATCCGCCCGTCGCCAACACCCACCACCACTACTCCCCCACCGGCAAGGATCCCTCCACCATCAGTCTCCCCATCTCTTATACCCAGATCTCTCTTCATTCCGCCCACTAACCCTTCCCACGCTCGGGCGCCCATTCCTACTCCTACGCCTCCTGTGGGGGCTTCTTTGTTGAACTCCTCTCCACCATCACCCACGGGAGCTCCTTCTTCAAATACCCCTCCATCACTTCTTAACGCCAATACACCCTCTTCTTCTTCCAACCCTCCTCCTTTACTTGCCCCGACAGAGGCACGGCAAAACGTGGCACCGCTCCGCAGTGGACGGATGTTCCAGGGCATCTTTCCCCAAAGAGAGCAAGAGCCCATGCAGGGGCCTAATGAACAAGAACAAGAGCAAGAGTCCGTGCCGGGCACGGAATATGATTTATTGAAACATTTGGACCGGACTCCAGCAATGATTTCAATTTTAGAACTAATCAAAAGGTCAACCACTCATCAGATGGCCCTGAAAGAATATTTGCAGAAGGTCATGGTCAATGAGGACATTCCGGTCAAGCAGATAACCACAGTATTAATGCCCGCTAGTAGTCAGCCGGCGATTACTTTTCATGAGCATGAACTGGCACCACTCTCAGCAAGGAAATATGCTCTATGCATCACGGTTGATATTAATAAGGTGGCAGTGAAACAATGTCTAGTGGACACTGGGGCATCTATCAATTTATTGCCGCCGAGCACTTTGAAGATGTGCGGCATTCCTGAAAACCTGATTCGGTAGTCTACCATAACAGTCACAGCATATGACAATACTAAGAAACCTCCTTTGGGCATGATAACATTAAAGGTCAGTTTGGGTCCAGCCGCAATCACGGTCGATTTCCACATTTTGGACATGGATCCAACATTCAATGGCATTCTGGGCCGCCCCTACATTCAACAGCTCGATGCAGTGCCCTCCACAAATCATCAGTGCCTTAAGTTTCCACACAAGGGCCGCATTATCAAAGTTACCAGTATGCCAATTCTGCCAGAGGAAGACATACACTTGGCTTCATCAGTTCCTTCTATTTGGCCTGCCAACAAGCCGTTGCTATCAATGCTAGACCTTCCTCACCCACGGCCAATGTCACCCGAGACAGTCACGACAGTTGCTATGACACCCTTGCCTTCCAAGGGGAAGAAGAAGAAAAGCATGATAAACACCCCTGGCTGGAAAATCCTAATGAAAATGGGGTATCAAAACGGCAAAGGTCTGGGTGCCAGTTGTCAAGGCAGGACTAGGCCTATTAAGCCTCAGAAATTGATTACACGAGGCGGCCTGGGCTACAAAGGGCCGGGAAAAAATGAAGATGAACCATGGGCAGTTATGACATCCACCTTGAAGACAGATCGCCAGCCGCTTACTTGGACATTGAAGACACATTTTGTCACAGGTGGCGTTCAGAATCATGAGTAGACTACAATAATCACCTCCATTCTAGACTGTCAAGATGTTCATGCGAGACAGTTTGCTCGCCATATTGCACCATTGGCCACTTATAAAGCCCTGGAGTCTCTAAGGCCTGATAAAAGAAGGAAAATGGATGATCCAGAGTGTGACTGGTACAGATGGTTCGATATGTATGATATTACTATTGCCTTGAGCCGCCTCTTTATGCCCACTGATCCGGAATGGCCGCCACTAATACATGAATTGATTGAAAAGCCGGCTGTGATTACAGATAAGTGGCAGTTGCTGAGTGACTACACTGACACTGGAGAGCCAGA
This sequence comes from Amorphophallus konjac, assembly GCA_022559845.1. Taxonomy (NCBI): domain Eukaryota; kingdom Viridiplantae; phylum Streptophyta; class Magnoliopsida; order Alismatales; family Araceae; genus Amorphophallus; species Amorphophallus konjac. Next base: position 315,275,429 of record CM040124.1, read on the forward strand.
TGTTCCATATGAAGAAGGATTTACAATAGACAGGCTGTGGGCCGGCCTTTTCTCTCTCACTTCTATGCATCCGTCTCTTCTAGCTTCTCTACATTCTCAATTGTTCTCTCGCGTGCCGAGACCACCGCCAATTATGATCAGCTTTTCTTCATATTCATTACAAGTTTCTCTCCCGATTCCTCCCTTGCTCCTCGAGCAATTCTCCAAACTCTCCATCACACCCCCGCGCGGGTCATCTCGGATTCAATATTTTTCTAAACTTTCAATCTCCACTCCTCTTGTTTTTCTCCCTTCACATTGCTTTCTTCTAGAAAAGGAAAATAAAAATGAAGATAAAGATAAAAATGAAAAAAAAAACGCCAAAATTCCAACTCTTCAGCCCTCCATCTCCGTTGAGGAGACTTCTTATCTCTTTTCCGAGTGTGTCCCGACCCAGGGGCCACTCTTCCATGATTCATTGATAAATCTTTTCTCCCCCTCTGGTGAGGGGTCTCCTTCTGTACCTCCTTCTGTATCCACTTCTTCACCTCCTTCCTCATTTTCAGCTTATTCTAATCAAGCTAGTTGTTCCTCTTCTTCTAATAAAATTCATGGGGTAGATTTTCATAAGAAATCTAAGGGTAAGCAGATTCCCCGTAGGTTTCTGTTGGAGTTAGCCAGAAGATGCCAGGCTTGTTTAGCTTTTCCCGAATTCATGGAGAATCCGATTATCCTGCCAGAGTTAGAATATGAGGATACTTGTGTTTCTTATGAGGGTTTTGGTGTCTATGAAATCATGAATGATGAAGACCCTATTGAAGAGGGGGATGAAAGTTATAAAGAACATGAGGACGAGGCTGATGCCTTTGCCAGTAGTATGAGAAGATTTGATGAACCATCAGCCTCAGTAGAAGAGCCTACCAAAGAAATAAATTTGGGTACGAAAGAAGACCCTAGGATTGTCCTCATCAGCAAGAATTTGCCGCCCTCCGAAGAGGAGGCGCTTATTTTGGTACTTCAAGAATACAAGGACACGTTTGCGTGGAGTTATGAGGATATGCCGGGATTAGACCCTGCGCTCGTTGAACATCGGCTTACACTTAAGCCAGGGTCTGTCCCGATCAAACAACGGTTGAGACGTTTTCACCCTAACATGGCTCTAAAGATGAAAGAAGAGGTCGACAAGCTTCATAAGGCCAGATTTGTTAGAGTTGTCCTCTATCCGAATTGGGTGGCTAACATCGTCCCGGTCATGAAGAAAGATGGAAAGGTTCGGATTTGTATAGACTTTCGGGACCTCAACCGTGCGTGTCCTAAAGATGACTTCCCCCTCCCTCATATTGATGTTCTGATTGATAATACGGTAGGATTCGAGACTCTCTCTTTCATGGATGGTTTTTCAAGTTATAATCAGATTCGCCTGGCTGAAGAAGATCAGGAGAAAATATCATTCACTACACCATGGGGGACTTACTGCTATGTGGTCATGCCTTTTGGACTCAAGAATGCTGGAGCCACCTATCAGAGGGTTATGATGGTAATATTTCATGATATGATCCATATTTATATTGAGGTGTATGTGGATGACCTGGTAGTAAAATCAAAGACAAGGATTGAGCATCCTGGGGTTCTAGCTAAAGTCTTGCAAAGATCACGAGAGTATCAATTGAAAATGAACCCCAAGAAGTGTGTATTTGACGTTTCATCAGGGAAATTGCTTGGGTTTATTGTTAGCAAAAGGGGAATTGAAGTTGATCCCAATAAGGCGAAGGCCATCAGGGACATGCCTCCTCCAAAGAATTTGAAGGAAGTTCGAGGACTGATCGGGAGGTTGCAATTTATTCGCCGCTTCATCTCCCAGCACTCACAAAGGTGCAGGCCGTTTTACGAGCTTACTAAGCTGGGGGTCAAGTTTAATTGGGATGACAAGTGTCAGGCAGCTTTTGACGGATTGAAGGATTATCTGGCCAATCCTCCTGTCCTGAGGCCGCCAATTCTGGGCAAACCACTTATTCTCTATGTTTCGGTCCTGGATGACTTCGTAGGTGCTGTCCTAGCTCAAGTGGATGAAGAAGGGAAGGAGAGGGCAGCATACTACTTGTCTAAACTTCTAAACCCGTGTGAGCAGAGGTACTCAGCTATGGAGAAGACTTGCGCTGCTTTAGTCTGGGTAGTTCAGAAGTTAAAACACTATTTCTTAGCTCACGAGGTTCACCTCATTGCTCGCATGAATCCGATTAAATTCCTTCTTGAGAAATCTGTCCTCACCGATCGATTAGCACGCTGGCAAAGCTTCCTTTCACAGTTCGACATCACTTACATTCAGCAGAAAGCTATCAAAGGCTACGCCATTGCCGAATATCTTGCTCACCACCCTCTCCCTCAATTTGATCCTGTCAATTCGGAGTTTCCAGATGAAGAACTAATGTCCATTAATCAACCCCATGATCCTATGTGTACATTACATTTTGATGGAGCTCTAAATTCCCAAGGAAGAGGGATCGGCATGGTTCTTTTAACACCAGAAGGGGTCACCATCCCATTTGCTGCTCAGCTTACTTTCCCTGTCACAAACAACATAGCTGAGTATGAGGCTCTTTTGGCCGGCCTTCAAACCGCTCATAGATATGGTGTTACCCAATTACAAATCGTGGGTGATAGTCAGCTCATTCTGCGCCAGGTGCTTGTCAAGTGTCGCACTATCAATCCTAAGCTCAAGCCCTACCAGGAACTTGCCTCAGCTTATGCCAAACTCTTTACCAAGTTAATCTTCATTCATGTCCCTCGAAGCCAGAACATCCTAGCCGACGCTCTTGCCTCTTTGGCCTCTGCTCTAGTCTTCCCTCCTGAGCATGATTTTCATGTTCCTCTCATTCATCAGCGTGACACTCCAGCTATTAAGGATCGTGCATTCCTCGATATTAGGGATAAGGTGCTCGAGAAGGTCAGGCGGAGTGAAGCTCTTAAAAGCAAAGAGGTCATGCTTTTGGATTGGCAAGAAGAGTTGGCTGATGAAGAGAAACCTTGGTATTATGAGATCGCCAGATATTGCAATGATCAATCCTATCCCGAAGAAGCCACAGTGGAAGAGAAGAAAGCAATTAGAAGAGTGGATCAACGTTATGTTTTGATTGGAGGTGTGCTCTATAGAAGAGGGCTCACAGGTGTGTCTTTAAGATGCCTCGACGACGATGAATCTTGGAAAGTTGTGGAAGAGGCGCATTCTGGAGTGTGTGGTGGTCATGTGAACAGCCAGATGCTAGCTAAGAAGATCCTTAGGCTAGGTTTCTATTGGCCAACTCTAGAAGAGGATTGCTCCATCTATGTTCGAAGGTGTGTTAAGTGCCAACTGCACGCCGACAAAATTCATTCTCCTGCTTCTTCACTCCATCCTATGTCCTCCCCATGGCCTTTCTCCATGTGGGCTTTTGATATCATTGGACCTCTTGGTGATTCGAACCTCCTGACCAAGCAAAAGTCATTCATCCTGACGGCAACGGAATACTTCACCAAGTGGGCGGAAGCGGAAGCATTCATGGAGATCAAAGCATCAACTATCTACAAGTTCATAATGAAGAACATCATCGCAAGGTTCGGCATCCCGAGTACCATCGTCACCGACAATGGACCTCAATTCATCTCTCAAGAGCTCAAGGATCTCTGCAACAGGTATAGCATTGCATTGCATCATTCTTCTCCCTATTATCCGCAGGGCAATGGCCAGGCAGAGGCCACTAATAAAACTTTGATCAAAATCGTTAAAAAGACGTGTGAGGCTAATAAATTTTTGGATTGGCCAGACAAGCTAGTTGAAGCTCTCTGGGCCTATCGCACTTCCATTCGTACCCCTACTGGGCAAACCCCTTTCGCCCTTACTTATGGAATGGCGGCAGTAGTCCCTTATGAGATTCTCATTCCATCTCTGCGAGTACAATTGGACAAGGAACTCTCTATTGATGATCGTCGTGATTCACTCCTTGCCCAGTTAGAACTCCTAGATGAGAAGCGTCTGGTCGCCGCTAAGCATGCGCGTGTTTATCAAAACAGACTTTCACGTTTTTATCAAAAGAAAGTAATTGAGAGAAAATTCAAAGTCGGTGAGATGGTAATCAAGAGAATCTTCGTAAAACCTGGTGGACCCCGTTTAAAACTCCAACCAAACTGGGAAGGACCATTTGTTATAAAAGATGTTTATCCTGGAAATGCTTATAAACTGATTAATGCTGAAGGACAAGAGCTAACTCATCCTTGGAATGGTCTGTACCTTAAGAAATACTATCCCTAATTCAAAATCAAAAAAATAAAAAAATACAAAAAATACAAAAAAATATAGAAATTTATCCAAAAATATAGAAATTTTCCAAAATCCAAAAAAATAGAAATTCTCCAAAAAGAATGCAATTTTCAAAATGGTTGCCGTGGTTGCAAGGACGCAAGGTCCGAATGGTTAAAATTCAGTATTCATTCATCAGGCTTGTTAACTCAAAATGGGGTCGACACCCACACACATTACACGCTTACCCTTGAACTCAAGCGGTGCAAAATCCGATGGAAAGTCAAAACTTGACCAAAGGTGAAGACAATACCCATTCTTTTCCTCTTCGGCCTATAAGGGAGGAAGGAAGGTCTCGGGGTAGACCCGCCAAGCCTGCCCGCCGCCCTAGTAGGTGGACGTCAGGGCCCAAAAGGGAACAAATGCCACCAAAGCCCAAGTACAATTAGGTTTATTTTTCATCCATGCAAATCAGTTCCAAAGTGAAAGTCAAATCATGAAAAGAAAAACATGTCAAGAGGGCAAAGTCCCCGCAAGGAAAACCTTGGGCGTATGCATGCAATACAAAAGAGGCAAAAGGCAGCAAAATTTTCCTATGCTAAAGACCGAACCCCAACAGGCATAGGGTAGGGGAGGTAGTTTTACCTTAAGCTTTTCAGAATCCCTTATGGGCTTCCTTATATTTTCTTCCATCTCTTTCTTTGTGGTAAGTCATAAACCAGCAGAATGGTCGAGACTGACCTAGGAGATTGCACCGGGCGAGATCTTGTGTATAAGTTTAACCACTGGCACGTCGACTCCCTTTTTGATTAATCAAGAAAGGTCAATGAATCCTCAATGATGACCATGTAGGACCCAGTGCCCTAGTAGCTTTGTCAACCTAATGCTGAAAACAACAAAAATTAACGCCTTTGTTTAAGGCGCGTTTAAAAGAATTAACGCCTAACGGAAAGGTCGTCGTTTTTTTAAATAACGCCCTTGTGTGGGCCGTCTTTTCAACAAAATTCAAAAAAATGTTTTCAAATTCACGCCGTCACCTAGGGCGTCTTTTGTTTGAATAACGACCTCATCTAAGGCGCGTCTTTTGAAAAATAAAAGAAAACAATATATATAAAAGGAAAAGAAAAGGAAAAAGGAAATGGGGTTTATTCTTCATGAGCGTGCTTGCATTATTGCATAGGGCATCTTGATTATTGTTTGCATACGTGTGCTTGCATATTGCATCTCCCTTTATTGGTTATTTCATTTGCCTTATTGATTAAAGGCTTGGCCCCTTGACCCGCTATCCAGGTCAAAAGTAAAGGCACCCCTTGCTTATTGAGCAAGGGGCCAAGTCGAACAGATGAATTAACCTGTTTATTCAAGTGTGAAACCACAGCTGCAGGTACAGGGCAAAGTAGAGCGAACACAAAGAACGTGGAAAAGAAGCAAAATACACAACCACAAGTATACAACTACACAAGTGCTCAGGTAACAAAAATCTCAATCTCATATATATATACATCATGAATATCTGAGTACAGGTGTGAGGGTGGAGGAGTACAAGTAAGTCTCTCTCAGCTCTCGCCTCCACCCTCCTCTCTCCTACTCTCTACCTCGTCCTCGCCGTCCCGAGGAGGCGCTGGTGGAGGGGGCATGGGCCCCCGTGAAGAAGATGGAACTTGAACCTGGCCCCCTACCTTGCTCCTCTCTCGAAGAGAAGAACCCGCCACAAAGGTGGAGCTGGTGAAGGAGTACCCTGCAGCACGCGCTCGCTCACGCCCTCGCTGAAGACGCTCCTCAGACACTCGTAGCCGCTCCTGAGAAAGGGCCAGCTGCGTCCTCAGGTCTGTCAGCTCACGATCGCACGTCGCCACCTGCTCCTGGTACCGGGCACGGTCCGTCTGCTGCTGCTCATGGTGCCGGTCACGGTCCGCCAGGTGCTCCTCTCGCTCTCGAGCGCGCTCTCGTCGCTCCAGCTCAAGAGCAACCCGCAGCTCTGCCACGTCCTGAGGTAGCTCCTCTCGTCGCCTCAGGGACCGCTCCAGCTCCGTAATCCGCTGCTCGCGGATCGCCAACTCTGTCCCGGCCAGGGCAGCCTGGGTACGTGCCGCCTGTAACTGTCTGGTCTGCAAACAAGTAAACAAATCATCAGTTCCACAGTTCAATAATTCATGAAATAAGCAATACATGACGGAAAGTAAAACTCACCTGGGCAGTCATCGCCTGCTATCCCTCACAAACGCAAGTGAGAGCGGCTCGAAGCTCCTCAGTCTGAAAAATGAATTCCATCAGTGCACAATGAAATATATAATCAATAATTGAATGAGGCTTGAGTTTTGGAATTTACCCGTGAGGCGAGGTCGCGCTCTATAGCCTCGGCCAGTGTGACCGCTCCCGCTAGCTGCTCTGCTAGTGCAGTCACCTCTGCACTGGGTCCCCTCGTGCTGGAGGCCTCCCCTACATCTCTCCCTACGGCTCCCTGCTGGGCACGCTGCATTCATTGAAATCGTCAGTGGCTAATCATCAATAATTCAACAAAAATTCATTTGCATATAGAAATAATTTAAACACTCACCAGGGTCTCGAGGTCGGCCCGTGTGGCAGCTAGCTGGTCCTCTAGGCTGTGTAGATGGGCCTGTGCATCCATCGCCGCTATATCTCGTGCATCCTGCATCCATTTCATATTAGTCACATGACAAATACATAAGCATTTGCATTTTATTTAGAAGCAATTGCATTCATACATACCCCTAGGACCCTCATCTGGGGTCGGCCGGCGTGAACCTCCCAGTAGCGCCGGAGGTACTCAGAGCTGTCGGTCGCCTGGGAAGTGACTCGGGTCCCGCCTCGCCGCCAGTCGGCGTACTGGTCCTCGAACCGCACCCTCCAGTCGATCGCCTTTGTGCGACCGCGTGTCTTCTTTCCAATCCCTCGCGGCTCCCCGACCTCTATCCACTCCTGGTGTAGGCCCAGGGTCCTCATCACCAGTCTAAGCCGTAACGGCTCGATCTCGCTCAAGTAGTGAACCCAAAGCTCATGCTCAAAGCGAGGTCGCCCTGCTACGACCCATGGCTGGCCCTCGTCGGTCATCCCCTCGTAAGGCCTCCATCGCACCTGCATCCATGAACATGCATGTCATCTCATCATAATCATAATAAATTCAAATAAACATAAAAAATGCATAACATTCATACCAGTGAGGGAGGGAAGTCTCGGAACTCTCTCCGTAGCACCCACAACTCGTAGCCGAGTAGGGCACCGAACACCACCGGCAGCCAACGCCGTGCTAGAGGGAAAGCCCCCTCACCTCCTGGCAGTGGGTCGGCATGCCCCATGGGCATGTATAGGTGGCTCCAAACCTGCATCCATGCATTGCATTAGTGAGGTATTCACATGCATAAAAAAGAAGAAGAAAAAAAAAGAAAAAAAAATATATAAGTGCCTACCTGAAGAAAAGGTGAGAAGCCAGTGACGGTCGTCTCTCGTCCTGTCCCCGTGGACAAGTCGGCTAGTAAGTGCGCCAGCAGCGCCGCTCCCCAGGCGTATCTGCTGACTCCCTCTAAATCCTCGAGTATCCCTAGGAATCGGTAGTTGATAACATCGCCCTTCGTGCCGAGCAATAGCCTCCCGAGCAGTAGCAGTAGGAACCTCCTCAAGTCCCGGTCTGCTCTCTCCCTGTCGGCTGGGTCCTGGCAATAGACTGCCCTAGCCCCCTCGGTCAACCTCTGTGAGAACTGCTCTAAGGACTCCCCTGACCTATGCCTAGCATCCCCTAAGCCCATCACTGTAGTCAGGTCAGTGCGAAAGATAGTCCTACACTCGCTAGGTGTCTCGTAGACCATCTCTAGCCCTAGCAGTCTCTCGGCCAGCTCGGTATAGTCTGGTAAGGTGATCCCGCTCACTGCCTCCCCGTCTACCCTAAGTCCCGTGATCCTAGCTACATCCTCCAGGGTAGGAACCATATGCCCCCAAGGCATCAAGAATGCCCAGCTAGTCCTATCCCATCTCTCCCTCAGAACCTGGATAAGTGGTAGGTCGGGTCTGACTGGCTCTATGCTAAGGAAGGCCCCGAACCCCATAGCATCTACCCTGGCTCTCTGGAACTCGGGGAGGCTGTAATATGCTGCTCGGACCATGACCCAGGAGATCCGTGTCCTCATCAACCCCTGCATGCATAAAGAAAGAAATTTTGGTTTAATTGTTCAATTATTCTTGTTAAAATTCACTTAATTACCTTGGTTGAGATTTTGATGTTTGATTTAATTAACGACCATCCCCAGGTCGTGGTTTGTTTAATTAGCGCCCCTGAGGAGGGTGTGGTTTCTAAGTGAGCTTTGAATTAACGACCTACCCTAGGTCGTTGTTTATCTAAGAGACGCCCCTGTGGGGGGCGTGGTTTTGAGGTTAATTTCTAATTTCCTAAAGGTTTTCCAATTGACGCCCGTCCCAGGGTCGTCATTTGCTTAAGTAACGCCCCTGTGTAGGGCGTTTTCAAAATTTGATTCACAAGTGCTATCTTTTAAGTGGAGTTATTTTTGGTTAAGCACTTATGATCATATTTTGCTTTGCTTTGAGAGAACTAATGAGTTTTTCAAGTGCAGAAGATTACAGAGTTCGAGGAGCATGGGTCACTCGTGGGAGTAACATCATCCTATTTTCTTGTATTTCTTTCCTGTAAGCATTGTTACTATATGGTATCTACGTTATTATAGCATATCAAGGACCTTGTGGTTCTGATGAACCTGGAATTTGAGTTCCCCTTCATCAAAAACGGTGATAATTCCAGGAGAGTCTTAATCACACGGATAGGCCGTTGAGTTGTTAAAGGCTTGGGATGATGGTTCCACTTTTTGAGTTGATGCGTGGACAAACGGGCTTCGGCTTAGTGTCAGCTCAGAGATTTGGATTCTTGACCAAATCTAGATGGCTTAGCAATATTATCCTTGATTATTTTCTATTTTTAGTTTATTTTATCTTTTTCTTTGAGCCCAGCATGAATCATATAAGACTTTGAGCTTCGTGCTGAAAATCTTCATATTATGGCAATAATGAAGGTCACTCGCTCTCAATTGAGTTGACATGAGAAATTCCACTCCAAATTGAGTACTTTATTCTCTCTGAAGCCGCTCAGGCTAGTTCCTTGAAATTGTTCCTTTGCTGGATCTTCATCTCAATTCCCTTTATTTTTCTGCAAATCCACCTTGGTTGTAGCACGTCCACATTGGCTGGTAACCGCTCTCCAATGGTGTCTCCCTGTCGTGCCCACGTGCACATTTTATTTACTTAGTTTAGTCTCCTTTATCCAGCAAATCGATGCTTCCTTGGAATCACCCGGAGTTTGTTTCACTTTGAATCTTGGAAAGATTTCCAATGCTTAGTGTCTGAGACGTGTCACATCACACCTTGGCATCTACTTATCAGTTCGCTCCACTTCATTTCGTTCATTACACTTTCGCTTCATTCCGTCTCACTCCCTTCCAAAGCAGACGCCAAGGCGGGGTAGCTGTAGACACGCCAAAATTGACGCTTTGTTGATCAAATCTCATGTCACTATGTTAACGCCCCAAAGTGAACTTCAATATTTCTATAATATAAAGTTTTTCTATTTTTGTGTGTTTTTGTAATTTATTCTTGGGTTTTTGGTGATTCACGACTTGAAGAGGGGCGTGTTTTAAATAACGACCTAATCTAGGGCGTGTTCTTAAGAAAGGACGACCACAGGGAAGGGCGTCAATTCCTGGTATTTTACGAGCCCCATCCCGATTGAAATCAATGATTAAACGTCCTTCCATAGGGCGTGTTTTTGTTTAACGCCTTTGATTCAGGCGTCTTTTCGCAATTTTCAAATAAAGAAGGCTTTTATTACCAAAATTGAATCCAGGTAGTGACGCCTTTATCCCGGTCGTGTCTTGAATTAACGCCCTGGAGCAAGTCGTCAATTCTGAATTGACGCCCTTTGGTAGGTCGTGTCTCACCCTTTCGTGTCCTGCTTAAACTCGCCTTTCCTGAAGAGTTCCCTGCCTTTCTTGGTCACCTTGTTCGATCTGGGAACTAGAGTCCTTGCCGTTAACGACCACTGCTTATTCTTATCTTCCCAAATCTGTGTTTATCTTGATCGAGACCCTATAAAAGAGTCCCCTGGTTGATCTCGCGCGAGGTTGGACAGAGAGACACAGAGGTTCACGGGTGCTGGCGATTGAGATTAAGAGCTATTGATATCTCTTCTGCTTCCTCCTGCTCCTGCTGCCGAAGCAAAGTGTTTTTCCCTTTACTGTTTACAAGAACAACAGGGATCTTTTCTTTTCTTCGTTGTTGTTTATCATCATCTCATCATTGTATAGCCTTTTCCTTGCATTAATTTTTCATTGCATCTCTCCTCTCCCTAATTCTCTAGGGGTTTTAAAACAAACAAAAGGTGCACACTTTATGCTTTTTTTTCATCACCATCTTTCATCTTGGGATTGATACTACACTCACGTTTGGCTGATCTCTTTTTCTTTTACTTGTTTGTTCTTTGTTTAAGGGTAATCAAAGAGGAAAACCCCCTTCATCGGCCGGCCGATAGAAGGTGGAGGAAGGAACCCACATCCATCCCGCATCCTATTATCACCAGGTATTCGCGATCATCTTTTCTTCTTATTGAGGTAACCCCTCTGGCGATCACTCTCCTTAGTAGCACCACGTGCTCTTTTACTCCCTTTTTCATTATTCTTCTTATGCATATTGCTTATATTTTATTTTTTTCTTAAAAGTGGATTATTTTCCATGATTCACAGGGGTGAGACGCTTGGAGAGGGAGATGAGAGGGTAGGGGAGCGTGAGGGTGAGACGTTGGGGGAGAGGGATGAGACGCTAGGATGAGGGGTGAGACGGTGAGAGAGAGAGAGAGATGAGACGGTGGGGGAGCGTGAGGGTGAGATGCTAGGATGAGGGGTGAGACGGTGAAAGAGAGAGAGATGGGATGAGGTTGGACCGGTTGGGAGGCACAGAGAGTGTACCGGAGAAAGAGACACGAGTGTGCCGGGTGAGGATGGACTGAGGGTGCGTCGGGCTAGAGTGGGTTAAAGGGTTAAGGCAGTTGGGGCAAGGTTTGCTCAGGGAAGGTTTCTCTCTCTCATGGGATGCATGTGAGGGGTTTTCTTTTATTCATGAAGTGCAGGCGTGGGATTTTTGATTTGACTTTCTTTTATTCATGTAGATTATGTTCGTGGTTATGTTCAATAGTCCAGTTCTTTGAATCTTGTATGGTTCTCTTGTCTTGATTAGAATGTTTTGTCATTGCTTGTTTCATTTGTTTGTTGCTTCCTTTTACCTTTTAACATGTTATTTCTGACAAAAATTCGGTAGCATCTCCCCTTGACCCGAATGGTAAGGGAGTGAAAAGGGAACACGCCCACAAGGAGTGGCACGACCCGACAATTTGAGGTGTGTGCCGAGGCAGCCACCTTTGAGAAAACTTCAGAAAACTTGAAGAAAACACCGAATGAGAAGCCACTAGACTGACTCAAGTTACAAATACACAGGGGAATCAGTGGATAGGGTGTGCCGGGCTAGACTGGCCAGGGGTGTACCGCTGGGGCACAGCCAGGGGGGGTGTACCGGCTAGGGAAAGGCCAAAGGTGTGCCGGTGGACCTGGACGAGGTGTGCCGGCCAGGGTATGGTTGAAGGTGTGCCGGTGGAGCACGGTTAAGGGTGCGCCGGTGGACCTAGCCAACGTGTACCGGACGGAAGGGCCAAGAGTGTGACGGTGGGCTGGCTGCTCCAGGGTGTACCGGTGGTAGGCCTGGGCAGGTTCATACACCGTGGGCCTTGAAAAGAAGACAAGGGGAATGCTCTGGACAGTGGGTGAGTCTCAAATACGGAATAGGGGTATCAGGTTCCAACTATCCCCTATGGAGAAGGGAGGGGTGATTATACCAAAGGAGAAAACCATTGAAAAGAGGAGGAGGCCAGCCCTACAATACCAAGCCATGGACACCGCACGTTAGGCCAAACCGGCTAGCGCCATGAGAGGGCAAGTGAAACACAGAGTTAGAAGGTTGAAAGGTGATGTAGATCACAAAAACGACGATGAAGAGGAAAGGAAAGCAACAACAGGAGCAACCATGAGGGAAAAAAACAAATGGATATTTCATTCATGAAGGAGCTTAGTAATGAAGCTCATGGCCGCAAGGCCAAACGTGATACAAAGCACCCAAAACCAAAGGGATGGGGGAGGAGACAATAATAAAGAAAGAAAGACAACAGTTGGGGAGGAGGTTGGAATGAGGAAGGGCGATCATCCCCTTCGCTGCAATCCTCCCCCCTCCACTGCACACATCACGTTCTCTCCTTCTCTCCCTCTACCTTCTTCTTCTCTTCTTTCTTCTCTGTTGCTCCCACCGTGGGCTCTCCTCTTCGTATGCAGTCTTTGCCTCTTCCTTCCTTTTCTTCGTGAGGGCTTTTATATGTGTGTCGTTGACGGGGTGACCTCATGATGGCGCTGCCATCCGAGGTTGACCCGAGTCCCATCCTCGTCAGGTGGGGATCTCCCTCATCCAACTAGAGGGTGACACCAAGGCAGGGCGCTAGCTGGCGTTGAAGTGGTCGAGCTGCACGCCAAGGGGCCCACCTAATGACCGTTGTGCATTCTACCGGCTTGTGCCATTCTGGCAGATTCAACGCTGTGCCGCTGGGGGCTCGTCTGAAGTGTGCCGCTGAAGCACCTAAAGAGTGTGCCGCTGGGGGCCACGAAGGCCGTGCTGTTGAGGGGGCATTGGGACTGTGCCGTTGAAAGGGCATCGATGGGTTGTGCCGCTGAAGGGGCCTTCTAGTGAGCGTGCTATTGGAAGGGCCTTTTAGTGTGTCGCTGGGGCTCGAATTGGGTGTGCTGGTGAAGGGCATAATGTGAGTGTGCCATTGAAGGACACTGGGAGTGTGCCCCTGAGGGCCTTCCAGGTAGTGTGCCGTTGAAGGGCACAGGGTGTGCCGCTGAGGGCCTTCAAGGCAGTGTGCCGTTGAAAGGGGCCTCTGCCTTTGCTTCAGGAACTTAAAATTGTGTACCCTTTGGGACATTTCTTCACCGTTAGGGACTCGAGGGTGGGTCCATAGCAGTGTGTAGATTCAGGAAGGGCTTCCTGTGTTTTCTTTGTCATTTAATGCGCCCGTGCAAATGTGAGAATTTACCGGACGGTAATATCCTCCGGGGCCCTGGATGGCCAGTCTCCCAGGGTCTTCTCTCTTTGGCTCCGACATCAATGCGGGGGCTCGATGGGACACATGGGCGTACAATTTTGTATGTCCACAAATGCCCCCCACCCACGAGCAGCGCGGGCAAAGGATGAGCCAGACGGTGCTCGCGGGTGTATTCATGGAAATAACGTACATTATCGGGTGTACGTACATAAGGTATGTGACGTGGATATTATCATATCTATTACATATTTAGTATTTATTATACTCTATTATATTATTGTTCCATATATATTTTTTCTTTCTCTTTTTTCTTTCTCTTTTTTCTTCTCTTTTCTTTTTTCTTCTTCTTCTTCCTTTTTTCTTTTCTTTTTCTTCTCTATTTTTTTATTTCTTTTTATTTTTCTCTTTTTCTTTCCTTTTCTTTCTTTTCTCCTTTTTTGTGACCCATATAAAAAGGGGGTAGGGAGTTCCGTTCGAATTCCCCCCCATTTTCAAACTCCCTCTTTCTCTCTGCCTCTTTGGCTGCCACCACCACCTCTCTCTCTTCTCTCTTTTCTTTCGCCGCCGAAGGCCGCCGCTACTCACCGCCGTCACCGGCACCTGGGGTGAGGAGGCCACCTTGCCCTCTCCCTTCCCCTTCTCTCTTCTTCCTCTTCCTCTTCTCCTCCTTCTCTTCCTCTCCTCCTCTTCTTTCGTTCTCCTCTTTCTTTTCTTTTTTCTTCTTCTTCTCATTCTTCTTTCGCTCGGAGGGCGACGGAGCCCTAGGCTCCCTTCTTCTCTTCCTCCTTTCTCTTCTTCTTCTTCTTCTCCTTCTCTTCGTCTCTTCTTCTCCTTCTTCAGCATGGGTGGAGGTAGTCACGGGCGCGCTGGTGAGAGGGCGTCGTCGTGTGCCGGTGGACTGGGGGCACGGAGTGTGCCGTTGGAACCGAGGGCACGTGGTGTGCCGGAGTGGGTAGGCATGGAGTGTGCCGGTGTGGGTTGGCACGGAGTGTGCCGGTGGTGACAAGGGGCACAGGTGTGCCGTTGGCGTGAGGGCACGGAGTGTTCTGGGGAACCAAGGGTGCGACTGTGCCGGGTAGATGGAAGGGGGCACGAGTGTGCCGGGCGAGGGCACACTAGGGGTGTACCGGGTGAAGGCGGGCACGGGTGTGCCGGGGAAAGCGGCGCAGGGTGTGTGCCGGTGGACTGGGCGCCTTGGGGGTGTGCCAGGTAGGCACCAAAGGGGGTGTGCCGGGCAGGCACCGAAGGGGTGTGCCGGGTAGAGCTCGTAGGAGGTGTACCGGCACAGGGAGATTACCTCGGACCGAAAGAACATCCGGTGTCACCATCGGGGTACACTGCGACTTTGTTGGGGCCATCACTCCTTGTGGACGCGCACCCGTGTCTTCCCCTTACGCCTCCGGCCTAGGGGAGACTCTGCCAAAATTTTGTCAGAATCCTTTTGACATCTTGTTCACGTTAATTGTAGTGTAGTCCCCTTTTAGTCTTTTCTTCTTGTCTTTGCTTAGGACTTATTTTGACCCTAAGTCTTTTGCACTCTGCAGATAAATGGCTACTCCCAGTGGTTCATCTGCTCCTGCTACTGCTGGTGTCAAGTCGGGTCTCTCTCTGGCCGTCCCTTCCATCACGTGGCACAATGTGGAAGACCTCCACCGGGAACATGCAGAGGTGGCGAAGCTGGCCGAGTCCTCTGACTCTGAAACTGACACTCTGGACCTCAGCCGTGTTGGACTGACCGACAATAGCTTCACATTTGACCGAGACGGTGACTACTGAAAGGACTATCCGAAGGACAAGCACCTTCTCCATTTTTTAAGTATCTTCGCCGCCATGACAAGAGAGACTTCAGGACCATCCGGACTGCCGAACGCGCCATCTTGCAGTTTCGGGACAGCTTGCTATACAACGTCCGTTGGAGCGTACCGATGTACTTGGTGGGCGAGCCAAGGGAGTGGAACCCTGTGCTGGGTCTGGAAGCGGTGACCCCAGTGGAAGGCAAGCTGGTACGGGCGCTGGAGTTTACTCCCGCCCGTTGGGATAATGCAGTAGGGAGGGTGTACAAGGAGCAACCCCACTTTGGTTTATTCTTAGCGCCACTGAAGTGGGGGTACCGGGAGGAGCCCTACCTCCTGGACTCTCTGGCTATCAGATTCAAGCATGAGCTCGCCCTAGGCTGGTTCGGGGAGCTCAAGGTTAAAGCTGCACACTCTTTCTGGGAGGGAGCGGTGGAGTTCACTGACTATGTATTATTCAACTACGCTCCCTTGCTGATCCGGGCCGGGGTCTACCACAGCTTCTATGCTTCCCAGTACGACTACCCGATCTCCAAAGGTCTCTGCTGCGGGATGATGGAGGTCTTCAATGCTGAGCTAAACACATTCTACACCTTGGAGGGTGAGACTTCGCTGGACTTGTGGAGTCTACATCAGCTGAGCGGCTTGCCTATTGACCGGGAGCCGTATGAAGAGGTGTGTCTCCCTGACCTGATTAAGGATGAGACCGATGGGGACGGCATCTATGCACTGGGGTATTCTTACCGGTTCCTCATGAAGGCGTATCGGGAACTGTATTAATCATCCCATGGCGGGAAGTAGCCTCCTCGCAGGGACCGCAAGAGGGTTCGACTGAGCCTGTGGCTGAAGTACTTTTTTGATGGGCCGAAGAAATATGAAGCTTTCCCCTGTGTCGGCGCTTCTGTGGTCCGGAAGAAGCGAGTCCAGGGCAGGGACAAGGTGACGCTCCCAACTTCCAAAGGGCGTCGGAGTGGTGCTAACCCAGCAAGGGTTTACCCGATGACCCATTGTGCAGCTTTCTTCACGTACTGGCTCTGCTCCTTCGCTTTACCATACGGAGATGAAACCGTCATCCGGCCAGACGCCATCTACCCCGCTTGCCAGATGGCATGGGGCATCAAGTTATCACTGTGCCCGGCCGCACTGTGCCTCATATTCAAGACGCTGGGGGACGTCAGTGTTCATCAATTCTCGCGCCAGGCTCGCTTCATCGGTCCGCTGCATATTTTCAATGTCTGGGTCTGTTCTTTATTCCCAGAGTACGCCCCACGTGCCATACAATCTCGAGGACTATTTCCGCGTATGTTGGAGTTCACGAATGCTGAGGCGGGCTCGACAACAATGCAGTTATTCAATATTCGGGGCAGGCTTACAATCGTTCCACAGGATTCATCTGGCAGCATTCACTTCTGGACGCTGGCTGCCCATTCTAATCCCTTGGTCAATAGCAAGAGGGAATGCCGGGACGACCAAGTGGAGAAATATCCTCACCCCATTAGTCAGCAGACCGTGGTTCGCTCGCTGATAGAGCCGGAGCTTCGCGACTGGGCATTGTCTATCCGCCCAAGCGTACTGGTTTTCAGAAAGGGGGACACCTTATTGCTGGAACCTTACTACCCTTTCCACTTCGGGCGCAACTTTGGATATGATCAGCATATCCCTACACACAATGCACAGTTTCCTTTGCCCGTACGGAGTCTTCGGGGTAGCCCGGTTGCTGAACACGCTCGGTCCTGGTGGGACTACTTCCATCGGGCCGACGAGTCCACATTCAGAGTGTCGGCACCTGGCCGAGTTCCACGGGTGACAGCAGATTATATAAAGTGGTGGAACGCCAGGATGGGCTTTTATCGATTATGCAGAACCGATTGCTGGGATGACGCCGAATGGAGATTCTTGAGTAAACAGTCGGCGCCCGTCCTTGATATTGATCGGGAGCATCTGCTCCGACTAAAGCAAGGCAAGGGGAATGAGGTGGCTGCGTACATGGCTGCCCGTAAAGAAGCCCGGGAGGCCAGGCCGTCCCCACAGCCCAATTTGCCGCCCGTGGCCAAGGACGAGTTCAAAAAGAGCCTCACTCATTTATGCAGGATCGGGGGAGACCGTCTGGATATCATTAACTACCCCTTTCCGATAGAAGAAGAGGGCACACCAGCTCGCACTTGGCACTCGGAGACGGACACGGTATGCCCCTATCGCACCTTCTTGAGGAGGGAGGAACGAAGGCCCGAAAATTACAAGGAAACCACATGGCTATATGTTCTTTTCCGGGCGCATGGGTTGAAAGTGGAGGACCAGACGGCCGTCATCCTGGACAAGCGCCTGAACATTTCTTTTCACTATCCCGATGGGTGGGGCAAGGACCACTTCAGCCTCTACTGCCACCTTGCATACAAGCAGCACGCGGACCTCGCGCATCTCACAGACCGATGTGTGAAAATCACGGACGTTCTTTGGCTGGTCCGAGAGGCGGCCCGTCGGGACAAAGAACCCTCCCTAACTTACTGGCCGTTAACTCTACAGCTGTACACCGGCCCACATGGTATGGCGCTTCTTTATCTCTGCCTTCCATTGTCGTGTCTCTTCATAATGATGGTTGATTAATTGATTGATCTTTTCTTTCTTCATCCTTCCTTTTTGATAGACCACCCCTCCAGCGCCCAACTAGCGCAGTATAGGAACCTCCTTCGGTTGGTGCAGAAGCCCTCCCATTTCGAGGAGGCGCCGCCAGCCCCCACTACTACACCTCTGTCGAAGGGTAGCAAGCGGTCCCGGGCGAAATCACTGGTTAAGAAAGCCATGGATGCTACTAAGGAGGCCGAATGGCATAGGGCGAAGCAGAGGAAGAAGGAAGCTACCTCCGCCTCGGCGGTCCCTCCAGTTCCTCCTCCCCCATCTTTTGAGGAGTTTGCCGCTGCTCGAGCGGAGCTGAGCCGGCCTACAGGTTAGGCCTTCTAGTCTTTGAATATCTCAGGGGCTTATTTGGATATCAAGAGGGATCCTTCTTGTAACACATGTGTGTTTCTTTGTTTCAGCCGTCGTGGAGAAGCCCACATCTATATCCATCCCCGGTGTAGGTAAAGCGGTGGCTTACGGGGTGGCAGAGTCTGTTGAAGAGACCTTCTCCGATCCGACTCTCGCTGTAGAAATTGAAGGAGGTGTATTATTTTCCCCCTTTTCTTTTTGGGTTATTTTGGTTGATCTTCCCCATTCCTTGAAGCCTTACGGACCTAGCTAAACCTGGATCTCGCTTTGCTTGACAGGAGTTGGTGTAGCGGTCCCTGAGCCGGGGGTGGTTCCCGAGACATCCTAGTTCAAGCGGACATATAAGAGGAAGGGGAGGAAGTCGGGGAAGTCGCAGTTGCCGATCCCGCGTTATGATGCGCTAACCCCGGACTCGGATGAGGGGGCCCCTTTGGCATCAAAAGAGGTGCCCGCCCGGACTAAATCCTCGTCAGGCGAAAAGGTAGATTATGGCTATTCTTCTGACGAGGTGCTTTCAACCGAGGGCATACCCGAGGAGTCCGGATTTCAAGTCCCCGCATGAAAAGCCCCGGTATTATCTACCTCTCTGAGCTTGGTGGAGCGGGCACTCCTAAGTGTGGGGCTTGTTCATTCATACTTTTCCTTAGGCCGCCAACTGATCTCTTTGCCATTGTTGTTCTTTGGCTTCAAACAGGAATAGGCTCCGCCAGAAGGTACAGAAACCCGCGCCCCGGGTTCAACAGCCGCCAGGCAGGAGAAGACCACTGCGGCTTTGGACAAATTGGTGTCCATAGTTGAGGCTTTGCGGCAGGAAGAGGCTGCAGCAAGCTCGGACGCCTCTGCTCCGGCAGTCGAGGTGCCGCCACAAGAAGAGGTAATAGCAGCCGTGAGTACATACTTTCTTCTTCTCCCTTCTCCCTTTTTTAAGTCTTCCCTCAGGGTTGCTGATTTATTGAAGGCCGTACAGGATCATGCCTCCCAAGGAGTCGTGGAGACTCCTATTCCGGTAGACGAGGCCCTAGAGGAAGGGGAGATAGCGTCGGGGCCCGAGGCCCGAGAGTCAGTAATGCCCGAAGCCAAAATCCAGGAAGAGGGAGAGGTGATGCCGGAGACCGGGACTCGAGAGGAGACAGTACCCGAAGCTGACGCCCAGAAAGAGATGACGCCAGAGAGCAGCATAGTGTCGGTGGGTGAGGTAGGCATGGGGACTCCTTGGCTTCTTTGAGAATTCAGCAATTTGCTTCCCACGGTGAGTGGTTGACTTTGCTTTTCATGGCCAGATAATAACGACGCCCCGAAGAGCGCGTGCTCCCCAGGCTCGTAAGGCCATCCCCAGGTGGAGCTCGTCTTTCAGCCTGCATGCGGCGAGAAGGCTAAAGTCACTCCTGGGACCAGACGCGGGATCCTTGACGTCCCCCATGCGGATGGGAGCCGTCCTGCGGCTCGTGATCTCGCTCTCGTCGATCCCGAAGCCGGTCATGCCAGAGGAGGCCCGACTCATGGGGAAAATACTCACAATCATCACCACCCCCTCGGGAGAATCTCAGGCAGAAAGGGGTGAAGATTCTTCAGAAGTGGCGTCGGGGCTGGCCGTGGTTGGTACCCTTCCCTTGGCCGAGGTTGCAATTCCTACACTCCTGACCTGTGAGGTGACAACAGACCTGGGCCGTGCCGAGGAGGCGGAGGCCGAAGCATGTATATCTGCTGCAGCACTGGGTTCGGTTCCTACGGTCGTTCATTCTTCAAACGAGACCGCGGCTCCCATCTCAGCGGTGGAAGCGTCTTCATCAGACGTGGGCCTCGCTCGGACAGTGGAGACGGAGCAGCCACTCATCATGGCGGCGTCGGATGCTTCGGTGGTAGTGTCACCTTCGCCACTTGCGGTGATCGGCCAAGAACTATCCTCATCTTCATCAGCAGTGGTGGATGCCGAGCTATGGGCCGCGGTTGACAGCGTCGTCGAGTTCAGCCCATTGGCCGTGCCTTCAATAGGTCACGTTACTTCGGACCTGTCGGTCCGTCAGACCTTACTGACGCTGCGGGCCATGATGTTCGCTGACCCCCACCCCACATATCGGGGAGTGCACACCGTGGTCATGCAGCTGATCGGGGCTCTGCAGACAATGGGTTGTCCTCTGGAGGAATGGTCGTGACGGGTTCTATTATTGTTGAAATATGTCAACCGTTGTGAGTTCCTCGAGACACAAGCTCCGACTGAATTCACAGCCATCGGCGCCCAAAGGGATGAATATCTGCAAGCCTTGGAGGCCCGACGGGATAACACGGAACATCGTCGGAGGGCCTTGGATAAATGTCATGCTAATATCCACGCCTTGGAGAACAGGATAGAGAGGCTCAGGGGCTGGCTTGCCAAGGCCGAGTCCGATCTTGCCGAGGCCGAGGCGACCGAGGTTAAAGAAGCTGAGGAGTTGGGCGTCACTAAGGTCGAGATAGCCTCCGTGGCAGCAGAGCTGGAGCACCTTGATGCACAGGAGGGCCGGCTATGTGAAATGGCAAACTTTCCATGTTTTGGGATCCTCCCTCTCGAGGAGATCTTCCGGAGGATAGATTAGCCGTCGATCCTCCTTCATTCATTTTTTTTAGCTTCCTCCCTTTGCTTTTTTTTTGCATGTAACACCGGGGTATGCACCGAGGCCTGTGTAGCTTTTCCAAAGAGGAATACAATACAATTGTTTCACATGCCTCTTGTATGTGCGTGGTGTTCGTAAGTCTTTCTCCTTCTTTCTTTTGTGCTGTGGTAGCGTGCAGGTTCACATTAATGGCTCATTCGGGGAGTGCCTAGTGGGGTTCGCGTAGGAGCATAGGAGAGTGCCCGCCCTTCTAGAGGAGGGACTGGGGGACCACTCCACCATGTCCGCCATGCGATTAACCGAATGGTGCCACCGGTGTGTTCGACCCGGGTAGGTTGATTCGGCCTTAAAGGGACGGAGAGAAGAGTTTGTTCAAATAATGACCTAGACGGAAGGTCTCGGTCAAAATGGGTTGCCTGTCGCCCGAAGGAACGGAGAGGAGAGTTTATTCATGTAATGACCTGGATGGAAGGTCTTGGTCGAAAGAGGTTGTTCATCACCCAAAGGGACGGAGAGAAGAGTTTGTTCATTCAAAGACCTAAACGGGAGGTCTTGGTCAAAAGGGGTCGTTCGTCACCTGAAGGGACGGAGAGAAGAGTTTGTTAATTCAATGACCTAGACGAGAGGTCTTGGTCAAAAGAGGTCGTTTGTCACCCGAAGGGACGGAGAGAAGAGTTTGTTCATTCAATGACCCGGGCGGGAGGCCTTGGTGAAAGGGGTTGTTTGCCTATGCCGACGGGATGTCGGGGCAGATGTGGTTTGTTTGTCTCTTGGTGTATTCGCTGGTACGGGGTTGGTGCCGACGCAAGGAGGAAGGTTGATTCCCCGACCCCGGACGAAAGGTTCGGGTGGGGTGTTCTTCGTCAATGCTGACAGGATGTCAAGGGCTGACATGGTCTATTCGTTCGTTGAAATATTCGTTGGTACAGGCTGGTGCCAACGCAAGGAGATAGGTTGATTCCCCAATCCCGAACGAAGGGTTCAGGTGAGGTGTTCTTCGTCAGTGCTGACAGGATGTCAAGGGCTGACATGGTTGATTCGTTTATTGGAATATTCGTTGGTACGGACTGGTGCCAACGCAAGGAGATAGGTTGATTCCCCAATCATGAACAAAGGGTTCAGGTGGGGTGTTCTTCGTCAGTGCTGACAGGATGTCAAGGGCTGACATGGTTGATTCATTTATTGAAATATTCGTTGGTACGGGCTAGTGCCAACGCAAGGAGAAAGGTTGATTCCCTAATCTCGGATGAAAGGTTCGGGTGGGGTGTTCTTCGTCAGTGCCGATAGAGTGTCAAGGGCTGACATGGTTGATTCATTCGTTGAAATATTTGTTGGTACGGGCTGGTGCCAACGCAAGGAGATAGGTTGATTCCCCAATCCCAAACGAAGGGTTCAGGTGGGGTGTTCTTCGTCAGTGCCGACATGATGTCAAGGGCTGACATGGTTGATTCGTTTATTGAAATATTCGTTGGTACGGGCTGGTGCCAACGCAAGGAGATAGGATGATTCCCCAATCCCGAACGAAGGGTTCAGGTGGGGTGTTCTTTGTCAAGTCCGATAGGATGTCAAGGGCTGACATGGTTGATTCGTTTATTGAAATATTCGTTGGTATGGGCTAGTGCCAACGCAAGGAGAAAGGTTGATTCCCCAATCCCAGACGAAAGGTTAGGGTGGGGTGTTCTTCGTCAGTGCCGATAGAGTGTCAAGGGCTGACATGGTTGATTCGTTTATTGAAGGAGGGATGAGTACTCCTCCCCTTTCCTTTTCTTCTTTCTTTTCTTTTCTCTTTTTTTCTTTTTTTCTTTTCTTTTTTTCTTTTTTTCTTCCTTTTCTTCTTTTCTTCTTTCCTTCATTTTCCTTTCTCTTCTTTCTCTTCTTTTCTTTTCTTTCTTTTCTTTCTTTTCTTCTTTTCTTCCTTCTTCTTTTGAAACGCGTAGTGAATAGTGGCAAACCATCCGGACAATGATAATGCAAATTCACCCGCGGTGGGGCGGAAAAGTGTATTATTCATTAAATGGAGAAATCGGGACATGATACAATCTCAGATGCCTACCATTAAGGGGTGAAAACTGAACCTCTCCCCTGTGGTCGACTATTACATATGCTCCGCCCTCATAGAATTTCTAGATCACATAGGGTCCAAGCCAATTCTCATTTAGTTTGCCTTTGGGGTTGGAAGCCATGACTTCCCTTCTTTTGATCATAACGAGGTCACCCTTCTTGAATTCACGCTCCTTGACGAGTTTGTCAAAGGCGCGGGTTATTCGGACCTGATAGACCTAGATATTCTGCTGGGCTTGGAGCCGCTTCCCCTCCAAGTTGGAGAGCTCTTCGAGCCTTCTCTAGACATTTGTCTGTTCTTCCCTGACCAACCCGTATTGGATTGCGACCCGAAGGGAGGGTATTTCCAGCTCAATGGGGACGATTGCCTGTGAGCCATATACTAAGGAAAAGGGTGAACAACCCGTTGGAGTTTTGTATACAGTTCGATATGCCCACAGGGCCTCATACCTTTTTTCTTCCCAGTCCCTCTTGTTAGAATTAACAATTTTGGACAGGAGAGTACAGAGAGTTTTATTGAAAGCTTTAGCCAAGCCATTGGCCTGTGGGTTATAAGGGGTTGATGTCCTCCAGTCGATCTTGTACTTTTCTGCTAGTCGGTAGACCTTCTGGTTGCGAAAGTGGCTTCCATTATCTGAGATAATTCGGTTCGGAGTGCCAAATCGGAATATGATGTTACGACAGACAAATCTGGCGACGATCTCCCCAGTCACTTCTTTCAATGCAACAGCTTCCGTCCAACGGGAGAAGTAATCAGTTGCCGCCAAGATATACTTGCACCCAGCGGATGATGCGGGTAGTGGACCCACGACATCTGTTCCCCATTGGGCAAAAGGCCAGCTGGGCAGTGTTGGATGCAGCGGCACGGGCGGTCTCCTGGGCACCGTCGCGTGCTCCTGGCACTTCTGACAAGACTTGGCATACTTGCAGCAGTCATCAAATATTGTCGGCCAGTAGTAGCCAAGCTTCTTTATTTCAATTTTCATCTTCGGTCCCGCCTAGTGCGCACCAACTGTCCCGACGTGGACCACTTTCATGACTTTCCAAGCTTCTTCAGTGGATAGGCATCGCATGAGCACTTTCTGTTTGGCATCTACTATAATTTGGAATAGGATCCCGTTTCAGACCTCATAGGAGTCCTTTGTTCTGATCAACTTGATCTTCTCTTCTCTCTGCCTGGGCAGTTGCTGGTATTTAAACCACTGTATAAGGGGGTCCCTCCAGTGGGGTAAGCTGATGGCTTCTGCTGTGGCGACCTCAAGTTCTTCTTCTTCTTCTGTCTCTTCTATCATGATAGGCACTTGGCGCTGATTCACCACTCGGATACTGAGGAATCCATCTGGTGGCACTGCCAGTGAACTTGCCAACTTCGCCAGTGCATCAGCTTGTGCATTTTCCCCTCTGGTGACGTGGCCTATCTCAATGAGGTAGAACTGCTTCATGAGCCATTTCACCTTAGCATGGTAAGGGAGTAGTTCAGGTTTTCAGACGTCAAACTGTCCCTGGACCTGTTTGACGATCAATAATGAATTGCCAAACACATGTAGTATTTTAATCTCTATTTGCAAAGCGACCTGGAGACCGATAATCAGAGCTTCATACTCCGCCTCATTATTTGTGCAGGGCTTGTTGATGGAACAGGATGTGTGCAATACTTCTCCCTCAGGGGATTTGAGGATGATGCCGGCCCCGGCCCGTACCTTTGTATGTCCGGACAGGGTTGTTTCTGTTCTTGAAGCTTCGTCAAAGTGTAGCTGCCAGGCGATCTGCCGGACCTGGCCTACCTCCAGTGTTTCATCTTCAGGCACAAGGTGTGCTGTAAAGAAATCGACCATGGCCTGACCCCTGACGGCCTTTTACGGCACGTAGGTGATGTCAAATTCCATTAATAGAACAGCCCACTTGCCGAGACATCCCTTCAGGACTGGCTGGGAGAGAATGTGCTTGACCGGGTCGGCCTTAGATATCAGGCTCACTTCATGTGAGAGCATGTAATGCCTCTGCTTCTTGACTGTGAAGACTAAGGTGAGACAGACCTTCTCAATTGGGGTGTATTTTGCTTCTGCCCCCACTAGTCTTCGGCTGAGGTAATAGAGAGCTTGCTCTTTCCCCTCATCATTGTTCTGGGCAAGCATTGCCCCTAGGGAACATTCGGTGGCGACTATGTACAGAATAAGCGGCCTCCCTTTGACAGGTGCCCCCAGCACAGGCGGGGTCTTCAAGTAATCTTTCAATCGATCAAAGGCCCTTTCGCATTCCTGGTTCCAGTCGAAAGGTGCATTCTTCATCATCAATTTGTGGAATGGCTGACAGCGCCCTGACAAATTAGAGATAAACCTTCGGATGTAAGCTAGCCGGCCTTGTAGGGATCTTAACTCTCCTAAATTCTTCGAAGGAGGTAGATCCTGAATGGCTTTTATTTTAAAAGGGTCAATCTCGATCCCCCTATATCGGACAATGAAGCCGAGGAACCTCCCACTGGAGACGCGGAAGGCACACTTCATCGGGTTCATTTTCAGCTCATACTGCCGGAGTCTCTCGAAGATGACTCTAAGGTCATTCAGGTGATCCCCCCTTTTCTTCGTCTTGATGACCAAATCATCAATGTAGCATTCGACTTTATTATATAGCAGCTCGTCGAATATCTTGGTCATCACCCGTTGGTACGTGGCGCCAACGTTCTTGAGGCCGAAGGGCATTCTTTTGTAATGGAATATCCCCTTAGGCGATCGAAAGGCCGTATGAATTTGGTCATGCTCAGCTATCCAGATTTGGTTATAGTTGGACGATCCATCCATAAAGGACAAGGCCTCATGGCCAGTAGTTGCATCAATCATTACTTCGGTGATGGGCACTGGAAAGTCATCCTTCGGGCATGCTTTATTTAGGTCGCGGAAGTCCACGCAGATCCTAATCTGTCCATTCTTCTTCTTCGCTGGTACAATGTTGGCCAACCAAGTGGTGTATTGATTCTCAGCTACAAAGTCGACATCTATGAGCTTGTCGACTTCTTTGCAAATCTGGTTTATTAATTCTGGCCTCATGCGCCGGGGGGATTGCTTGACTGGCTCCACCTTGGGGTCAATAGCCAGAATGTGCTTAGTTACACTGGGGCTAAGGCCGGGCATCTCTTTGTAGTTCCAGGCAAAACAGTCCAAGAATTCTTGTAGCAACTTGACATATTGCTCCCTCTCCTGTGGAGGTAGAAAGGCACTCATAAAGGTTAGCCTGGGATCGCTTTCTGTGCCTAAATTAATTTCAATGAGTTCATCTATTGTGGCCTGGCCGCCATCTTCAATCTCCGGCGGTGCCGGGAGTAGGTCGATGAAATCCTCGTCTTCACCGTCTTCCGCTTCAAGGACACCATAGGCGCCTTCTAGCTCTGCCTCGTTGGGTAGTGAGGCTTTGCTTCTTTCCCCCTCCTCCATGCTCGTTGCGTGCGGCTCCAAGGGGTTCTCCGGGGCGGAGAAGCATAGAACTTCTCCGGGATCTTCTTGATAATTATCATAGACGGCTCCTGCAGGAGCCGAAGTGATTGATTGCCACACTGGGGGCTGCTCCGCTATTGGCGGCCGGGATTGTCCATCCTCAACTGCATCTTCAAAAATCTAGCATTGAACTGACACCATGTAGATGCTTCTCTCGTGTCCACCCGTCACATGGGGGCATGGCGGGGCCACTACATAGTCTCCCATTTTGAGCTCATCTTTCTCAATCAGGTCCTGAGCAATGTCCTTGAAGACGTAGCAGTCTTCGATAGAGTGACCCAGTATTTGGTGATAAGGGCAAAACAGGGGGTCGCCACTTCTGTGGGCATCTTGCGACCTTTTAGACCTCGGGAGAGAGACCTTGCCATAGTGGCAGGCCCAGTCAAAGATTCCTCGGGTCTTATTCCTTGGGAAAGAGTAAGGCCTCTGCATTCTCTCTTGTAGTGTAGGGTTCCGGTCGGCCTGTCGTCCGACTAGGGAAACAGTTGCACCCCTTGCCTCCTTTTTCCAGTGCATAGGGGCGTTTGGGATGGTTCTCGAGAACTGGTGCATGCCGATATTCTGTTGGCGGAAGATGCCCCCGATCAAGTTAGATACAAGTGCGGTCACCTCGGCCAACCGAGCCTTCAACATCTCAATTTCTCGATGCTGCTGATGGAACAGGGCAAACAGGGCAGAGTCACACCGAGGGGGGCCCGGAGTCCGACTCGCTTCCCCATCCTTTGCATTAATGTTAGGCGAGGGCAGTGGCACCCTGTTGCTGCAGTTATTCAAGGTCGGCCCCTCAGAGGAGGACGGGACCTTCCCTTTGTTTCTACCTGGAAATGGATTCCATAGGAATACTTCTTCGTCTTGATCTTCGTCGGCCGGGGGCATCCGGTGCGATCGGTCTTCGGCTTCCTGTGGGCCTGCTCTGCCTGCGGGACTATTGCTGTCTGGAGCCGAGACTGATATCACATCAGCTTCAAATGAGTCATCTATTGAGAAGCCCAAACCTGGATGTCGGGTGATCTGCAGCAATCTCTGGTCTAGGTATGGCGGATTCCAAATTTTCTTGAACATTTCTTTCCGACTGGAGAGTTGGCAAAGGGGAATCCCTTGTTTTCTGGTCATCTTGACTACGCGACCAGATATGTCAGGAAGTCCCATGATCGGGACGAGTGGGTCATGCAGCTCACTGGGGAGTCTACAGTCATCATCCCCTCTGATCGGGTGCTCTTCGGCTACATAGAAAATGGTGGACGGGCCTCCAGGGTTAGACACCTCGAAGGACCTTAATGGCTCGGCCACCTGACAATCAATTTCTGCGAGAGGCTTGATGATCTCGGGTGGGACCCTGACATCCTCCAACAGGTCTTCCAGGTAAGGTGTCCCCGGTGCAGGGTAGATGGGAAGGGGAGCGGCCGTCAGTATCCCTTATGCTTCCTTAATAAATGGCACGTGAGGGGGAGCCACATAGCCTGGCAGTGGTGGAGGGAACCAGCTGTCGGGCTCCACCTTCTTCTTTCCTTTTCCCTGAGTGACTTGGGGAGCTTGCTTCGGCTTCTCTAAATACAAATTGGCGTCTGACAGATGACATTCGAACACCTCAAAAGGGTGGAAGTCAGCAAAGATTCTCTCCTCCTTCCCGTTGCTGGGGTACTTGATGCATTGGTGTAGAGTAGATGGCACTACCCTATTTTGGTGTAGCCAGGGTCGGCCGAGCAATGCCTTGTAGGAGGTGTTGGAGTTGATCACATGGAACTGGACCTTGGTCGTGAAGTCGCCAAAGGAGAGGTTGAACTCTGCGACCCCCATAGGGACCTCGCACTTCTGGTTAAAGCCAGCGATCTTGACATTCTTGACCTCAACCAGGTGTACGTCAAAATAATGTTTCTGGTACACTCGATAGGGTAGTATGCTCACCGCTGCCCCAGGGTCAATCAATACTCTGTTGATGGGATACCCATTCAACTGCCCCTTCATGTAGAGTGGCTTGTTGTGACTGTAGGTAGGTAGGAGCATATCTTCTTCTGTGAAGGCCACAGCTACTTCAGGTGACATTTCTACAAGGCAAGCTTCCACACATGCTGGCTTCTGGAGCGCAGCGATGACAGCTTGCTGTGTATCTTCATCTAGAGATAGAATCTCCCAGACGGTGAACCTGGCTGGGATCTTTTTCAGGTGCTTGACTATTATGTTGCTAGCTCGGACTTCGAGCAGCTTCATTTCTTTGGCTCTACTGCGCCTACCTTCACCTTGAGCCTGGGGAACTGGCTCGGTGGGTGCCTCTTTCGCTAGGTCGGGTGCCGCTTGAGCTTGCTGAGCCTGCTGGGTCACCTCCTTTTCCTGCATGAACTCGGCAAGGTTCGAGATGTTGTCAGGCTCCTCCCTTGGCTGCGGAGGGATCACTGCCAGCGGGGCCGAGGGGCAGCCCGCCTCTTTAGTCTGCTGGGGCTCACGGGGGTATGACTATCCCCCCATCTGAGCTGACAGAAACTCAATAAATGAAGGGGCATCTTGGCCACTTGGTTGTCTGGGGTAAAGACCTGATGGAGGGGGGATCTCCGTGCCTTGGACCTTAGGCTCGGGGATGTGGTATGGTTGTTCTCCCCTAAGCAGGATATTGTGGTTGGCCTGAGGAGGGCGTCCCCACTTCATCCCCGACCTGGTGGCATGCTGGGAAGTGGATGCTTCAGCCTGATTCACCTCTAATGGCTCGACGGGCACATCTGGTTTTCCCTCTCCAAGGGAGAGGGCTGTGTCGAATAATGCTGAGAGGGTGTTGCAAGAAAGAACGACCCCACTCTTCTTCTTGTTTTTGGGTCTTCTCTTCTTCTTCTTCTTCTTTTCCTCGGTGGTTGGTAGCCGCTCCTAGGGAGGCTCACCCCATAAGAGGGGTTCTTCCTTCATCTCGGCTTCTACTTCTGGGGCTAGTTCAAGTGACTCGAACTCCTCCCAAGGGGCATACTCTTTCAGCTCCACAGGCTGGATCTCGGGCTGTTCATAGTCTTCAAGCCCATCAATAATAGCCTGGAGTCTTTTGACTGCTGGGCTGGTCTCTTTGTGCACCCGCATCGGGATGTGCTTTTTCTTGTTGTGCGTAGGCCATCACATAACGAGTCGGGGGGCTGTGTCATGCTAGACGGGTGTCACTGGTGGTGGTGCTGGTCAGGGTGTAATGCCCCTTATGTGAACCTCCGGCGTCGGCCAGGGAGCTTGTCTTCTTCTTCTGTTCCTCATTGGCACCGCTTGCCAACCTCCTTGATCTTGAGCCGGTGCCATGACGAAGGCTTCATAAGTGGCCTTTGTGCTAGCCTCCGCCCATTCTTCAGGTAGCTGCTGGTATAAAGACACCATGTTGACACTGGTACCGAGGCTCGGCATCTCATTCGGCTGCGGAGGATCTATCTCGTGCTCCCCCATGTCCAGCTCTCCCTTCTTGATCAAGGATTCAATGACATCCTTGAAGATGTAACATTCCTCGATAGTGTGTCCGAGCATCTGGTGGTACAGGCAGAAGCAGGGGTCGTCCTTCTTCTTTACGTCACCAGGCCTCTTTGGTTATGGTAGTGTGATTTTATTGTACCTGGTGGCCCATTCAAATAGGATACATGATTTATCTCAAGGAAAAGAATACAACTTGTTCCTCATTTTCTCCCGTAGGGAGGGGCCTTCCCGCCGTTCAGTGGATCTGGGCGGAGGAGGGTTGGCTGCCTCCTTAGCGTTCTCTTTCTGTTTCTCGAAAGCTTCGAAGTCCAATGTGTAAACCTCTGGTAGTGTTGGTCTTTTCTCAACCTGCTTGGCCCTTTGGCTCAATGCAGCTGGAGCAGAAGAGTATCGAGCAAGGAATGCCTCAATCTCTGCCACTATATTATTCAGACGGTCAAATGACCTCACCTCTGCACCGATCATCCTCTCAAGGATTTCTTTCTTCAGGTTCTGTTTACAGATCTGCACCGCGTCTTCCTGGTGCGGGGGACGTCTGCACCTCATACTGAGGTTCCTACATCTTTTTATATAGTCGAGAGCCGACTCATCATTTCTTTGTCTTGTGGCATAGAGCTCCGCCATGGTTACCTCCCGTTCAGCTATGTAGAATCTTTCTTTAAACTTTTTCTACATATCTGGCCAGTCTGCAATGGACCCGGCAGGCAAGCTCGAGTACCACTCAAAAGCAAGCCCAGTAAGTGTCGAGACAAAGAATTTGAGGAGGTAGGCTTCATCTGCAACTAAATCTCTCATAACATTCACATAGTAGGCAATGTGCTCCTTGGGAGACCCTTGCGCATTAAATTTTTCGAACTTCGACGGCTTTGTGATGCCGGTCGGCAGCCTCCTAGCAGCATAGTGCACCGGGTAAGGTACCCGGTATACATCAAATGGCGTGTGATCACCATCGCTCCTTTCCTCCAACTTCATGTCTATCATTTATTCAAGCATGAGTCTGCTCACCGTCGCTGGGTCAGCCGGAGTTGGGTAGAAATGGACCGGTTGCGCCAACGGTGTTGTTAACACTATCGCCTGAGGTGCCATGAGCCAGTGAGGTGAATCGGGCTGCCTTGGGAACCCACACCAGCTTGGCCTTGGTCGGCCCAGAGGCTGGTTGATGTTGTGGCTTCGCGGCTGGGGCTGCGGGCGTCATCTTGCCCTTCATCTTTTCCAGTGGCTGGAAAGAGTTGCGCACTGGCACAGCAGGTACCACGCGCTCCGGGATCATCTCGGAACGTTGTCCGGTGAGATGCACTTGGATAGTCCCGATGACATCAGACTTGCCGGTGCTGGAGAAACGGCCTCGTGGTGATGTTGTGGTGTGGCTCCTCCGGAGCCTCCTTTGGTGAGAGGCCGATCCCTGGCGAGAAGGACCGGCAGTTTGGTGCACGTGGTGCACATTGCAGCTCAGCATCCTCGTCGGGACGGTCTTGGGAATCTCGGCCACTGATTGGCCGACAGCAGCTCTCGATCCTGTCAGACGCCTCCACGTCCTGCAGGTTCGTGAAGGCCACCCCGAGGAAGTTGGGGAAGTCTACTGCAGGAGGAAAGCTCCCGAAGCTGAGGGGGACGGCTGAGTAGCCGTTCCGAACATGGCTTTCGACGGGCTGCTGTCTGAAAACAAGGGCCATCCTGATGTTCAGAATGCAACATGCATTTGCAAATCGAAGAATTAGTATTAAAAGAAGGGGGCCGTGGAGCCCTTAGTTCCGGCAAGGAGATGAAAGGTGATCCAGTCCCACCGGGCGTGCTAGACTTGTGGACGCACTTTTTATCTTAAATAGTTGTTTATTCGTTTATTGGGTTTATTAAGTGCGTGGGCGTGCCAGTCACAAAGTGACGATTTGTACGGGCTTCAAGGAAGCCGTTGGTGCGCTCGATCTGACTCAGTCAGGTGATTGTGTGGTTCAGGTCGGGATTGAGACCCGCCGTGCCATAAAGGTCCCTGCGTCATTTACATCCCCTCAGAGAGGGGAATACCCTTGACTAATTGCCCAAAATAAGGGCTCCACGGCCGAAAGAATTACTAGTTAACGCGGAAGGAGAGGGGTAGCCAAACAACGCCGAAAACTCATATCGGGGGTACGAACACTCAGATCATGTTGGTCACTAGTGGACCATTCTATATTTGGACCGAAGTCCATACAGAAAATGAAACGGTAACGGGAACGAACCCATGCAAATATCTGCCAGGAGGTGGCAATTTTGATATAGAGACGGGATCAAGCCCCGGTGCAAAGAGGGGACTTCGTTGAGATATTGGCTCAGAACGAGGTCAGGCGATACCCATGGCGGGAGGAGTGGCCCCCCGAGGGTGAAGCCTGACCCACATGGGCATCATTAACATTCCCGGATCCAGGGCCCGAGGGAGACAAAGGCCATATTATTTTATTCATTATTATTATTATTATTTATTACCATCATTTATTTATTATTGCCATCATTATTTGCTGGCCCCTTTTTATCTCCCATGGACCGATGGAGGCCTCCCTTAGTTTATCTCATCCCTCTTTGTTATTTACTTCACCCCTTTTTTTATTTGTCTCTCTTTTACTATTACATCTCCCTTTTTTGATTATCAGGTAGATTTCCCCCCTTTTTATTATCATTATTATATTTTCCCCTTTTTTTATTTATTATACCCCTTTTCTTTTGTGTGATGCTTCTGAATGCAGAGTGTGCCGAGATGGACGCATGTAAGAGTATACCGCCGGAAGCGGGCCATGAGTGTACCGGGCAGAGAGGAAGAGGAAGGCATGAGTGTGCCAGGGTAGGGGTGGACAATGTACCGGCTGGAGAGTGGCTAACTGGTGTGCCAGGCAAAGCGGGGCTGAAGGTGCACCGGGCTAGGGCGCCAGCGAGTGTACCGAGTGAAGGCTAGACGAGGTCGGTGCAGACTTGGGCTTGGGTCAGTGCAAATCTGCCAGGGCTGAAAGCAGGTCGGTACAATGTCTAAGATAAGGTCAGTGCAGGTTTGAGTTCAAGACTTGGACAGGGTCTGTGCAGCTCTGAGTCAGCACGAAGTCGGTGCAATGTGCATCGGTGCAGGTTGGGCTGATGAGACGGTAGGGGGTGAGACGCTCGGAGAGAGGGAGTGAGACGCTGGAGAAAGGTGAGACAGTGGGAGAGAGGGGTGAGACGCTGGGAGAGAGAGGGAGGGGGCGAGACGCTGAGGGGTGAGATGCTTAGAGAGAGAGATGAGATGGTGGGAGAGAGGGGTGAGACGCTTGGAGAGAGAGATGAGACGATAGGGGAGTGTGAGGGTGAGACGCTGGGAGAGAGGGATGAGATGCTAGGATGAGGGGTGAGACGGTGAAAGAGAGAGAGAGATGAGACGGCGGGGGGGCGTGAGGGTGAGATGCTAGGATGAGGGGTGAGACGGTGAAAGAGAGAGAGATGAGACGGTGGGGGAGGGTGAGGGTGAGACGCTAGGAGAGAGGGATGAGACGCTAGGATGAGGGGTGAGACGGTGAAAGAGAGAGAGATGGGATGAGGTTGGACCAGTTGGGAGGCACAGAGAGTGTACCGGAGAAAGAGACACGAGTGTGCCGAGTGAGGATGGACTGAGGGTGCGTCCGGCTAGAGTGGGTTAAAGGGTTAAGGCAGCTGGGCCAAGGTTTGCTCAGGGAAGGTTTCTCTCTCTCATGGGACGCATGTGAGGGGTTTTCTTTTATTCATGAAGTGCATGCGTGGGATTTTTGATTTGGCTTTTTTTTATTCATGCAGCTTATGTTCGTGGTTATGTTCAGTAGTCCAATTCTTTGAGTCTTGCATGGTTCTCTTGTCTTGATTAGAATGTTTTGTCATTGCTTGTTTCAATTATTTGTTGCTTCCTTTTGCCTTTTAACATGTTGTTATTTCTGACAAAAATTTGGCAGCATCTCCCTTTAACCCAAATGGTAAGGGAGTGAAAAGGGAACGTGCCCACAAGGAGTGGCACGACCCGACAATTTGAGGTGTGTGCCAAGGCAGCCACCTTTGAGAAAACTTCAGAAAACTCGGAGAAAACACCGAATGAGTAGTCACTAGACTGACTCAAGTTACAAATACACCGGGGAATCAGTGGCTAGGGTATGCCGGGCTAGACTGGCCAGGGGTGTGCCGCTGGGGCATAGCCAGGGGGGGTGTATCGGCTAGGGAAAGGCCAAAGGTGTGTCGGTGGACCTGGCCGAGGTGTGCCGACCAGGGTATGGTTGAAGGTGTGCCGGTGGGGCACGGTTAAGGGTGGGCCGGTGGACCTAGCCAAGGTGTACCGGACGGAAGGGCCAATAGTGTGACGGTGGGCAGGCAGCTCCAGGGTGTACCGGTGGTAGGCCTGGGCAGGTTCATACACCGTGGGCCTTGAAAAGAAGACAAGGGGAATGCGCTGGACAGTGGGTGAGTCTCAAATACGGATAGGGGTATCAGGTTCCAATGATACCCTATGGAGAAGGGAAGGGTGATTATACCGAAGGGGAAAACCATTGAAAAGAGGAGGAGGCCAGCCCTGCAATACCAAGCCATGGACACCCCAAGTTAGGCTAAACCGGCCAGCGCCATGAGAGGGCAAGTGAAACACGGAGTTAGAAGGTTGAAAGGTGATGTAGATCACAAAAACAACGATGAAGAGGAAAGGAAAGCAACAACAGGAGCAACCATGGGGGAAAAAAACAAATGGATATTTCATTCAGGAAGGAGCTTAGTAATGAAGCTCATGGCCGCAAGGCCAAACGAGATACAAAGCACCCAAAAGCAAAGGGACAGGGGAGGAGACAATAATAAAGAAAGAAAGACAACAGTTGGGGAGGAGGTTGGAATGAGGAAGGGTGATCATCCCCTTCGCTGCAATCCTCCCCCCTCCCCTGCACACATCACGTTCTCTCCTTCTCTCCCTCTACCTTCTTCTTCTCTTCTTTCTTCTCTGTTGCTCCCACCGTGGGCTCTCCTCTTCGTATGCAGTCTTCGCCTCCTCCTTCCTTTTCTTCGTGAGGTCTTTTATATGTGTATCATTGACGGGGGGACCTCATGATGGCGCTGCCATCCGAGGTTGACCCGAGTCCCATCCTCGTCAGGTGGGGATCTCCCTCATCCAACTAGAGGGCGACACCAAGGCAGGGCGCTAGCTGGTGTTGAAGTGGCCGAGCTGCACGCCAAGGGGCCCACCTAATGACCGTTGTGCATTCTGCCGGCTTGTGCCATTCTGGCAGATTCAACGCTGTGCCGCTGGGGGCTCGTCTGAAGTGTGCCACTGAAGCACCTAAAGAGTGTGCCGCTGGGGGCCACGAAGGCCGTGCTGTTGAGGGGGCATTGGGACTGTGCCGTTGAAAGGGCATCGATGGGTTGTGCCGCTGAAGGGGCCTTCTAGTGAGCGTGCTATTGGAAGGGCCTTTTAGTGTGTCGCTGGGGCTCGAATTGGGTGTGCTGGTGAAGGGCATAAAGTGAGTGTGCCGTTGAAGGGCAGCACCGGGAGTGTGCTGCTGAGGGCCTTCCAGGTAGTGTGCCGTTGAAGGGCACAGGGTGTGCCGCTGAGGGCCTTCCAGGCAGTGTGCCGTTGAAAGGGGCCTCTGCCTTTACTTCAGGAACTTACAATTGTGTACCCTTTGGGACATTTCTTCACCGCTAGGGACTCGAGGGTGGGTCCATAGCAGTGTGTAGATTCAGGCAATGCTTCCTGTGTTTTCTTTATCATTTAATGCGCCCGTGCAAATGTGAGGATTTGTCGGACGGTAATATCCTCCCGGGCCCTGGATGGCTAGTCTCCCCGGGTCTTCTCTCTTTGGCTCCGACATCAATGCGGGGGCTCGGTGGGACACATGGGCGTATAATTTTGTATGTCCACAGTCTCCCACCAACCCAAGGGCAAAGGGGTAAGAGTTAGGCACAAGTTGACTTGGTTTAGATGGGTTTCAGAACCAGGGTTTTGGGTTTTCGTCGCTGTCGGTCGACCTACACGGGTGGGGCGGTCGACCGGAATTTTACAGTCGAAAATCTCCCATTTCTGGGAATTTCGATCGAACGGAGCTACAGGGTCGGTCGACCGCCAGCTACAGTAAATTCCAGACTAATACATTTCAGCCCCAAACTCCATTGTAACCCTTCCGAACTCTGTGGCATCAAACTCCTTTTATCTTGGGGAATATATACTTAGTATTTTGACCTGCAAAACCATATAAAAAGGATTAGAACTTTAGCTCAATAATCCATATGATAAATGTATGAAATACATACATGAAAGCCCATGAATTAGATGCATGTGAACTCTTGAGCCACAGATATTCTAAGTTTAGTTTCAAGAGATGTGAACTCTTGAGCCACAGATATTCTAAGTTGAGTTTCAAAAGATAAAAACTCAATCACCCCAAGCAAAATATTTTCCATGAAACACACTCATGGAATCTCAATGCCAAGGAGGATAAAAACTCATTCACAAGTTAATCATGTACATCAAAAGATCAAGTTCATATGACAATGAATTTACATACATGAATAATCATCGTGTAACCAACATTTCCATGATTGATGTGAGCATTGAAAAGTCACATTTGGCCATATGAATGTGAGAATACATATCAACCATATCCTACCAAGATTCACAAAGGCTCTTCCATTTGCATTCAAGGCCATAATGCACAATGAGAATATACATGAACATATGAAAGTTGAATGAGCATCATGAAGCCAAATATTCCAAGAGTGATATAAGCATTGAATAAGCAAATATCATAGATCATGAAAACATCATTCACTCATATCTATAAAGATTTGCATGAGAGGTTCAGTAACACTTTGCTAGCTCATAAAGCCTTGCAACTTAACATTGTGAAAATGCATGAAACACAGTGGGAGTCGACATAATGCAATGAGAAAGGTAACTCCCCTTTTCAAGAAGAACTTCATTGATGCACTCCTTTGAGTTCCAAAACATGACCCATAGTTTTGATCCTGCAAACCAATATATATAGCATGAGTTCATTAAACATTAAAGATTCATATGACTTTTAAGTGTGAACCTTGAAGTCATCTGTTAACTCATCAACCAAAATGCATACATGTTGCTCAATAATTGCTCAATGAACCATACATAGGCATGCTCAATGAGGCATTCAACCCAAGCACAATTGTTTTGTTAACATTAAAACCAAACACCAAACAAGACATAATTATTTTATTATCATTAAAACCAAACACCAAACATCAAATAGGAGATGTAACAATCTCCTGCAACAATCTCCCCCTTTTTGACGATTGATAAAACAATGTGTACGAGAATACACAACCAACATGCGTTGAGCAGGCAACCAACATTCTTCTCCCCCTTGAGCATACAACCAACATGCATTGAAGCCAACATGCATTGAGCTAACAACACATTTTTATGAGCACACAACACATTTTTCTCCCCCTTTTTGTCATCGACAAAAAGATAGGGGGTGATTTGACATGATATCAACATGTTAGGCCGGAAGAGATGATACCAATGTGAATACCAATTGTTGCAAAGACAGGGGGTTATGTGACATGATACCAATTGTTGGAAGTGATAGCATTCAAAGATATGAACCATTTGTACAAGATTTATGCAACATGAGGTGTTCAAGATGATAACATTCAAGGGTTAAAGCTCATGTCAGATATTCACAAGATGCAAGAGCAAAGCAATGGCAAGAATGCAAATCAAATGAGTTTCTTTGATTTTCAAAATTTTTAATTTTTATATTTTCTAGAAATGCATAAAAACTCAATGCAAACATATGACGACACTATGAATGCATGCAATGCAACTAAACAAATATGCTTATGAAAACCAACTAAGTCAATGGTTGAACTCAAAAACAATGTTGAATATTTCCATGTGAGGGTCACAGATTTTGATTTTCATGGTTTTCAGATTTTTTTGAATTTTCTTTAGGAATGCATGAAGCTAAATGCATACAAATGATGAGATATGAAATGCACCATGCAACCAAGTAGATATGTATATATTACATGCAACATAGCTCCCCCGTACTCATTTAAGAGGGGAATGGGTATAGGAAAAGTGCATGAGAGTCAAAACATCTAGGATGCTTATAACACATAGGGGATTGTGCAAGCACACAGAGGAATTATGCAATAGTCAATGTAGTCAATCAATTTTATGAATACATATTGAAGGGGCGTGATCTCGCGCTGATCCTGAGCTGGGAGGATGATCACCGGATAGTGAACTGCAGAGAAAGGGAAACGAATCAGGGGGCCCAGGGATGGTTCCCTGGGGAAACCCTCTGATGCTTAAGTCAGTAGAGCAATGGTGGAAGGTATTGAGGGAGGTAGAAAGAAATGCACGAGATTCCCCAACACCAAGATGGTGAAGTGGTTCCTGCTCAGGGACTGTTAGGCCTATATCTGCCTTACTTGCCACCGGAGGGAGTCCCTGGTTTATATAGCGAGCTCCCCTGATGAGTTCCATGAGTTGAGGAGTTTCAGGCGGGAGTTACGTCCTCATCATGGGATCGTTACATCCTCATCATGGGATCGTTACGTTCTCGTCGTGGGCTCTTCATGACCTTGGGGGATCGTGGCTCCCTTATCCCGCTGAACTCCTGCTCATAAAGGACTGTCAACGGCTGCATGGATAAATATTTATCAGTCGATCCAAGCATGAGAAGTGCTAGCCCTGTACGGGCGATAGGCATAGCTCGGATGCAGTCAGATCGGAGTGGGTGCGGAGCGCCCGCCGTTCATCCCGATGGAGGGATGGCTTGGGTGTGGGTCTTCCTTCGTTCTGACGTTCGGGCCTTCCGAGCCTAAGGGCCGCCGAGGAAGGATGGGATCCCGAGTGATCTTTATTGGGCTTTTCTGCCGAGGTGGGCCCTAGAGGGCTATCACTTAGATGAGCTGAGCCTCGTTCGGTCCTGATGGACCTAGTTTGGCTACTCTTAATTGGGCTACAGAAATCTCCCTCTCCACTTGTCCCCCTCCTACTCCCGAGCTTTAGTAAGCTCGGACGAGTAGCTGCTTGGGGTTTCAGACCAGCGTGGCTCAGGTGGGTGGAGATCTGGCGGTGTTTAGGAAGCCATGTGTCGTGGTCACCTATGCCAGTGTTAATGATGATCCTGACGGATTTGAACTGAAGGGGCCCCCTTTCCTTGGAGGTCGGAACGATGCGCCGCCTTCCGCGTTGGTTTATAGGCGTTAGGCGCTTGTTGTCATTCCAGACTCCCTCCGTCTCTTAGGGTTTGGGCTCTCCTTCGTTCTTGTTTTTGGGGCTCTTCGATGCGCCGGGAGGACACGACGGAGGAGCAGAGGCTTGCGGCGGCATTTGAGGAGTTGGCGGCGATAACCGCGGAGGCCGTCCGGCAGCTTCCTCCTCCCCCAGAATCTTCAGGGTATCGAGACCGTCTTCCCTCAGAGTCTTCTTCTGACTCCATGGCGGGCCAGCGCCCAGATGTTGAGGAGTGGGAGGACGAGCCGGTGGAGAGGGCGCCGGTCCCCAACTGCAGCGAACTGGGGGAGGCGGATGTGAGGAGGCTGGAGCACCAGTATCGCCTACCCCACAAGTTCAGTTTTGCCGCTTCTACCCCATACGAGACGAGCCTGGACTCTCGTACAGGCCACATCTGTATGTTTCTTCTGTCGTGGAAGGGTGGATTTCGCCTTCCTTTCGAACCTTTCATCCTTCAGCTTCTTAATTTTTTTCGGTTGGCGCCCATTCAGTTGGTAGCCAACTCCTATCTCCTCCTTTCCACCTTCCGTATTCTCTATCGTCAGTGTGTAGTTCCTCCTTCCATGGACCCCTTCCACTATTTCTTTGAGTTGAAAGCGCATCCTTCGGCGGGGAAGGGCTTCTATTTCATCCAGGCGAGGCGGAATAGGAGTTGTATCTCTTTGGCGGTGAAGGATTCTTCGCATAAAGGGTGGAAAACCCAATTCTTCTGGGTGAAGATTTGTTCAGTGGAGGAAACCTGGAGGTGCATGGTAATCCCCAATTTCCACCCTAATATTCCTCTTAAGCATGATGAGTTCCCCCCTCACGTGGAGAAGTACGCAGCCACCCTGCTGAAAAACCGCTAGTCCACCGAGGAACTGGTGACAACGGAGAATATCGAGCGGTGTCTTCTCATGCGGCTGCACCCGTCTGTTGGGTTTGGTGCAGGTATTCAGAGGGGGGGTGAATGAATATATGCCCTTTAAAAATATTCGCCCAATTAAAATTTCACTCAAACAAGATTTCGCTCACTCAGAACAGATTAAAACACTCTAAGAAAACTGATCAACTCTTCTGCTCAACCAGAAACCAAATACTTAGAGCGCCCCTATGCAATCATCTAGCGGAAGCACAAATAGACAAAACAAACCACAATGCACAAGGGGTTTTAGGTGGTTCGGTCCAGCAGACCTACATCCACCCTACACTCAACCCGAGTGTGGCTTCCTGCTGACTCACAGCTTGAACAGCTGGGCATCACAGCTTGCCTACATCAGCTGGGCCTCATAGCTTGCCATCCGCTAAGCATCACAGCTTGCTTCCGCTGGGGATTACAGCTTAACCCGTCCGAGACCAAGTCTCACCAGCTGAGGATTACAGCTTTACCTGTCAAGTGGAGACCTCCACTGCAAACGCTGACTAACAGCTTGAAGAAAGGATAAAAGGAAAACATAAAAGGGAAACAAAACAGCACCGGAAAGCTGTAAAGAAATGAAGCACAAATGTGGCTCTCTACAAGAGCTGACTGGCCTGGATTTGATCCACGGTCCAGTTGAGACAATCTTCAGCTGATCTCTTCTTCTCAACTCTCGATCTCTCTTTCTCTTTCTTTTTCTTCTTCTTCTCTGCTCTCTGTCTCTCTTTCTTTTCTTCACTCTTTTCTTCTTCTCTTCTGCTGGATCGAAGTCTCTGCACTCTGCTCTTCTGCTATTGCTGCTTCTTCTTCGATCACTCTTCATCTGAAGACGAAGACTCATATATATAGCAATAGCAGCAGCAGCAGCTAGGGCGTGTGCTCTCCACATCTCCCGCCCAAAAACCTTGGACCACGTGTCAGTCTCTCAGCCAGCTTCAGCACACGTGTCACGATCCTGTCTACCCTTCCAGCCTCGGATCACGTGCCCTTCATTAGCCTCCACGAGCAGAGCACCTGTCAGACAGAGTATCGGAATATCAGGTTAAGTGAAGAGCTCTATATAGACTTGTAAAGACGATCATGATGTATAGACTTGTAATGTAAAGTGCGTTGTATAGACTTCATGAAGACACTGTGAACTCGAGTGCAGTGTATGGACTTCACTATGCAGACTTGCCAAAGACAAGGCTGTACAGACTTTGATGTCCACGGGCAATGCAGACCAATGTACAGACTTTGGCGAAGCAAAGGCTGTATAGACTTGGAGACCCAAAGGCAGTGTATAGACTTGATAATGAAATGATGCAGCCAATGTATGGACTTGAGCAGTCTAAGATGCAGAATGAGACGTGGAGTCTGTATAGACTTTGCTCAATGCATAAGACGGTAACTGAGACGGTCCACTGTACAGACTTGCTCATCATTCAACAGCCAATGTGAAGACTTCCCGATGTATAGACTTTCAAGATGAAAGGGCTGTATAGACTTGAACACGGGAGCTCTGTACAGACTTGATCAAGGCAAAGGCAGTCAAGTGTATAGACTTCAAGGTGGAACGATGGTAAAGTCAACAGTGTATAGACTTCAAGGGAAACGACGGTAATGCTACCGATGTATAGACTTGAAGGTAAACATAGGTGAAGCTTCCATTGTACAGACTTGGAAGAACACTATTGAATGTGTAGACTTGATCAAGAGTCCAATATGCAGACTTGCCACCGACCAAAGTATAGACTTGGTGGTCGTGAGACGGTGGCCAAGACACTGTACGGACGGATGTATAGACTTCGCCTAAACACTGTCCGATATACAGGCTTTAGTCTGAAGCGTTGTATGGACTTGCAAGAGATGCACAAAGAGACACTGCCTGAGACGGTCAACTGTACATACTTGCTAAATGAAATGTTTCGTAAGACACATCAAGAGACGGTCAACGAGACGCTGACTCTATACAGACATGTATGGACTTAGCTTCGTACAAGCTACAGTCCAATGTATGGACTTTGAAGTTCAACTGGTGAGTGTACAGACTTCACCAATGAAAAGCTCACTGTACAGACTTGCTGGATGCAACGTGAGACTCTGTATAGACTTCGTCTTCCAGCGTATAGACTTTGCTCAAAGCCTTAGACGCTAACAGAGACGGACGCTGTACACACTTTAAGTCCAGTGTATAGACAATGCCTTAGACTCTAATGAGATGCTAAGAAGATGCATTGTATGGACTTTGAGAAATGCTTCAAGTGGATGGCTGTACAGACTTCATGAATGTGACTTGACAACGAGATGCATAATGTATAGACTATACACATGCATGAAGAGCCCTGATGATGTATGGACTTGCTAATGCAATCTAGGGCGATGTGCAGACATTGTCCACAAACTGTGCACATGCATGAACGATGTAAAGACTCTGAAATGCTTTACCCTGCAGTGTATAGACTTGCTAGTCATCAAACTACATGCAGACAGAAATGCAACGCACAGAGCAGAAATCAAGCACAACCAATATATCAGTCATACACATGCATTCTCCACAAAACAAGTTATGTTGCTATCATCAAAACACAATCTCATAAAGCACTCACTGTGTTGCTA
Source organism: Amorphophallus konjac (assembly GCA_022559845.1). Lineage (NCBI taxonomy): Eukaryota > Viridiplantae > Streptophyta > Magnoliopsida > Alismatales > Araceae > Amorphophallus > Amorphophallus konjac. Next base: position 315,317,907 of record CM040124.1, read on the forward strand.
TCATCAAAATAAAACATCATTGCTATCATCAAAATAACATAGCCCATACTTGTGCCTAAGGGGCACAACATTCTCCCCCTTTTTGATGATGGCAACACAATGTGACAGTGAGTCACACACAAAATTTTCTCCCCCTTTGACATAATCAAAAAGAGAAAAATAGTAAAAACATGAGTGCAAAGTGCATTATGCATGCAAATACCCTTAGAGCATCTCATTCTCCCCCTGAATGTATGACTCCCCCTGAATTGGTTCTCCCCTTAAATAATTGCTCCCCCTTTGAGAAGGAATATGAACATATAAACAAAGGTAGGGAAGGTAGGAGGGTCACTTGACAACAGCTGAATCATTGGTTCAGAAAGTAAGCCTGATTATAAACAACTGTTAAAGTATAAGAATCATTAACATACAATTTTCAAAAATTCAGGTTTAACAGTGATAAATCTAGAGTAAAACACCTGACCCTTGAAAAAGAGTTTATAGACTCCATTTATAGCAATGAATCTAGGGCACATGGTATTAATAGATAAGTCTGAAATAATACCCTTTTGTGATTAAACAAAGAAATTCAAGAAAGGCAACTTGAATATGTATTAATAAAAATAATTTTCACTCATTGACTTTTGATTTTCAAAGGGTTACAGCAGTTTGTATTTCACTTTTGAATTTTCAGAAACTGAACTAAGTGAATAGACCTGTGGCATTTATGCTGTTAACATTAGGTGTACACCTTGATCAGAGGCAGGTACCCCTAGTTACTAGGCATAAACTACAAGACCTATTTCAGATCAAGACCTACAAGGAATAGTCTTCACTTTTGACATTAAGGGCACACCTTGATCAGAGGCCAGTACCCCCAGTTACTTGGTGAGGACTCCCCCTATAGATTTGACCCTATGAACAGAGATAGTCTAAAGCACTTCATGACATGTGAATTTTCCTGCTTCTTTGGAGGAGTTCACAGTTTCTCAGTGCAATCAACCATTGCTCTGTCACAATGTTCAGTTCTTTACATTTGTGATCTTATTTACTGCTGCCCTTATTTCTTTTAGAGTGATTGTTTAAAAAATCATTACATACTCTTATTCACCTGTTCTAGACATATCCAGTTCAACACATTTAGGCATTACAAAAAACTTTTTCTATTTTAGCCATGAGACAAAGATTAAGAGCTATAAGAGTTTTCCTTTATCTCAAATTCTGAAGTTCAGACACTTGACTCTTCAATTTATAAAAGTTAAACCTTTAGTTCCTTTTAATTTGCAAGAGTGATTCTTATAAGTGAACACTTGAAATAATCACAACTCAATATACTAAACCAGAGACAATTGCTGTTGTTCAGTGAAAGTGATGGGGAAAAGATAGCAATTGGCAATATGTTTCAATAGCATCTGATGACAGTGAATATGAATGAGTTGAATGGGGACAATGAGAAGTAACAAGGATTCAATGAATTGAATAGAACTCTCAGCTCCCCCTGACACCATGATGTAAAAATATGCTATGCACTAGACTGTTCTACATGAAGACTATGCAACAATGATGCACAAGGCAAGTGTGCAATCAATTCAAGTTTATGCGCCCAAGTCGTGAACATTTTTATCCTTTTTCAGATTTTTCAAAAAAAATGATGCAGTACACTGATCTACATGAAGACAGGACCCATGGTACTAGGCGGAGAACCTGGTCTCAAAGACCATCTCACACATAGTAAGAACCTCTAGGTAGATTTCCCTACCTTTTAGTAGCTTACCATTTGATGTACCAGGGTTATGCAAGACAATGCAACATAAAGCAGTCCTACATGCATTGAACAACTTCATTGACAGTCATGCAAATGATGTATGCAGACATAAGACACATGCATTTACTGTGTGTACTGAATGACCCATTTAAAATCAGTGCAAGTTATGCATTTAACAACAAACATGCAATGCACTGACACAAAACACATGCATTTACACAAAGTCTATATAGTGCATTAACTATATATACTAAAAATCATTCAAATTCAGTTCAACAATTTGCAAGAGATGGCAACAGAAGAGCATCAGATATATGCAGAAATGAATTCAATAGCTGAGTTTGGAATGCAGACTGATCAACTAGACAAGAAGAAGACATCAGAAGTCAATCAGACAAATCAACAATATCAGATGGAGAAATTTAAACAAGGTTCAGAACTGACCTGATGTGTAGTCATGGGGTTTTCATTCTTGAGTGCCTTGGTTAACCCCTTTTACTCTTCAGCTTCCAAGGCACACCTTCAAGATAAAGTCAAGTTGATCCTGCAGGAACCCAAGAGGTCTTGGGTCCTGAATTACCCCCATCAGGTGTTCTAAATAATTTCTTAGCAATATTGTCATCAAATTCCATTAGAGAGCAATCAGACATCGAATGTCCAAAATTTTCACAATAATGACATGAACCAACAGATTTTCTGGTCCTATGATGCATATCTACAGCAACATGGGACCTATGAAACTGAGCATGAATTTTTCTGTTGTAAGCATGAATTTTTGATTTACTATTACCTGCCCACCAGCATTCAGAAGCTCGGTGGCTAGGTTTTCCACATTCATAACAAACAAGAGTCTTTTCTTTAAGACCAGCTTTATTTCTGCCCAAGAAATTTTTGTTTGGAGGGAATCTTACAAATTTGGAATTAAAATAATTTCCCTGAGCAAACCAGTAGTCCTTGACTGCATGCCCATATTTATCACATTCAAAGCATCTAAGATGCTTGCTGTTTGATTCATTTTTGCTCCTGTGATTTCCTGACCAGCATTCATTTGCCTTATGCCCAGGCTTGTTGCAAGTGAAACAGATAGTATGCTGGCCTGAAGTAGATCTGTGTCTATGTGGGTCATGAGCATGTGCAAAAGATCTAGAATTCACATTGTTATCTTTTTTCAGTTTGAAACATGCATTCATTAAATGACCACGCCTACCACAATAATAACATGATGCATTAGATTTCTTAGTGGCATGGTTTTTATCAAAAGATTTCCTTGAATGCACTGTTTTACTAGCATGCTCATCTTCTTTCAGTATTCTGCAATCATCCATGATATGCCCTTTCTTGCCACAATAATAGCATGATAATTTCTTCTCTGATGCATGTGAGTGAGTGGATGAATTGTGAGTGACATGTGTCAGTCTATCAGACTCCACACTGCTAGCAGAATTCACATCACATGCAGGGACAATTTTGACTTTATTCAATTGACCATTCTTTTTCAATTTATTGCCCCCTTTCACAATTTTTGTTTGCTTTTCATTTTTCTAGGCTTTGAACTGAAATACAGATGAAGATGATTTCAGATTTTCATTTTGTTTTGGGGATTACATTGAAGTACTAGCTACATCTGAACCTTGCACAAAGGTGTTGTATAGCTGGCTTTTAGTGATGTTCTTGACATCAGAAGTGTAATTTGTTCCCCCCTTTAAATTCTTATCCTCACTTTTCACAACAGTTTTTATTTTTCTTTCAGTTTTTGCAAACTTGGATGCTGAGTTTTCCAGGTCATGAATTTTATTTTCTAAGGATGCTATATGAAGCTCATAACTGGCTATCTCCTGTTCACTGCAATTTACACATTCACTTAAGACTTTATTTGCAAATTTATACTTCTCAACTTCTTGTTCCAGATTGATCAAAGTTTATGATTCTTCATCATGGACACCTTTTCCTTTTTCTATGGTGAGAAGTCTTTCAGACAAGCCAGTGTTTAACAACTTTAGTTTTTCAATTTCATCCTTCAGTTCATTGTTTTCTTCCTCAAGATTTTTAGCATCAATTTCATTTCCAGCACATCTTTCTCTTCCAGACATTTGCTTCAATTTTTCAATCAGTTTCTCTTCTCTTTCTACTGCTTTAATTTTCTCAGCAAGCAGATTTTTGTGATCTTCTTTAAGTGAGGCAGTTTGTTTGTTTAGCCATTCATTCTCACTAAAGAGATCTTCATTACGTTCTCTTAATGCTGAGCACATTTTACAATTTGATTTAGCAGAAGAAGACTGTGAAACCTCCTCATTGATTTCATTCATTTTGACCATAAGAGTTTTATTTTTCTTTTGAAAATCGTTATTCTTCAGTTTCAGTTTGTCCATTTCAGTATTAACTTCAGTAAATTCCTGCATGCCTTTTAGATGCTCCTTTTTCTTATCATTCAGCTGATTCTCTATTTCTGACATTTTATCCAAGCATGTTTGTTTTTCAATTTTTAGAGAATCATTTTGTTTTTTAAGATTCTGAACATCTAGCATGCATGCATCATAAGACTTTTTCATATTTGGACAGTTTTCACAGGAATCTTTCAGATTTATTCTATCACATTTCTTTTTCAACTTTTTATTCTCAGATTTCAATTTCTTGGATACTTCTAACAAATTTTCATACATCTCTATCAATTCATCGAAAGAGTATCCATCTGATTCAGAACTTACCTGAGATGAGGTCTCATCTTCATCATCCCGGTTGGCCATCAAACAGCTATCATTCTGTTGGTTATGCGCAGAATTGCACCTGAGAACAAAAGGATACATATCAGTATTAACTACAGCTCTCAAGATATTAAGAACTATGGTATTATCGCGATTCTTAGAGCTGTCCTCACTAGACCAATTGGTCTGATCTTTAGGTAAACGGTGTGGGCCTTTAGATATAAGACTCCACAAATGTGGACCAATTGAGTCTATGTACACAGCTAGGCCTCCTAGCCAACTTTTAAAGTTAGAACCATCATAAACCGGAGGACGACCCATTTGAACAAGTGGCAGACAGATTCAGCGCAGTAAGACAAATGACAGGAAATGCAGCAAAATCAAATAAGCGAAGTAAAGCACTAAGACAATGAAATAAAACAACGAGCACAAGAGATCCACTCTGGAATGCACCAAAACTAGCAGGATCCTCTGCAGATTGTTAGATCTGATAGATCAGAGACCCGCTCTGATACCAAGTGTTGGGTTTGGTGCAGGTATTCAGAGGGGGGGTGAATGAATATATGCCCTTTAAAAATATTCGCCCAATTAAAATTTCACTCAAACAAGATTTCGCTCACTCAGAACAGATTAAAACACTATAAGAAAACTGATCAACTCTTCTGCTCAACCAGAAACCAAATACTTAGAGCGCCCCTATGCAATCATCTAGCGGAAGCACAAATAGACAAAACAAACCATAATGCACAAGGGGTTTTAGTTGGTTCGGTCCAGAAGACCTACATCCACCCCACACTCAACCCGAGTGTGGCTTCTTGCTGACTCACAGCTTGAACAGCTGGGCATCACAGCTTGCCTACATCAGTTGGGCCTCACAGCTTGCCATCCGCTAAGCATCACAGCTTGCTTCTGCTGGGAAATACAGCTTAGCCATCGCTGACTCACAGCTTGAACCCACTGGGGATTACAACTTAACCCGTCCGAGACCAAGTCTCGCCAGCTGAGGATTATAGCTTTACCTGTCCAGTGGAGACCTCCACTGCAAACGCTGACTAACAGCTTGAAGAAAGGATAAAAGGAAAACACAAAAGGGAAACAAAACAGCACCAGAAAGCTGTAAAGAAATGAAGCACAAATGTGGCTCTCTACAAGAGCTGACTGGCCTGGATTTGATCCACGGTCCAGTTGAGACAATCTTCAGCTGATCTCTTCTTCTCAACTCTCGATCTCTCTTCCTCTTTCTTTTTCTTCTTCTTCTCTGCTCTCTATCTCTCTTTCTTTTCTTCACTCTTTTCTTCTTCTCTTCTGCTGGATCGAAGTCTCTGCACTCTGCTCTTCTGCTATTGCTGCTTCTTCTTCAATCACTCTTCATCTGAAGATGAAGACTCATATATATAGCAGCAGCAGCTAGGGCGTGTGCTCTCCACATCTCCTGCCCAAAAACCTTGGACCACGTGTCAGTCTCTCAGCCAGCTTCAGCACACGTGTCACGATCCTGTCTGCCCTTCCAGCCTCGGATCACGTGCCCTTCATTAGCCTCCACGAGCAGAGCACCTGTCAGACAGAGTATCGGAATATCAGGTTAAGTGAAGAGCTCTGTATAGACTTGTAAAGACGATCATGATGTATAGACTTGTAATGTAAAGTGTGTTGTATAGACTTCATGAAGACACTGTGAACTCGAGTGCATTGTATGGACTTCACTATGCAGACTTGCCAAAGACAAGGCTGTACAGACTTTGATGTCCAAGGGCAATGCAGACCAATGTACAGACTTTGGCGAAGCAAAGGCTGTATAGACTTGGAGACCCAAAGGCAGTGTATAGACTTGATAATGAAATGATGCAGCCAATGTATGGACTTGAGCAGTCTAAGACGCAGAATGAGACGGTGGAGTCTGTATAGACTTTGCTCAATGCATAAGACGGTAACTGAGACGGTCCACTGTACATACTTGCTCATCATTCAACAGCCAATGTGAAGACTTCCCGATGTATAGACTTTCAAGATGAAAGGGCTGTGTAGACTTGAACACGGGAGCTCTGTACAGACTTGATCAAGGCAAAGGCAGTCAAGTGTATAGACTTCAAGGTGGAACGACGGTAAAGTCAGCAGTGTATAGACTTCAAGGGAAACGACGGTAAAGCTACCGATGTATAGACTTGAAGGGAAACATAGGTGAAGCTTCCAATGTACAGACTTGGAAGAACACTATTGAATGTGTAGACTTGATCAAGAGTCCAATGTGCAGACTTGCCACCGACCAAAGTATAGACTTGGTGGTCGTGAGACGGTGGCCAAGACACTGTACGGACAGATGTATAGACTTCGCCTAAACACTGTCCGATGTACAGGCTTTAGTCTGAAGCGTTGTATGGACTTGCAAGAGACGCACAAAGAGACACTGCCTGAGACGGTCAACTGTACATACTTGCTAAATGAAATGTTTCGTAAGACACATCAAGAGACGGTCAACGAGACGCTGACTCTGTACAGACATGTATGGACTTAGCTTCGTGCAAGCTACAGTCCAATGTATGGACTTTGAAGTTCAACTGGTGAGTGTACAGACTTCACCAATGAAAAGCTCACTGTACAGACTTGCAGGATGCAACGTGAGACTCTGTATAGACTTCATCTTCCAGCGTATAGACTTTGCTCAAAGCCTTAGACGCTAACAGAGACGGACGCTGTACACACTTTAAGTCCAGTGTATAGACAATGCCTTAGACTCTAATGAGATGCTAAGAAGATGCATTGTATGGACTTTGAGAAATGCTTCAAGTGGATGGCTGTACAGACTTCATGAATGTGACTTGACAACGAGATGCATAATGTATAGACTATACACATGCATGAAGAGCCCTGATGATGTATGGACTTGCTAATGCAATCTAGGGCGATGTGCAGACATTGTCCACAAACTGTGCACATGCATGAACGATGTAAAGACTCTGAAATGCTTTACCCTGCAGTGTATAGACTTGCTAGTCATCAAACTACATGCAGACAGAAATGCAACGCACAGAGCAGAAATCAAGCACAACCAATATATCAGTCATACACATGCATTCTCCACAAAACAAGTTATGTTGCTATCATCAAAACACAATCTCATAAAGCACTCACTGTGTTGCTATCATCAAAATAAAACATCATTGCTATCATCAAAACAACATAGCACATGCTTGTGCCTAAGGGGCACAACACCGTCGGGCTCAGGTGCCACAACTTAGATTTTCCTTCGGAAGTGGGGGTCATCTTTCTTTTCCTGAATACGTCTTATTCTTTGTGCAGACACCAGGTGGGAGCCTCTGAAGGAGGCCGCAGAGGTGATCAAGCTTGGAGATGACTCGACTGCCGACGAACCAACTGCTCCCGTGGGTCGCTCCCGAACCAAAGATAAGGGCAAGGGAGTGGCCCAGGGTGAATCCACTGGACCGCAGGGACCCAAGCGCAAGGACCCTGTGGAGGGTATGATCCGGGCAGCTGCGAGGGCCAGAAAGCGGGCCAAGAAGGCCGGGGTCGTACCCACGGTCGAAGGCGACCCTCCCGCGGCTCACCCCTCCGCCGGGCACAGTGGGGCCGACTCTACCGGGCGGGCTCTCCCACCAGCCAAGCCAGAGGGGGCCAAGGAGGCTGGTGCTTCCCCCGTGGGCAGCGATGATGCGGGCTTGGTTCCTCCTTTGGCTGGGACCGAGGGGGCCGAGGGTGCTCCTGCAACCGACAGCGGGGCCGACCCATGTCTCCCCTCGGTCTGAGCCGAGGCGGGCGGCGTGGACGAAGCTGGGGGTGCTGTGATCGCGGCCGAGGCTGGCGCTCCAGGTGGTGATGCCAGTGCCGAGCCGATCCATGAGGAGAGGCCGCAGGAAAATCCGACCGGGACGCGAGGGGCGGCCGAGGCTGGGGCTCGATCTGGGCAATACGGTGGGGCGCCGGGCGATGGGGGGTTCTCCGTTTCGGTGGCCTTGGAGAGGTTGGGTATCTCGGACCCCCTGCACCAGGTGTGCCGTGGTATATCCGCGAAGGTGAGGGGGGGAGGTAGGCAGCACTCCCCGTCTATGGCTCTCGCTGGGGTTATGGAGGGCGGCTTGGCATTGTCCTAGATGGGGGCGGTTCTGGCAGAAGCGTACGCTCGATCGGAGTGGGAGCGAGCGAACCTAGCCTGGACCTTCGGTGGGTCGGACAGGAGATTGACTCGGTTCGTCAAGGAGCATGACGAGCTTCGGCGGGAGCTCTCCTCAATCAGGGAGCTGGTACGATCGAGCCAAGTGGAGACCCGGGCGCTAGCTGAGTAGTTGGCCAAGGCCCGTGAATCGCTCGAGAGGAAGAACCGGCTTCTCGAAGAGGAGCGCTTAGCACGCGTTGAGCTGGACGGCCGGTGGGAGACCGAGCGTGCCGAGCTAGTAGGCCGCGTAGAGGAAGCCGAGCATCGTCGGCGGGAGGCCGAGGTTGATCGAGCTGAGGCGGAGAAGCAGGTGGCGGCGGCCGAAGGGCGGACTGCTGAGGCCGAGCGGAAGGCAGCCGAGGCGGAGCAGAGGGAGGCCGAGCTCGCCAGTAGGGTGGGATCGGCCGGGGCGGAGGCTCTCGAGCAGTACAAGAGCTCAGAGGCTTACGGGTTCGACCTTAAGAAGGCTGCCCTCCCCTACTACGAGCTAGGACTCCACCGGGGCATCCACAAGGGGTTCCAGCAGATCGGGCCATTTCTTACGCCAAGGAGCAGGCGTCCAGAGTGGTTGACTTCCCGTCCGGTCAATGTTATGACTCGGTCTTGTCATCCTCTAGTTTCTCTGTTTCGGCGCAGGATGAAGAGGATCCCGAGGGCTCATCACCCGAGGGGTCGCCAACTCTGGATGCCTCGGGAGGGCACGCAACCGAGGCAGTTCCCACGCCGGTGGGGTAGGTGCCAGGGTCGGCCGTCGCCGAGGCTGCCAGGGGCAGACCGCTCGAGCCCTCTACTTCCGATCTTCAAGGTGGGCCAGAGGCCTGATGTATCTGTTTTGCTTTTTCTTTTTGCTTTCATTTTCCCTTTTTGAAGGAAAAGACTCCCTTTTTTGTGTAGAGATAAATAAGGCAGTGGCATTATGATGAAAACTTATCTGTTCCATATCGCCATTGCCGTATTCTGTCCAGCGTATCTGCGGTGGTTGGAAAGAACCGATATTTTCTGCGTGAATCTCGCATAATGGTTGGGTGAGCGTCTGACAGGTTGTCTTTCCGTTTTCCCACGCTTTAAATGCCTGGCCGCTTCATGTGTCCCGCTGGGGCGGAAGACGAGAAGTTTGAGGTGACCGTTCGTAGGGAGAAATCCTTCTGACGTGTTTTGGAGGGGGGAAATGATTTAAGGCAAGTAGCCTCCCTTCGCCTATAAAAAGAACTGAAGGGCGTCCCTTCCTCTCCACCGCTTAGGGTTTTACCTGATAGTCTTTCCTCATTCCTTCTTCACGTTGCATTGTGCCGTTGTATTCGGAGCATGGAGAAAGCTCCAGATGAGGAGGCTGCCGACGACGGGGGGCAGGGAGTTCCTGCTGCTCCGGACTTGAAAAGGAGTCGGCGACCGGCGGGCAGACTTGAAAAGGGGTCGACGCACGGAGGCACGCCGTTTTCCCTTTATCAGTTCCGGCAGCGCTTGCAGGGGGGCGAGATGGAGGACGGATGGGGGCATCAGACATCCCTACTGCATGCCCGTCCCTTCCTGCTCGCTTCACGGATGGGAGGAGGAAGCCAACTAAGCTCCATCCCTTCCGGGCCTTCCCCTGCCTCCTCATCCAACTCTGCTGGTTTCTTTTTCTTTCTGACAGCCGCTTTTTCCCTCTTCTGCTCTGGTCCTCCTTTCTTTCACTCTTCGGAGGGTGCCTGCAGTCTCGTTCTTCCAAGGAGTTGGCAGTTTGGCGGGGAAAATGCTTTCATATGCATTCTCTCTCCTCCTTCTCTTCCAAGTTCAACTTGGAAGGTAGCCTTCTCTTTCTTAATCCCTCTGTCACCTTTTTCTCGAGCTGCCTGAGCCAACGGGGTCAACTATCCTTTATCCGAGCCAGTTTCTGCACTAGGCAGAGTCAGTGGCTGGACGCAGGAAGGTCATCCGAGTCAGCCGAGTGATGGGCTCATACGACGGCGCTGGATGGATCTTTTGCTTTTTTGACATGTATTCTATTGGCTTCGGCCTTCCTGATGTACAAATGGGTTGTTTGAATAAAAAGAAAGGAGCCTTTTGTTTTATCTCATGTCGTTTGCACAATACTCAGTACTCAGAAGTAGAACTTGCGTAATGTAGTTGCGTTCCAGGTCCGAGGGATGGGCTCTTCTTCCATCGTAGATAGACGGTATGCTCCTTTTCCGAGCATCTCGACCACTCGGTAGGGGCCTTCCCAGTTAGGGAATAACTTGCCCGCCGCCTCAAGTGGTCGAGAGGCTTCGGCTTTTCTGAAGACGAGGTCTCCCGGCTGGAAGTGTCTATCTCGGACTTTGGCGTTGCAGTATCGAGTGAGGCGGCGTTGGTACTCCGTTGCTTTGATGCTGGCAATCTCCCGGATTTCATCTGCTAAGTCGAGATTTTCGAGCAGTTTCTGGTCGTTTGCCTCGGACGAGAAGCAGATGACTCAGAGGGAGGGGTTGCCCATTTCCAACGGGATCACGGCCTCGGTACCGTATACCAGCTGAAAAGGGCTTTCACCGGTTGCCGTTCTGGGAGTCGTTCTGTGCGACCAGAGTACGTTCGGCAATTCCTCAAGCCAGCTGCCCTTGGCTTTGCCGAGCCTAGTCTTGATGCCTTTTAAGATAGCCTTGTTGGCATTTTCGACCAGCCCGTTAGCCTGAGGGTGGGCGACCGAAGTGAAGTAATTGCAAATATTGAGGTCGGCGCATCTGTCTCGGAAATATCGAGAATCAAATTGTCGACCATTATAGCTCACTATCACCCGGGGGATGCCGTAGCGACAGATGATCGACTTCCAGATGAAATTCCAGACGAGTGTCTCAGTGATCCTTGTAGTGGCTTCGGCCTCGATCCACTTAGTAAAGTAGTCGATGGCGACGATAATGAACTTCTTCTGGGCCTGGGCCGTGGGGAACGGCCCGAGGATGTCGATTCCCCAGCGAGCGAAAGGATAAGGCTCGGCTAGGGTGACGAGCTCCGTTGCTGGCTGATGGACCAAGTGGTCGAATCGCTGGCAACGATCACAACGTTGTGTGTAGGTCGAGCAGTCACGCTGTAGGGTGGGCCACCAATAACCTCACCGTAGCAAGATCCTAGCGAGTGACCTTCCCCCAAATGCGCTCCATACAGACCTTCGTGAACTTCTTCGATCGCTCGGTTGGCTTCGTCGGTACCGAGGCACTTCAAAAGAGGGCCAGAGAAGGATCCCCAATAAAGTGCGCCATCCAGAGTGACGAATCGCCGAGCTTGGCATTTCAACCTTCGGGCTTCCCGAGGGTCGGGAGGCTCCTGGGAGTCTTGGAGCCACGACAGGTAGGGGGTACGCCAGTCGCCTGGGGAGGCTGAGTCAACAGCTAGGAGCTCCGAATCAATGCTCGGGCGCTCTAGCTCTTCGAGGAGGACCGATCGACTACCCTCGGGGTCAAGAGAGAAGGCCAGTCGAGAGAGGGCGTCCGCTCAGGAGTTTTACTCTCGAGCTATTCGGACTACCTCAAAACTCTCGAACTGTTGTGCCACAGTCTTGACCAGTTGGAGGTATTTGATCATTGGTGCCTCCCAAGCTTCATAATCGCCGTTGACCTGGCTAGCGACTAGTTGGGAGTCGGTGTGAATCCTGACTCGCTCAGCCCCTAACCGCCGGGCCATGCGGGCTCCCGATATGAGGGCCTCATACTCGGAAGCGTTGTTGGATGCTTGGAAGTTGAACTTCAGGGCGTACTGTAACTCTGCCCCTTCGGGGGACTTCAGGAGGATGCCGGCACCGCTCCCGGCTGAATTGGAAGATCCGTCAACGAACAGTTCCCAGGTCGGCCCGGGTGCTGACGGAGATCTTTCTTTAGTCGGGATGGTGCTCTCGGCGATGAAGTCGGCGAGCGCCTGGCCTTTGATAGCCGAGCGAGGCCGGTACGATATATCGTAGGCCCCGAGCATGATGGCCCACTTGACGAGGCATCCCGAGGCTTCAGGGTGAGCGAGGATCTTCTTCAATGGTTCGCCGGTCAGCACGGTGATGGAGTGCCCTTGGAAATAGGGTTGGAGGTGCTTGGCCGAGGTAACCAACGCTAGCACGAATTTCTCGGTTGTGGGGTACCTTTTCTCAGCCTCGTTGAGCACCTTGCTTATGTAGTAGACTAGTCTCTCGATTCCCGAGTCATTTTTGACCAGGACCGAGCTAACTGTGGATGGAGTTGCTGAGAGATAGAGATACAAGGCTTCCCCTGGGACGGGCTTGGAAAGCACTGGGGGCGAAGCCAGGAACCCCTTAAGCTCGACGAACGCTCTTTGGCATTCCTCATCCCACGCGAATGTGGCAGATGCCACTTTGGGCCCCCTCAATAGTTTGAAGAAGGGTAGGCATCGTTCAGCCGTGCGGGACAGGAATCTGCTGAGCGCAGCAACGCGCCCGGTAAGGCGTTGAACGTCTTTGATGCATGTGGGTGGACGAATGTCCAGGATGGCCTGGACCTTGTCGGGGTTGGCCTCAATCCCACGTTGAGTGACTAAGAAGCCCAAGAATTTCCCGGACTTTACTCCGAAGGCGCACTTGGCAGGTTGAGCTTCATGTTGTACTTCAGGAGGGTGTTGAAAGTTTCTGCTAGGTCGGCGAAGTGGTCCTCGGCCTTGGGGGTCTTCACGAGCATGTCGTCAATATAGGCCTCGACATTCCGACCGAGCTGTCCCTCGAACATATGGTTGACTAGCCTTTGGTACGTGGATCCGGCATTCTTCAACCTGAAAGGCATCCGGGTGTAGCAGTGTACGCCGAAGTCGGTGATAAAGGTGGTCTTCTCGATGTCTTCGGGGTGCATTCTGATCTGGTGGTAACCTGAGTAGGCATCCAGGAAGCTGAGTATCTCATTGCCCGAGGTTGAATCAACCAGTTGGTCGATGCTCGGTAAGGAATAGCAATCCTTTGGAGTAGCCTTGTTCAAGTCGGTGAAGTCCACGCACATCCGCCACTTTCCCGAAGCTTTCGGCACCAGGACGACGTTAGCTAGCCACGTCGGGTACAGGACCGGTCTAAAAAGGCCAGTTTTCTACCCCTTGGTGACCTGCTCCTTGATAATCATCTGCTTCTCTGGCGCATGCTTCCTTCTGCACTGTTGCACGGGCTTCATGGTCGGGTCGAGGTTGAGCTTATGCACCATCGTCTCCTCCGGTATCCCGGGGAGTTGATCATCAGACCATGCAAAGACCCGGATGTACGCGAAAAGGAACTCTTTGTATTACTATTGAACCTCAGATGTTAGGTCGGCTCCGATCTTTACTCCTAGGGTTGGGTCGTCGTTTAGGAAAACCGCTAGCAATTCGCCTCCAGGTTCGGCGGTTGCGGATTTTTCCTCGACTTCCCGGGGGCCCTTATTTTTCCCGTCCGGCCTTGTGGCTTCGACCGAGATATTCTAGCACCTTCGGGCCATTGCCTGGTTACCTCGGACTTCCCCCAATCCATTTTTGGTGGGGAACTTCATCTTTTGGTGATAGGTAGAAGGCACCGCTTTCGTTCGGCTGAGGATTCCTTGGCCGAAGATCGCGTTGTATGCTATCATACATTTGATCACTATGAATTCCACCATGGCCGTAACGGTCTTGGGTGGGGTGCCAAGAGTAACCAGCAGGCTTAGGGCTCCCTCGGGATAAGTGGCCTGGCCATTGAACCCGCATAGGGGGGTCCGGATTGGGCGGAGTTTAGATGGGTCCTCTCCCATCTTAAGGAAACATTCGTAGGATAATACATCAGGGGCACTTCCATTGTCAACCAGAATCCTGTCTACGTTACAATGGTTTATTGTGGCCGATATCACTAGGGCGTCGTCGTGCGGGGTGCTCAGCCCCTCCAGGTCTTGGTCAGAGAAGATTATGACCTGGGATTTGTTTGGCGGGGCCCTGGGAGGCTCGATGGCTCGGCTCGCCCGCTCAGCGTGACGCTTCCTTCCTCGGCCGCAGTCTCCTCCTGATGCAGCTCCTCCAGTGATGACGTTGATGTGGACCCCTCGGGGGGCGTTGTCGATTTCCTTTGGGGCGTCTCGATCTTCCTGGTGCCCGACCACGAACCGGGAGAGGTGCCCCTGACGGATGAGACGCTCGATCTCATCCTAGAGCTGGTGGCAGTCGCCGGTATGATGCCCGTGGTCGCTATGGAACAGGCAATACTTGCTGCGACTGCGGTTCTTTGACTTCATTGGCTCGGGTTGGCGGAGGAGGCCCGATCCTTTGATGTCTTCATAAATCTCGTATACTGGAGCGGTTAGGGGAGTGTACCGCTCGTACTTCTGTAACGGTTCCATGCGTTCCCCATCTCGGTTCCGCCTTTTTCCTGGGCCCGAGCTTGGCTCGGGTGCCCGTTTCTTGTCCCCCTCCCGACCCGAGCCAGTTGCGTCTCGGCAGGCACTGAGCACTTCCTCGCACTCGGCGTGGCGCAATGCCAGAGTCACTAGCGCAGCAAGGGTCAAGGGAGGGTGGAGGACAAGCTCGCGGTGGAGGTTCTCATCGCGGGTGCCCCCGGTCAGAGCGGTTATGGCTGAGGCGACATCCAGGCGGGGGATCCTCAGGGCTTCCGATTTGAATCGGAGGATGTAGGCCCAAAGTTTTTCCCCTTGCGCCTGTTTGAGGGCCAAAAGCCCCACTACCGACCTTGGGGGGCCGCTACCGGTGAAGCTCTCCTTGAATACTCGCCCGAACTGCTTGAAGTCTCGGATGGATCTGGGGGCGAGGGCCGGGAACCACGCTTGGGCGCCTTGGACCAGGGTGGTCGCAAAGGCTCGGCACTGGATGGCGTCGGATGCTCCGTGAAGGGTCATCAGAGCGTCGAAGCTGTCAAAGTGGTCGGCCGGGTCGCCCTGGCCGTCGTAGGGCTTGAAGGTCGAGATAGAGGTTCGGGGAGATACCTCTGCCTTCAAGATATGGTCGGAGAACGGGGATCTCTCCTCATCCTCTGGTGGAGAGGTCTTCTGCAGGGCTCGCAGGGCGCGCTCCTGTTCTGTGAAACGCCTCTCGAATTCTCGTAGTCGGAGGGATAGCTCCGGCTGCCGCTGCGCCGTAGGGCTGAGGGGGCGTGAAGGCAGGCTATCTTGGCACTCCTTGGGGACTTCGATCTCCAGGAGGGGACGGCGTGCCCCATGCCTGCCTCGCTTCGGCGTGGAGGAAGCCTCTTGCTCCGGAGGGGGGGCTTGCGAGGGTCCTCCTACTTTGTTGCGGATGAGCTGCTGTCCTCGGAGGATGAAGCGGCCTCTGGTGGTGTGCTGGGACACGTTCTCAGGGGAGGGCTCTCCGGAGGGGCGCGTGACCTTCCATCCCTGGCCACCTAGGTCCTCATGAGTTCCACGAGGACGTCCAGTTTTGTGTTGAGGACTTGGAAGGCGTCGGCACCGCCGTTGAGCGGCAGCCCTACCGTCGTGGGACGAGGGGGCGGCAGCCCGGCCACAGGCGGAGGGGGCGGTCCGTCGGCGGGAGTGCTGGCACCAGAGGGAGGGTTTTGGGAGTCTTGTGAGGGGCCTTCCCCCGCCACCGTCGTGGCCTTTCCCCTGTCGCCGATGGACCTCCTCCCTGAACTCCTTCTCACCATACTGGCTCTTTGGTTGTTTCCCGCAGACGACGCCAGATGAAGGGGCGTGATCTCACGCTGGTCTTGAGCAGGGAGGATGATCACCGGATAGTGAACTGCAGAGAAAGGGAAATGAATCAGGGGGCCCAGGGATGGTTCCCTGGGTAAACCCTCCGATGCTTAAGTCAGTAGAGCAATGGTGGAAGGTATTGAGGGAGATAGAAAGAAATGCGCGAGATTCCCCAACACCAAGATTGTGAAGTGGTTCCTGCTCAGGGACTGTTAGGCCTATATCTGCCTTACTTGCCGTCGGAGGGAGTCTTTGGTTTATATAGCGAGCTCCCCTGATGAGTTCCATAAGTTGAAGAGTTTCAGGCGGGAGTTACGTCCTCATCATGGGATCGTTAAGTCCTCATCATGGGATCGTTACATTCTCATCGTGGGCTCTTCATGACCTTGGGGGATCGTGGCTCCCTTATCTCGCTGAACTCCTGCTCATAAAGGACTGTTAATGGCTGCATGGATAAATATTTGTTAGTCGATCCAAGCATGAGAAGTGCCAGCCCTATCCGGGCGATAGACATAGCTTGGATGCAGTCAGATCGGAGTGGGTGCGGAGCGCCCGCCCTTCATCCCGATGGAGGGATGGCTCGGGCGTGGGTCTTCCTCCGTTCTGACGTTTGGGCCTTTCGAGCCTAAGGGCCGCCGAGGAAGGATGGGATCCCGAGTGATCTTTATTGGGTTTTTCTGCCGAAGTGGGCCCTAGAGGGCTGTCACTTAGATGTGCTGAGCCTCGTTCGGTCCTGATGGGCCTAGTTTGGCTGCTCTTAATTGGGCTACAGAAATTCCCCTCTCCACATATTATATCAAATTTTCATATGTGAAGGTGAATAACATGAAAATAGACTGTAGTCATATGGATATTGAGATTTTCAGATCAATACAATGAGAGATTATATAGACTACATTTCATTTTATGAGAACATCGTATTGGAGGCTACGCTCTGCCACAATGAGTTTTCACCAATTTTTTAACTCAACCAATATGATAGTCAGAATTTTTCAAGATTGATCAGGTTCAAATGATTCCTTTTTACGCGAGGAGACACATGGAGCTCATGCCAGACTCCCCGGTTACTCAGAATACTGAACCATTTCACCTCATTTTGAGCAGAGATACTAGTACAACACCTTTATGAAGTGAACCACATCACGTCTCAGGTGACATGTACCCAATTTACTCAGTGAGACTAAACATTACTCTGTCATTTTTTTTATTCTTTCTACAAAAATAGGCAGGCAGCTTTGTCCTCAACTGTCTCTTTGACATTCATGCAGCAAGTTTAATATTTCTAAGGTGTTGAAAGGAAATTCATACATCCTTATCTCTAACACTCATTTTCACATTTTGTGCACGAAGTGTACGAATTTGATTCAGCATGTATACCAAGAAATTCATGAACACATAATAGTAGAGCTCCCCCTATCTAGATGCACTTATCAGAAGATTACTCCCCCTGAGTATACGACATGTAGCACTCTAGTGATGACTCAATTTGTAACATTATTTAGCAAGTAATATGAGGTCTTAGAAATTTCAAGGAAGGGGGTGAACAACATATATAACATGCAAGCACACAATTGAAAGTTATGCAATATGCAATGTAAAATGCAGAGTGCATTATGAATGCAAAATTTCAGATTTTTATTTGAATATCCTAAATGCAATGCAACCTATACCTATATGAGAATGGAATGCAAGATGCAAAAGTAAGATGGGAAAGCTTGATTTTCAGTACATTTGTTAGATTCCACAAGAGGACATTCAGTTTTGAAGGATGAACAACAAGCATTTTCCAGCACTAGGCCTTTCAGAACACGGGTGCATAAAAGATCAGAAATGAGTAATGCAACCCATTTTATTTTCAAGAACTTTTCAAAAACAGATTTTCAATAGCATTTCAGAAGTACAGAAAATCATCTACAAGCCAAGTAGATTTTTCAAGTTCCGGTACGAGGTGGAGATAAAGGTCCAAAAACCCAACTCACACATAGTGAGAGCTTCTAGGTGAACATAATCCACCCTTCCACTACTGTGATGACCCAAGATCCAGATACCGGGAAGAACCCAATACCATTCGAATCCTGGCCCGCCGCCCACGAGCCGGAGGGCTCGGAAGGGCTAAAAGGAGTGTGGAGGCACAAAGAAATAGAAAATAATGCAGGACAACTCAACAATTAATAGAAATAAATAAGAAACTACAACAGAGTCCAGTCCAACAGAAAGTACAATCTAAAGCAGTAAAACATACCACATGCCAAGTGAACACTCGACCCGGCGAGCTGGCAACTAAGAACCTCCGAATAGCACCCTCGAACCTCGAGGAAGAACCGCCGCACCTGAAAAGGAGGGGTGAGCCTCCTGTCATTGGCTCAGTGGGGATCCTGCAGAACCCCAACTGAGAACAACGGTGGCATGGAAAGCAGTAACTACAAGAACAATAGTAGCAGCAGAGACAGTAAACACAGTGGCCGGTCGAAACTCGGCACTACAGCTACTCCTACTGTACTGGTCAAGCAGAAAGAGAAATCCCGATCTCACAATCGGGAACCGGACCACTCTAACACCAGGCCTACCGAGGAAACACTCACGGCAACCCTGCCACAGAAGCCTGCCCACACAGGCATGACTAACTGGGACCGCACAGTTCCACACCGGCACGGCGAAGCCTCGGCAATCCCTACAGAGCACCCTTGGCCACCACCTCGGAAAGCACGCTGGAACGGTCCAGAAACTACGTCTCGCAGATGGGAAACGGAACCCAGAAATAGGAGAGTCACGTCGCACGTGACAGGAGTACCTGCCCACCAGAAGCAAGGCCCGATGCGTCCACTGACGACTTAGATCGCGCCTCAGGTGTCCCCCTCGACCCCTGGTGGAACAGGGACACCATAATAGTAACCACAGAATAAGTGACTAGCTGGGGTCGCGCTCGTCAGCGCGGGTCCAACTACCCCCAACCACGTGTGCACACACAGACCGTGCGTCTCTGGTCTGGCCCTCTGATTGGTTTTCCCCTCAGCCGGACTCTGACTGGTAGACGTGGGGCCCAACGGAAACCAGTCTAAAATCATCTCTCTCTGGGGTAGCCTCGCCACCACTCCCTGGTGGGACCACTCGCGTGTCGGAAGGCTACGACTAGTGGGGAGTCACTGGTGTGACCACTCTCCAAGGAGAAACTCAAAGAAACACGTACGCACCCTACGCGAATGTCGAGAAGAACCAAGTGGCATCGAGCCACTGGACTCTGGACAGTCCTCTAGACTCAATAAATCCAACGGTCCTTGAGTCACGAGACTCGGGGTCAAGACCGTCGTACGCAATGGCACAATACCATTAATCTAGCTTAATCCCTAGGTCTAAAATCACGGTAGCATAAATACCGAGATAGCTCACGAGCCGCCAAGACCATCCCCCTCAAAAAGGGAACTCAAGGGACCTCCAGCCCCAGGCTGGGTGACTGGACTCGCAGTCCAAGACCACACACATGACCCACACGGAAAGCACAGAAGCACGATTCCCAAGACATCGCACAAGCCGCCACGCCGATTCCCCATCCCAGGGAAAAGCGGGAAACCTCCAGCTCCAGGCTGGATGACTAGACTCACAGTCCAAGGCCAAACACATGGCCCACTTTGGAATCATCTTTCACAGAAACCCACGACATGCGGGGGAACCTCACCGCACTCACACCGATACACGGTGACTCGATCCAGCGCAATACAAAAGCCCGGAACACACACCTACGGGCACGCTAATCAAGGTAACACGGTACCTACCGACACCCCAAAAACATGGACACAGACACGGAACCCACAGGGTGTCCAGAACACTCATGAGGCCGAAGGTCAACCACTGGATCACAACCGGGTTGACCGAAGACTAACAAAACGTGAACCCGACATGGCGAGCAAGAAAAACTCCTAGCGGTCTAACCCTAGGCCGCTACGAGGCCTAGCGGTCTACACTTGGATCGCCAAAGAATGGCTAGCGGTTTAACACTGGACCGCTACACACTGAAACCACGGACCCTTAGCGATCTACCCTTGGACCGCAAGGCACTGTCTAGCGGGCTACCTCTGGACCGCTAAACCCCCAGAATACGCGAGACTCAAGCAGTCCTAGCGGTCTAACCCTGAACCGCCAAGGACCCTGGCGATCTATCGCGTGACCGCTAGCCTTGAACCGACATAGGGAGACCCCTAGCGGTCTACCCTTGGACCGTTGGGCGCCCCTAGCGGTCTCTGGAACGATCGCTAAGGCATCCCGAACCCAAAACGGCGGCAAACGCCCCAAAAATCCAATCCGCGCCCCAATCACCCCCGGGTGATGGGGAAACAAAGGGGAATTCATCCCCAAGCCTCCTAGCATACATCTATGCCCTTAGATCGGTTGAAAATCTCACGAAACAGGAGATCCGGCTCACACCCCAAAAACATGTATTTTTCCCAAAATGCTCCAATAGGCCCTCTCGGCTCACCACGGCCTAAAAAACTCGCGGAAAAGGAAGTGCACGAGCTGGGGGTCCATCTCCCTACCTCCACCGAAGATTCTACGCGTCGCAGACATTGCTCCGCGAAGAGAATGCCACGAAACCCTCGACGTTCCACGAACCTACGGTCGTGCTTCAACGTGTCGCCGGCCCTCGATCCTCGACCCGTTCCTCGTTCCTCGCCTCCCGCCATCGCTGCCTCGCCCTCCTCCGCCACCGTCGGCCACCCGGGGGAGAGGGGGAGAGAAAGAGATGAGAGAGGGTGAGAAAGAGAGAATGGGGAGAGAGAGAGAGGAAAAGGAAATAATATATAGAAAAGCCCAAAAATTCCAAAAATTTAGAAAAATATGAAAAATTACCTCTGCGGTCCTCGGGAGGAGCACAACGCGCCGGTATTATCCCAGAGTCGGAGAACGCCACGGTTCGTATTGCACAGAGTTCCGAAGGTACATCAGGGAAAAACATGTGTAAAGTACAAAATACACTCCGAGACCCACGAAAATGATCCGAAAAAATATCCAAAAAATCCGGGGCGAGATCCGAACACCGGGAAGACCCGATAACCCGAATCTCAAACCGCCACCCACGAGCCTGAAGACTCGGAAGGGTTAAAAGAATGGTGTGGAGATACACAAGGATCTAAATAATTGCAGAGTTACGTAGTTAAATGAATTAAGCAAGAAGCACTAAATGACATCAATTAAATTACATGGTCCATAAAATAGCAGCAGTCAAAAATATAACAGTAGTCCACAACAAGTACATCACTAAAAGGAAAGTACAACTACACGGGGCATACCCCGGCCTGGCAACTAACCCTGGGCATCGGAACCACGTGGAGCCTCTGAAGCGCTCCCCTGAAGCCGCGTCTCACCTGAAACACGGAAAACACGCAGGGAATGAGCCTCAAAACAAAAGGCTCAGTATGGATCATCCAGTCCCCACCTCACAAACTGAGAAACTACGCGGAGAGTAACGACAAGCTACCATAGCGGCTAGTACCGAACGTACAGCATGAAAATCGAGATAACTAGTCAAAACTCAAGAGTCGCTACCACATAAAGACAGGAGGCTCCCCCTGCTTTTCTGGTGCGGCGGTTCTTCCTTGAGGTTCGAGGGTGCTGTTCGGAGGTTCTTAGTTGCCAACTAGTCTTGCCGAGTGTTCACTTGGCATGTGGTACATTTTACTACTTTAGACTGTACTTTCTATTGGAATGGACTCTATTGTAGTTGCTTATTTATTTCTGTTAATTGTTGAGTTGTCCTGCATTATTTCCTATTTCTTTGTGTCTCCACACTCCTTTTAGCCCTTCCGAGCCCTCCGGCTCGTGGGCGGCGGGCTAGGATTCGAATGGTATTGGGTTCTTCCCGGTATTCGGATCTTGGGTCGTCACAACTACACACCATTTGATATACCAGAAACTCAATTAAGTTCAGATGCTCATGCATTTCAGATTGAAAAGTATTAAATAGGCAAAGGCATCATGCTTATTCCTCAAGAATTTTAAATTCATTCAACCAATGAGACATGTTCATCAGAGCAGAATGCAAGAATAGCATATCAAGTTTTCAGAATCAATATCTGTTAAATGAATAATTCTGTATTTCAGAAATTTTGCCTTCTTGAAGCAAGAAAGAATTTTAGAAATAGTTTGAAGGCACATGGTATTTCAAAATTTCAAGACAAAATGACTTCCTTCCAAGGACATGTTTCCTCATTAGCTAAACAATTCAATTTCTAAATTTTGGTACAAGGCGAAGAACTTTGATCCAAGGATCACCTCACGCATAATGTTAACTTCCTGACAGACTTAATCTATCATTTCACATAACAGCATTTAATATACCAAATATTCATTCAATGAGAGCATGAATGGCTTGCACAAAGTGCTAGAAGAAAACATCAAGGATACCATTTTGACAAAGAAGAAGTAAAGTTGGGGTTTTATCATTTGAGTGTGCCTTGTTCCATTTTGTTGAAACCCCTTTCAATTTTCATTTACCTCAAGGCACACCTCTATCAAAACCAATTTAATTGACAGATTTTGGCACCCAAGCCTTCTTAGGTCCTTGGAGATTAGAAGCATTTCTACCAAAATCTTTCTTCAACATTCTCATAGCCATCATGTCATCACTCTTCATGATCCTGCAATCCTCAATAACATGTCCATGGTTTCCACAATAAAAGTATTGAGGAGAAGTATTTTTACCAAAAGTTTTCCTTTTAGGAGCAAAGGAATTTTTAAATCTATTCCATCTTCTATTTTCAAAAGATCTAGATTAAATAAAATTAGACATAGCATTCATTTTAGAAGCATGGAAATCATTAGTTTTCAAAAACTAACATTCTTTCATAACATGACCGTATTTTTCACAATGAAAGCAACAAGGTGATGTGGGTCTACGGAATGAGTTATCATTGTTTGCATGATTTTTTGTAAACCATTTTTTCTTATGGGATGCAAACTTTTGAGTATGAAAGATATGCTCATTTCTGAATTTTCTTTTAAAATCACACTTAACATTCATAGCTTGAAAATCATTCTTTTGCTTCACAAAGTAATTATCCATCATATGCCCAAATTTGTGACAATAGAAGCATGAAACATTTTTCTTTCTTTTGAAAGCAGGTTTGTTTTTGCATACTTTTTAATTATCCACTTTCATGACATTACACTCATTCATTTCATGGCCAAACATACCATAATAGAAACATTCAACATTCGACTTTGATTTTTGAAATCTATTTGACATGGAAGGCCTTTTGTTGACATTTTTCTTTTTCACAAAACCATTTTCAGAAGTTTTATTTTGAAAAGTGGGAGGAGGAGCTTTGGAGGTGCTAGGAATGTCGGATGCATGAACAAAAGATGTTATCATTTTATGTTCAAAAGATTTTTTATTGACTGGGGTGTATCCAAGACCCTCTTTTTGAAAAGTTACCTTGACACCTAGCATTTTGTCTAAGTTCTCCTTCCCTTTGACAAATCTAGACAAGTCATTTTTCAAATCATTTATCTCCTTTTCACATGCAAGGATTTTCTCACTAAGTAAGAAATTCACAGATTCCAAGTTTTCATTCTCTTTCAAGATTTCCATGTTTTCATCATTTATGGCATGTAGTTTTTCAGTTAAGTTTTCAAGAACTTTCTCAGTTTCAACAAACTTTGAAATCTTAACAAGTAATTGTTCATTCTCAAATTTCAACAAGGAATTTTCTTTTTCAAGCTTGTCAAAACTCTTCACTCTACCTTCAAGCAACGAGATTTCAATCAACATAGCACCAATTTTCTTTTTAAGATTTTCATTTTCAGTCATGATGCTCTTACTATCAATCTCATAATCAAGTAATTTCTCAAATATTTTCTCATCATCAGAAAGAGAAGCTAACTTGCTTTTAAGGCATTCTTCATTTTTCTCAAGCAAGGAGATTTTCAACAACAAATTTTCATTTTGCTCACGCAAATAATGACAATCATTTTCAGATGCAAGAGAGATATTGGAATTTCTTGCCAATTCAAGATCTTCATTCATACAAGACATTTCTTCTGAAAATAATTCAACTTTTGATTCAAGAGATTCATTTTGTTCTTGTAGGTGTTCAATTTTTGACTCCAAAGTTTTACAATTTTCACATGAAGAATTAGCATGCCCATTCTCATCATTTTTCTTTTTCAATCTCTTGATTTTAGATTTATATTTTTTACATCTGTCATGCAAATAGGCACATGCTAATTGCCACTCTTCAATTGAGGGTTCTTCGGAATCAGAATTTACCTGACTCGAGTTTTCCTCACCATGACCCATCAAGCATGTACCCAGTTAGGAATCTTTTAGATTTCCTTCATACATAGCCAATTTATCCCATAGATCTATGGCTGACCTGCAAGAAGAGATTTGAGAAAGAACATCAAACTCTATGCTATTCCTTAGGAAATTCAAAGCCTTAACATTAATATTACTTCTCTTTACATCATCATCATTCCATTCTCTTTTATCTGATGGGAGTTGATGTGGATAATAAGTGTCCATTTCTTATGACAATTCATTGCATGTACACTATTTTATGTGCATATAATTAAGCAATTATGCATATTTCATAGTTAACATCAACTCCGCATTTAAATTGGAGCTTTCACGTAAATTGATTAATTCGATTATCTTATTTAATAATAAATTAAAGTTAAGGGCCATGAGCATTAATTCTCCATTACATAATCATGAGCATTTGAGATTTATGTGCACATTGTGGTAATTTTTATGGACTAAAGTGCAATTATGTGTGTGTAGGACATCGAAGGTAATTACAAAAGAAGCCGGGGGAAAAACTGTCACCACTACTTTGACCAAGTCAAAAGCACATATTTTGATTGGAGGGAAAAGAAATTTTAAAAGTTTAAAATTGAGGAAAAGAAACACATATTTCTGTTGGAGGGAAAATTGAATTCAAAGTTTGAAATAAAGGAGAGACATGATGAGCCTTGGGAAAGGGGGTGCCCAAAGTCCAAGAAAGGGGGTACCCACCTACTTTTCATCTTCCCCATACATCATATTCCACTTAAATCTCAGCTATCCATCTCCTTTTGATACAATCTCCACCCTTCATTCACCCAACTTTCCCTATAAATAGCCCATGACAAGGAGGAGAAAGGGAGTTCTTCTTTTGACAATTTTTCACTCTTTCTCTCCCTCTCATATCTTTTAGTTCGCCGAGTTCGCCCTTTTCCATCCCTCTTCTCCTCTTACTGCTTTCATGAAAGTTCTTTGTTTTTACGTTCTCTACAACTTCTTCTTCTGCATCATCTTGTAATTCTTTCTGGTTTACAAGGTATTGTATATTTTTAACTGTGCTATCATGTTCATCTGCGAACCAATATTTCTCTCTGTTCTTCCCCTTATTTCTCCCCCTTCTAGTCATTTTCGTCTCTTAATATCTTCATAAAAAGTTTTTGGTTTTAAGTTTTCTACAACTTCTTCTTCTACATCATCTTCTATTTCTTTCTGGTTTGAAAGTTATTTCTCATTTTTTAACTTACTATTCTATGATTTCACTGTTCATCTGAGGTTCTAGCTTCTGTTATTCCTCCGTTTTGAAGCCCTTCCCCTCTTTATTTCTCTCCGAGTTCTTCATTAAAGTTCTTTCTCTCTTGTAGATCTAGATTTTCGTCTTCTATCACTTTCTCCAATTCTTCTTAGTTTACTAATTATATTTATTTTTCCACTGTTTCACTCTCTCATTTTCTTCCTTCTTCATCTCCACACAAACCCTTCCACATTCTTCTCTATATTTCCCTCTAAAGTTTATCCTCCACAACTCTCCTTTCATGGCGGTGTGCACATCAAGACGGGTGACGTTCCAAGGCTCGTGACGTGGACGACGACGGCTTCTTCATCCATCACTTTCCACGGTGATCTCTTTCAAGGAGGAGCGATCCTCTCCAAGACTCGGCGAGGAGGAGATGACGGCATCATCACCATTGCTACTACTATATTCACATCTCATGCCCCTCTTTTTATTATTACTTTTGTGTTATGATACTTCATTGTAATCTTGTCACCTTTTTGTTGTAAGCTTGTCTTGCACTTCATGTACTCTTTCTTTTAAGTTAATGAAGAGAGTTTTTCTTTTGATCTAGTTCTTGATCTTCTTCCATCTCTACCCCCTTCTTCTATCTCTTCTTTTCACTTCATGCAATTAATTTCTATAGCATAGGCGCATAATCATAGGTGTTTTTAATTAAGTGTTTGGTTTGTTCTTCATTTCACTATTTTCTTTAAGCAAAGCAAAATCACAAGTATTTTTCTAAAAGGTTACAAGATTTTTAACTTTAAAAATCTCTTCTTCCCTATGGATTCGACCCTTCTCGCCACCATATTACGTCTCTCTTTCATCTAGTGCGAGTTGGAATTTTTAAGATTGATTCGCGTGTTTTAAACGACGAACTTTCGCGTGATCAATTTTTAGTGTACTAATAAAGCTTGTAACATTTTAGAAAAATCACCAGTCTTAAAGATTGCGAGG
This sequence comes from Amorphophallus konjac, assembly GCA_022559845.1. Taxonomy (NCBI): domain Eukaryota; kingdom Viridiplantae; phylum Streptophyta; class Magnoliopsida; order Alismatales; family Araceae; genus Amorphophallus; species Amorphophallus konjac. Next base: position 315,344,624 of record CM040124.1, read on the forward strand.
GATAAAAGTTTTTAACCTTTTAGAAAAATCACCAGTCTTAAAGCCCGTGATAAAAATCCGGGGAAGAATGGTGATTTTTGATTTAAGAACTTTATTTTCCTTGTGTATATAGTGTACTAATAAAGCTCTCTTTGCTTTTTTTTTACAGGTTAAAAACAAAATCCAAAAAATTAGAGGTAAGTTTGCATTTCTTTCTTTCATCTTTTGAGTTTGTCATTCATTTCAAAAAAAAAAAGAGAACGAGAGATTGCGCATCAAGTAAGTCTTCAAACCTATTCCTCTCATTTTGTGTCATTTCCTTAATGATTCTTGCATATTGTGGTTAGATAGGTTCATAAAATAATTAAAAAAAACTCTTCACTTAAACCCAATAAAAATCTTCATTCCAAGAGTAGAAATCACACTTTCATGTTCAAAGGCATACATCATTTAGGATAGAAGTTCTTTTTCCTTGTTGTTTAACTTTGGTCATTGCATTTTAGAGATTGCGAGGGACAAGGTGAGTTTTTTTCTAGTCTGTTTCTTAATCACATGCTCATGCATATGTGCATAGAACCCCTTGTTTGAACTTGATTTGTTGCATATCATTTCTAAAATATTCTAAGGGCAACACCCATAAGCAAGATAAGGTGGGGATTTCATCACCCTTCCTTAGCCCACAAATCACAATTTTTCTTCATCTTTGCATCACCTAGACCCTAATAAAATTCAGTAGACATTGGCCCTAGGTTCACACTGTGGTTCTTGTGTTATTTGGGCTTACCCTCTTGTGAAAACCAGTGCCTAAGGCAAGACGGTCGGACGACAAACGCCTTAAGCGGGCTAGTGGTTTGTAATTAGGTCCCTACGAAAGTAGGGGGAGCCTCCCACTACCCCACCCCTTACCTGGGACGGTGGAAATATTGAGGGTGAACTCAAGTTGCACTTTAGCCATTTTGTGAAACCCAATTTATAGGTCTAGGTCACATCTTGGTCATTAGGTAATTAATGTGATAACTTGTTTGTGTTTGTATAAAAAATAAAAAAATTCCTCATCTTCTCTTTCTTTGTCCTACTTTGTGTCAAAAAAATAAACAAAAAATAAACAAAACAAATAAAAATCATCATAAAAAAATCTCTTTCATCTCTCTCTTCGTCCTAGTTCATGTAAGGTAGAAGATCTCAACATCCAAACCTACTAGGACCCATTCAAGAAATTAAGAGAGTCTTGTATCGAGGGATCGATCTCCAACAAGATCCCATGGCCGACAATCAAGGACCTCACCACCAAAATCTAATGGCCGAAAATCATGATCCTCCAAAGCAAATGAAAGACTATTTCTTGCATAATCAATACCAACTGTCCTTCTATGTCCAAGCACCTCAGAACCAGGCGGTTCATTATGAAATCAAGTCTAGTACCATCCAAATCTTGCTATCTTTCTATGGAAATCCCAATGAAGACCCTTACAAACATCTTGATGAGTTCCTTCAGATCTGCTCAACTATTAAAATCCAGAATTTCTCTGATGATACTCTTAGGCTAACTCTCTTCCCATTCTCTCTCAAGGATAAATCTAAATATTGGTTAGGAGCCTTGGGTAGGACCATTGATACATGGGCGGAAATGTAAAAAGAATTTTTGAAGAAATTCTATCCCATAGGATGAACCAATACCATGAGAAGAGCAATTATTGGATTCACACAAAACCCTGGGGAACATATCCATGAAGCATGGGATAGATTGAAAGATTTATTGAGGAAATGCCCCAACCATGGGTTATCAAGATGGCAAATTGTACAGGCATTCTATGAGGATTTGACGGAGAATTATAGCCATATGGTGGATGCATCATGTGGGGGAGCATTCATGAGTAAGAGCGAAGATGAGGCTTACGATTTATTTGAAATACTTAGTGAGAATTCAATTAGTCATGCCTCACTCTCATCCTATGAGAGAATGATTGGGCCGACTAAGAGGGGTGGACTTTATGAAGTTAAGAGCCAAGGTGAGTGTGAGAACAGGATGGACATTAATGCCTTGACTCAGAAATTGAACAAAATGGATTTGTTGGCACAGAAGATAGAGAAGGTTGATCTTGTAACTCAGAAGCTAGATCAGTTGTTATCTAGGCATGAACCTTCTTCTTCTTTAGCCCCTCGACCTCAACCATTCTCCGCTCCCAGTCATGAAGAGATGTGTGCTCTTTGTTCTAGCCCTGATCATGGGGTAACTGATTGCCCCACAGCAGCCCAACTTCCCCCATTCATCCAAGAACAAATCTTTGCTGCTCAGGGTGTCTCTAAGCCTCCTTATGATCCTTATTCCAACACTTATAATCCAGGCTGGAGGAACCACCCGAATTTTTCTTGGAAATCTCAGCAAGGTTCATCTACCCAATCTAATCCCTCTTTTCAAAAACAACCCTTTCAAGCTCAAGCCCACCAACATTACCAATCTCCTTTTCAACAAGCTCAGTCTCATCATAATTTCTCTCAATCCAATGCACCTTTCCAACAATATTCTCAACCTCCTTTTCAGCATTCTCAGGCCCCGTATCCTCAACCTCCCACTCAGCATTTTCAGGGCCAGTATCATCAGTATCCTCCAAACCGTTTCAAGCTCAAGTTCCTTTCCAACCTCCTCCTCCTCAACCTCTGCAGCCCAATTTTGATGACAAGTTTGAACAACTCCAACAACTCATCCTTACCCAAGCACAATCCATTTCTAAGTTGGAAAACCAGATAGGGCAACTTGCTGCTAATAACATGAGAAGAGAGGTAGGCCAGCTCCCTAGCCAACCGGTGGCCAACCCCCGCAATCAACAACCTCCAGGCTTCCCTCCAAGAGCTCCCTTTCTTCCTCAACCCAATCAGCCCAATCAACCTCAGCTGCCCCCTCCTGTAGGTCCCCAATTTGAGAATGCAAAGGCAATCTCTTCTCTTAGGAGCGGGAAGGTTTTAGATAATCCTTATAGGATCAAGGAAGTTGGCAGTAGTTCGGGTCAAGATGCCCACATAGAAAGTGATAGTGAGGATGAGGAGCCGGTGATTGTGCAAGAAAAAAAGAAGTCGGAGGGTGGAGAGAAGAAGTTGGATAAAGGAAAGATGAAAGTCGATGAAGGATCCCAAGAATATGTGCCTAAGGTCCCATTCCCTGATGCATTGAAGCCTAATGCTCAAAAGAGAAAGCCGGTCCAACAAGAAGAACTAGTGGATTTGTTTAAATAGGTAAACATCAATATTCCACTATTGGATGCAATCAAACATGTGCCGACGTATGTAAAATTTTTGAAAGAGCTATGTACACCAAAAAGGGAATCAAAGGCGGTAACACAAAAGGTCCGCTTGTCCGAAGATGTCAGTGTAATTGTTATGAATCATTTGCCTAAAAGGTTGAAGGACCCCGGAGCTCCACTGATCTCTTGTGATATAGGTGGAATTACATTTGATAGAGCATTGCTAGACCTTGGAGCCAATGTGAACTTGTTACCCACGTTTATATATGAGCAGTTTGATCGAGGGGAGGTGAAACCTACATCTATAATCCTTCAACTGGCAGATCGATATGTAAAGACTCCAAGGGGACTATTGGAAGATGTGATTGTGAAGGTGCATGAATGTTATTTCCCTGTGGACTTTCTTATCCTGGATATGGCCTCGTCCCAGGAATTAAAGTACACACCTATCATTTTGGGACATCCTTTTCTTGCTACGGCCAAGGCCAATATAAATTACGCCATGGGGATGATGGATATTTCTTTCGGAGGAGAGAAGGTTTCTCTAAATGTGTTCAAAGCATCTCAATATCCGGACCATGAGGAGGAATGTAGTGTCATTGATGTTTCTGAAGAACTAATTGAAGAAAGTCCGGAAGTTTATGAGGAATGTCTAGAAGAGGGTAGCATGCTCCAGATTCTCCACTTTCTAGTGCACCCTACTCTAGAGTAGAGCCACTCCCTCCACTTCAAGCTGAACCTATTCTTCCATCTTTAGATCAACCGCCCAGTCTAGAATTGAAGCCTCTGCCGGATCCTTTGAAGTATGCTTATCTAGGTCCTAACCAAACTCTGCCCGTAATCATTGCTTCCAACCTCACCGCTGCTCAGGAATCCCAACTCCTAGATGTCCTTCAGGAGCACAAGAGGGCGATAGGTTGGTCAGTGGCGGATTTGAAGGGTATTAGTCCGGATGTGTGTATGCATTACATTTACTTGGAGGACAATGCCAAGCCGAGCAGAGAGATGCAGCGTCGGCTGAATCCAAGTATGAAAGAGGTGGTGAAGAAAGAAGTGGTCAAATGGTTGGATGCCGGGATCATATATCCCATTTCTGATAGCAAGTGGGTCAGCCCAACTCAAGTTGTTCCCAAGAAGTCAGGGCTGACAGTTGTAACAAATGAGAAAGGAGAAGAAGTTCCTACACGATTACCAACAGGGTGGAGAATTTGCATTGATTATAGAAAATTAAATTCAGTTACAAAGAAAGATCATTTTCCACTACCATTCATAGATCAGATTTTGGAGAGACTGGCAGGGCAGAAGTATTATTACTTTTTAGATGGCTATTTCGGGTACAACCAGGTTGCTATTTACCCGAAAGATCAAGAGAAGACAACGTTCACATGCCCCTATGGCACATTTGCTTTTAAAAGAATGCCATTTGGGCTGTGTAATGCTCCTGCCACATTCCAGCGGTGTATGATGTCAATTTTCTCTGAAATGTTGGGAGAATGCTTGGAAGTTTTTATGGATGACTTTTCAGTGTTTGGTGATTCATTTGAAGATTGTTTGGGAAACTTAACTTGGGTATTAAAAAGGTGTATTGAGTTGAATCTAGTGTTGAGCTGGGAGAAGAGCCACTTCATGGTAAGAGAAGGGATTGCTTTAGGCCATGTAGTTTCAGAGAGGGGAATAGAAGTTGACAAGGCCAAGGTAGATTTGATTTCTAATCTTCCTCCCCCTTCTTCGATCAAACAGATCCGTTCCTTTCTTGGCCATGCATGATTCTACCGCAGATTCATTCAAAACTTCTCCACCATTGCTCGACCACTTACACAATTGCTTGCCAAGGACACTCCATTTCATCTTGATGAGTCCTGTCTAGAGGCGTTCAATTCTTTGAAAGCGGCTCTCACACAAGCTCCCATTCTCCAATCTCCTGATTGGTCGCTCCCTTTTGAGATCATGTGTGATGCCTCAGACTATGCTGTAGAAGCTGTCCTAGGTCAAAGAGTTGAAAAGAAACCCGTAGTGATCTACGCGAGCCGCACCCTTGCTGATGCCCAAATGAACTACACCACCACGGAAAAGGAATTGTTAGCTATTGTGTTTGCCCTCGAAAAGTTTCGATCATATCTGTTAGGGGCGAAAGTCATTGTTTATTCCGATCACTCAACATTAAAATTTTTGGTGTCTAAGAAGGAAGCCAAACCCCGTCTCATACGGTGGATTTTACGTCTACAAGAGTTCAATTTGGAAATCAGAGACAAGAAGGGGTTGGAGAATGTTGTAGCTGATCACTTATCTAGGATTGTAATTCTCAAAAGTGCCCCTATGTCCGACTCCTTCCCTGATGAACAAATCATTTCCATCTCACATACAACAACCCCTTGGTTCGCTCATATAGTCAACTACCTGGCGGTAGGACAGATCCCAGAAGGGTGGTCTAAACAGGAGAAGGATCGATTCTTTTTAAAGCTAAGGCACTATTTTTGGGAGGACCCAGAGCTGTTTCACATGGGTCCTGATCAGATCATTAGAAGATGTGTCCCCGAGGAGGAACAACAGTCTGTGTTGAATTTCTGTCATCATTCGCTTGTGGGGGACATTTCTCAGGAAAGAAAACTGCAGCAAAAGTTTTACAAAGTGGATTTTATTGGCCCACTTTATTCAAGGATGCTTATGAATGTTCTAAAACTTGTTTGAGATGTCAAGCCGTGGGCTACAATTCAAAAAGAGATATGATGCCGCTCAGTCCCATTCTGGTAGTAGAGATTTTCGATGTTTAGGGAATAGACTTTATAGGATAATTTCCACCTTCATTTGGCAATGAATACATTTTGGTGGCAGTGGACTATGTTTCGAAATGGATTGAAGCTGTTGCTACTAGGACAAATGATCACAAGGTTGTGATGAAGTTTGTGAAAAAATACATCTTTTCTAGATTTGGTTGTCCTAGAGCTATCATTAGTGATGGGGGCTCTCACTTTATTCATTTTCAATTCCGAGCTCTGCTTCGCAAATATGGCATCACTCACAAGCTCACTACCCCCTACCATCCCCAAACTAGTGGCCAAGTAGAAGTGTCCAATAGGGAGATAAAAACCATTCTGCATAAGACAGTTCGACCGGATAGAAAAGACTGGTCCGAGAGACTAGATGATACACTCTGGGCCTATAGAACTGTATTTAAGACTCCCATTGGCATGTCACCTTATCACCTCATTTTTGGAAAAGCATGTCACTTGCCTGTAGAGCTTGAACATAGAGCATATTGGGCCATCAAACAAGTCAACTTTGATCTCATTCAAGCTGGGGCCCAAAGAGCTCTACAAATGAATGAATTGGAGGAACTAAGAAATGAACCCTATGAAAATTTAAAAATCTATAAAGCCAAAATGAAAGTCTTCCATGATAAGCATATTCAAAGGAAAACTTTTCAACCAAATCAGAAAGTATAGCTTTTTAACTCTAGGCTGCGCTTGTTCCCTGGAAAGCTCAAGTCCAGATGGGATGGACCGTTTGTAGTTGTCAAAGATTTTGACCACGGTGCCGTCAAAATTTAGAATCCTAAAAATAGTCAAATTTTCACTGTCAACGGTCAAAGATTGAAATCTTATTTGGAAAATGATCAGTTGCAAAAAGAATCCATTGTTCTAAGTGGTCTAGAATAAAATCTTCGTGAGCTCTCATACGTCTGGCTGAAGACGAAAAACTTAACGCTTCTGGGAGGCAACCCACAGTTTTTGTCGTTTTGACGTTTTTGTTTGAGTGTGTTTTAGTAGTCAGGTTAAGGCCAAGGAGAGTAAGTCGTCGCCATCCATGACATTGGTGGAGGTTTCATCCCGCATATCCGGTTGTCTCTTTCCCACTCTGAAGTATTTATTGATACATTATTCTATTGCTTTCAATTCTATATGCCATTGGGGACAATGTCATTCAAGTTGGGGGGGAGAGAAAAATTTTCATGATGCATATAGTACAACCTGATAGGAGTTCTGTCTTGCATGTCATCGTAGAAAGATGTAAACCCCATTTTGAGTTTCATGATTCATGCTTAAATTAAAAGTAATTCTGAAATAGAAAAGACTAGGGAGAAGGATGATGGGAAATTTAGTCAATCTAACAATGGAAAACTGATATAAGAATCTCTTTAAAGTTCATGTGCACTTTAGAAAAAAAAGAAAGAAATTCACATTGCACACTAATGAAACAAGCAAGACAAGCCCCCTGCCATTTTAGGTATGATGTCTGATATTCTGCACTTCTTAAGAAAAGAGATCTTTTTACAAAACTTTCTGCCAAATTATCCATCAAATAAGTGCAATGGCATTAGGAAAAAAAAAGATAGAAAAAGAAAAAAAACACCATGAAAAATGTCCCTAATCTTAGTAATCGGGCCTACTTCACCTAACACGTGTTGAGGTTCGCATAAAAAGGAAAAGGGAACATGGATCTGCAAAACTGGGCCTGCATCTCCTAAGGCAAGAGTCGAGGTTCACGTTGAGCAGTGAAGGGTAGTGCAGCATCATGTGTGGTATAAAAGATCCCAAAGGGACAAAATAATAAGGCAGATAAAAAGTTAATATACTTAATGCTCTGATCTAAGAGGTGTAGGGTTGAAAGGCATTTGCTTGGAATAGAGAATGGGGGATGCAATTGTCTAAGCTGTGGATTTGGTAGTTACACATGCACAAGTGCTATTGAGCTTTAATTTGAATTCTTAATCATATACTATTAAGTTCCTACATAAGGCTAGTGTGCATTAATAATTCCAGATTCCTAATCTTTGGTTGATTCTATGAAGGGATAACTGGATATGAGAGCAGGAATTTTGCAAACTCTTGTTAGTCCTAAAATTCAATTTATTGGCATTGCTAAGGGTCTAGCAATGAGTAAGTTGGGGGGTGTGATAAGTGTCCATTTATTATGACAATTCATTGCATGTACACCATTTTATGTGCATATAATTAGGCAATTATGCATATTTCATAGTTAACCTCAACTCCGCATTTAAATTGGAGCTTTCACGTAAATTGATTAATTCGATTATCTTATTTAATAATAAATTAAAGTTGAGGGCCATGAACATTAATTATCCATTGCATAATCATGAGCATTTGAGATTTATGTGCATATTGTGATAATTTTTATGGACTAAAGTGTAATTATGTGTGTGTAGGACACCGAAGGTAATTACAAAAGAAGCCGGGGGCAAAACTGTCACCACTGCTTTGACCAAGTCAAAAGCACATATTTTGATTGGAGGGAAAAGAAATTTTAAAAGTTTAAAATTGAGGAAAAGAAACACATATTTCGGTTGGAGGGAAAATTGAATTCAAAGTTTGAAATAAAGGAGAGACATGATGAGCCTTGGGAAAGGGGGTGCCCAAAGTCCAAGAAAGGGGGTGCCCACCTACTTTTCCTCTTCTCCATACATCATATTCCACTTAAATCTCAGCCATCCATCTCCTTTTGATACAATCTCAACCCTTCATCTACCCAATTTTCCCTATAAATAGCCCATGACAAGGAGGAGAAAGGGAGTTCTTCTTTTGGCAATTTTTCACTCTTTCTCTCCCTCTCATATCTTTTAGTTCGCCGAGTTCGACCTTTTCCGTCCCTCTTCTCCTCTTACTGTCTTCATGAAAGTTCTTTGTTTTTATGTTCTCTAGAATTTTTTCTTCTGCATCATCTTCTAATTCCTTCTGGTTTTCAAGGTATTGTATATTTTTCACTGTGCTATCATGTTCATCTGCGAACCAATGTTTCTCTCTGTTCTTCCCCTTATTTCTCCCCCTTCTAGTCATTTTCGTCTCTTACTATCTTCATAAAAATTCTTTGGTTTTAAGTTTTCTACAACTTCTTCTTCTACATCATCTTCTAATTCTTTCTGGTTTAAAAGTTATTTCTCATTTTTTAACTTACTATTCTGTGATTTCACTGTTCATCTGAGGTTCTAGCTTCTGTTATTCCTCAGTTTTGAAGCCCTTCCCATCTTTATTTCTCTCCGAGTTTTGCATTAAAGTTCTTTCTCTCTTGTAGATCTAGATTTTCGTCTTCTATCACTTTCTCCAATTCTTCTTAGTTTACTAATTATATTTATTTTTCCACTGTTTCACTCTCTCATCTTCTTCCTTCTTCATCTCCACACAAACCCTTCCACATTCCTCTCTATATTTCTCTCTAAAGTTTATCCTCCACAACTCTCCTTTCATGGCGGTGTGCACATCAAGACGGGCAACGTTCCAAGGCTCGTGACGTGGACGACGACGGCTTCTTCATCCATCACTTTCCACGGCGATCTCTTTCAAGGCGGAGCGATCCTCTCCAAGGCTCGGCGAGGAGGAGACGACGGCATCATCCCCATTGCTACTACTATATTCACATCTCATGCCCCTCTTTTTGTTATTGCTTTTGTGTTATGATACTTCATTGTAATCTTGTCACCTTTTTGTTGTAAGCTTGTCTTGCACTTCATGTACTCTTTCTTTTAAGTTAATGAAGAGAGTTGTTCTTTTGATCTAGTTCTTGATCTTCTTCCATCTCTACCCCCTTCTTCTATCTCTTCTTTTCACTTCATGCAATTAATTTCTATAGCATAGGCACATAATCATAGGTGTTTTTAATTAAGTGTTTGGTTTGTTCCTCATTTCACTATTTTCTTTAAGTAAAGTAAAATCACAAGTATTTTTCTAAAAGGTTACAAGGTTTTTAACTTTAAAAATCTCTTCTTCCCTGTGGATTCGACCATTCTCGCCACCATATTACGTCTCTCTTTCATCTAGTGCGAGTTAGAATTTTTAAGATTGATACGCGTGTTTTGAACGACGAACTTTTGCGTGATCATTACATATTACTTTCCAGATTTCACGTTCTTTCATACCAAGATAGAAAGACATTTTATTTTTCCAAGAAATATAGTCGTGACCATCAAAACAAGGAGGAAGGGAAGACAGTTAAGTATAAGACATGATGCTCTAGAAACTCGCCGAGGGATCACTCTAAAGGTCGTTAGACCCAAGAAATTAGAGCCGTGCTCTGATATCAATTGTTGGTCTCGGGTAGGCGAGCGGACAAGAAGGGGAGGTTGAATTGTCCCCCACTAAAAATGGTAAATTAAAAACTAACTAAGCGGAAATAAAAACTTTTATCGAGTTTGAGGAATTAACTAAACAAGAAACTAAATTCTCTCAAACCTCTCCGATCTCACACGATCATACAAAGGAATATAACAATCAAACCATACAATCCCACGAAGCAAACCACAAGACAATGGGATTTTTAAGGTGGTTCGGGACCACGACCGGCTCCCTACATCCACCCCTTACAAAACCGGTAAGGATCCACTCGCTGGATAAACCAGCACGGGGAAGACTCCCCAACACGGAGCAAGGCTCCAACACACACGGGGATAAATCCCCAACACGGAGGCGACGCTCCAACAACACGCAGGATGACTCCTGCACACAAACACGGGGACACGCCCCAACACACACACACAGAGTAAACCCTGCAAACACGGTACACAACCGCAAACACACACGGAGACGGAGTCTCCAACACGATTTGACGACCAGATCACAAACACACACACACACGCTGCAACAAACGCAACACAATGACACACACGAACGCACACAGGCGATCAAACACGACCGTATACACAGACGGTCACACACATAAATATCTCTAATGTTCGGAAGATAAACACGAATGATCAAATCATGCTAAACCCAAACTATAGAACATGAAGCATGTCAAGAACAACATAGAAAGCATGTAGAAATAATCTCCATTGAACTCCAATAGCTGGATGAAGATATTCTTTAAACCACAAGTCAGAGGGAAGCCGGATGAAGACGATTCTTGCGTCCTCTTGATCCTCTCGTCGATCCGCTCCTTTTCTTCTTCTTCCACGAGCTCCAAATCCTCCTGGATGTAGATCAAATCTCCTCCACAATAGTATCTCCTTCCTTTCTTCTTTCCTTCACCCGCAAGATAGAACAAAATGAACACATTAGGGTAAAGACTTGTGAAATTCGTAGCTCTCATATGCATACAAATAGGAGACACCAAAAGACTAGTATAGCCCTTCTAGAAACCTCCAAAAGGACCCCCAATAGGTCTCCCACCAACCCAAGGGTAAAGGGGTAAGAGTTAGGCACAAGTTGACTTGGTTTAGATGGGTTTCGGAACCACGTTTTTGGGTTTTCGTCGCTGTCGGTCGACCTACACGGGTGGGGAGGTCGACTGAAATTTTACAATCAAAAATCTCCAAAATCTGGGAATTTTGATCCACCGGAGCTACAGGGTCGGTCGACCGCCAGCTATAGTAAATTCCAGACTAATACATTTCATCCCCAAACTCCATTGCAACCCTTCCGAACTCTGTGGCATCAAACTCCTTTGATCTTGGGGAATATATACCGAGTGTTTTTACCTGCAAAACCATATAAAAAGGATTAAAACTTTAGCTCAATAATCTATATGATAAATGTATGAAATACATACATGAAAGCCCATGAATTAGATGCATGTGAACTCTTGAGCCACAGATATTCTAAGTTGAGTTTCAAGAGATAAAAACTCAATCACCCCAAGCAAAATATTCTCCATGAAACACACTCATGGAATCTCAATGCCAAGGAGGATAAAAACTCATTCACAAGTTAATCATCCACATCAAAAGATCATGTTCATGTGACAATGAATTTACAGACATGAATAATCATCGTGTAACCAACATTTCCATGATTTATGTGAGCATTGAAAAGTCACATTTGGCCATATGAATGTGAGAATACATATCAACCATATCCTACCAGGATTCACAAAGGCTCTTCCATCTGCATTCAAAGCCATAATGCACAATGAGAATATACATGAACATATGCAAGTTGAATGAGCATCATGAAGCCAAATATTCCAAGAGTGATATAAACATTGAATAAGCAAATATCATAGATCATAGAAACATCATTCACTCATATATATCAAAATTTGTATGAGAGGTTCATTAACACTTTGCTAGCTCATAAAGCCTTGCAACTTAACATAGTGAAAATGCATGAAACATAGTGGGAGTCGACATAATGTAATGAGAAAGGTAACTCCCTTTTTCAAGAAGAACTTCATTGATGCACTCCTTTGAGTTCCAAAACATGACCCATAGTTTTGATCCTGCAAACCAATATATATAGCATGAGTTCATTAAACACTAAAGATTCATATGACTTTTAAGTGTGAACCTTGAAGTCATCTGTTAACTCATCAACCAAAATGCATACATGTTGCTCAATAATTGCTCAATGAACCATACATAGGCATGCTCAATGAGGCATTCAGCCCAAGCATAATTATTTTTTTATCATTAAAACCAAACACCAAACAAGGCACAATTATTTTTTTATCATTAAAACCAAACACCAAACAAGGCACAATTATTTTATTATCATTAAAACCAAACACCAAACATCAACTAGGAGATGCAACAATCTCCTGCAACAAGTTTCACCTGTGGCAGCTCTTGGAGTGGTTCGGTACGACCACAGTACGCTAGGCAATTCCTCAAGCCAATTATCCTTAGCTTTCCCAAGCCTAGTCTTGATGCCTTTGAGGATTGTTTTGTTGGCATTTTTGACCAGTCCGTTAGCTTGGGGGTGGGCTATCGAGGCGAAGTGGTTGCGAATATGTAGGTCGGCGCACCTATTCTTAAAATAAGCGTAGTTAAATTACCGACCGTTATCGCTTACAATCACTCGGGGGATCTTCCAAACAAAACTCCATATTACTGCTTCGGTTATCTTTGCGAAAGCTTCAGCTTCAATCCACTTGGAGAAGTAGTCGATAGCGACGATGAGAAACTTCTTCTGCACTGGGCGATGGGGAATGGACCCAGGATATCGATCCCCCATCGAGCAAAAGGATAAGGCTCGGTTAGGGTCATGAGTTCCGAGGCTGGTTGGTGGATCAGATGATCGAACCTCTGACAGCGGTCGCATTTTCGAACGTATGCCGAGCAGTTGCGCTGAAGAGTAGGCCACTAGTAGCCTCGTCGTAGCAGAATCCTTGCGATCGACCGTCCTCCCTGATGCGCGCCACAGATGCCTTCATGCACCTCCTCGATTGCTTGGCGAGCTTCTGGAGCATCGAGGCATTTGAGGAGGGGTCCGACAAAGGATCGCCTGTAAAGCGTTCCATCGAGCAGTCAAAACACCGAGCTTGATACTTTAGTCTTTTTGCTTCCTGAGGATCAGTGGGCTCTTGGGAGTCGAGGAGCCAAGCTACATACGGAGTCCTCCAGTCGTCGGATGATAAGTTGCCTGGCCATTGAACCCACAGAGAGGGGTTCGGATCGGGCGGAGCCTCGATGGGTTTTCACCCATCCTCAAAAAATAGTCATACGCCAAAACGTCAGGGGCACTGCCATTATCCACCAGGACCCTATCTACATTACAATGATTAATAGTTGCCGAGATTACAAGAGCGTCATCATGCGGGGTAACCACCCCTTCCAGATCTTGGTCGGAGAAGGTCAAGGCTTGCTGATTATTTGCCGGAGGCGGAACCTTGGGGGGCTTAGAGGCTCGACTGGCTCGCTCGACGTGACGCTTCCTTCCTCGGCTGCTGTCCCCTCCTAAGGTTGATCCCCCCGAGATGACGTTAATGTGGATTCCTTGAGGATGATTATCAATTTCTTCCTGGGGGACTCCACGATCCTCCCGTTGCTTGGCCGCATACTAGGAGAGGTGTCCTTGGCGGACGAGACTTTCGATCTCATCCTTGAGCTGTTGGCAATCACCAGTATGATGGCCGTGGTCGTCGTGGAACTGACAGTGCTTTCGTCGACTGTAGCATCATGGGTCTGCTTTCATCGGCTTGGGTCTGTGGAGTAGGCCCGAGTCCTTGATTTCTTGGTATATCTCATAGAGAGGGGTGGATAAAAGAGTGTATCGCTCAAACTTGCGCGGGGGGTCTCTACGCTCGCCCTCTCGATTCCTCCTCTTCCTCTGCCTAGAGGCTTGCTTAGATGACCGTTTCTTTTCTCCTTCTCTCCCCGAGACTAGGGGCTCTCGGCAGGCGTTGAGGACTTCTTCACATTCTGCATGACGCAGAGCCAAGGTCACCAAATCGACGAGAGAGGAGGGAGGGTGAAGCACTAGTTCTCGCCGGAGGTTTTCATCGCGGGTGCCTCAGGTCAACGCGGTGATGGCAGAAGCCACGTCTAGGCGGGGGATGTGCAGGGCTTCCGCCTTGAAGTTGTTGATGTAAGCCCGCAGCTTTTCCCCCTGCGCCTGCTTGAGGGCTAGCAATCCCGTGATCGACCTCGGAGGGCCGCTGCCGGTGAAGCTTTCTTTGAACAGTCGCTCGAACTGTCGAAAGTTGAGGATGCTTCCGGGGGTGAGTGCTCGGTACCAGGCCTGAGCGCCTTGAACCAGAGTGGTCACGAACGTGTAGATTCTAAGAAATCCACTTAAGGAAAACTAAGAATAATTATGAGAAAAGAGAAGAAAGGGGAAGAGGAGAAAAGGGGAGCATGCGAGGATACTAAGGGCAAAGATATCGCCAGAGATGCGAGGGCCTCAAATGATGTAAACAATAACAATATGGAGGGATCGCGAATATAAATACCTCAAAAGGATGCAGGGGAGATTGTGAGTGCACCTTCTCTTACTATCGGCCGGCCGATGAAGAGAGTTCTTCTTATAGATTACCCTTGCAAGATTAACAAAGAAACACCAATAAAAGAATATGGATTAGAAATCAATGTGAGTGTAGCATCAAATTTATAATAGAAATAAACATGAAAAGTATGTATAAGAACACACCTTGTTGGGTGTTGGCCCTTAAACCCATATGCAAAAGGTGAGGATGAAAGTATGATGTTATGAAAATAGAAGTGTGCAAGCGTTGCACAAAAGGGGGTGTGCTAGAGTGCACAATTGGAGATCTCAATATTGAGATAAAAAGAAATAAAAGGAAGAGATGGAATAATGATGCATGCAATGCTAACAATAATAAAACAAAGAGATAAGAGAAGGGGAAAGCTTAGTGGTTTTCTCCATGGGCTTCAAGGATGAAGATCTTCAATGGAGGAAGAAGAGGATGTAGAACTCCATGGATGCAGAGGCTTCAAATCTTCAATAGAGGAAGAAGAACTCCATAGATGAAGCTTTTAGGTGCCTGGGAGTCTTCCTCCTTGAGCCTTTGGTCCAGCAGCACCTCCTCTTGAATTGATATTGATGTCCTTAACACAAGGGAGAGAGGGGTCCTATATATAGAGGTGAAATTCAAAATTAACTCCAAGGGAAATTAGGAAAACATGTTTTAGTTGGATTTGGAATGAGATAAACATTGTCCAAGTGTCCCCTCAACATTAGAAAGCCTCAGGAGTCCTTTCCCAAGTGAAAAGGGGCTCAAAATGGGGAAAGAATGAGGTTTTGCCGGAGTTCGGAATTGAACAAGAATTGACGACCGGACAGACGGTCGCTATTTAATCTAACGCCCGTGGAGGCGGCGTTAATTCTGAGGCATTTCGAGATGGATTCGGACTTTCCAAAATTTGAAACGAATTGACGACCTTTAGGGGGGCGCTATTTAGAATTTAATACAAATTTCGGACGGATTTAAAATTTCAAAATATAGCAATGAAAATGACGACTTTCACGCTATCATCAATTGAAACAACGACTTGCACAGTGTCGTGAATCAAAAATAATAAAGAAAAGCCAAAAGGAAATGACGACCACGCGTTTGGGCGTTAATTGAAATAATGCCCCCGATTTGTAGATTCTAAGAAATCCACTTAAGGAAAACTAAGAATAATTATGAGAAAAAGGAAGGGAAAAGGGGAGAAAAGGGGAGCATGCGAGGATGCTATGGGGAATGTGATCGCCAGAGACGCGAGGGCCTCAAAGATATGACAATAAAGAATATGGAGGAGGGATCGCGATATAAATACCTTAAAGCGTGGGAGATGTGAGTGATTTCCTTCCCTTCCTACCGGCCGGCAGATGGAGGGGGTTCTTCTTTGATTACCCTTGTAAAATAAAGACAACAACCAATAAAAGATCAGAATTAGAACCAAGGTGAGTGTAGCATCAAATTCATAATAAAGATAAGCATGAAAATCATGTATAAGAACACACCTTGTTGGGTGTTGCCCTTTTAAACCCCATGCAATGGGTAGGGAGATAGGATGATGATATGAATATGTAAAAAAAAGAGATAAAGTGTGTAAGTGTTGCACTATGGAGGCTCAACGGGGTTGAGGTGATTTGATAAAAGGAAAAAAAAGTATGATGCATGAACTAATGTAGATAAAAGAAAGATAAATAGAGAGAACAGAGAAGAAAATAGAGGAGCCTGGGATTTCTCCTTTGGCTTTGATGGTCGTTCGGGAGGAAGACTCAATGGGGATGGAGCTTTGTACGCAGAGCTTTCTCCATCAGCCAAGCAACCAGTAGCACCTCCCTTGTAAAAAAATATCTTCTCGAACAAGAGCCGCAGGGCTCTATTTATAGGGAAGATTGGAGTTTAAATCCAAGAACAATTAGGATAGCCTGATTTTAGTAGGAGATAAACATTGGAAGGAATCTCTCCAATCATGGAAAGCCATTAGAATCCTTTCCGAAGTGAAAAAGGGCTCAAATCGGAGAAAGGACGAAGTTCGAGACGGATTGGAAATCTGGAGGAAATGACGACCCCTCACGCGGTCATCAATTGAAATAACGACCTGCACAGTGTCGTGAATCAAAATAATAAAAAAAGCCAAAAGGAAATGACGACCCCTCACGCGGGCGTCTTTTGAAATGATAATCTCGTGAGAGAGGTCATTTCAAATTATGTAAAATAAGATCATTTTTTATTTCTTATTATTATTTTCTCATTTTTTAGGTGGACGTGCATCTAACTGTGCTGATTCCAAATCCTATTTTTTCGTATTTTTCTGACACTCGGAAGGCCACCAATCACCTCTGAAAGAGGCCCAAAATATAATATTAAAATATTTCAAATGTAATTGACGTCGCACACAATGTCGTCATTTCCCTTTTTTTTATTTTTTATTTTATTTAAAATCAAACAACACCCCCTTCCATGTCGTTAATTCTAAAAAAATATGAAAAACTCCCATAAAATCCATACAAATAAGGGGAAATACAATGAATGGATGCCTCCTTAAAGAGGCGTCATTTTCACTTTTTTTATTATTTTTAAAATAAAATGACGCCCCCTTATTCCGTTAATTCTTAAAAAATCCATAAAAATGGAGAAAAATACTCAGAAACTCCAGAAAAATAGGGAAAATAAGAAAAGGGAGAAAAAAAGGAGAAATCTAACAAAAATGAGAAAAACCACTCAAACAAAGTTAATTTGAGGGTCAAATTGGGGCATTGCGAGGTAATATGAGATGTGCTCACAGTAACGTCAATTTTGGCGTGTCTACAGTTGCCCCGCCTTGGCGTCTGCTTTGCAAGAGAGCAGAGCGTACTGAAAAGTAGATGCCAAGGTGTGATGAGACACGCGATCAACATCACCTGATGAGAATTAAATCAAAAGTTCGAGATGAAGCAATCTCGAGAAATTCAATGAAATCAACGATGTTTGGATAAAAGAGGGAGTGTGCACGCGGGCACGAGGGAGATAAAAGAAGATGATCAACTTCTAGCGCGGTGGAAGTATCCCAGGTCACAAACCTGTAGGTTTCACCATTGGGGAGCGGTTACCAGTCAATGTGGACGTGCTGCAACCAAGGTGGATCAAAGAAAAATGATTGAAATAAGATGATAGAAATCTAAACAAAGAGCTTTCGAGAAAATGACTCAAAACAGTGATAAAAACGAACTGAGGATTCAATTCAGCAATAGATATCTCATATCTAGAAAGATTAAGATCAATTTGACTCTGCAAATCAGCTTATCAGAATGATGTTTCACCGTTGATTCAAATTTCTATATGAATGCATGCTGGGTTGAAAGGAAAAATTAAAATAAATTAAAATATAAGATAATCAAGGATAATATTGCTAAACTGCCAAGACTAGGTCAAGAAACTGATTTCGCGAGCTGATACTAAGCCAAAGCCCATTTATCCACGCACCAACTCGTAAAAGGGAACCATCGTCCTCAGTCTTGGACGGCTCAATGGCCTATCCGTATGACTAAGACGCCTTTGGAATCGTCATCATTTTTGATGAAGGGGAACTCAGATTCTAGATTTATCAAAGCCACAAGATCCTTGATATAATCTAATAGCGTATGTAACATATAGTAGGAATGCATACAGGAAGATGGTGATAGCAATGAGCATATGGGGAACTGAGATGGAATAATGTGCAAACACCGTGGGGCTTGGATGATGATGCCTAGTCGGTGGGACCATATAGCTTCTTATCCTGCGCTCAAAATTTCATTAGCCAAGATATAAGGAAGATAACAAGCAATGAATAAAGCCATAACAAGAATAGCATGATCAATGCATCGAACACACATAGTAAGGCAAAGCATGGATAGCCTGAAGCATATAAATCATCAAAGCATGTGAAGTATATGAACTATCAAAGCATAATAAATCAATAGTATCAAAGCATGTAAAGCATATATGTCATCAGAGCATTGTTTCTTTTAAAGTCATGAGGATGACAATCTTGGCAAATCAAGATTTGGAGTTGAATGATCAAGATTTGATAATGTCCATTGGCAGAGTGATCAAGTGAAATTAGCAGGAGCTTATTAAAAGGATTTTGGACCGGTATAACATGACTAGAGAGATGATAATCAGGAGTGCCCATAATGACAAATCATGATGATGTTGGGAAGAATCAGAAGATTTATAACGGTGAATGGAGGGGACTCATCCCGTGCTCTTGGTCCTGTGAGAGCTGTTGTCCCTGCAAAAGCACCATCAGAAAAATATAATGCAATTTTTTTTTGGATTTTGAAATATGTAAATTTTTATGGGTTTTGAAAAAATATTCAAATTTTTATGGATTTTAGAAAATATTTGAATTTTTGTTAGAAATTTTGAAAATATTCATTTTTTTAGATTTTGATCAGGAAATATTCAACTTTTTTGGATTTTGATTTAGGCAATATTCAACTTTTTTTTTTGGATTTTGGTTTAGGAAATAATTTTTTTTTTGGATTTTGGTTTAGGCAATATTCAACTTTTTTTTAGATTTTGGTTTAGGAATTACTAAAGCAGCATCAAAGGGTGTTTTAAACCACTAGCTAGGGGTCCTCCTTCCTTCCCCTTTCGCTAAAACTGCCCAAAGCCGGGCGTGCATTGAAGGCCTACAGCCGACTACCGATGGTTAATGATGCCCCTACCAAGGCCATACCCGAGAAACATTCGGTCTTAGAGGGAGAAGGGAAGAACAATTGGAGATAAATTTTATGCAGGATGGGAGATGTCGAGACTTGAATTCCTTCCAAGGTATTACCCCTCAAAGAGGTAGTCTGTTGCGCTGGGACTTTGTACCTTTGATTTTTAGACCCTTAACATGCATACGACCAGGGTTTTCCCTGCGGGGACTTTGCCTCTCTTGACATGCCTTAATTCATACTTTTACTTTTATCGAAATTTTGACTTGATTTTCATAATAGCCCTTTTTGGCTAGATGTATCATCAAATTTCACTTTGTTTTTTTTTGGGTCAAGACTGCCCCTATTTGAGACTTCTCTCGTATTGGGGATTACCTATGTTGGTCATCTTACCTGTCAACCTCTTACTCCTGCACTCGGCCGAGTAAAGAAGAGAAAAGACTTTCAGGTATACTCATGGCATGGCCAAAGCAACAACGGTGTTTATCAAAGGAGCCGGCTAAGGACGCCGTGAAGTGTGTGCGGTGCCCAGCTAAGGGTGGCTCTTAACAAGCGGAGAGAGAATGTCAAACTCCCAGCGCAAGGTTCTTATTAACCAAAGTGCTGTAGAAGCAAGCCTAAAAACTATTTTTCGACTCTTGGATTAACTTAAACAAAACTTAAGGTAAAGGTTTAAAATTACACTCTTAATCAAGTTAAGAAGCACTTTCTTTTGAAAACCGTGGGTGAATAAGGTGATAAAAATGCACCAAAATGCACACGTACACATTACCTTGCGACCTTTGTTGAAGCAGCTGCCAGCGGCAATGTTGATAAAACATGGGATTTGTTATCCTCATTTGGCAGATAAGGAAGGATAGCAAAGTTTTGAAAGTGACTTAACAAGAAGGAGTGGTGTTTAAACCAAACTCAGACGAATAAGGATGAAAAGGAAGAGAGGCGAGGGCTAGAACTCCCTCACTAAGGTGCTAAGACCCTGATCACAAGAAAGGTCTACAAAAGGAACTGAGAATTAAGAGGAGGGGTGAGGACTAAAGCCTCGGAAGCAGTGGGAGAACGGCCAGATGCCCAAAGCAGTGGATGTGGAAGAAGTCAGGTCGGACCTGGGAATAGGTGAAATTAAGAGAAGGAATTGATAGATGGAAAGGGGTGGATCCGGAGGGTCTGGAGGCCGTGGAGGAAAACCATAATTGGAAGAAGAATTCGGAGGCTCCGGAGGGATGGAATCAGAAGGGACGCGATGCCCTTGAAAGAGGTATGGGAAAAGATGATGAAAAAGGAAAGAGAGAATGAAGAACGTGATGTCCTGCAGGAGCATGAAGATGAATTGGAGGAATGATGGAGGGTCCGGAGGTTCTTGAGGAATGGAATCAGAACGGTCGGGATGCCCTGGAAGAAGATAGAGAGAATAAGATGGAGAATTCGGAGGTTCCGGAGGAAGAAGATAGAAAAGGGCACGATGCCCTGGAAGAAAATTCGGAGATTCCGGAGGAGTAAGATAGAAAAGGGCATGATGCCCTGGGAGGAGAGAAAGATCCGAAGGGTCCGGAAGTGGAGGTGGTGAGAGGCGTGATGCCTTAGAATGGAGATCTGGAGGTTCCGGAAGAAGAAGACGGAAAGGGACGCGATGCCCTGAGAGAGGGGATAGAACATCTAGAGGTTCCAGGGAAATAGCAGAAAAGGGGGCATGATGCCCCGGGAGAATTAGGGAGGAAAAATCTGGAAGGATGCGATGCCCTAGAGGGAGTGGATTAGAAGAGGAAGAAGGGTTTGGAGGTTCCGGGGGTAGAGAATGGGAAGGGGCGTCATGCCTAAGGGATAGAGAGAGGGATGAAGGATCCGGAGGTTCCGGAGGAGGAAGATAGAAAAGGGCGCGATGCCCTGGAAGAAAGTCCAGAGGTTCCGGAGGAGTGGAATCAGAAAGGGCGTGATGCCCTAAAAGGAGGGATAAAACACCTGAAGGTTCCAGGGAAATAGCAGGAAAGGGGGCGCGATGCCCCAGGAGAATGAGGAAGGAAAAGTCTGGAGGGACGCGATGCCCTGGGGGGAGTGGATTAGAAGAGGATGAAGGATCCGGAGCAGGGTTTGCCGGCCCGGTCGACCCGCCCGACCCGGTCTCGGCTTGGGTCGGGTCGGGTCGGTCCCGTCTCGGTCCGACTCGATCCGTCCCGCTCCAAAACACCACTTTATATATATATAATATATATAAAATAATATAATAAAATAGAAAAGGACACATTATATATATAATATAATATAATATAATATTAAAATAATGGGCCGACCCGGTGGCGACCCATGGCCCGGCCGACCCGGTCCCGGCCTGGGTCGGGTCGGGTCGTGCGAGTCGGTGCGAGACGCACCGGGTCGGCAAACCCTGATCCGGAGGTTCCGGAGGAATGAGACACCATGGGGCGTGATGCCCCAGGAGGACAAGAGAGAAATCCGGGGAGTGCGGATGCAATAGTTGGAAAGGGGCGCGATGCCCTGAGGGAAGATCAGAGGGGGCACAATGCCCGCCAAGTGTATGGGGACCTGGAGATCCCGAAGATAGAGGCGGAAGATATAGGAAACGTGGGGGATCCAGAGGTTCTGGAAGGCGGGGATGATACGGGTTTGGAAACCCGGGAAAGAAGAAGTGCAAATGCATGTGGATGTAATGCAACGGATGCGATGGATGCATGAAATGCAAAGAATGTAAAGAACATGAAGGGCGAGAGGATGAGATCCTCCTCCTTACCCCTGGAGTGGCCCATGAAGAATCGGTGATAGACGGAAATATGGGTGGAGTTGAATGGAAGGTGGATAGAATAGCGGAAGGCCCCTTAGTATGAGGATAACTGCCCCTCCATAGTAGTGAAAGTGTATAGACAATAGGCCCAATGGATAAAGTACAAGCCCATGACAAAGCTTCAATAGTAAATGATAACTCCCTTGGAGAGTGAAGAACAATAGTGCGAGGGAGTTGACAGATGGGAATGGGAAGCGTCATGTTGCCCAGGGGTTGCGGCGTATAGGGAGTGTTGAACAAAATGGGCATTCATCCCTTGTATGGAAGAACATGTTCAAAATTGGAAAGTTGTAACAAGGGGTGCCCTGCCCGGCCCTGGGTCATAGACTTATATGGCATCAGTGTTTGACATTCTCTTTTAGTGAGCAGTGCCGGGGACTTGGCCTCTTCAACCATGCTCGGCACAAAGATGCGGATGGGCATCCGACAAACGAATTCTTGCATCTTGAACAGTATAGCCATAGCCATAGCCAAATCATTCTTATCCAGCTCCTGATCATCTTTGGCATATGTACTTGTAGAAGGACGCCCGTTCCGAGTAGTAAAGGGAGGTGAAGCGGAGGCGGAAGGCTCCATGGATGATGGAGGTGTAATGGAAGGTGTTGGAGAAAGGGTGAGTGGAAGCGGAGGTTCAAACACGTCGAGCTTCTCCCTTTGCTCAGAAGCAGTTGGGGTCGGCTCGAGTGCAAAAAGGGACGAATCCTGCTCAAGATTAACCACGGGTAAGGGTGAAGGGTTAAGTAGTGGAGTAGGGGTAGTTTTTGGTGTTATAAGCATAGTGGAAGGCTGAGGTGGTGGCGATGGAAGGTTAATTAGGGGAGGTTTAGTGGTGGACTCGGCAGAGGCCGATGTAGTGGAGGTTGATGGCTTAATGGGTGGAGTTTTAGATGAAAGTTCGGTGGGAGCCGGTGTTGCGGAGGTTAATGGCATAGCTGGTGGAGGTGTAATTGGTGGGGTTTTAGAGGAAAGTTCGGCGGGGGCCGGTGTTGTGGAGGCCAATGGTGTAGCTGATGGAAGTTTAGTGGGAGGCTTGGTCCGGAGGAAACGCCAAATGGGGCGAGCGGTGTTAGGGATACAATGAGACTCAAGATGCACCGGCGTGGGTGATCAAAGTATCGACCCATCATCGTAGCACCAAGAGGTCTCATATACGGGGTTAAGGATGGTGGCTTCGTCCTGAGCATGAGGTCCCTCTGATGGTAGCGGAGGTAGTGGAAAATGAAGAAAACTCGGAAGGGGTGCCTTCGAAACTTCATCAACATGTGCCCTCTTCGATTGTTCAGTTGTCGGCTCTTCATTGTCAAACTCAAGTGGACGCCATTGTGGAGGCGTATATGTAGGTGGTGGAGTGTAATGGTATGGCGTATGTGGAGGCGGAGGGCTATGTGAGTGAATGGGTGGAGGGCGGACGGCGTCCACTTGAACATTGAAATTTGTCAACTTTTGCTTGCCTGACCTGTCAATGCCGTAGTCGTCTCTCCTATCCTTCCAATCCCTTTCCATCTTGGTAATGTTATTTAGAGCGGCATAGAGGGGATTGACTGGAGTAGGGGGAGTGGGCTGTGGGCTCGTAATCCTCTTTAATTGTTCTTCCAACGAAGTAACTTTGTCAATAAGAGTTTGTTGGAGAGGTGTAACTTGAGCAACAGAGGGTTGGCACCGCGACCTTGGAGGGGCGGCTTGATATGAAGGCCATGGAGGTGGGTTAATGGGCCGACCCATAGAAGGACCCGGACGGGCAGGGTTGCAAGGAATGTGTGGGCCTTGGGGCCGTGGAGGAGGAGGAATAGAAGGAGGCGGGTGATGAATCGCCCGAGGAGGAATGCGTGTAGAGGAAGGTGGGTGAGGGGCCACCTGAGAAGGAACGCGTATAGAAGGAAGTGGGTGAGGGACCACCCGAGGAGGTGTACTTGTGAAGGGAGGCGGGTGATGGGCCACCCGAAGAGGAATAGAAGGAGGATGAGAAGAATGAGATGTACCCTCAACAACGGCCTTAAGGGCTTGAATTTGTTGAGGGGTGAGATGATCCAATGCACGGATGATTTGAGAGACCTTCTCATCGTTGGGAGGAGACGATCCCGAGGGAGTAGTGGCTCGTGATTGAGGCGAGGGACCATGGGATTGGACATTGCCCATGGGTTGGGCAATACCATAGGAATGAGGACGTGGTCCCTTGAAAATATGGTGAGAATTATGATGAACATGTTGAAATTGAGGAGTATAGGATGTGCTAGGTTGTGCATCCTCATGAACATAATTAAGATTAAACATGTTATTTTGTCTATCAAGGTAAGTTTGTCTATCAAGGTAAGCCATTATGCAATCAAAATTCAAGAAAAATAATTTGCAAAGAAGCACACAAGTTGGCATGGTTACCGTTGATTTTTTTTATTTATTTGAACCTTGGTGAATTAATGACTTTTATGCAAATTGATGTGATTACTCAAGGTCTTGAACCTAGTTTCAATATGGTTAACTCCGGTGCCAACTAGGAACACTCTCTCACCACACATAGGCCAACTAAACCCGGGGTACTTCAAGGTACAACCTGCCCGGCGTCCGTGAGGGAATCCACGGGTGCGGAGACTTACAGAGGCTTGGTTTAGGAATTTCCAATCCAATGAGACGGAATGCTCAATGGAGGGTCCTTCCTTCACCAAGAGGGGGGTGTGGCTCCTAAAAAGTGTGGGGAGAGGAGGTCTCCCAAGGCAAATGCACTATGGATGCAAAACTAATGCAGAATAGAGATAATATATATGCATGAATAGGATATGATAAGAATGAGGCAGAACACACAGGAAAAGAGATCACTCAGGGAAATGACGCCCTTACCCCTGCCGTTATATTATGAAAAGGCGCCCTTGTGAAGGGCGTCAATTCCTGTAAAAAAAATTTTCTTCGAAGAGGGCAGGGAAATGGCGCCCTGTACCCTGTCGCTAAATGGTGAAACAGTGCCCCTGTGAAGGGTGCTAATTCCCTGTGAAATTTCTCTTTTCAGAAGGGCAGGGAAATGGCGCCCTGCACCCTGTCGCTAAATGGTGAAACAGTGCCCCTGTGAAGGGCGCTAATTCCCTGTGTCCCAGAAACACTCCAACGGCCAGAAAGCTTAAACAGTGAGAATAATAGGAAGAAACACTCACAAACTCCAATCATGGATCATGGCAGTCAAATATAAACATGAAATAAAGCATGGCATGCTCATTTTTTTTGGATAGATAAATGGAATTTCTAAAAATCTAGCAAACTAACAAATCACATAGGGAGAGTGCTACGTGGAGTACAAAGGGAGGCGCACCGTGGGTGCAAAAGGGGAGATGGCACACGTGGGTGCCCAAGGGGAAAGGTAATCAAAAGAAAAACAAAAGGAGTCTCACCGTGATCACCAATTTGTAGATTCTAAGAAATCCACTTAAGGAAACTAAGAATAATTATGAGAAAAAGGAAGGGAAAAGGGGAGCATGCGAGGATGCTATGGGGAATGTGATCGCCAGAGACGCGAGGGCCTCAAAGATATGACAATAAAGAATATGGAGGAGGGATCGTGATATAAATACCTTAAAGCGTGGGAGATGTGAGTGATTTCCTTCCCTTCCTACCGGCCGGCAGATGGAGGGGGTTCTTCTTTGATTACCCTTGTAAAATAAAGACAACAACCAATAAAAGATCAGAATTAGAACCAAAGTGAGTGTAGCATCAAATTCATAATAAAGATAAGCATGAAAATCATGTATAAGAACACACCTTGTTGGGTGTTGCCCTTTTAAACCCCATGCAATGGGTAGGGAGATAGGATGATGATATGAATATGTAAAAAAAAAAGAGATAAAGTGTGCAAGTGTTGCACTATGGAGGCTCAACGGGGTTGAGGTGATTTGATAAAAGGAAAAAAAAGTATGATGCATGAACTAATGTAGATAAAAGAAAGATAAATAGAGAGAACAGAGAAGAAAATAGAGGAGCCTGGGATTTCTCCTTTGGCTTTGATGGTCGTTCGGGAGGAAGACTCAATGGGGATGGAGCTTTGTACGCAGAGCTTTCTCCATCAGCCAAGCAACCAGTAGCACCTCCCTTGTAAAAAAATATCTTCTCGAACAAGAGCCGCAGGGCTCTATTTATAGGGAAGATTGGAGTTTAAATCCAAGAACAATTAGGATAGCCTGATTTTAGTAGGAGATAAACATTGGAAGGAATCTCTCCAGTCATGGAAAGCCATTAGAATCCTTTCCGAAGTGAAAAATGGCTCAAATTGGAGAAAGGACGAAGTTCGAGACGGATTGGAAATCTGGAGGAAATGACGACTCCTCACGCGGTCATCAATTGAAATAACGACCTGCACAGTGTCGTGAATCAAAATAATAAAAAAAGCCAAAAGGAAAT
Source organism: Amorphophallus konjac (assembly GCA_022559845.1). Lineage (NCBI taxonomy): Eukaryota > Viridiplantae > Streptophyta > Magnoliopsida > Alismatales > Araceae > Amorphophallus > Amorphophallus konjac. The sequence goes on from CM040124.1 coordinate 315,371,317, forward strand.
GACGACCCCTCACGCGGGCGTCTTTTGAAATGATAATCCCGTGAGAGAGGTCATTTCAAATTATGTAAAACAAGGTCATTTTTTATTTCTTATTATTATTTTCTCATTTTTTAGGTGGAAGTGCATCTAACTATGCTGATTCCAAATCCTATTTTTTCGTATTTTTCTGACACTCGGAAGGCCACCAAATCACCCCTGAAAGAGGCTCAAAATATAATATTAAAATATTTCAAATGTAATTGACGTCGCACACAATGTAGCCATTTCCCTTTTTTTATTTTTTATTTTATTTAAAATCAAACAACACCCCCTTCCATGTCGTTAATTCTAAAAAAATATGAAAAACTCCCATAAAATCCATACAAATAGGGGGAAATACAATGAATGGATGCCTCCTCAAAGAGGCGTCATTTTCACTTTTTTTTATTATTTTTAAAATAAAATGACGCCCCCCTTATTTCGTTAATTCTTAAAAAATCCATAAAAATGGAGAAAAATACTCAGAAACTCCAGAATAATAGGGAAAATAAGAAAAGGGAGAAAAAAGGAGAAATCCAACAAAAATGAGAAAAATCACTCAAACAAAGTTAATTTGAGGGTCAAATTGGGGCATTGCGAGGTAATATGAGATGTGCTCACAGTAACGTCAATTTTGGCGTGTCTACAGTTGCCCCGCCTTGGCGTCTGCTTTGCAAGAGAGCAGAGCGTACTGAAAAGTAGATGCCAAGGTGTGATGAGACACGCGATCAACATCACCTGATGAGAATTAAATCAAAAGCTCGAGATGAAGCAATCTCGAGAAATTCAATGAAATCAACGATGTTTGGATAAAAGAGGGAGTGTGCACGCGGGCACGAGGGAGATAAAAGAAGATGATCAACTTCTAGCGCGGTGGAAGTATCCCAGGTCACAAACCTGTAGGTTTCACCATTGGGGAGCGGTTACCAGCCAATGTGGACGTGCTGCAACCAAGGTGGATCAAAGGAAAATGATTGAAATAAGATGATAGAAATCTAAACAAAGAGCTTTCGAGAAAATGACTCAAAACAGTGATAAAAATGAACTGAAGATTCAATTCAGCAATGAATATCTCATATCTGGAAAGATTAAGATCAATTTGACTATGTAAATCAGCTTATCAGAATGATGTTTCACCGTTGATTCAAATTTCTATATGAATGCATGCTGGGTTGAAAGGAAAAATTAAAATAAATTAAAATATAAGATAATCAAGGATAATATTGCTAAACTGCCAAGACTAGGTCAAGAAACTGATTTCGCGAGCTGATACTAAGCCAAAGCCCGTTTATCCACGCACCAACTCGCAAAAGGGAACCATCGTCCCCAGTCTTGGACGGCTCAATGGCCTATCCGTATGACTAAGACGCCTTTGGAATCATCATCGTTTTTGATGAAGGGGAACTCAGATTCTAGATTTATCAAAGCCACAAGGTCCTTGATATAATCTAATAGCGTATGTAACATATAGTAGGAATGCATACAGGAAGATGGTGATAGCAATGAGCATATGGGGAACTGAGATGGAATAATGTGCAAACAACGTGGGGCTTGAATGATGATGCCTAGTCGGTGGGACCATATAGCTTCTTATTCTGCGCTCAAAATTTCATTAGCCAAGATATAAGGAAGATAACAAGCAATGAATAAAGCCATAATAAGAATAGCATGATCAATGCATCGAACACACATAGTAAGGCAAAGCATGGATAGCCTGAAGCATATAAATCATCAAAGCATGTGAAGTATATGAACTATCAAAGCATAATAAATCAATAGCATCAAAGCATGTAAAGCATATATGTCATCAGAGCATTGTTTCTTTTAAAGTCATGAGGATGACAATCTTGGCAAATCAAGATTTGGAGTTGAATGATCAAGATCTGATAATGTCCATTGGCAGAGTGATCAAGTGAAATTAGCAGGAGCTTATTAAAAGGATTTTGGACCGGTATAACATGACTAGAGAGATGATAATCAGGAGTGCCCATAGTGACACCAAATCACTCCGGAAAGGCCACCAAATCACCCGAAAGGCCACCAAATCACCCCTAAAAGAGGCCCAAAATATAATATTAAAATATTCCAAATGTAATTGACGCCACACACAATGTCCTCATTTCCCTTTTTTTTATTTTTTATTTTATTTAAAATCAAACAAGGCCCCCTTTCATGTCGTTAATTCTAAAAAAATCCAAAAAATTCTCAGAAAATCCATAAAAATAGGGGAAACTGCAATGAATGGACGCCTCCTCAAAGAGGTATCATTTTCACTTTTTTTATTATTTTTAAAATAAAATGACGCCTCCCCTCATTCCGTTAATTCTTAAAAAATCTGTAAAAATGGGGAAAAATACCCAGAAACTCCAGAAAAATAGGGAAAAATAAAAAAAGGGAGAAAAAAGGGAGAAATCTAAGAAAAATGGGAAAACTCACTCAAATAAAGTTAATTTGAGGGTCAAACTGAGGCATTACGAGGTAATATGAGATGTGCTCACAGTAACGTCAATTTTGGCGTGTCTACAGAATGCTTGGCATTTGACAGAGTCCGATGCCCTGTGCAGCGTCATTAAGGCGTCGAAGTTGTCGTAGTGGTCGGCCGGGTCGCCCTGGCCATCGTAAGATTTAAAGGTTGGTAGGGAAACTCTCGATGAGATGTCTGCCTCTAAAATATGGTCAGAGAACGGGGATCGCTCCTCATCCTCCCTTGTGGAGTTCTGCTATAGGGCACGAAGGGCGCGCTCCTATTCGGCGAAACGCCTCTCGAAGTCTCGCAGTTGGAGGGAAAGTTTCGGCTGGCATCGGGACGGTGCTGGGGGCCTCTGGATGTTCCCTCGGCTTTTTCCCTGGCGCTCTATGTTGGGGATATCCACCTCCGTGCGTTGGTGGGGTGGTCCGGATTGGAGGAGGCTTCCTGTTCCGGGGGTGGGGGTTACGAAGGTCCGCCTGGCACGCTCCAGATAATGCTCCCACTTTGAAGGATAAAGCGGCCCACGGCCGTAAGCTGGGAGGCTTCTATATGGGAGGGACTCATCCTAGGAAGCCATGTCCTCTCCTCGCTGACTACCTTGGTCCTCATCAAATCGACAAGGATATCCAGTTTAGCATTGAGGGTCTGGAGGGGGTCTGGGTTCTCGGGAGCGGGTTGTCCCCACGTGGTCGGTGGAGGTAGGGCGTTAGCTTGATCTTTGGAGAGGGGGCATGTCGAAAAGTGTGAGGGCACAGGTTCCCTCTCCACGGCCGCTGGTGCCTTCTCTTTTTGGCCGGTGTTTCTCCTACTGAGTGTAGCACCCCACCTTAGAATCCGGTTTAGTTCTCAACTCTCATCGGATTTAGGAGAGATGCCACAGTGGGAAAAAACCCAACATAACAGAAACTGGTTGAAGAATTACATAAATAAAGAGAACAATAAGCAGCGGAAGAAATTTTAAGCCCCTCAGTTAATTCCATTTCTCAAAATCACAATAGTCCAAAACTGGTAAGCAGAAAGTTACTTACAATAGTCCATTATTACAAATTTCAAATGTTCTAACAACAAATCACCTCAAATGGGAAATAAAGATCTCTAAAGACTACACCAAATTTTCGCGTTCGAATTCACTACGCGTTAACTCCTCGTCTTCACCGAGGGAATCACCTAAAAATAGTTAGCAAGTATGAGTCTAGGAATAGACTCAGTAAGTCACTAACCTCCAATTTGCTCCTTTATCCATGCCTAACTTACTACGAGGATGGAATAAATTTACAGAAATTTATGAGACATAGAATATCTGAAATTAGGTTGATGAGGACAGAAAATAAGTCTAATATAGAAATAAGTGTTTATGTGATGATAGTCTTATTTTTCAGAACTCTTATACATGCTCGGGTTTTAGATAATAGAAATAGAAATTTCAGAATTTGCAGATGATTGAACAAATTTCAGAGAACAAAATTTCAAAATTTACACAGTTTCAGAAATCATATGTCTTTACAGGTTTCAGGTACAGAGACAGAATTTCATATAACATATGGCTAGACACAGTGCCCAAACCACCATTAGAAGGTCAGAACAGTCAGATACTCAGTCACCTAGGCAATGGAGACGAGTCTTGGTTACTGCGCAGAACCGGGGAAAGCCCTTCCCACCTTAACCAGTGAAATTTATCCACCTCCAAGATTTCACCTCGTGCCCTCCAGGGCAAAACAGATTGAGCCTCCCCACAGGGGCATTTCTATAGTTTGGCTCCATGTCCTTCTATGGCAGCAGTCTCCATATAGCCAATATAATAGCTTAATTTTTACATAGATTTTAGGGGTGCAATAGGTTTCAGATTTTTGAAAACAGAAACAATCTTATTTCTAAGCTACACGTGCGTATAAAATGGTTCGTAATTATAAGCATAGAATTTTAGTGAACGCGAAATTTTTACAGTAAGTTACCAACTTATTCATCTATCATTTTCTAAGTTTTCATATTTTTCGGAAGCAAAATGACCTTTCAAAACTCTTTATTTGCAGGTTTCTGGAATTTAGAAACCATGTTTATAATTTTTGGCCACCCATGCGTAGAAATCAATTCATAACTATGAGTGCAGATTTTCTATGAGCACAAAAATTTTACAGTGAGTAATTAACATGATTTTCTATCATTTTCCAATTTTTCAAAATTTTCTAAATTAATTTGACCTCTCAAAATACACCTTTTATGAGTTGCTGGAAATTGGGACAGAACACAGGATGCATCGACCTTAGTCTGAGCATCTACAGGACATGCATCGACCTTAGTCTGGACATGCTTGGACCTGGGTCTGAGCACATTTGGACATGCATCGACCTTAGTCTGAGCATCTATAGGGCATGCATCGACCTTTGTCTAGACATGCTTGGACTTGGGTCTGAGCACATTTGGACATCCATCGACCTTAGTCTGAGCATGCTTGGACCTGGGTCTGAGCACATCTGGACATGCATCGACCTTAGTTTGGATGTGCTTGGACCTGGGTCTGAGCACATTTGGACATGCACAATGAGAAGGGGTTCCATGGGTGCGAGTGCGTAGGCGATTGTGGGAATCGTGTACTGGACGTCTTTCCCCACCGGTCGCAAGCAACCGTTGTTTATTTACATCGGATTGAATCCAAATACCTTCGTTCTAATGCTGAAGAAAAGTCTGTATATATGTCCGAAGCCATGGGTAGAGGGTCGGGAGCATTCTGCAGCTGTGAGTGCGCTTTCGACTAGGGGGCGTTGACTTGGAGCAGGGAGTGCTGGAGGTTCACACTAGGTGACACAGGGGGAGACTGAGAGCCTGAACGTGGATGCGAGGGCATTCGTCCAATCGGCAGTGTTATGCTGAGGTGTATATTTCTTTATAGGAAAGCCGTAATGGCTAAGGTACAACTGGCACATGCCACGGGACAACTCCGGCGTGCTAGTCGGTCCCCGGGTCGATTCGTGATAAATGAACACATATGCGTTTTACAGAGGGCTCCTCCCGTGGCGAGGGCCAGGGCTGTGGTGCCGAACGGGGGCCTGTGACTAGATGACTGGAGGGATACATCGATCCGGTGTCTGGGCGAGGGTCGATCACGACTCGAATTGAGCGATCGAACATGGTCTCGTGACTGCGAGGGAGCATGACGTCATGGTACGCGTGTGTTTGCAACCGACGGGCACGCGAGGGGGAAATTCCGGCATGAGGGGGCGTTCACCATTATCATAACGTCACACACGCGGTGGGTGTTGACTTGTGTATGACGGCTACATACGGCGTGAGGTGAGTGCAAACGACATACCCCGGCGTATTAGGCCAACGAACAAGTCACCCACGCACAATTCTCCTTAGCTCGCTGCTTGGAGCCGCTCGAAGCCTTGGCACTTGACGTTTGATGTTCTGGATGCTTGATGCTTGATTCCAGATCCCAACCCCTTGAGCTCCTAAGGGGTTTTTATAGGGGAAGTTGAAGGGTCACAGGGGGTTTACGCGGACCAGCTAAGGGGCGTGAGCTGGTCCGCGTAAACCCAAGTGAATAGCGCTTGGGGTTACACCGGCTGAGAGAGAGGGGGAAGGGGTTTACGCGGACCAGCCCAGGGGGCTGGGCTGGTCCGCGTAAACCCCCCACTCAGGGGGTTTATGCGGGCCGATTTTGGTTTTTTTCTTTTTTAAAAACTTAATTTTTTTTTGAATGGGGGTTTACGCGGACCAGCCAGGGGGGGTGAGCTGGTCCGCGTAAACCCCCCCCCCCCCCCCCCATGGGGGGTTTAGGCAAACCAGCTTAGGGGCCCAGGTTGGTCCGCCTAAACCCTCTCCCCAGGTGGTTTAGGCGGACTGGCGCCAAGGAGAGAGGGGGGGCGGTCCCACCCTATAAAATTTGATTTTTTGGGCTTATTTTCTTCCTAATTTGACTAAGAAAGAAAAGCACAATTAGCTGGGGAGGATACGTGGAAGCTTGCGAGACTTGTACGCTTTGACCGGAGGGCGAACCCGTTGTGCTGTCGCTCCGTGCTTTCGCGTGTTGACTCCTCGAACTGGTACGGCACACGAACCGCGTCGTAGGACCGTAGATCGGACGAACCTGGGATGAGTGGGGTCATGGGAACACCAGGCTGGAGGGAGGGCGCGGCCCCCAGGTGTAGACACGCCATTCCTGACGTCTCCTGAGAAAGTCTCATATTACCATACAATGCCCCGCAACGGCTTACGCGTTTTGAATCACTGGAGTGCTTCCTTTTCTTGAGTCTTCTTCCGCCCTTTTCGGCATCCGGAATCGTCTCGTCACGGCATTCAGACGGCATCAACACCAGTCAGACGCATCAGGAGGTTCCGGAACCAAGAAGGGTGTCTGCCGGGCGGCCGCCAACGGCTGAACTGAAGACCCGGGTGGGTCTTTATGGGGGCGTCCAGGCCCCTGGACGCCCCCATTCTTTTAATTTATTTTTCATGCCAAAAACCAAATAAAAAACAATATATTAATGGAGGCGTCCAGGCCCCTGGACGCCTCCATAAAAACAAGTATAAAAAAATATAAAATGCCAGCTTTGGCATAAAAACAAAACAAAAAATAAAAATAATATATTTATGGAGGCGTCCAGGACCCTGGACGCCTCCATCAACTCCCTCACGGGCGCCGCCCACCGAACGACGGCTTGTCGTGTGTGAAAAAATCTAAATTATGGAGACGTCCAGCCCGCTAGATGCGCCCATTTCAAAATCACGATGCGCCGCTCAGAAAACCACGCATTGTGCCAAATCGCGTGTGGCCGTCGGCGGTGTTCGGTGGACCTGTTGGAGGCGTCCGGGCCCCGGACGCCTCCACAAAAATATTCTGGAAAAATAAATAAAAATAGAATAAAATATTAGTTCGATCCTGATGGAGGTGTCCAGGGTCCTGGACGCCTCCACCCTCCGGAGCCCTATAAATAGAGGCCCACCCCCTCAGTTCTAAAAGGGCTTCGAAGAGATCCGATAGGCTGCCGGAGCCCAGAGGCTACCGGAGTCATTTCTAACCCGTAGGGTCTTTTGTAGGTGGAGGTTCTGTCGGCTTCTCGGGTGCCCACGCTCGCGAGAGGAAGGTCGTCTTCATCCACCGCGCTTCCACGTCGTCCCTACGCTGCCGGAGCTCCGCCGGATTTCATCCTCGGCTCATCCAATAAGCCTTTTCTTCCCCTTTTTCTCCATAGTTCTTTACATTCATCATACTGCATCCTCTATCTCCCTACATAAGGGCGCCGTCTCTTGCATACTTCTTGCATTCATCATTGCATTTTCCTCCTACTCGAGTCCGAGAGGGGTTTAAAACCACACCAACCAGGTGTGTGTCAGGTCACGATCTCGTCACTTTTATTGCAAGGAATTGTTACTACACTGCCATTTTCTAATTCTGTTCGTTTATTGTCTACTGTTTTACAAGGGTAACCAAGGAAAACCCTCTCCGTCGGCCGGCCGAAGGGGGAGGAAGAAGCAACCCGCCATTTCCCGCTCTTGAGGTAGGCGCGATCACTTTCTTTATTTAGGGTCTTTTGGCCCCTGGCGATCACATCTTATTCTCGAGGCCGCGGCGAGTCACTTCCCCAATGGCCGTTTAAATTCCCGTTCTTATATGTTATATTCTTATCTATTCATATCCTCGAGGCCGCGGCGAGTCACTTCCCCAATGGCCGTTTAAATTTTCGTTCTTATATTCTCTTTATATTCTGTTATATTCTGCTCATATTCACGAGGCCGCGGCGAGTCACTTCCCCAATGGCCGTTTAAATCCCCGTTCTTATATGTTATATTCTTATTTATTCATATTCTCGAGGTCGCGGTGAGTCACTTCCCCAATGGCCGTTTCAATTCTTGCTATTTAATTTCTGCACCATTCCCGTCCCCCCGAGGTCGCGGCGAGTCACTTCCCGCTATGGCCGTTTAACCCCCATATCTTGCTATATTACATTTGTCCCGCTCGCCCCGCCGGAGCAATCTCCCGTGGTGGCCCCTTCTCTTTTCTCTTATTTCTTTGTTGCAGCAAACAAAAAGAGGAGCCCGCGCGCTCCGCATCCTCTCCGCTCGCCGAACCGCGTGACGTCGCTCACAGATTGGCGATCACGGTGGGACTTCTACTGCTTCCTTTCGGCTACCCTTGCAAGCTCGGCACCATCCGTGCCTCTCCACCTTGGCGCCCGCGCGCGCCCCCGTTGTGCTCACGGCAGCACTGTCAGTTTTGATTGGTTGTTTGTTTATTATATGTCTGTTATTTCTGTTGTTTTCCCACTCCATATCTCTGTCATCATTTCATTGCATGCATCCATCCCTCTTTTCTATCCTTCCTTCATTTTTTTTTAGGATCACCCTTTCTCGGAGAAGGAAGGACTCTCCGTTTGGGAATTCCTCTCAACGGACTAGAATCTCCTACACTGGGACCTCCGTAAGTCCCCGACATCGAAGAATCTCCTCTTCGTTCACTGGGCCGGTTGTACCATTGAAGTTCCCCGGAGTTAGTCATTTCATTCGTGGTGAGACGAGAGACCCTAGCTGACACGGCGGTGAAACAAAAATAAACTAGGGTCCCTATTTTGTGTGAACTTCGGATCTCGCTAAAAGCACAAAAAAATCATCAAAATCAAAACACAAAAAAAGGCGTAAAGGCATCAACTTGTTTGATAATCTCTGCTACCTACTTGCTAGTGTATGTTTTTGCGTTCTGGGAAAACTGTGAGCATGGCTCACGAGTCTTTTGAGGAGAACCACCCTAGTCGTGGTTTGTCAGTCGACCCGCGAGTCTATGCTATGGACTCGGGTCCCTCTCATGAGCCCTCGCACGAGGTGCAGGTTATTGCCGGGGACACATCCCCACCACCAGATATCTCTTCTTTACTGGGCGTCCTCGCCAACACGGAGCTTACCTCTGAACAGCTCCGGGCTTTCCAGGCCATTCTAAAGAGGAAATCTGTTTCCCCCAGGCCCCAGGAATCAACTCCGGCCATCGCACCTCTCCAAGAGTCCGTGCAGGCCATTCCATCTCCTTCATTGGCGCAAGCCATCCAGTCTCCCTCGCTTCAAGGACAAGCGAGCCAACAACCACCCTCATTCCAGTTCCCGTCACAATCTCAAACTCCCGTTGTTCCCCACACACCGCTTCAGCCAGGGCCAACTGTCGGCGGTCCGACAGCTCCCTCTCATTCGGGGTTTCCCCCTCAAGTCTCCGGGAGACAATTTCTCCCCCAGTGGCAAGTACCACCTTCACCTCCAGAGGAGCTCGCCTAATCGCTCCTCAATAGGTTCAATCGTATGGACGAGCAGTTTCAAAATCTGAGAAGAATGGTGGAGGTGAAAGCCACCCCAGAGGTTGCTTTGCCAATCCTTCCCGTCATTCATCTTCCTCCCTCCGAAATGCCCACGTACCGCAGATACAATGGTACCGGTAACCCCTTCATTCACCTCAAGGATTTCATGTATGAGTCCTCCTATTGGCAAAACGATCAGAGGTCCCTGGCATACCTCTTTCGGAGATCATTGGATGGTCCCGCGCTAGAGTGGTTCTATTCTTTGGAGCCCCGCGAGGCCGAGAATTTTGAAATAGTCCAGAGAAGGTTCTTGCAGAAATATAGGGATAGGGTCGGTCCCTCACTCTCCATTACCGACCTAGTGGCCGAAAAGATGAAGCCCGACGAGGATTTTGTCCGCTATGCTGATAGATGGAGGTCTCTGGCGGAAAGAATAAGGGATACCCTCTCTGAGCCCGAACAAGTGAAGATGATTGTGTCTAATGCAACCCCACAGTTCAGACACGTCCTGGCCATGAATAAACTTACTACAATGGAGGAACTCTATGAAAAGGCCCGATACATCCAAACCCAGTTAAAAGACTCCCCCATTATGAACATGTTTGAGTCGTCGAAGACCAAAGTGGTCAGAAAGACAGGCGCTGGTGTCCCGGGCGGAGCCACAGAAGGGGTTGTGACAAATGAGCAAGTGGGTGCGGTCAACAATGCCAACTATGCAGTCAACCCAAGGCCTCCACAAATGCCCCGACTTCCCCTCCAACCAGATCCTTTCCCTCTTCGTCCTCCACCCCAAAATAATCCACCCCAGGATAATATGCCTCCATTACGCCAACCCCAGCAACAACAACCACAACCTCAGCAACAACAACCACCGCTTCAGTACAACCAAGTTCCACCCCCGAGGAACTATGGTCCCCAACAGCAACAAAGGAGGCCGGTCGGTCCCAAGAGAGCCTACTATCCACCATTTCCAGAAACCTTAGCAGACATTTTTAATGCCCTCATGGCATCAAACCTACTCGCCCTACCCAGAGAAAGGCCCGTGTGGCCCCCGAATGTTGATACCTCTAAATACTGCGTCTACCACAGGCAGCCAGGACACACAGTAGATTACTGCTTCCATTTCAAAGATTACATCCATGATATGAATGATGAACATCAAATAGATTGGGATGAAATGAGATGATACGTCACCGCTCTCAAGGCTAGGAGACCTCCTCAGAGGCCACAGCAGCAGTTACAACAGCAGTAGCAGCAGCAACCACAACAACAACAGTAGCCTCAGCAGGCCCCACAACAACAACCCAACATGGGCATAATCCAGAATCCATTACCGGAGCACCAACAGCCCAATCATCAGGTTAACCCCATCTCCTCCTTCCAGGAAGTCAGGAGAGAGCAGGTGTGGCACCAGGAAAGTACCTCTATTCTTTCTTCCTCCAACCCCATCGTCATGCAACCCCCTCGCCTTGCCCGGGTAGCACCTCTCTCTCATCAACCCGCGTCAGTATCGCCTTCACCATTTCCACTACCATTACGCCCTCTCATCCGTACCCCGATCTCCTATCAACCGACACTCTCCACTACGCCTTCACATCCTCTCATCTTCTCTCACTCCCCCACTTTACCATCCACCTCTACCACATTTACCCCTACGCCTTCTAAACCCCTTATCATCCGTCAACCATACATAACCCCGTCTTTCTCCACCGTATCACCACTAATGCCTTCAAAACCACTCATTACCCATCACCCACCTCAAAATCATTGCCCGCTTCAAGTCCTACCCACTTCTACTTCGTCTCCACCTCCACCTTCCAGACCCTTTATCCTTTATAATCCGCGCGATATCCCCTCTACCTCCACCATGCCTCCACCTAACAAACCTGATGGGGCATCAAAGGCGATTTCATTACACGGGTGGAGTGTATTTGTGAGTTATGGCTTGTATGAGATTGTAATTGTGTATTTTCTTTCTTTTGGGCTCCTTGTAAGGCTTATATCAAGCCAATGGGCCATTTGTTATGTCAAGTCCAAGGCTAGGTTGCCATTAGTAGAGTCCATTAGGGAGCTTATGCCATATTGGGTCATTAGGTTGTTAATGGGTCATTAATGCACTTAAGGCCCAAATTGGGTTACACTCCTTCATGGGCCAACTAAGTTGGAAGAGTCTAGAGGGTTGGTGGGATGGTTACATGGCCTTTAACCACACTTGGCCCAAGAAGAGGCCCATGAATGGGGCGCCCCCTCTTTTGGCCATATTAGGCTTGGTAGGTGGTGTTTGAATAGCTTTAGTCCAAAGTTGAATAAGCATGGTCAAATTAGATTAAACTAATGTATTAAATGTGTGATTCACATTGTATCCCAGCCCTTCAATCCAAACCCCTAGATCCAAGGGTTGAGGTTGAGTTTGGTTGGCATCCTATATAAGGTTGTATTTTTCATATTGAAGGAATTAATGAAGGAAAAAAAGGCATTTGCCCCCTTGGAGATTTGCGCCCCTCCCCTCTCTCTCCCTGGTTCCTCCACCCCCTCTCCCCTTTCTAGAGTGTAATCCCTTCCCCCTTGATCCCCTCCAGCATCTGAAGCAACTCCGGTGATCGCCGCCGCCATCGTCTCGCCGCCGACGCGTCGTTGCCAACGGTTTCAGTGGTTCTGTCCACTCAGGACAGGTTCCTCTTCTCCGAATTTCTACTATCACTCCCTTCATCTTCTGAAGCTCAAAATTTCAGGGTTGGTTCCCCTCTAGAACCCTTATCCCCACAAAAACAAATCACGTCAAAATTCATCCTTTAGCTATTTTTTGATTTTCGTCCAAGTCCAAGTTCCAGATCTGTCCTGGTTCTGTTTACTGTTCATCAGCTCTGAGTTTACCCCATTCGAACCATCTTTTTATTTTTGTTGGGTCCGCCAAATTTATTGGGAGTTCTGTCCACATATATCTACCACCAGGAGTTTTCTTAATTTTTGATAAGGTCTCTAGGTTTTTTTCAAATTTCGTCCAAGTTCCCAAGAACAGTCTACCCACAGTTTCCCAGATCCGACCCAGGTCTAGTAAAAACATCCCAGAAAATCCATTTCTTATCCAATCAAAAAACCAAAAATAGTTCCGGATTCCTCTCTCAGAGACCTTCAACTTTTCTGAAGAAATCATTTCCAGATTCGGAGGTCTTCTCCCCGGTCAACATCGATCTTCAGAGAAGTCAGAACTTGCCCCTGCAGTTCTGGCCAAATTCCAGCAAGCTTGTAAAATACATGATCAGAAATACAGATCTGATTATTTTTTTGAAGACCCCTACGTCGAAGTATTTTGAGTCAGCTTTCCAACGGCGCTAATCTCGTCGCATTCCGACGACGGGGATGATCGCAGCGGCAGTTTTCTCCGAGTCGCGCGCCTGCAAATAGAACTTTCAGGTTCGTGGCCGAGTTCCCAGCGAGCGTCGTCCGAGGGCCGCCCGGCGTCCGGCGGTCGTTCCAGCAGCTCGCCATCCCCGGGGAACACTTTCCAGGTGTCTCCACAACAGAGGAGTCATCAGGCCCCACACGACCCCTCCGGTCAATACGTGGGCCCCCACTAGCACGAGTACGCGTGAAGCCGAAGCATTGCCCGAAACCGCCCGTCAACCCGAACTTGGTCCTCCCGGGCCCACTTGTGTCACCCTTTACCTCCCTGCGTGGAGTGGGCTTATTTGTACTGCTGTAAACATAATGTACTAAGTTCCCGGGAGTACGAGCTTTGGCCGGGTGCCGTCTTCGCCACGCCGAGAGCGTGGAGGTATCGCCTTCACCCTTACACTTGGCATTAGCTTAATTCTTTATATGCTTTATATGCCGCTGCTAGAGAGCATGTGTAGGGATACCTAGCTCGCCTTCAATTTATAATATCACTGCTGCGAGAGAGAGCGAAGCCGTCCCATGACCCGATCCGGGCGCAAAAGAGAGCCGACCACCCTAGCTCATTGCCGGTTTCTCAACCGCGCACATCCGACGCTTCCCTCGTTAAGGGACGATCGCGAGCTTGCCGTGTCCGTGGTCCCGTCCCGCATCAAAACCCCTCATCAGAATCCCTGCTCCCGTCATCACCCCTGCTTCATCAACCATTCCTCCACCACTACCCCTCAAATCCCTGTGAAAACTCACTGCTACCCCCACAGAGGTACAAAAGCCGCAGGCAATGGTGCTCCGGAGTGGAAGGATTTTCCACAGGGTTTTCCCCCACAACAGTCAGAATCCTGAGCAGTCTCAGCCAGAGAAGGATGATGGAGAACAACCAGAAAGAGCTATCTCTGGAACACAGTATGATCTATTGAAACACTTGGACAAGACACCTGCTCGGATCTCCATCCTGGAGCTACTTCAAAGATCCACATCCCACCAGACGGCCTTGATGGAATATCTTCAAAAAGTCATGGTTAATGAGGACCTCCCCGTGGAGAAGATTTCGACCGTCCTGACCCCAATAGACACACAACCGGCCATCATGTTCCACAACTACGAGCTCGCTCCCAAGGAAGCTCGGAAATATGCATTGTGCATTTCAATAAAAATCAATGGGGTATCCATAAACCCGTGTCTTGTGGACACGGGTGCGTCCATAAATGTGATCTCCATGAGCACTCTTCAGTTGTGTGGGATCGACGAGGAACAAATAAGACCTTCCTCGATCACGGTCACGGCCTATGACAATAGCAAAAGGCCGCCGCAGGGGATGATTATTCTGAAGGCAGAACTAGGCCCCATGTCAATTCCCACGGAATTCCATGTCCTCGACATGGACCCCACATTCAAGGCTATACTAGGTCGCCCTTACATCGAAGCCATGGACGCTGTGCCTTCCACCAACCATCAGTGCATGAAGTTTCCTTACAATGGGAGAATTATTAAAGTGGTCAGTACACCTATCCTTCACACAGTGGATGCTATCAACACCTCTCTGCCCTCTGTTTGGCCGTCTCATCGGCCCATATTGTCACTACTGGATGTACGTGATTCATCTCACGTTCCACTAGCACCAAAGGAGCCGGTCAGGACAACCACAACATCATGTCTCCCTTTTCACTCCAAAGGGTGGGAGATTATGAGGAACATCGGCTACCAACAGGGTAAAGGTCTGGGCGCACAGTTACAGGGTAGGCTCAAATCGCCAAAGGAAATTAGGTCGAACCGCAGGTTTGGCCTAGGCTTTAATGGACTGTTCAAGGCGGATTGGAAGCCCCTCACATGGACTCTATCAAACCACTTCAACAGAGGGCCCGTTGTTCAGATGGGAGATCACCCACGAGAAGCATATGGGGGATCACATGCTGTATATTTGGCTGAAAAATGTCCGAGGATCACCAAAAGAGGCAAGATCAAAGATCCGGAATGCGAGTGGAACAAATGGTTCGACATACGGGACATTTCCGTTGCACTGGAAAGGATGTTCTCGTCTCCGCAGCTTGAAGGACCACCATTGATCTCCGGAATACCAGAGAATATTACCACTCTTGCCGAGGTTCCAAACTATCCTTGTCCTCGCCAGAAGGACACTGTCATCGACGGATCTTCATCCGTCCTCAACATTGCCGTTGACGGCTCATTAGCCACCATCTTCTCCATCCACTCGTCTCAGCCTTTGCTGATATCTTCTTCCTGGGCCAGATAATTGTCTGATGATCTTCCTAGATCCCCTTCTTTGCTTACATACCTACACGGGCTTTTCAACCCACGCCAGGTCTTCAATCATGATCTGCTCTACGAGCCTCCCAATCCTCTAGCCATAACCACTTTTCTCTCTCCTCCAATCTCTTTTCACTGCTTTGTCATTAAAAATGGAAATAAAAAAAAACGTCAATTTTCGAACTCCCCAATAACACATCTTCGTTGAGGAAACCTCCTACATCTCCTACGGGTGCGTACCGCCCTGCGGACCACCCGTCCAAGGTTCGATGAGCGACCTTTTCTACCCCTCCTCTAAGGGGTCTTCTCCTGTACATTCTACACCATCCTCTTCGTCTTCCTCTTCTTCTGTAAATATTGTAAGTCAATCTAGGAATGATAGGCCAAGGGTAGTACCTAGGAAGAAATCCAAGGGTAGGCAGATCCCTCGTCGATTCCTTCTGGATTTAGCCGCCAGGTGTCAAGCCCTCCTTGCCATCCCCCAGTTGTTAGAAAATCCCATCCGGCTACCGGAAATAGAATGTGAGGGCGACTGTGCATTTGATGAAGGGTATGGAGTCTACGAGATCACGGATGAAGAATGCCCCACTGACGATGAGTGTGAAGGATATGAGGATGCGGCAGGCGCATATGCTAGTGGAATGAGGAGATTCGACGAGCCGTCAACCGCCGTAGAAGAATCCACCAAAGAAGTCAACTTGGGAACTGAGGAAGACCCTAGGATCATCCTCATAAGTGACAACCTACCACCCTCCGAAGAAGAGGCATTAATTGAGGTTCTGACGGAATATAAGGACACGTTTTCATGGAGCTACGAGGATATGCCGGGTCTAGATTCAACCTTGGTCGAACACCGTTTAACCCTAAAACCAAGGACCGTCTCGGTAAAACAAAGGTTAAGGCGTTTCCACCCTCAAATGGCTTTGAAAATGAAAGAGGAGGTCGATAAGCTCCATAAAGCCAGATTCATTAGAGTCGTCCTTTATCCTCAATGGGTGGCGAACATTGTCCCGGTCATGAAGAAAGATGGGAAAGTCAGGATTTGCATCGACTTCTGGGACCTTAACTGCGCGTGTCCAAAGGATGATTTTCCCTTACCTCACATTGATGTGTTGATTGATAACACGACAGGTTATGAGACCCTCTCTTTCATGGATGGATTTTCAGGATACAATCAAATTCGTTTGGCAGAAGAGGATCAGGAGAAGACGTCATTCACTACCCCTTGGGGAACATATTGTTACGTGGTCATGCCGTTCGGATTAAAGAATGCTGGAGCTACTTACCAAAGAGCGATGATGGCCATATTTCATGACATGATGCACATATATCTAGAAGTGTATGTGGATGACTTATTGGTAAAATCAAGGACCAGGATGGAACATCCAGAAGTTTTGGCTAAGGTCTTGCAGAGGTCAAGGGAGTTCCAACTAAAAATGAACCCGAAGAAGTGTGTGTTTGGTGTGTCGTCAGGTAAATTGCTGGGGTTCATTGTGAGCAAAAGAGGGATCGAGATAGATCCCGACAAAGCTAAGACTATCAGGGATATGCTGCCTCCCAAGAATTTGAGGGAAGTCTGAGGTTTAATCAGGAGGTTGTAGTTTATTCGTCGATTTGTGTCTCAACATTCACAAAGGTGTAGACCTCTCTACGAGTTGACCAAGCCAGGAGTAGAATTCCACTGGAATTCTAAATATCAGAAAGCTTTTGAAGGGTTGAAGGAATATCTGGCTAGTCCACCCGTTCTCATTCCACCCAAACCAGAAAAACCTCTGATCCTTTACGTCTCAGTCTTGGATGACTCCGTGGGAGCCGTCCTCGCACAAGCTGATGAAGAAGGCAAGGAACGGGCAACCTATTACTTGTCCAAACTTCTCAATCCCTGTGAGCATAAGTACACCGTCATGGAGAAAACCTGTGTTGCCCTCGTTTGGGTAGTGAAGAAATTGAAGCACTACTTCTTGGCTCATGAGGTCCACTTGATTGCTCGAATGAATCCTATCAAATTCCTTCTGGAGAAAGCCGTCCTTACGGATAGGCTAGCACGCTGGCAAAGTTTTCTCTCTCAGTTCGACATCACCTACATCCAGCAAAAGGTGATTAAAGGCTATGCCATAGCCGAGCATCTCGCTCACCATCCTCTTCCCAAGTTCGATCCCGTCCAATCAGAGTTTTCAGATGAGGAACTAATGTCCGTCAACCAATCAGATGAGCCAATGTGGATGCTATATTTTGATGGAGCTCTGAATTCTCAAGGGAGAGGAATCGGCGTCGCCCTCTTGTCGCCTGAAGGCCTCACATTCCCATTGGCATACCAGCTCAAATTTTCAGTTACCAACAATATAGCTGAATATGAAGCTCTTCTAGCTGGCCTAGAACTCGCTCATTCTTTTCGTATCACTGAGTTGCGAGTCGTAGGTGATAGTCAACTCATCCTTCGCCAGGTGCTCACTAAATATCGCACTCGCGATCCCAAACTCAAGCCATACCAAGAACTCACTGCTACCTTTGCCAAACTGTTCACAAAATTGATCTTCGTTCATGTCCCTCGTCATCAGAATATTCTCGCCGATGCCCTCGCCTCATTGGCATCATCCATAAGGTTCCCTCTAGGAAGATGGTTTAAGTCCATTTCCATCTACAAACTTCACGCCCCTGCAATCGATGATGCTTCCTACGTAAACATCAAAGACAGGATAGCAAGAAAGATCCTGCAGGAAGATATCCTTGAGAAGAGGGAGATCATGTTGGTAGAGGCCGAAGAAGAACTGGCTGATGAAGAGAAACCATGGTTCTATGAAATTGTCAAATACTGCCAAGATCAGTCTTATCCTGAAGGGGCCACCACAGAGGACAAGAAAGCCATAAGAAGGGTGGCTCAGAAATATACATTGGTTGGAGGTCTACTCTATAGGAGAAGCCTTACTGGTATTCTGTTAAGATGTCTTGGTGACGATGAGGTTTGGAAATGTGTAGAGGAGACGCACTCAGGCGTGTGCGGTGGCCACGTGAATAGTCAGATGCTCGCCAAGGCTTTTATTGGCCCACTATGGAAGAAGATTGTGCTTTCTATGTCCGTAGGTGTGTCAAGTGTCAATTTCACGCCGATAAAATCCATTCACCATCTTCCTCACTTCATCCAATATCTTCCCCGTGGCCTTTTTCTATGTGGGCATTCGACATCATTGGTCCCCTAGGTGATCCCAATTCCCTCACCAAGCAGAAATCTTTCATCCTTATTACGACGGAATACTTCACCAAATGGGCCGAAGCTGAAGCTTACGCGGAAATCAAGGCGTCAACAGTCTGCAAATTCATCATAAAGAACATCCTCGCCAGATTCGGCGTCCCAAGCACGATCGTCACCGATAATGGGCCACAGTTCATTTCTCAGGACCTACAGGACCTCTGCAAAAGGTACACAATTGCATTGCATCATTCATCACCTTATTACCCACAAGGTAACGGCCAAGCGGAGGCCACCAATAAAATATTGCTCAAAATCATCAAAAAAATATGCGAGTCTAGTAAGTTTTCAGACTGGCCAGAAAAACTTATCGAAGCCCTATGGGCCTATCGCACTTCAATCCGTACCCCCACCGGGCAGACTCCATTTGCCCTTACTTATGGTATGGAAGCGGTAGTCCCATACGAGACTCTGATCCCTTCTCTCAGGGTACAATTGGACGAGGAATTTCCCCTCCACGATCGTCGTAATTCACTCCTCGCCCAGTTGGAACTCTTGGATGAGAAGCGGCTGGCCGCTGCCGAATACGCGCATGTGTATCAAAATAGACTCGCTCGCTTTTACCAAAAGAAAGTCGTTGAGAGAAAATTCAAAGTCGGTGAGATGGTCGTAAAAAGAATTTTTGTCAAACCTGGAGGTCCGCGTTCTAAGCTCCAACCCAATTGGAAAGGACCATTTGTAATTCAAGCCGTGTACCCTGGCAACGCCTACAAGCTAGTCAACGCCGAAGGGACCGAGTTATCCCACCCTTGGAATGGGCTTTATCTTAAGAAATACTACCCTTAGCATAAAACAAACAAAAAAAATGATGAAAAGATAAAAAAACATCAAAAATAAAGAAATACCGAAAACCACTAAAAATATGGAAAATTCAAAATGTCGATGCCTGGCAGTCACCATGTAGTTAAGTCTCTGCATCTAACCTCCATGTTAGGATGGGGCCCATTAAGACTTGGTAGGCACCGGGTCTTGATTTGCCAGAACCATGGAGATCCCTGTCCGGCCACGTCAACCTATGCTCGCTCGAAGGAAGCTAACATGTGCTCACTTATGTATTTTATTCAAAAAAGTCGGTAGCATCACCTACGGTGGAGCGTCACCCAGAAGATCTCCGGAAGCTGTAATCTTTATTCTTTTCTCTTCGACCAAATGAGACCGTCGGCGCCCTTAAAACGCTGAGCATGAGAAACCGAAACTCAAACCCCAAAGGCAAGAGTAGGATCCATTTCCTCGAGCATCGATCAGAGCACGAGAAGAGGGCAGTGTCCCCGTAGGCATACGAAAAGGGAGCCCACAAACGTCAAACGACTATATCTCCCTCACAAAAAGAAATACAAAGTCAAAATCAAGAGAAAAGCCTGGTCGTGACCGTGCCTGTTGCGATAAACGGAACCCCTCAAAGCAAAAGTCTGAATCCACAAAAGGGGCCGTGGAATGTAAATGCTCGAGAATTGGTCCGAAGTTGTCCGAAAGGAAAGAGTTAATGAGCCCTTATTCGCTCGCCGGGTTAACGATTTTGCCGATCCTCTCAGGAGGTTTATCCCCCCACGCTCTTCCTTCTTCCTCTAAAGATGAAGGTTCGATGGAGTTTCTGAAAGGTGAAAACTGCCCAGGGTCTGCGACCTTATTTTAATATACACATTTGGTTGCCTACTTTGAAAAGCAAAAGCTATCGCTGCGAAGGAGTCTCCGTGTTTCTGGCTGGTCAAGACCCCTGTTTACCACCTTGATGTCTTCTTGTTTAACCTCGGGCTTAGGCCAATGCAAGCGCGTCACCTATGGGTGCGACGGCGTCTGATTCTGGGTCAGCGTCGCGCGGTTGGTCGTTAGGGTTCCAGGGTGTTCCATCATATACCATCTAGAGTTGTGAGGAAATAGACCTGGGTCGGGCAAATCATTTACCTCAAACATCTTTTGGGTGAATCCCTGTGGTCGGAAGCAACTGGGAGCCTAAGCATGGCATGACGGTATTGTCATCAAGGTAAGTCTTAGCCGGCGGGATCATCATTCGAGGGGTCTAGAGGCCCAAATCAACCTAGATGTTCACTTAGGATACTTGGGAGGTTAATAAGAAACCCCTGTTCTCACGTAGGTTAGGTGCCATTTGGGTGCTTGTCGGGCGTTAGCAACAAAAAATTGAAATGATAAAAATAACAAAAAATGGAAAAGAGAAATTGTATATATTTGCAAACAAAAAAAATCTTTTTTATGATAAAATAAAAAATGCCAAATATAAAAAAGAAAACAAATCAATTTTGCATGATTGCATTTGCGTGCAGCATCTCACTTTAATACCGCTTGCATTCGTGTGCTTGCCTGTCGCATTTATCATCACTTCTTTCCCTTGCCTTCGTTAAATAAAGGCTTGGCCCCTTGACCAGTTATCAAGGACAGTCACAGTGACCATTTGCTTATTGAGCAAGGGGCCAAGTCAGAACAGAAATTTTGATTTGTTTGTTTCAGTGATGTGTGCAGGGATCCAGGCAACGGAAGCAAAGGTGAAAACCAAACAAACCAAACCTTGTATTTTATTCCAAAAACCAAAAAAATTACATCAAGTTCCGCCCTCTCTCTCCGCATTACTCATCCCACTACTCTCCGGGCAAAACGCTCTCAAAGGTGCTACCCAATGACGAAAAGTGGTACTCCTACCGCTCTGTACTCCCCTTCCTATTCCCACACCCCGGCATTGATCCACGGAAGCAGCAGAGAAGCTACCAACACGAAAGCCGCGCTCTCGTGCTCTTCGGTAGCACTCCTCACCATCTCTCAGCCACTGTTCAGCAAGACCAAGGCTGATTCGGAGTTCGAATAGTTGGGCCTCCATGGCCTTTCGTTCCTCCCTTTCAGTCAATCTGTTGGCTCTTTCTCTCTCTGCGTCTCTTTCTCTCTCTGCCCGTTCTCTCTCACGGTCTTCCCTCTCCAACTGGAGAGTGATCCTCAGTTCCATAGCATCCCTGGAAGAGTCGTCATCAGGATGACGCCGCAGTTCCCTCTCCACTTCTGCTATCCTAGCCTCCTTCTACGCAGCTTGGGCAAGCGCTTCTTCCGTCTCCTTTTCCTGCCGAGTGTACCATCTCAGATACGCGATAAGGCGTAAACAAAGAGAACTCAACACTAAAACTTTTACCTGTATACAGAGCATTCTTTCTGCCTCCGCAGCACGCTGTGTGGCATGAGCAAGTTACTCATGAAGCAAGTCAAGTTCTGAGGTGGGAATCCACAAGCTAGAAGAGGCACCACCTACTCCCATCGCTGGGGAAGCCGCGCCAATCTGGGCATGCTACGACCGCGTGAATTAGCAGCCAACATCTGAAATCTGGGGTTTTAATTAGGAACGCTCTGTACACCTACCAAGGCGCTCGTAGCTCCGCGGGCATCGCCCAACCGTTGCTCCATCTCTGCCAAGCGAGTTCGTAAATTCGCTATCATGGTATTACGGACATCCTGCAGCCTTACGAGTCAGCATTTTCACCAGAAAACTAAGAAAAGGAGAAAGAAGAAAAGAGAAAAGGGGAAACCTACCTCTACAAGTCCCCGGGGTTGGAACCGCTCTGCGTACTTTGTCCTATATAGACGCAAGTAGTCCTCGCTATCCCGCGCCTGCGATTCTACAATCGTGCCACCCCGTTGCCAGCCTTCGTACTGTTCGGGGAATCGTACGCGCCAGTCAATGCAGGTCGCCGGTCCTCACGTCTCTCTCCCAATGCGAGGTGGCGCAGCTGAATCCACCCATTCTTGAGCCAGTCCCAAGGACCTCATAACCAATCGTAGCCGAAGCGGCTCGATTTCATTCAGGCAGTGCATCCACAATTCCCGTCCGAACCGGGCACGACTTGCTAGAACCCACGGCTGGTCGGCATCGACCATGTCTGAGTAGGCTCTCCAGTTTACCATCACTGCAGGGAACTCCTGCAGCTCCCGCCTTAGCACCATCAGTTGGTAGGTTAGGGGTGCCGCACTCATGATGGGTTCTCACCGCCTGGCTAACGGCACCATCGCGGGTCGCCAATGTCGAGCTCTCCCCATGGGGAGGTAATAATAGCTCCACAACTGCTTTGGCATATGTCGTCAATATCTTACAAAAATAAAAACAAAACAAGCAAAACTAAAAATACCTGGATGAATGCTGTGAAACCACTCACAGTCATCTCACGATCCGCTTCTTGGAACAGACCTGCAAACAAGTGTGCCAGCATGGCAGCTCCCCAGGCGTAGTATCCTACTCTTTCAAGGTCTGACAGTAGCTCCAGGAAGCGACATTGGATACCGTCCCCTTTCGAGCTCAGTACTAATCTCCCCAAAAGGAAGAGGAGAAATCTCCTCAAATCTATGTTGCATCTTTCCCAGTTGCCGAAGTCTGTGCAGTACACGGCACGGCATCCTATTTCCATCCTTTCCATGAACTCTTCTGAGGATTCGTCGTCCCGCCGACGAGTGTCGATGAGCCCTAATGCATCCATGTGGGACGCCCTAGCTACTGACCTATTTTTCCGACCATCTAGGTCCAAACCCAGTAGCTTCTGGGCACCTTCTCGGTAAGCCGCATAAGTGACCCCGGTCACTGCCTCGCCCTCCACCTTCAGGCTTGTGATCCGGACCACATCCTCCAAGCTGGGCACCATGTGCCCCCAGGGCATCTGGAATGTCCGACTCATTGGGTCCCACCTCTCACACAAGACTTGGATCAGGACCAGGTCGAGCTGGATCGGCTCGATCCGAAGAAAGGTGCCAAAACCCATCACGTCTAGCCTGGCCTTCTGAAAATCTGGGAGACCTCGGTATGCTGCCACTACCAACTCCCATGAGATCTGTGATTTCATCAGGCTCTACGCATGCAGGAAATGGAGAGGAGGTTTGGTCAAAAAGAAAGGAAGAAAAAGAATGGAAAAAGGGTAGAAAAACTTGGCTTACGAGTTGCGATTGGGCCCTTTCGCTGAAGTGCCCTTCGAGGTCCGAAAGCCTCCTGGAACTACTACCACTGGACCTGCTTCTCTTGGAGGAGTGGGAAGATTCGCCCTCCATCCAACTCTCGGAATTTTGAACTCCTCCTCTCCCGTGAGAACTTGTGCTCCTCGAGTTAGCTCTCGATATACCTGGGAGGATAAAAGGGACATGAATTTATAGAATTGGAAGGAGTGCAGGACAAGATTGCCTCCATCACCTGTTAATGATAGCCCTCGCGATGAGGCACCTGCCATGCGATCCTGTGTGTCACTTCACCGCTCGCACAGGGTGATTGATTGGACGAAGAATATGACGACTAGCCCCCTATGTTGTCTAGGGATACCCTATCATGTTTTGGAGGACGTCCGCAAAATTTGACACAGCATCCGGGAAAAGGGACTAGGACCGTCATTATTGACTTCGATGGCAGATTCCCGTGGAAAATGGTCACAAGACGTGATTCTCCGCTTGGGGTGGAGTCTCGGCGGACCCATCACATGGAAACAGTGCAAAGGAGAAGAAGTGTAGGGAAGAAGGAATGCACAAGAGAACAAACAAGCAGCAGAAAATCAAATCACTCCATTCATTATTCTACATAAGCTGTCATAAACATCATAATCATAGAGAGCTGGCGGGTCCACTAGCTCGCCAACTCTTGCCATTATTTTCATGCTCATCCCTCTAGGCGTCCCTCTCCTCTCCCCTGAGGTGAGGGTCCCTCAGAAGCCTCTGGGATCCCCGTGCAGTAGCACTCGCCTCGCCTCGTGGTGCCGGCTCCACAGCAATGACTCGCTGCTCCTCCCCTGGCGTGGCAAAGAAGCCACTAGCGGCAAAGCGACCAGACTGGCGCAGTCGCTCCCCGAACTCTCGCGCTCTCTCGTAGCGCGTCTCCATCCCTCCTAGCCTCTGCACGACGGCCTGAAGGCCCAGTTGGAGCTCCCTCACTTGGGCCTCCAAGGCCCTCCTCTCGGTCTGATCCCGCTGTCGCTCGGACCTTCTCTCGGTTTTCTCTCTCTCTGCCTCTCTCCTCATCATCTGCAGAAGAACCCTTAACTTCAGGATGTCTGGAGAAGGTCTCTCCTCACCGCGATGTCACAGCTCTGCTACAGTCGCCACCCAGGCATCACGCTCCTCTTCCGCCCGGGTCGCGAGGGCCACCGCATCGGTAAGTTGCTCCCGGAGGGAGGCAATCTCGAGAAAAGGGGCCAAGGAACTGGAAGATGCGCCACCAATCATCCCCGCCGTCGCTGTCTGCTGGGCACGCTGGAACAAAATAAACAACGGCCGTCAGTGAAACTCCAAAATCTGAAGATAAAAGTGCGGCATGTAACTTACCAGGAGTGACAGCTCATGTTGAGCGACGGCCAGCTGCCGCCTAGCCTCTGACAGTTGGGCGCACGAGCCGCCGATGCCACGAGTGTCCCCAGCTTGGGGAAGCCCCGCATAACTCTCTCTCTGCAAGTTGGCACTGTCCTGCACCAATACACTCCCTTGCTATCCAGGGAGACGTACGTGCCAGTCCTCGAGCCTCGCCTTGCCGCGACTCTCCCTCCTGACGCGGCTCGGCTCGTCTGCACTCGCCCACTCATCGGCCAGGCCCAGGGTCCTCGCCATGTCCTGCACCAAGAAAGAAGGGCCTCGCATCATAACAATGAACGCATCCCCTGTCTAGGACGCGTCCATCATTTGAGTGCAACACTCGCCGAACCCTTTCCCCCCTCATGCGGCTCGCTTCAAAACTCAAAATGGATCAAAAGAGGAAGAGATCGGAGGACCTACCAGACCGTGTTCACCTCCCTCTACGACATCGGGCCCCTCGGGTCCCTCGGGGGCCCGAAGCGGCCCTTCCTCCTCCATGGATGCCGTTCCGTGTTCTTGCGTGTCCCTCCTCGGGCGAGGAGTTCCTCGTCCCTCTCCACCTTCACCATGGTCGGGCCCACCGAACTCCATCGATCGAGGGAAAGAAGACGAAGACGAGCAAGCAAGTTTCGGCGGAAGGCGGGCTTGTTTGCGGGTAAGGCACGGGAGAAGAAAGGCCACCCGACGCTTTAAATTTGAATTCAAGGATTAAGACACGTCCTCGCGCCTGGACGCGCCCAGAAAAGAAAAAAAAGGGAACAAAATCCCTCCATGCAAAGTAGTTCCCTCCTGTCCAGGGCAAAGTCCCGTGAAGCCTGAGCAACGTGGTGTGAAAGAAAGTGCAGGAAGGAAAAGGGCACATGACAAAAGGAACCACACGAAATCCATTTCATACAAACAGTCAAAAGTACATCATACAGTGAGGAGGGTGGAGCGTACAAGCAACTCTCTAACTCTCACCACCACCCTCCTGGTCATCTCTCTCCTCCCTCCTCTGACGGGGATCCCTAGGGGGCCTCTGCGGCCTCTGCGAGCCCTGAGAAGCCGTGCTCGCCTCTCCAGGTGGCACTATGCCAGCCTCCAAGGTGCGGCGATGCTGCTCGGCCAAAGAAACTAGAAAGCTGCCCACAGAAAAGGAACCGGACTGACGAAGTCGCGCCCCGCGCTCCTTCGCCCTCTGATACCGCTCCTCACTCTCCCGAAGTCTCCCCTCCGCCGTGCCAAGACCCAGCCGGAGCTCCGACACCTGGGCCACCAGAGCTCTCCTCTCGTCCCAATCTCGATATCGCTCTACCATCATGTACTCCCTCTCTCTCTCTAGGGTCTCCCTATCCCTCTCCCTCTCTCTCTCTAGGGTCTCCCTATCCCTCTCCCTCTCTCTCTCCACGCTCTCCCTATCCCTCTCCCTCTCCTCTCTCTCCCTCATCGCCTCTCTCCTCGACAGCTCGAGGGCAATCCACAGATCCACTACGTCGCGAGGAAGCTCCTCAGCCTCCCGTCGCCGCTCCTCCTCTAGCTCCGCAATCCGGGCGTCACGCTCTGCCACCCAGGCATCGCGCTCCTGCTCAGCACGAACAGCACGGGCCAGGGCCTCCCGAATCTCGGCCACCTGTCAAAGCACGCATGCACCGTAAGAGAATAGTGATAGAAGGAAAGCAGCTAGAAGAGGGTCAGGGCCAAGCAAGCACTCACTCGAGCCTCGCGGTCACGCTCGGCCTCCTCAGCCCGAGCCACCGCATACGCCAGCTGCTCCTGGAGGGCAGAAACCTCCGGAGGAGGGCCCCGCGAACTGGAACCCGCTCCACCAGCCGTCCCGGCTGCCGCTGTCTGGTGGGCCCGCTGAAACACGGGGCAAACGTCAGTCAAAGGCTAAACATCAAAAATCTAGGTCACAAAAAAAATGCATTGCATAGACTCACCAGGATCTCCAACTCCTGTCGGATGGCCACTAACTGCCGCCTGGCGTCTGCTAGCTGGGCCCGCAGGTCGGCAATCATGTTGTCACGAGCATCCTGCATTGGACATAAGTTAGTGCCACATGCATATACATATAGAAGGGTGAAGCAGTTTCATTTCACTTACCTCTGCCATACCACCCAAGGAGAGGCGGTCCCCGTACGTAGCTCGGTACCGTCTCATGTAGTCTGTGCTGTCCTGTACATGGGATACCACTGGGACCCCGCCCTGCTGCCAGTCCTGGTACTGTGCTGGGAAGCGCGTGCGCCAGTCCACAATCTTTGCCTTCCCCTTGGTCTTCCGCCCGATGCGGGCCGGCTCATCTACATCAACCCACTCCTGGGCTAGCCCCAACGTCCTCATAACCAGCCTCAGCCGAAGCGGCTCGATCTCGTTCAGGCAATGGACCCACACGTCCCGCTTGAAACGAGGAAGACCCGCTACAACCCAAGGCTGGCCAGCGTCGCCCAAGCCCAGGTAGGGTCTCCACACCACCTGCATCACCATACATACATCATGATAGTTACCATTCAGTCACATGCATAAAAAACACAAAAAAATCATATGCATCATACCATGGCCTCGGGATACTCGCTCAGCTCCCGACGAAGTGACGCCAGCTGGTAGCTGTGTGGTGCCGCTACCACGACCGGCCTCCACTATCGCGCTAGAGGAACGGCTCTCCTGTTCCCCTGCCTGGCCCTCCCCATAGGGAAGTAGTAATAACTCCACACCTGCATCCATCATACATCATTAGCACGAGTAATTGCATATTTAACTACAGTTAAATGCATAAATAAATTATGTACCTGGAGAAAAGGTGCGAAGCCACTGACTGTCGTCTCCCTCTCTGAAGTCTGGGAGAGATCGGCAATCAAATGGG
The DNA here is from genome assembly GCA_022559845.1 of Amorphophallus konjac. Lineage (NCBI taxonomy): Eukaryota > Viridiplantae > Streptophyta > Magnoliopsida > Alismatales > Araceae > Amorphophallus > Amorphophallus konjac. The sequence goes on from CM040124.1 coordinate 315,399,132, forward strand.
CAAGCAGAGCCGCCCCCCACGCATAGTGCCCCACTCTGTCAAGGTCCGCCAGGATCCCTAGGAAGCGGCAGTGGATGCCATCCCCCTTCGTCCCCAGCAGAAGGCGGCCCAAGAAGAAGAAAAGAAACCTCCGGAGGTCTAGATCCACCAGCTCCCGCTCGCTCGGGTCCTGGGTGAAAGCTGCACGGGCATCTCCCTCCAGTCGTCCTAGAAACTCCGCTCCAGTCTCGCTAACCCGCTGGCGCGGGTCGACGAATCCAAGCGCCTCCATGATCTCCACTCGGCCAACTACCCTGCTGTCCCTGTCAGTCACGCTCGTCTCTAACCACAGCAGGTCCAGGACACTCTCTCGGTAGTCAGGGTAGGTGACCCCGCTCACCGCCTCTCCGTCAACCCGTAGCCCGATGATCCGAGCCACGTCCTCCAATGACGGCACCATGTGCCCCCAGGGCATCAGAAACGCCCGGCTCGGTGCGTGCCACCGCTCCCTCAATGCCTGGATAAGAGGAAGGTCGAGCCGGAAGGGCTCGATCCTAAGGAAAGCTCCAAAGCCCATGTCGTCCACACGCGCCCTCTGAAAGTCCGGCAGCCCTCGGTATGCTGCCACCACTAGGGACCAGCTGATCCGTCCTTTCATCATGCCCTGCACACCACAAAACCAATAAAAAATACATCAGCATCATGAATAATATTAAGCAATAACACTATATATTCTACTTTATCTTATCTTTAAAAAATTTTAGGATTTTTATGGAGGCGTCCAGCACATTGGACGCCTCCTCTCTATTTTCCTTATTTTCTTTATAAAAAACCCAAAACAAAAAAATATATTAATAATATATATATTATTATGGAGGCGCCCCAGGTCATGGACGCCTCCTTATTTTTAAATCCTATTTTATTATTTACGTAAGTAAACAAATAAAAAAAGAAGAAGAAGAAAAAAAGAAAATGTGGAGGCGTCCAGGCCCCTGGACGCCTCCTTTCCTCACACCACGACCCTCGCCGCATGGCCTCTCGTCCGCCTATCCTGCCTATTAAACTAACAGTTTGAAGTTCCGAAGAGCTTACCGGGTCGTGATCGTCCTCTCCCGCGTCGCCAGCGTCTACTGCAGCCTCTACGGCCAAAGGAGGAGCCTCCTCCTCCACGACAATCTCCTCCGCCGCAGCAACCTCCTCGGCATCATCCCTTAGCCTCCTCGAACGATGAGCCCATCGTTTGCGCTTCTCTCCACCCTGGCTCGGGCCTCCTTGCTCCATGGGAACTGGGAATGGGTCGTTTAGAGTGAACGAGTCGTCAGAATGAACAGTAGAAGTGGAAAGAGGGGTGAGGCCCCCCTTTTATATAAAATCACCTTTTTTGGGGCGTCCAGGCGCCTGGACGCCCCCACACTTTTCTTTTTTTCAAAAATTCAAAAAAGTAGGGGCGTCCAGTCGCCTGGACGCCCCCAAAAATAAAAAAAAATAAAAATTTCAAAAATAAAAAATTAGGGGCATCCAGGACCCTGGACGCCCCCATGATAATAAATTTTCAAATATATATATATATATATATATATATATATATATATATATATATATATATGTGTGTGTGTGTGTGTGTGTATATAAAAAAAAGCATCTAAGATAAGTGTATATATAATCAAACCAAAATAAAAATACAAGAAAAATGAAAATCAAAAATAATAATTAAGGGGACAAGGGTCCAAAACATCCAAATGCCGGATTTTATTCCATCAGAAAAGTAGAATGAGCTACATCAGGGGCTTAGGCGCCTTAGGCCTTAACTTCCCCAGTTCGGTTACATAAGCCTTCCACAGCTCGCACTCTTCCACCACGTGCGCTAAGGCCTTTTCCGCAACACTTGTCTTCCAGGGTGCTTTGACGACCTTCGCTTCCTTCGCATCCGCTTCAGTACCCAACTCTCTCTTCTTCAAAAGAACGATGCCAGTCGGTAGTGGGAACGAATGGCGTGGAATGCCGACCTGGAGGCAGCATCGATGTGCGTTATAAAGGACGAACTCGGTCGCGCCGATCAGTTGAAGATCAACTTCGGGAGAAGGCCTCATGAGGAGATCTAGCGAAAGCAAACATGCCGGTGCGCAAGTGAAGAAGCCTTGTGTCACGGTGTGGAAGTGAGACCGCCAGTCTTCACGTTTCTTCAGCCACGGAACGCGGTTCACTACAGTACCACCGAAGCCTAACACGTCGGCTATGTGATGAAGAGGGCTTTGTTGGAAGAGCTTCGAAGCGGTTGGCATTCCCTCACGGTGATCAAACTTGAAATGCAAATCCATCCAGCAACTCAGGACAAGTGCGCAACCAAAAGGAGGCTTACCCATGCTCGAGGCAGTAAGGCCACTATACAGGTAGGCAAGGACGGCGGGTCCCACCCTCTTTCCACTCCAGATTCCGCGAATGGCACTTAGTTGATCCTCCTCCACTATGTTGTCGGTATGAGGAAACAAGAGAGCACCCGCCAAGCAGATAGTGAACCCCTTCATGATTCCTTCTAAGTGGTCATCATCTGGTGCCCCCCTCAGGGCGTCCATGACCCACTCCGCGAGCTTTTGCAAATCAATCCCCTTCTGATTACGCACCTTCCTGGCCGCGTCAGGCGGCATGAAGCTTCCAAGGACGCTTTCGGAAGTCCCCCGTGTCAGCATCCGCATAGCCTTCACCTTCCCGTCACTCTTGAATTTCTTCAATCCGAGCAGAAGTTCCACCTCCTCGAGGAGGATGGTCACCTCGAAGGTCGGAAAGATAAAAGTGTGGGTCTGGGGATGCCAGATCTCCACTAGTGCGCCCATAGCCCCCCAGTCCATGCGAATCTTCTCATAGTGTTTGGCATGAATAAGGAGCCCCTACAGATGCCACTTCGAGAGTATGGCCCTCATGCCGATGGAGATGTTGGAAGTTAGCTTTGAAAGCCATGGCAGTTTGGAAAACTTCCTCGGACCCGGGAAGAGTGGATATGGCTGGAAGAGAAAAGAAAGAAGAAGAAAGGAAGGAAGTAAGAAGAAGGTTCACGTGGAGAAATTTGAAAAGAATCAGCTTACCATATGCGACATGATCGTCCCACTCAGATGACCCTCGAGGTCGGAGAGTCGCCTGATCTCGCTGCTAGGCCTGCTCCTCTTTATAACACGGGAAGACTCTCCTTCCATCCTGAGATCTCTAGATCCCCCTCTCCTTCCTCTCCTGGGCTTCCAAAACCCACCTTGGTGCATTTGAATGAACTAGCCTAAGGGGAGTTCTTATAGGAAGGAAAGATCGCTACAGGACGGAACATGTCACATCAGCGGTCAATGTCAGGATCTTGGCTAGATCTCCTTTCCATTGTGGTGCGATTCTGTTATGATTCTGTTACTTTCTGATGTTATTAATCCATGCTGGCCTGTGCAGGTTCTACTAACGGACGTCTTTATCCTATCTCCTGTCCCACCTTTCAATGGTTGGTCCCACCATGTCATGCATCGTAGTATATGATACCTACGCTACTAGAACATGTCAAGGACCTTGCGACCCGAACGAATCCGGGATTTGAGTTCCCCTTCAACAAAAACAGTGATGATCCCGAAGAATTTGGGTTGTACGGATAGGCCGTTAATTTGTGGTAGCATGGGGACGACGGTACCATTCGGTGAATTGATGCGTGGATAAACGGGCCCCAACCCAGTGTTGGCTCACCGGATCGGTATCCTGACCCATTCTTAACAAGTTGACAATATTATCCTTGGCTATTTTCTATTTTAGTTTGTTTTAAATTTTTCTTTAAGCCCAGCATGCATTCATATAGGACTTTGATTTATTGCGGAAGATCATTCGAGTGATTCTATTGTGAAAGCCGTTGTGCTCCAATTCTTACAAATATGAGATATTCCACTCCGAATGAAATACTGAGTTTCCTTGAAACGGCCCTACACTGCTCTTCCAAAGAAGACCCTTGTTTGGACAGATCCTTAAATATTCCTTTACTTTTTACCTTGTTTGACCCACCTTGGCCGCAGCACTTCCACATTGGCTGGTAACTGCTCACCAAAGGTGAAACCTGTAGGTTTATGACCCAGTTACTTCCACACCAAGAAGTTGGTCTCTTTTTGTTTCGTGCCTGAGCGCACATCTCACCCTCCCTTATTTGATCTCCGTCCAAGCAAATCGTCAATATTTGAAAGACCTCCTTCAAGGTCGCCTCATTGAAACTTCAGGAAAGATTCCAAATAGTAACGTCAAAAGCGTGTCTCATCACACCTTGGCATCAACTTATCAGTCCGCTCCCACTTCATTTCACTCCACTACGTGTCGCTCCCTTGCAAAGCAGACGTCAAGGCGGGGCAGCTGTAGACACGCCATTCCTGACGTCTCCTGAGAAAGTCTCATATTACCATACAACGCCCCGCAACGGCTTACGCGTTTTGAATCACTGGAGTGCTTTCTTTTCTTGAGTCTTCTTCCGCCCTTTTCGGCATCCGGAATCATCTCGTCACGGCATTCGGACGGCATCAACACCAGTCAGACGCATCAGGAGGTTCCGGAACCAAGAAGGGTGTCTGCCGGGCGGCCGCCAACGGCTGAACTGAAGACCCGGGTGGGTCTTTATGGGGGCGTCCAGGCCCCTGGACGCCCAATAAAAAAATAATATATTAATGGAGGCGTCCAGGCCCCTGGACGCCTCCATAAAAATAAGTATAAAAAAATATAAAATGCCAGCTTTGGCATAAAAACAAAACAAAAAATAAAAATAATATATTTATGGAGGCGTCCAGGACCCTGGACGCCTCCATCAACTCCCTCACGGGCGCCGCCCACCGAACGACGGCTTGTCGTGTGTGAAAAAATCTAAATTATGGAGACGTCCAGCCCGCTGGACGCGCCCATTTCAAAATCACGAGGCGCCGCTCACAAAACCACGCGTTGTGCCAAACCGCGTGCGGCCGTCGGCGGTGTTCGGTGGACCTGTTGGAGGCGTCCGGGGCCCTGGACGCCTCCACAAAAATATTCTGGAAAAATAAATAAAACTAGAATAAAATATTAGTTCTGTCCTGATGGAGGTGTCCAGGGTCCTGGACGCCTCCACCCTCCAGAGCCCTATAAATAGAGGCCCACCCCCTCAGTTCTAAAAGGGCTTCGAAGAGATCCGATAGGCTGCCGGAGCCCAGAGGCTACCGGAGTCATTTCTAACCCGTGGGGTCTTTTGTAGGTGGAGGTTCTGCCGGCTTCTCGGGTGCCCACGCTCGCGAGAGGAAGGTCGTCTTCATCCACCGTGCTTCCACGTCGTCCCTACGCTGCCGGAGCTCCGCCGGATTTCATCCTCGGCTCATCCAATAAGCATTTTCTTCCCCTTTTTCTCCATAGTTCTTTACATTCATCATACTGCATCCTCTATCTCCCTACATAAGGGCGCCGTCTCTTGCATACTTCTTGCATTCATCATCGCATTTTCCTCCTACTCGAGTCCGAGAGGGGTTTAAAATCACACCAACTAGGTGTGTGTCAGGTCACGATCTCGTCACTTTTATTGCAAGGAATTGTTACTACACTGCCATTTTCTAATTCCGTTCATTTATTGTCTACTGTTTTGCAAGGGTAACCAAGGAAAGCCCTCTCCGTCGGCCGGCCGAAGGGGGAGGAAGAAGTAACCCGCCATTTCCCGCTCTTGAGGTAGGCGCGATCACTTTCTTTATTTGGGGTCTTTTGGCCCCTAGCGATCACATCTTATTCTCGAGGCCGCGGCGAGTCACTTCCCCAATGGCCGTTTAAATTCCCATTCTTATATGTTATATTCTTATCTATTCATATCCTCGAGGCCGCGGCGAGTCACTTCCCCAATGGTCGTTTAAATTTCCGCTCTTATATTCTCTTTATATTCTGTTATATTCTGCTTATATTCTCGAGGCCGCGGCGAGTCACTTCCCCAATGGCCGTTTAAATCCCCGTTCTTATATGTTATATTCTTATTTATTCATATTCTCGAGGCCGCGGCGAGTCACTTCCCCAATGGCCGTTTCAATTCTTGCTATTTAATTTCTGCACCATTCCCGTCCCCCCGAGGTCGCGGCGAGTCAATTCCCGCTATGGCCGTTTAACCCCCATATCTTGCTATATTACATTTGTCCCGCTCGCCCCGCCGGAGCAATCTCTCGTGGTGGCCCCTTCTCTTTTCTCTTATTTCTGTGTTGCAGCAAACAAAAAGAGGAGCCCGCACGCTCCGCGTCCTCTCCGCTCCCCGATCCGCGTGACGTCGCTCACACCAGGGAGTTTGCCCTCCCTGGGGTGCGCGGCCATGCCCTGGGGTGGACTGGCCCTGGGCCGGCCGTAACTTCAGGGGATGGCCCTCGGGGGTCTTCTTGTATTGTTTGGTGTTGCCCTTTGATGGACGCTGAACTCCAGGAAGCTGGAATGGGCCCGTGGGGGCCGTTGTTCTTCGGGTTGTCGCAGTCGCTCGGAAGGTGTTTGGGTAAATGCCCGACACACCCCGGATTGCCGAACGACTTTGGTAGATGACTGAGGGACCGCATGGCGGACCTTGGGTTGAAGATAGGAGCTCGTGGGAGCTAAGAGGGCATTTCGTGGACATGTGTAATGTCTCGGGCTGTGTGCCTGGTTGCACAGCGGGTTGACAGGGTAGCCTCGGGTTGGCCTAAGTGATAAAGTTGAGTGGCTCGTTGCCACGTTACTGAGGGTCGTGGGTGGCCCCGACTTACTGGGGGGGTCATTGTAGGATCCCATTAGTGTATTGGAACCACAAGGTGGCCCGTGGTTTTGTGTAGAAGGGCTGGAACATATGCGCCCACAAGGCGTTTGGAAATATGCCGAACACGCATGTGTGAGCCACATGCACGTGCTGCGGGCCTCCAAAGCATGTGGTTGACTTGTTTGGGTCTCCCTTTGACCTTGGAGGGTTGAAAGAAGTGTCTCGGAGTGGGCCCACGGCCCTTTCACTGGGTGCCACGTGGCGTGGCTTAACTTCGGGGCGCCCCTGGGTGGTCCCAGGCGGCCATGTAGGATACGGGCAAAGCCCGTATGTGAGTGGCCGGGGTTGACCCCAGATAATTGATTGTGCCGACGTGTGTCACGGCAAGTTGGTCAGGACCCTTGTCGGGACCCGCAGGGTTGTAGAAAGGGATAGATAGCCCGTGCCTGGAAGGTGTCCGGGGAAATGCCCGGACCCTTACTCCTTGTTATTTTTGCTGGGAAATAGTCCGGGTACAACAAATGCCCCCCACGGGTCGTTCGTCGGAGGCGGAGACGAGGGCATACGGCCTGTGAAACCCTCCTTCTAAGTTGTTGTAGTTGTATTTTGACACTTCATATGTCTTTATTCTACTGTGTTGTGTGTGCTGATTTTCTAGTATACTGATTATCTTTTTGGGTGCCATGTCTTGCAGCTATGGCACGCTTCGGCAGAGACGAGCCCCGAGGCGAATGGCTCGGGAGGAGGATCACTGGGTGCGGTAGACTGATCGACAGATGCCCCCTCTGGGCGCACCAGTGATCACTGTGACTGGTATAGAGCAGCTGGACTGGGGCCATACGGCAGTGGCTGAGGGTCCGACTGGTGATAGAGCAGCTGGAGCAGGGGCCATGAAGGTGGCCAGGATTCTGGAGGCGGATGGCTTGTACAGTTACGACCGGAGTAGAGGCTATCCATTGGAGTTCCCCCTAGATCATGGCATGTTTGTGTTCATCCAAAGTTATGTCCCTCGTGGCGTGGAGGAGGGAGACTCGCAGATTCCGGGGGCCTGCCACCAGCTTGAGAGGGCCATCTTGATTGGCAGGGATAGCCTGCATGGTACAGCCTTCTACAGCTATCTGAGCTTCTCGGAGGACTACTGGAGGCAGCGTTAGTTTCCCAGTGTTGATTACCTGGGGTTCTTCGGCATGGCGGAGCAGTCCGGAGTCAGGGTTGGGCCGATTGGCCCCGCTAGCTGGGATTTGCATGGTCACCATCACACGGAGATAGAGGGGACCGCTGGGTTGGTACTGGAGCCTGGGCTATGATGATCACAGCAAGCTGGATGGAGTCATGCGATAGACTGTCACTAGCTGGTATGGGCGCTGGGCAGTGATCCCATCACACTACTACCGCCAGGGTGCCACTGAGTGGCTGATGGGGATCGTCCACCACTACCGGGTGTTGCTAGATCGAGCTGGGATCAGGTACGCGGTGACTGTCGCTCTGTACGCGTACCCGTGCTACACCAGACTACTACAGGGCTTGGTAGAGCGTTTCAACCGTCGTTGGAACACGGTGGCAATAACAGAGGGAGAGACCACACTGGACGTGTGGTCCCTATTTAGGGTTTCCGGATTGTCGGTCAGCAATGAGGGATACGAGGAGGTAGTGCTGGATGACCTCCACGCAGTCATACCGACGGACTGGGAAGATACCGAGTGCCTTACAATTATCGGTATCTCATGAAGACCTGGAGAGATTTAGCTCTAGCAGGGAGAGAGAGAGCCGCACAGACTCCTCGGGTACCACTGAATGTATGGGTCCGTCATTTCTACAATGGGCCTATAACGACCCAAGAATCGGATACCGGGAAGGCCCGATACCATTCGAATCCTGACCTGCCGAGTGAACACTTGGCCCGGTGAACTGGCAATGAAGAACCTCTGAACCGCAACCTTGAATCTCGAGGAAGAACCGCCACACTTAAAAAGCAAGGGTGAGCCTCCTGTCACTGGCCAGTAGGGATCCCGCGAAACCCCAACTGAGAACAACAGTGGCATGGAAAGCTGTAACTACAAGAGCAATAGTAACAGCAGGAACAGTAAACCTGGTGGTCAGTCAAAACTCGGCACTACAACTACTCCTACTGTACCAGAAAACACACCCCGATCTCACGGTCGGGGCTACCGAACCACACTAGTACCACTTACCGAAGTGAAAAACCCACGGCAACCACGCCGTAGAGGCTTGTCTCCCAGGACACGGCCAACCTAGACATGCTGTCCAAGGTGCAACCCCGACCACCCGGTCACAGACACTGCACCAACAAGACGTAACCTCGGTTAAGCTACTAGCACCAGTCTCACGGCACGAAAACTGACACACGCGTCACGGCAAAATAACCTGGACTCAACGGTCAACACGACCAAAAACCCGAAGGTCGAAGTCACAGAGACTGACAGCATGTCACTCCCGACTCGACAGGAGTACCTCTCACTAGAAGCAAGATCAGATGCGTCCACTGACGTCTTAGTCTGCGCCTCAGGTGTCTCCCTCCGGCCCAGCAGGAACTGAGACACCGTACAAGTAACCACAAAGCAAGTGACTAGCTGGGGTCACGCCTGTCAGCGTGGGTCCAACCGCCCCCAACCACGTGTGCACACACAGACCATGCATCCCAGGTCTAGCCTCTAACTGGTTTTCCCCTCAGCCGGACTCTGGATGCAAGACGTGGGGCCCGACGGAAACCAGTCTAAAAACTGTCCTCATGGTAGCCTTTCCACCACTCCCTGGTGGAGGTTCACTGAAGGAGTAGTGGACTCTCAAGTCAACGGAAAACAACGTGTAAGCAGGCTACGACTAGTGGAGGGTCACTGAAGGAGTAGACTCTCAAGTCAACGAAAAACAACGTCCAAATCCGACGAAGCACGGGGATCGTCCCACGTACTAGCACCGTCGCATGGTGACCACGGTCGGAGAAGAAACGGGACTCATAGTCCACGGGCCACGCACCCGGCCACGTAGAAACGCAAAAGCATGATTCCCAAAGCAGCTCACAGGCCGCCAAACTGAATCCCACTCTCAGGGAAAAGCGGGAACCCTCCAACCCCAGGCTAGGCAACTGGACTCACAGTCCAAGGCCACACACATGGCCCACGCGGAAAGCACAGAAGCATGATTCCCAGGGCAGCATACAAGCCGCCATGCCGATAACTGGACTCGCAGTCCAAAGCCAAACACATGGCCCACTCAGGAATCATCTTCCAGGAAAACTCACAACATGCGGGGGAGACCCCACCGCACATACACCGATACACGATGACTCAATCAAGCGTAACACGGAAGCCCGGAACACGTGAGGTCACCCGGACCCACCACACCTATGGGCATGCCAATTGAGGCAGCACAGTCCTCCCAACACCCTCAAAACACGGACACAGAACCCTCGGGGTGTCTAGGATACTCACAAGACCGTAGGTTGACCACTGGGTCCCAACCGGGTCGACCAGGGACCTACACAACGCGAAACAATCGCGGCAAGCACGAAGAACCACTTCGACGCAACACAGTGCCTGGCGGTCTATCTTTGGGCCGTCCAAGCTGTACCGGTCCAAGGATAGGCCGTCACAGCACCCTGACGGTCCAACTCAGGAGCGTCAGACACTCGGTGCAAAACCGGCTGTAACGCGACAGTCCTGGTGCGTCACAGTCTCTGACGCGCCTTGCCTGGTGCATCAGAAGATGAGCAGAAACCAACCGTGATGCACACCGCCCGGAGCGTCACGGTCTCTGACGGACCAATGCTGGTGCGTCAGAAGACGGGACAAAACTGGCTGTGACGCACACCCCTCGGGGCGTCACAGACTCTAACGCTCTAACCCAGGTGCGTTAGAATGTGGGGATGCGTCCTCTCTAACGCTCCCTCACAGGGGCGTCACAAGGCTCTGACGCTCCACCTTGGGTGCGTCAGAGGCCATGACCCCCAACGGTCAAAACCACAACGGTCGGCTGCCAATCGGTCGGATCGTCACTCTGACGGTCCAACTTAGGCGCGTCACATGTCCTGGCGGTCTATCATGGGACCTTCAGGCCCACGGACCACCCAGTTGGCAAAACAGTTGGCTGTGACGCAACCACCCTGGGGCGTCACACGCTGTGGCGGTCACTGGAACGACCGTCACACCGTCCCGGGGGCGGAACGGCGGGAAACGATCAAAAACACCAACCACGCCCCCATACCTCCATGGGAGAGGGGGAAAACAAGGGGGGAGCCCCCAAATAGCCCCTAGCATGCATCTATGGCCTCGGATCAGCCAAAAACGCGATGGATCGGCGGATCGACTCACGACCCCAAAAATATGGATTTTTTCGAAAAATCTCAAATACACCCGCTCGGCTCACCACGGCCTACAAAACTCGCGGGAAAGGGAATGCACGAGCTGGGGGTCCATCTCCCTACCTCCACTGAAGAAACGACGCGCCGTGGACGCCGATCCACGAAGAAATCACCGCGAAACCCTCGCCGGCTCACGAACGCGCCACCGAGCTTCCACGCGCCTCCATCCCCCGATCCTCGACCCATCCTCGCCGTCCACCTCGCCCGCGTCACCCTGCCGCGCCCCCGTCTCACTCCGTCGGCCGCCGGAGAAGAGAGGGTGAGATGAGAGCGTGGGAGAAGAGAGAGAGGGAGAGAGGGAGAAATGAGAGGGGAGAGAGAGAAAGGGTTAATATATAGAAAAACTCACAATTTTCAAAATTTCAAAAATTATGAAAAATTACCTCCGTGATCCTCGAGAGGAGCACAACGCGCTGGTATAATCCCGGGGTCGGAGAACGCCACGGTTTACCCTGCACAGAGTTCCGAAAGCGCATCCGGGAAAAACACGTGTAAAACACGGAATACACTCCGAGACCCACTAAAATGATCCGAAAAATATCCGAAAAATCTGGGGCATTACAGCCCTCCCCCCTTAAAGGAATTTTATCCTCGAAATTCAGGACAAACACAGGAACACGGGGGAAGAACGCCATAACCACTGACTACGCCGTCAGAACCCCAGCACAGAAAACCTCGATTCGCACGAAAAGCTCTGGACCTGAGGGGCACAGCCAAACTTGCAATCATAAACAACACCTCGCTCCGCATGCCACGCACACTGGCCATCAGAGCAGGTACACCAACAACGCAGCCCGGCGTCACCTCAGTCACAACGAAAGCCACTCATGGCACCGCTGCTACCAACTCGCCCACCGAGGAGACACAGCCCCCAACATGAGCAACCGCTACCGATCCATCCAATGGTCAGCAGACAAAACACACATCAGCTTCACAACTAGCTGACAGGTCGCACACCCTTCTCAAGGGAACAACCAATACAGGGCCTCCACCAGCTCACGCAGCCATCTCAACAGACCGCAACATGAACATCAGCTCAACACCAAGAAGCACCCCACACCTGGCAAGCCGAAAGCTAGACATACCACTGTGCCAACTCTGCCAGAGCCCAGAAGATAAACTTCGACAGAGCCCAGATCCAATCGGGGAAAGCACATCACAGAAACGACCACCAAAGGTCTAACTTACACACGGCTCTCACCGTTCACGATGCACAACCAACAGCATCTTCTGTCTGTGAAAAGACCATCCACTGGTCGCCAAATACACGTCAACGGGAAACCTCCACCGGCCCAACGGGCACGATCCAACCCACATCAGGTCATCCGCTGACTCACACACAGACAATTACCACATCTCAAGCTGCACTCTTCTCGGACACCGCATCCGAACACGATCATCGCACCAACTCGACCCTCTCGGGGGGGCACAATGAAACCAAATGACAAGATCCTGACGTCATCGGTCATCACCTCACTTGACTCAAACTTACAGGGAAATCATCCCATGCTGGTCACCAAACCAGGGATAACCATTGTGACACCAACGTCCCATCAAGGACCACCAATCCGACGCCAATCTCACTAAAAGGCCTTCGCCCACAGGCGTCACTCTTCCATCTTGTCTCATCACATCCCTCAACTTAATTAATCCAAATGGACACCTGTCAATCCTGATTCCGCCCTTACCACAGAGCCATGGGACACCACCGGAACGATTCATGGCACACGTCTCTAAAGAAGAAAAGTGCCATCCAATCTCACAGTAACCTGGTCGCCAACGCTGCGGCCAATGCACACGGGTCCCCAAGCAATACACATCTTACCGTGGTCAACTACGAGACTAGCCATACCAGTCACTCGCAGCTACCAACCGGAACCCAAAATCTCTCAGAGATCACTTCTTCAAAACATGATCTCAATCGAGGACACAGCCTCCAATACAAGTCGGGCACCAAGCCACTGACTCTGACCAACACGTCCTCGACCACCGTCAGGCGACATCCTCAACAACCCCATCCGGGTCTAACACCGACGCTTGACACGGCTTCCATCACATGAACAGGGTACTCATGCGGCGCACTAGCCAGCACATTCCCCAACACTCCATCCTGCCAGTGCCAAGAATTACGATACCTTGAGCAACGGCACGGCAACAACACGTCTCACATAGAGGGACAAATCCTCCAATGCTTAACGCAAACTCAGGAATCCGCCCGTAGCAACCAACGCTATGATCCTGAACCAGTGGGTCACAAGCCTACCAGGCTTCCGCTGCGCACTCTGATCCACGCGCGCATAGCCAATAATGTTAACAGCGCCCAACCAGCACTCGTCTCTTCGGAACAGCACCAGCACCCTTACACAACAAGGGAAACGGGCACAACCCTTACAGGCAACCGCCTTGCCAAGACAAGGAGCACGTCTCGCACGAACTTCATGGCACACAAGGCCAACAAATCCGGACACACGATGCAAGACGGAAAATCTGGCCAAAGACAATTCTCTTCAACCAAAGGGGAAACCAGTCGCACTTTCGACCAACAGAAAACTCCACGCCCGACCTGACCTCGAACCTCGCACACGTTGGAAACAGCACCATCCAGCACCAAGGAAAACCATCGCTCCCATCAGGTCAGCGCCTCCAACACACTCGATGAGAGTCACGTCAGACCACAATCACAGCACCTCTCGATGCACCACCGCTGCAATTCCTCGAACTGCAACACGCCACACCAAGAGCCGCAACACAAGCCATAATCAACAATCATCAACGCTCATCCTTGAGTCCCAAACTCACCGCAAAACCTTCCCATCTCAAACCAAAACCAAGGCGAACACAACCCATTCGCACACAAGAGCGCAGGAGCAAGACTTACTGGGACACCACAGCCCAATCCTGCCTCAAAATCTGTAAGAAACCGGGACCGACACGTCATTTCTGACGCCACAGAGCACGACAAGAACACCAGGCTCGACGAAATAGTAGCTCACCGAGAAGATCCTCCGCTCACCCGAGCACACTTCTCGACCAGAGCACTCGCTCCAACGCCTCAAACCTCAACCTCAGCGCCTCAGGGGCTGGATAAACCTTGATCTGAAGTGGCCCAAAATCGACAGCAGCTCCCTCAGAGCACGCTCACGGCCACTTGACCATGAACAATCCGCACCAGCCACCTGACCTCGTGGCAAATACCTCAAACACAGCACCGCAGCAACGCACCTGCCGGCAACCTCTGCCCAACGCAGTACAATTGGGGCCACCATCGATGAGGGAGAAAGCCCTTGACCTCGATCCTCAGACCCCACGCCGGCACAAAAGCCGCGAACAGCAACCACCTTTTCAGCGCCACACAGCGCACTCAAGCTCTCAAGCGAGAAACAAAGGGGAAAACAAGCACAAATCCCTATGCCAGCTACCGACTGTACTGGACCTTATGGACTCTGATCACTGCAACATCTCAAATTCCTATGTACGTCCACAACCACTACTCTGATACCATCTGTAACGACCAGAGAATTCGATTACCGGGAAGGCCCGATAACCCGAGACTCGAACCGCCGCCCACGAGCCGGGAGGGCTCGGAAGGGCTAAAAGGAGTGTCGAGGCACAAAGAAATAGGAAATAAAGCAGGACAATTCAACAATTAACAGAAATAAATAAACAACTACTACAACAACAGAGTCCAGTCCAACAGAAAGTACAGTCTAAAGTAGTAAAGCGTACCATATGCCGAGTGAACACTCGGCCCGGCGATCTGACAACTAAGAACCTCTGAACCGCAACCTCGAATCTCGAGGAAGAACCGCCACACCTGAAAAGTAAGGGTGAGCCTCTTGTTACTGGCCCAGTAGGGATCCCACGGAACCCCAACTGAGAACAACGGCGGCACGGAAAGCTGTAACTACAAGAACAACAGTAATAGCAGGAACAGTAAACCCGGTGGCCGGTCAAAACTCAGCACTACAACTACTCCTACTGTACCAGAAAACACACCCCGATCTCACGGCCGGGGCTACCGAACCACACTAGTACCACTTACCGAAGTGAAAAACCCATGGCAACCACGCCGTAGAGGCCTGTCTCCCAGGACACGGCCAACCTGGACACGCTGTCCAAGGTGCAACCCCGACCACCCAGTCGCGGACACCGCACCAATAAGACGCAACCTCGGTAAAGCTACTAGCACCAGTCTCATGGCACGAAAACTGACACACGCGTCGCGGCAAAACGACCTGGACTCAACGGTCAACATGACCAAAAACCTGAAGGTCGAAGTCACAGAGACTGACAGTCTGTCACTCCCGACTCGACAGGAGTACCTCTCACTAGAAGCAAGACCGGATGCGTCCGCTGACGTCTTAGTCCGCGCCTCAGGTGTCTCCCTCCGGCCCAGCGGGAACTGAGACACCGTACAAGTAACCACAAAGCAAGTGACTAGCTGGAGTCACGCCCGTCAGCGTGGGTCCAACCGCCCCCAACCACATGTGCACACACAAACCATGCGTCCCAGGTCTGGCCTCTAACTAGTTTTCCCCTCAGCCAGACTCTGGCTGCAAGACGTGGGGCCTGACGAAAACCAGTCTAAAAACTGTCCTCAGGGTAGCCTCTCCACCACTCCCTGGTGGGACCACTAAACGTGTAAGCAGGCTACGACTAGTGGAGGGTCACTGAAGGAGTAGACACTCAAGTCAACGGAAAACAACGTCCGAATCCAACGAAGCACGGGGATCGTCCCACATACCAGCACCGCCGCACGGTGACCATGGTCGGAGAAGAAATGGGACTCACAGTCCACGGGCCACGCACCCGACCACGCAGAAACGCAGAAGCACGGTTCCCAAGGTAGCTCACAGGCCGCCAAACCGAATCCCACTCTCAGGAAAAAGCGGGAACCCTCCAACCCCAGGCTGGGCAACTGGACTCGCAGTCCAAAGCCACACACATGGCCCACGTGGAAAGCACAGAAGCACGATTCCCAGGGTAGCGCACAAGCCGTGTCACGCCCCGAGCCTTTATTACAGCGGAAGACTAACTCGGGGAGAGCGAACAGCCGGTATGGTAAGCCTCTTGCAAGCAAGAACGATCACAGCGCAAGACAATCACACACATAAATGCAATTGCACAATATATATTCAAACTCCAACTTTATTTCATTGATAATCAAATTGAACCGTCAATTACAATCACTAATTCAACTTCCATTATGTACTAGACTCAAGAAATAGGAAAATTACATAGACTCAATCTAAACAATTTAGACTTCCTAAGTCTTCACTCTCATCTTGACAATACTTTCATTCGCTCTCGGACCCGCTACTTGTATAACCCGAATCCGAATTCGAATCACTTCCATCTCCTGAAAAGATTGGAAATAGGTAATGAGCACACTTGCCCAGTAGGTATCTTCGCATCAACATGAAGGCACTATTAAAGTAATTAACAATTTAGCTCTAAAGAATGAGGTAAAAATCATGCGAATGCGATCAATCATGCGATTAAACCAAAGTAACAAGATGATCATGTTAGTTAGAATGAGAACAAATACGAACTAGTAAGAATGTAACAAGAACATGATATTGGCCTTTCATGAACAAGAATGTATCGAGAATGTACTAGCAAGTCACATAATCATCACTCCAGTATCTTTTGCTTATGAGCAAGTACTTCGTGAATTTCTGTGGAATATCAAGCAAGAAAGTCATGTACAAGAATGTCATGTCGTGCCGTGGATTTTCACTTATTTATAGAGAAAGTACTCCCAGCGCAATGCGACGCCAGTAGCATCATACCCCATGGTTTATAAAATAGTATGTTTCGGACAATCAGCCGAGGGGACTAGCATAGAGCCCTTGAACATAATCAGTGCTCGATCGCATCTTCAAGTATAAATAAAGTTACTTCCACGCATGTTAACAATAAAATATGGCCAAGAATGTAATAAGTTCAATAAGCTCATGATAACAATAATTCAATGAATGAATGCTTCAATAAGAATCATGAGAAATCAAGAATGACTTAAGAAAGGTTATACTTATGGAAATAAATTGGCAGCATAACGATACGTTCTTTATCTTCCATTTATTATATTAGGTTTCTTGATCAATATGATAAGTTCTAGATCATCAATAGTCCATCTAGAAACCTTGGAATATCAACCCTTGGTCCACCTTGGGTTAAAATACTCAAGCAGTGTGACGGTCGTGTACTGGGCCGTTACATGATGTGACGCTCCAGTATTGGGCCGTTACATTAGTCTGAATCCAGAACCAAGAAATTGGACTCAGTGGAATGTGACGGTAGTATATTGGGCCGTTACATTGCTGATAACCAAAAA
This sequence comes from Amorphophallus konjac, assembly GCA_022559845.1. Lineage (NCBI taxonomy): Eukaryota > Viridiplantae > Streptophyta > Magnoliopsida > Alismatales > Araceae > Amorphophallus > Amorphophallus konjac. The sequence continues at coordinate 315,416,541 of CM040124.1, forward strand.
TATCGATAGTGTAATCTAATCAATGGGCTTTAATGGTACAACCAACTCGGCGTCCTAGTGGGAATCCCAGGCTCGCGGAGAATTACGGAGGCCTTGAAGCAAGATTTCCTAATCCATTGGAAGGAATATCCAATAGAGCGGTCCTCATGTCCAAGAATAATGTTCCTATAATGCAAAGTGAAATAATGGATAACATACCGGAATATGTGCCATATACTTAAAGAAATGACTCTATAGATAGGAAAGAATTTGTAACATTATGAAACCAAGATAAAACTCCGTCAATATAACTTTGGAAAATCATGATTTAGAATACAAAACTATAGAGTTTTAGCCAATGAAATTAGCATAACTTAAAATAACCTAAGACACATTAATCATGCAATTTGATTATGAATCAGAAACTAAACTCAAAGTCATGATAATAGGTCCAAACTTAGCTATCTAAGCTTATTTATATGTAAACTTAACTGGTTATTATTCTGCCTTGGGCTGACAGAACACAGGTGTCTGACGGTCTAGGATAGGTGCGTTACAGTGTGTGACGGTTTATCGAGGGGCCGTTACAGTGGTGTAACGCTCCTGCTAGGGTGCGTCAGAGACAATAGAACAAATAAAAGTATAATAGAATGTGACGGTCTATCGTAAGGCCGTTACATGCATGTGACGGTCTCACGTTAGTGCGTCAGAGAACCTGCTGGCAGTAAACTAAAGTGAAGGTTTATGAAAACATAACATGCCCGGAAATCAACATATTACCACTATCCTAGTCATGATAACGATGCATAGGCCAACTATATGCAAGGGTTTAGTGAATAGACAAGATAATACCTTTTAATTTCTATTTAGGGCTAAGAGATGTATGAATGTATAAAACTATGAAATCATGAAATTCTTAGTCTATAATGTATGAAATCAAGCACAATCAGAGGGTTTTTATTCCAAACAAGTTGTTTTTGCCATTCATGAGATAAGCTACCTCTTTTAAGACCTTCAAACTTCAAATTTAATGCTAGGTGCTACCCTTAGACCCTTATACTTCTTGTGATAAATCAGTAACTTCAATCTGCTCTATTTCCTCAGCCTCTTGACCTAAGGATGTGAAATTTTAAGGGTAAGAAGATGAAACTATTGGGAACAAAAAGTTCTAAAGGATTGAGTTCTAATTACCTGATCTTCAGGGGACTTGCGTTCAGATTCCTGGGTTGCTAAGGTTGAATCAGCAACTTTGGAAGCTTCTATCTCCTTGGTTGCTTGATCTCCTAGCACGAAATTTGGAGAACCATTAGTCTAAAGTATACTAAACAAAAGCTTCTAAAGAACTTACCCGAATTTATGACTCCTTACCTTGATTCTTCACGAGCCAAAAGTAAGGGTCGCTTAGTTTAGAACTAGGTCCTATTTATAGGGTTTTGGCTAGGGTTTGGAGATTAGATCGATTCTAGAGTCCTTAATTTACCAGAACCTAATCCCTAAGAGTCCTTAGTAATGTTATAAGCTTCCCTAAGTCGATCTCTTGTAGATAGGATTTCAAAGTTCCAATCTTTTTGCAATTTCCTCACCTTACGGAATCTACAGGATGTAACGGTCGTGTCTAGGTGCGTTACAGGGCTGTGGCGGTCGCCCGATAGACCGTTACATGTAACGTATATAGAGTTTCAATTTGATAAAACTCTTTTATTCGTTTATCCATATAATTATCTTATATAATTAGTATTTATCCTTAAAATACATGAATAAGCCAATTACCCTTCTAGAATATGGGCCAAACTTAATGGGCTTAGTCCATTAACCTTTTGGATAATAATTAGATAGGCTATGTTAACTAATTAGCCTAATTGAGCCTTATAATGACTTATTAATCTAACAATCCTTCATTAATTTATTTAGGCCTTTATAATTTCCAAAAAACTATTTTATAATTCAAAAATTATATATATAAATTCTGGGATACTACACCCTCCCCCACTTAGAAGAATTTGGTCCCCAAATTCAATATACGGATTTCGGAGAGTGTACTTACAGTTAAATTAATTCTGGAAATCTTTTCCGCATGGCTGCTTCGGTTTCCCAAGTTGCTTCATATGGCCATGTTTTCTTCCATTGAATCTTGACCATAGGAATAACTTTATTTCTTAGTTAACGTACTTCTCGTTCCAGAATCTTTATTGGCGTTTGCTCGAACGTCATATCCTTCTGAATCTCCAGATTGTTATAAGTGATAATATGGTCAGGATCATATACATACTTCTTCAGCATAGAGACGTGAAATATGTCATGAACTCCTGCTAATTGTGGAGGTAAAGCCAGTTTGTAAGCCACTTCACCAATCCGTTCAAGAATTTCAAACGGGCCAATGAATCTTAGAGTTAACTTTCCTTTAATGTCAAATCTTCGAATACCACGACCTAGAGAAACCTTTAAATATACATGATCTCCTACCTGAAACTCCAAGTCACGTCTTCGATTGTCAGCATAAGACTTTTGCCTATCTTGTGCCATTTTCATTCTTTCTTGAATGAGCTTGATCTTTTCTATAGAATCCCTGATAAGATCGGGGCCTATAAATTGCTTTTCCCCTATTTCATTCTGTTGTGCCCCCTGTGCCTTGAGGATGTTATACAAGTTTTGATGATAGCAAACACTAATGAATAATGTAAGATTAGAATGAATAAATGTTCTGCATGTTTCACCCTTCTTCATACTTCTACATACATAGTCTGTACGTCATGCATGTAGAGTCACATGGGTTCTAGGATATAAAGTGCGTCGACTCTGTCTAGCGTTAACTACGTAGAAACACATGCATATTCGGTGCATTAAATATAGTTGCACGCCATATAGTCAGTGCAGTGACCATCTCATGCATATCAGTGCACTCGTTCGATGCGTGTGTACATGTGTTAGCCATAGTCAGTGCACTCGTTTGCCTCATGCATACACTAAGTCTGCACACGGTTGCCTTGATGACTTAGCAAGTATATACATTCATGAACATAGTCAGTACATTCGCTTGTGTCATGTGTACACAAAGTTTGCACACTCTCTGTTGATATGTCCGTGCATCACTTCACAAGTCTGTACATCGTCTTATTGCAGGCAAAACAAAGTCTGTACACTTGTTGATGGAATGTCCGTGCATTCACTCTCAATGTGCATACTTTCCTATATGCATTTGTGCATCGTTCAAAACAAAGTCTGTACACTCGTTGATGGAATGTCCGTGCATTCACTCTCAATGTGCATACTTTCCTATATGCATTTGTGCATCGTTCAAAACAAAGTCTGTACACTCGTTGATGGAATGTCCGTGCATTCACTCTCAATGTGCATACTTTTCTATATGCATTTGTGCATCGTTCAAAACAAAGTCTGTACACTCATTGATGGCATGTCCGTACATTCACTTTCAATGTGCATACTTTCCTATATATATGCATTTATGCATCGTTCAAAACAAAGTCTGTACACTCGTTGATGGAATGTCCGTGCATTCACTCTCAATGTGCATACTTTCCTATATGCATTTGTGCATCGTTCAAAACAAAGTCTGTACACTCGTTGATGGCATGTCCGTGCATTCACTTTCAATGTGCATACCTTCCTATATGCATACTGCATTACACGCCATCAAGTTTGTACATGCTTAGTTCATCTCTCGAACTAACTCAGTACATCTTTCTATGTTTCCTTTCAGACTAAGTCAAACTGATAACAAGTCCTATCTGACAGGACTACTGGTCTAGGAACTTAAAAAGGGCATGAGATCCAAGATCAGAGGAGGTGTTTGGATCATGACACGTATACAGTAGTATGTTGGGATGACTGCCACGTAATCCAGGCGTTTGGGCGGGAATCGTGATGACCACACGCCCACCTATCTGCTGCTATAAAAAGAAGGCTTCTTCTTGAGGAGAAGTGTGATCGAGATTGGGAACTTACTAGGAGTCCAGAAGCAGACAGAGCCTACTCAATCTAGAGAAAAGAGAAAGAGAAGAAAGATAGAAGAAGAGAAGGAGAGAGTTGAGTGAGAGGAGTTTGAGAGATTTTCCTTGAATATATGTTCATCAGTTTCTTGGTTAAGTTACCAGAACTGAGATTGCTCATTGTGAGCTATATTCCCTCTGGGATTTCTTGGTTTTCGTTTGGTTCTATTTTATTTTCTGAAACCGTGTTTTCAAGCTGTTAGTCAGCAGAGCTAAGTTGTATTGCTCAGCGGGCGGAGGAGGATTCCTCTGGACGGGTGAAGCTGTAAGTCCCCAGCGGTTGTAGGCAAGCTGTAAGGCCCAGCAGTTGAAGCTGTGAATCAGCGGTTGAAGCCACATTCCGATTTGGAGTGTGGGGTAGACGTAGATCTCGGGTTTGAGATCGAATCACCTTAAAATTTCCTGTCTACTGTGTGTTTGTCTTGCGAAGTATTGTGCATCTTGGTTATCTCTTCCATCCGCTGTAGATGTATGTGCAAGATCGTCTAAGTTCAGATCTGCTAGAGTTGGCTTTCTGAAATTGCTTTCGCTTATATTTCAGCCGTCCTGCAGCAGCTTGTTTTATTTCCGCAATTGAAACTGCTGCATTCATTTTTATTGGGTGATTGATCTATTCACCCCCCTCTAGATCGTATATTACATCCCATCACATTCTAGCATATTGGTGATCGACAACTTTTTCCATATAAAGCTTCAAAAGGTGTCATTTGTATGCTAGCCTGATAGCTATTGTTATATGCAAACTCTACTAGAGGCAAGTGATCATGCCAACTACCTCCAAAGTCGATAGCATAAGCCCTGAGCATATCTTCTACTACATGATTTGTTCTTTCTGTTTGACCATATGTTTCTGGATGAAAAGCTGTGCTGAAATGCAATCTAGTCCCTAGTGAATGTTGTAAACCCTTCCAGAATTGTGATGTGAATCGAGGATCCCTATCAGATATAATAGTGACTGGGACACCATGTATTTTGACAATCTCTTTTATGTACAATGCAGCCAGGATATCCACAGACCATCAACTCTTTATTGGTATGAAGTGTGCGGATTTAATTAATCGGTCTATGATTACCCATATTCCATCGTGTCTACCTCTGGTCTTGGGTAAACCCATAATAAAGTCCATCCCTATACTCTCCCATTTCCATTCGGGAATACTCAAGGGGTGTAATTTACCTGCGAGTCTAAAATACTTTGCCTTTACTTGTTGGCAGGTGAGACAGCGAGATACGAAATCAGCTATTTCTCTCTTCATATTGGGCCACCAGAAATTTCTTTTAAGATCTTGATACATCTTTGTTCCTCCTGGATGAATTGTGTATTTGGAATTATACATTTTATCTAGGATTAGTTTCTTCGTAGTCTCATGATCTGGTACACATATTCGGCCCTTAAATAACAATCTTCCGTCATTGGAAATAGAAAAATTCGGCCTTTGTTCCATATTGGCTTTAATTTCCAGTAATATAGGATCATCATTTTGCAGCTTGACCAGATCTTCTATCTATGTAGGTTGAGTTCGGATATTAGCTATGAAACAATCTTCTTCCTTTATGTCAATATCTAAGTTCAACTGAGCAAATTGAGGAATAAGGTTAGTTACACTTATCATAAGACTTGATAGTATACCTATTGGTTTTCTGCTGAGTGCATCTGCTACAGCATTAGCCTTGCCAGGATGATATTAAATAGTAAAATCAAAGTCTTTGAGATATTCTAACCACCTCCTCTGCCTCATGTTAAGTTCCTTTTGAGAGAATAAATATTTCAGGCTTTTATGGTCCGAGTAGACCGTGAACTTTTCTCCATAAAGATAATGATGCCAAATTTTTAAGGTAAAAATAACCGCTGCTAATTCCAGATCATGTACGGGATAGTTTTCCTCGTGACGTTTCAATTGTCTTGAAGAATAACAGATTACTTTTCCATTCTGCATGAGAACGCATCCTAAGCCAATGCCAGACACATCCGTATACACTTCGAATCCACCACCCTCCATTGGTAGTGATAAAATAGGAGCTGTTGTAAGTTACTTCTTATGAGTTTGGAAACTCTTCTCACATTCCTCTGACCAAACAAAAGGATTTTCTTTTCTTGTGAGTCTAGTTAAAGGAACCGCAATTTTTGAGAAGTCTTTAATGAATCTCCTATAATAATCAGCTAGACCCAGAAAGCTTCTTACTTCAGATACAGTCGTTGGCCGACTCCAATTCTTGACAGCTTCTACCTTAGAAGGATCCACAGCAATACCTTCTTTGAAATAATGTGGCCTAGGAATGAGACTTCCTCGAGCCAGAATTCACACTTATTGAGTTTTGCATAAAGCTTGTGCTCTCTAAGTGTTTGTAAAGCTATTTTCAAATGTTGTTCATGTTCCTCTTTCGTCTTGAAATATATTAAGATGTCATCAATGAAGACGCCGATGAACTGGTCCAGATATGGCTGGAAGACGTTGTTCATAAGTTGCATGAATGCTGCTGGGGCATTAGTTAACCCAAACGGCATCACTACGAATTCATAGTGGCCATAACGACTTCGAAAAGCTGATTTATAAATGTCCTCTTCTTTAATTCTAAGCTGATGATAACCTGATCTGAGGTCAATCTTAGAGAAATATTCTGCTCCTGAAAGCTGATCGAAGAGCTCATCAATACGCAGCAACGGATACTTATTTTTAATTGTGAGTTGATTCAGTCGCCGATAATCGATGCATAGCCTGAGAGAACCATCTTTCTTCTTGACAAATAGAATCGGCGCACCCCAAGGGGATGTGCTAGGTCTGATGAAGCCCTTGTCTAGTAGTTCCTGCAACTGCCTTTTCAATTCCTTAAGCTCCGTGGGGGACATCCCGTAAGGGGCTATAGAAACAGGTGATGCTCCTGGAATGAGTTCAATGGTGAAGTTCACTTCCCTCTCGGGCGGTGAACAGGGTAGTTCTGATGGAAACACGTCTGGGAACTCATTTACAATAGGGATGTCTGCTATGTTAATTTCTTTGGATTCGGTGATAATGACAGAAGCAAGAACATCCTCGCGAGATAAGTTTGCAAGCGTGAAGTGAGGATATGATGGTGGGGTGTTTCTTGTACTTGATGCCAAGAAAAGAGAATCTTGGAAGATCGGACTTTCGAAAGGATATAATCCTATTTCGGCAATTGATATAAGCATCATGATCTACAAACCAATCTACCCCTAAAATGGCATCATGACCTTTCATGTCAAGGCATACTAGGTTTGCGGGGAGATTATGACCTTCTACTATCACTTCGTTATCAGGATAATAGTCGGTAAACTTTGTTCCAGAACCTAAGGGTGTGGAAATAGCAAGATCTGAAGGTCAGGGAACTGATGCGATTGGTAATGTTTTAGTAAAAGTAGTGGAGATAAAAGAATGAGAGGCACCAGTATCAAATAGCACAAATGCAGGACAAGAATAAATTTGAAGAGTACCTAAGGGAAAAATAACAACTCGTTATTTCTCGTGAAATTGGAAGGAAAATCAATCTTAAGGCTAATTAATTATTTTATCCCGGGCTCTACCCAATTCTCACACAGGTATAGAATTTCTTCCTTAGTTCATAGGTATGGGTCCTTAAACCTTGGACTTATCCTATGACATGATTCTTCTTCCTAAGTCCTGAGACTTAGGCTCTGATACCAACTTAACTGTCACGCCCCGAGCCTTTATTACAGCGGAAGACTAACTCGGGGAGCGCGAACAGTCGGCATGGTAAACCTCTTGCAAGCAAGAATAATCAGAGCGCAAGACAATCACACACATAAATACAATTGCACAATATATATTCAAACTCCAACTTTATTTTATTGATAATCAAATTGAACCCTCAATTACAATCACTAATTCAACTTCCATTATGTACTAGACTCAAGAAATAGGAAAATGACATAAACTCAATCTAAACAATTTAGACTTCCTAAGTCTTCACTCTCATCTTGACAATACTTTCATTCGCTCTAGGACCCGCTACTTGTATAACCCGAATCCAAATTCGAATCACTTCCATCTCCTGAAAATATTGGAAATAGGTAATGAGCACACTTGCCCAGTAGGTATCTTCGCATCAACATGAAGGCACTATTAAAGTAATTAACAATTTAGCTCTAAAGAATGAGGTAAAAATCATGCGAATGCGATCAATCATGCGATTAAACCAAAGTAACAAGATGATCATGTAAGTTAGAATGAGAACAAATACGAACTAGTAAGAATGTAACAAGAACATGATATTGGCCTTTCATGAACAAGAATGTATCGAGAATGTACTAGCAAGCCACATAATCATCACTCCAGTATCTTTTGCTTATGAGCAAGTACTTCATGAATTTCTGTGGAATATCAAGCAAGAAAGTCATGTACAAGAATGTCATGTCGTGCCGTGGATTTTCACTTATTTATAGAGAAAGTACTCCCAGCGTAATGCGACGCCAGTAGAATCATACCCCATGGTTTATAAAATAGTATGTTTCTGACAATCAGCCAAGGGGACTAACATAGAGCCCTTGAACACAATCAGTGCTCGATCGCATCTTCAAATATAAATCAAGTTACTTCCACGCATGTTAACAATAAAATATGGCCAAGAATGTAATAAGTTCAAAAAGCTCATGATAACAATAATTCAATGAATGAATGCTTCAATAAGAATCATGAGAAATCAATAATGACTTAAGCAAGGTTATGCTTATGGAAATAAATCGGTAGCATAACGATACGTTCTTTATCTTCCATTTATTATATTAGGTTTCTTGATCAATATGATAAGTTCTAGATCATCAATAGTCCATCTAGAAACCTTGGAATATCAACCCTTGGTCCACCTTGGGTTAAAATACTCAAGCAGTGTGACGGTCGTGTACTGGGCCGTTACATGATGTGACGCTCCAGTATTGGGCCGTTACTTGTGCCTGACGGTCTAACATAGAGCCGTTACATTACTGATAACCAAAAATATCGATAGTGTAATCTAATCAATGGGCTTTAATGGTACAACCAACTCGGCGTCCTAGTGGGAATCCCAGGCTCGCGGAGAATTACGGAGGCCTTGAAACAAGATTTCCTAGTCCATTGAAAGGAATATCCAATAGAGAGGTCCTCATGTCCAAGAATAATGTTCCTATAGTGCAAAGTGAACTAATGGACAATATACCAAAATATGTGCCATATACTTAAAGAAATGACTCTATAGATAGGAAAGAATGTGTAACATTATGAAATCAAGATAAAACTCCGTCAATATAACTTTGGAAAATCATGATTTAGAATACAAAACTATAGAGTTTTAGCCAATGAAATTACCATAACTTAAAATAACCTAAGACACATTAATCATGTAATTTGATTATGAATCAGAAACTAAACTCAAAGTCATGATAATAGGTCCAAACTTAGCTATCTAAGCTTATTTATAAGTAAACTTAACTGGTTATTATTCTGCCTTGGGCTGACAGAACACAGGTGTCTGACGGTCTAGGATAGGTGCGTTACAGTGTGTGACGGTTTATCGAGGGGCCGTTACAGTGGTGTAACGCTCCTGCTAGGGTGCGTCAGAGACAATAGAACAAATAAAAGTATAATAGAATGTGACGGTCTATCGTAAGGCCGTTACATGCATGTGACGGTCTCACGTTAGTGCGTCAGAGAACCTGCTGGCAGTAAACTAAAGTGAAGGTTTATGAAAACATAACATGTCAGGAAATCAACATATTACCACTGTCCTAGTCATGATAACGATGCATAGGCCAACTATATGCAAGGGTTTAGTGAATAGACAAGATAATACCTTTTAATTTCCATTTAGGGCTAAGAGATGTATGAATGTATAAAACTATGAAATCATGAAATTCTTAGTCTATAATGCATGAAATCAAGCACAATCAGAGGGCTTTTATTCCTAACAAGTTGTTTTTGCCATTCATGAGCATAAGCTACCTCTTTTAAGACCTTCAAACTTCGAATTTAATGTTAGGTGCTACCCTTAGACCCTTGTACTTCTTGTGATAAATCAGCAACTTCAATCTGCTCTATTTTCTCAGCCTCTTGACCTAAGGATGTGAAATTTTGAGGGTAAGAAGATGAAACTATTGGGAACAAAAAGTTCTAAAGGATTGAGTTCTAATTACCTGATCTTCAGGGGACTTGCGTTCAGATTCCTGGGTTGCTAAGGTTGAATCAGCAACTTTGAAAGCTTCTATCTCCTTGGTTGCTTGATCTCCTAACACGAACTTTGGAGAACCATTAGTCTAAAGTATACTAAACAAAAGCTTCTAAAGAACTTACCTGAATTTATGACTCCTTACCTTGATTCTTCACGAGCCAAAAGTAAGGGTCGCTCAGTTCAAACTAGATCCTATTTATAGGGTTTTGGCTAGGGTTTGGAGATTAGATTGATTCTAGAGTCCTTAATTTGCCAGAACCTAATCCCTAAGAGTCCTTAGTAATGTTATAAGCTTCCCTAAGTCGATCTCTTGTAGATAGGATTTCAAAGTTCCAATCTTTTTATAATTTCCTCACCTTACGGAATCTGCAGGATGTAACGGTCGTGTCTAGGTGTGTTACAGGGCTGTGGCGGTCACCCGATAGACCGTTACATGTAACGTATATAGAGTTTCAATTTGATAAAACTCTTTTATTCGTTTATCCATATAATTATCTTATATAATTAGTATTTATCCTTAAAATACGTTAATAAGCCAATTACCCTTCTAGAATATGGGCCAAACTTAATGGGCTTAGTCCATTAACCTTTTGGATAATAATTAGATAGGCTATGTTAACTAATTAGTCTAATTGAGCCTTATAATGACTTATTAATCTAATAATCCTTCGTTAATTTATTTAGGCCTTTATAATTTCCAAAAAACTATTTTATAATTCAAAAAATATATATATATAAATTCTGGGGTACTACAAGCCGCCACGTCGATAACTGGACTCGCAGTCCAAAGACAAACACATGGCCCACTCGGGAATCATCTTCCAGGAAAACTCACGACATGCAGGGGAGACCCCACCGCACATACACCGATACACGGTGACTCGATCAAGCGTAACACGGAAGCCCAGAACACGTGAGGTCACCCGGACCCACCACACCTATGGGCACGCCAATCGAGATAGCAAGGATAGGCCGTCACAGCACCCTGATGGTCCAACTCAGGAGCGTCAGACACTCGGTGCAAAATTGGCTGTAACGCGCCAGTCCTGGTGCGTCACAGTCTCTAACGCGCCTTGCCTGGTGCGTCAGAAGACGAGCAGAAACCAACCGTGATGCACACCGCCCAGATCGTCACGGTCTCTGATGGACCAACGCTGGTGCGTCAGAAGACGAGACAAAACTGGTTGTGACGCACACCCCACGGGGCATCACAGACTCTAACGCTCCAACCCAGGTGCGTTAGAATGTGGGGATGCGTCCTCTCTAACGCTCCCTCACAGGGGCGTCACAAGGCTCTGACGCTCCACCTTGGGTGCTTCAGAGGCCTTGACCCCCAACGGTCAAAACCACAACGGTCGACTGCCAATCGGTCAGATCGTCACTCTGACGGTCCAACCTAGGCGCGTCATACGCCCTAGCAGTCTATCGTGGGATCGTCAGGCCCACGGAGCACCCAGTTGGCAAAACAGTTGGCTGTGACACACCCACCTAGGGGCGTCACACGCTATGGCGGTCACTGGAACGACTGTCACACCGTCCCGATGGCGGAACGGCGGGAAACGACCAAAAACACTAACCACGCCCCCACAGCTCCGTGGGAGAGGGGGGAAACAAGGGGGAAGCCCCCAAATAGCCCCTATCATGCATCTACGGCCTCGGATCAGCCAAAAATGCGATGGATCGACGGATCGACTCACGACCCCAAAAACATGGATTTTTCCCAAAAATCCCAAATACACCCGCTCGGCTCACCACGGCCTACAAAACTCACGGGAAAGGGAATGCACGAGCTGGGGGTCCATCTCCCTACCTCCACCGAAGAAACGACGCGCCGTGTACGCCGATCCACGAAGAAATCACCGCGAAACCCTCACCGGCTCTCGAACGCGCCACCGTGCTTTCACGCGCCTCCATCCCCCGATCCTTGACCCATCCTCGCCGTCCACCTCGCCCACGTCACCCTGCCGCGCCCCCGTCTCACTCCGTCGGCCGTCGGAGAAGAGAGGGTGAGAAGAGAGCGTGGGAGAAGAGAAAGAGGGAGAGAGTGAGAGAGTGAGAAATGAGAGAAGAGAGAGAGAAAGGGTTAATATATAGAAAAATCCAACAATTCCAGAAATTCAGAATTTACAAAAAATTACCTCCTCGATCCTCGGGAGGAGCACAACGCGTCGGTACAGTCCCGGAGTCGGAGAACGCCACGATTTGCCCTACACAGAGTTCCGAAAGCGCATCAGGGAAAAACACGTGTAAAATATGGAATACACTCCGAGACCCACTAAAATGATCCAAAAACATCTGAAAAATCCAGGGCATTACAGGGCCATTTTGTTTCTATCAGGAGTTCGCCAGGGATCAGACTCCATGGGAGGAGTACACTGAGGTGGAGCTACGCTTCCGGATGTACTCCAGATATGTGTATGCACCACAGGAGGGGTGGAACCCCCATGGTCTGCCAGATGTGACACACCTTGCAGCGTATCTGGCATATTGGCTGGCGACTTTTGTAGTTCCCCATGGGGAGGATGGGCTGTTGAGAGCTGAGTTGTTGTGGCCGACTTGCTTGTAGCCCGAGGGGAGATAGTTAGCTTTAGCTCCTGCTGCACTGGCCAACATCTACCAGGGACTTGGAGTTCTGGCGGCACACTCAGCACCGAGGGAGAGGAGTATACTCTTGCCGACCCACTATCTTAGTGTGTAGGCCGGGTTGCTGTTCCCAGGGCTGGTGACGCAAGGTACCGTGGCGAACCCGACGGCACCTCTTCTATTTGGTTTCACTAGGCAGCCGGATGGGGATGCAGAGGAGCAGCTTGAGGGGGCCAGGAGGGCCCTTTGTTACCTGCCCGCCCGGGGCGAGGAGGGACTGCCCTTCGACAGTGCAGCAAAGGACTCTGGCCTCTTTCTGGGGGCTTCAGGTGGAGGGGCGACCAGCGCCCACCCCAGTCAGGGGGCGGCCGATGCGGGACCGCGGACTGAGTGGATATTGAGCACCCGAGCAGCCGTGTTGACGTTGCACCGGTCGGTGATGAGTTTCTTGGAGCCGTACTACCCGCATCGCTTTGCCAGGAACTTCAGGTACGACCAGGGGATTCCACCGAACAGGGAGTTCCCTCTGACGGGCAGACAGTACAAGGGCAGGGATACCCACCTACTTGCAGCGACCTTGTGGGACTTTTACTACCGCTGGGAGCCGGAGCGATTCCCGATGCCGGGGCAGGGACGTCGGGGATGATTTGATGTGCACTACGCCCGGTGGTGGTTCGAGCACAGTCACCTCTACCGACAGAAGGCCTCCGCGATCAGGAAGGCGGAGGAGAGTCATTTGCTGAGGGAGGATCTGCCCCCTATTGCACTAGATGAGGGGTACCTGAGGACCCGTGTGGCTCGGATCCGCCTAGAGATTGAGCGGGTTGTAGCGCGGTGGCCCCGGAGTGGCTGGGGTTCGTCTTCTGGGAGCCGAAGCAGTAGAGGGGCACTGAAGCCCCTGGGACGGGCATTAGCGATAGCGACTGGAGTAAAGGTGTCTCGACCGAGGGCACCTAGAGCCTGGTGGGCTCAGTTCTTGGCTGATTGTGGTATCCAGGGCAGAGGGTCGCTGGACCGGGAGCTCCCACATGGGAGCTTCGCCGATACAGCAGTTGATGACTGGAGACAACACATCGCCCATGCAATCGGGTCGGCTGGACCTATAGAGTTCGTGTTCCAGGTTGAGTGCGCAATCACTCCACGGGATATTCGGGAGGCCGTGGCGATGGCGGCCCGAGCCCTGGCGTTGGGGTTGGAGCAGCTGGTGCCTTTACCATTGACCCCACTTGGGGATCCAGGTTAGGCTTTCCTCCTTTAGCCTGCTCTCTCCCTTTCATTCTGTAATTCTTAAGTACAGAACTGAGGTGTTGTATAATGATGTGTTTGTCGGCAGATTCTGCGGCAGAGGGGGACCAGCCCTCCATGAGAACATCCTCAGGGAGTGGGGACAGAGGTCTGCAGCCTAGTCGAAAACGCCCTAGAGTAGGGGCTGCGGTCGCTGAGGCTGGTGAGTCCCCTGGGGGACTCGAGACCGGCGGGCAGGTTGAGGCAGGGACGGCCTTGAGTAAGTGTCGCTTCACCTTCTTTACTCCTGCTTAGTTTAGCCATGGTAGTTGGCTAATCTTGTTTTGCTGGACTTCTATTTTGTAGCCCCGCCGGAGACTAGAGTGGAGGCGGCTTTCTCGCCCCCTCAAAAGGTGGATCATCCACTTGAGGAAGGGGACGAGTACGAGATAGATATGGAGGGGCTCCTTCGCCTAATGGATGAGCCTGCACCCCATGCTGAGACCTTCCCTGACTTTGAGTCGTGGAAAGCTACTGGCAGAGCCCTTTCGAGTAAGGGATTCTGATGCTAAGTGTGAGCTACGATTCGCTTACTTCCGGTTACTGACATAACCGTCTTGATTGTGCAAAGGAGGCAGAGATGTCAGGGGCCAAGGCCCCTGCTGAGATACTGAGCGGAGCCCCTGAGTAGGCGGAAGAGCCAGCACCCGCGGTGGCTAGTAGCTGTCCGGGTAAGTGTCCAATTGTTGTTGAGGGAATCTTCCGGTCGTTGTTGAACTCTTTTTTCGGCAAGCCGGAATTATTGACTTGATTTAAGTTGTTTGTTTGGCAGGTGAGGATGTGGCGGCCACCTTGGAGATGATCCAGGAGCTGGTTGATGCTGGCCCCTCAGTGGCCCTGCCATCTTTTGGAGATGAGCCCGGACCGGTGACTTTCGTGCCCCCAGCAACCGTTGAGGACACGTTGAGTAGACCACCGCCGCTACTGACGAAGGTGCCTCTCCCACCTTTGCCAACCGTGGTGTCGGCCTACACAGTGGGGCTGGTGGAGTCCTCCAGTGTGGGACCATCAGGTATGTAACTAAGCACTTGATCGCTTTTGGGTGGATTATTTGACTTTCCCACCTGTGCTGAGCTTTGATTGGGATGGATTGCAGGTACCTCTTCCCCTCTGGAGGAAGGAGAGCTCCCTCGGGACATGGACCAGCTATCAGGAGACGAGCCTCCCGTCGCAGCTACTGCTGGGGGTGACAAGGAGTTCGTCGACATTGAGGGGGTTTTCGAAGGGGACGCCCCGACTGGTGAGCTTCTTCCCTAGCACCTTCGACTAGGGAACTATCTTCATGTGAGGCTGGACTTGATAGGTGCCCCTGATTTGCCCACGGCCGGGGGTTCATCAGAGAGCTTGACTGGTTCTTCAGGGGGTGGCAGCGCCACAATGGAGACTGATGAGAGCTCGAGCTCGAGCACTTCTTCCTCCGAGGCCTCTTCTACCGGGGACGCCGAGATGGAGGCGGCGTTGGAAGGTATCTGCAGCTTCTTCCCGCCTCTGCATTGGCTTTGATACAATGTTTATGGCAGAGTGCTGACATTTTTGTGTTATGTCCAGGACTGGAGTCTGAGGAGGGGCACACGCCGGCTCCCATCAAGGAGGGTCGGGGGGAGCCCTCTATCACCTCAATGGCCATTGGGGAGGACCGGGTTACAGGGGAGTCCCTACCCTCTCCGACTCTAGCAGGAGACATTGCCGGGGTGGAGGAGAGGTTACCCACACCGACCCCGAGCGGGGAAGTTGCAGGCGTGGGAGGAGCCACTCCAGGTGAGAGTCAGGACCTTTCTCAGGTTTTTCACCTTGTCTTGTCATAGGGAAGCCCTGAACATTGTTGACCCATTTCGTGTTCGATGGGGTTGTACAGGTCCTTCTGGTGTGCCGGCTGAGATGGGCCACTCCTCTCTCGAGCTGGAGATCGAGTGGCCTACATCTGTTTCACAACTGGAGCCACTGCAAGATGCCAGCGTAGGTGCGGCCTTGCTCCAGCAAGCCCGGGGCTATGTAGAGGGTGATCCACTGCCTTTTCCATAGGAGCTTTGACAGCGGCTGAGGGAGTGCACACACGGCTACCATGGCCTTGGATTCCCTCATGGGCCCTGGATGTCTGGCTTGGCCAGCATCTGGGTAGAGTACCTGCGGCTTCTGGAGGCTTAGGAGCAGCAGGCACAGCGACTGGCGGCCATCCGGGAGGTACAGGAGTAGTGTATTCAGCTTGTGTCAGCTGCGACCGAGCAGAGGAGGGTTGCCGACACGGCCGTATCTCTTGCTCAGGACCGTGCCAGGCAGCTGAGCGAGGCGACCAGCAGAGCTGAGGCCCTGCAGAAGGCCTTAGAGGAGCAGCGGAAAGGCATAGAGCTTGCTAGAGTTGAGTGGCGGACTGCCGAAGCTGGGGCCGAGGCTAGTGTTCACCTGGCGTCGACCTTGGAGGTGGAGCTCGTGGCTACGAAGTTTCGCTTGGCGGAGTTGGAGGGGCGAGGCTGAGATATGATTGTATCACCTCTCTTCCTCCTTTCTTTTTTTTGTTATCCGGACTATATGTCTTTTGTTACCCCAAGGGCATGTCTTGGGCTTCCTTTTATAGAGTATCAATGACAAATTCTGGATTTTGGTGTTGTTGTTTGCTTAGTTGTTCTTCTTCCCAGTCTATGGAATAGGGTTGGGTACAAGAGATGGCTACCACTTACTGTCGGTTGTGCTTGATTGTTTTAACATGTACCGGCATAGGGGGCAGGGGACTGGGTTTACCCGAAACTGGAGTTGGGATAAAAGATTGGATAAGGGGAGTGGTGGGACTGGATTTTGGGTACTGGGAACTGAGTACTGGTTACTGGGAAGTAGGGAAAAAGCCCTAGCGTAGGGTTGGCGTAGGCCCCTCAAGACGTGGCGACCTACTTGGTTAAGGTCAGCACCTGATTCTGGGATGTCTCGGTTGTAGGTTGACGCCTGGGTGTTGGTTGTTGTATCTCATTAGCCGGTAGTGTAGCTCTTTTGGGCTCGAGAAACTGGGACTGAGCTGGCCGAACGGCCGCAGAAGGTATTACAGCCGAGGGCCATGATCGGGGCTGGGATTGATTGGCCCACCCTCGAAGGGATCATGGTCAGAACTGGAGCTGGAAGCTGGCCAGTAAAGGCGTTGTATCCGGAGGCTAGAACTGGAGACAGGAGCTGGCCGACTGGCCTGTGAAGGCGTTGTAGCCGGAGACTGGAGTTGTAAACTAGCGGCTGGCCTATGAAGGCATTGTAGCCGGAACTGGAAGTGGAGACTGGGCGGCCGGCCTGTCGAGGCGTTGTAGCCGAAATTGGAACTGGAGGCTGGCGGCTGGCCTATAGAGGCGTTGTAGCCAACGACTGGAGTTAGGAGCTGACGGCTAGCCTGTAAAGGTGTTGTAGCCAAAGCTAGTACTAGAGACTGGGCGACTGGCCTGTAGAGGCGTTGTAGCCAAAACTGGAGTTAGGAGCTGACGGCTAGCCTACAAAGGCGCTGTAGCCGTAGCTAGTACTGGAGACTGGGCGGCTGGCCTATAGAGGCGTTGTAGCCGAAACTGGAACTGGAGACTGGCGGCTGGCCTGTGAAGGTGTTGTAGCCGAAACTAGAACTGGGGACTGGTGGCTGGCCTGTAGAGATGTTGTAGCTGAAACTGGAACTGGAGAGCTGGTGGCTAGCCTATGAAGGCGTTGTAGCCGGAACTGGGACTGGGGACTGGCGGCTGGACTGCGAAGGCGTTGTAGCCGGAACTGGAATTGGAAGCTGGCGGCTGGCCTGTAAAGGCGTTGTAGCTGAAGCTAGTACTAGAGACTGGGACTGGGACTGGAACTGGGGCTCGGGATGACCGACCCTTGGGGGTGTAGTGGAAACCATTGTTGTGGAGTGACCTTAAGCTTGCCATTGGGGAGTATCATAACCGACGGCTTTCGTAAGTGAAGAGGAAAGAGGGAGAGAGTTTTTTTTCTCTTTACCAGCCCTACCGCCCTTGCGGGTTTTCGCCAGGACTGGCCCCCTTTTGCTTTTTTCGGTGCGCCCTTGCGGGTTTTCACACCGAGGGGTTACCCGATTTTGCCTGAGATGCCCTTTCGGATTTTCACCTCAGCTGGGTTAGTGGCAATTTTTGCACCCAGTCCGCTCCCTTATGGGTTCGACCAGCCCCGCCGGGGTATCTCTATTTTTAACCCCTTTATATATATATATTTTTTTTGAGACTGTCGTCCATAGCGTGTTGTTGTCAGGGGACGTGACCTGGAGTTGTGAGGTGTGGGTGGTCAGATATCGTTCCGCCATTAATAAGGGTTTTTAGAAATCCTCGCGCCATGGTGGAGAAGGGCCACTTTGTCATGGCAAGATGTGACTGGAGTTATCGCTAGTGGATCAGGGATTGTATGGGAGAACTGGGATTATAATGAACTTGAAGGCTCTGGATTTACAGAGGATGTAGGGGCATAGAATGACAGATATATGTGATATGCTTGGATGAAAGTCTATTGGGATGGTGACTGGGGGCTCGACTGTCACAGGGACTGGTTGGCCTGCGATGTCGAAGTGAGGGCCTAAGGTTGGCCGAACAGAATGGGTGTAGTGTGAGGCTAACTAGGAGTTGTAGGTTCCTGGCCTAGCAGTGTAAGTGGATTGAAGACTGGCTCTGGGTGAGGCTAACGGCTCATCAAAAAGTTGGTGGAAGGCCATTCTGACTGGTGGGGAGAGGAAGATTTTCTCGTTATCGGCTCTACCGCCCTTTTGGGTTTTCGCTAGAGCCGACCCCCTTTAGCTTTTTTCGAAGCGCCCTTGCGGGTTTTCACGTCGAGGGGTTTCCCAATTTTGCCTGAGGTGCCCTTTCAGGTTTCCACCTCAGCCGGGTTACTGGCCTTTTTGCCCCCAATCGCCCACTTGTGGTGAGGATGACTGGGTCTGCCGGGACATATCTATTTTTAACCCCATTTTTTTTGTTTTTTTTTGACTTACCTGGGAGCCTGACGGCTAGACTGGTGCCGGTGTAGAAGTGCCCATGCTCTCGTGGTGATAGGAACGAGGGCATGAGGTTAGTTCCTGCCGATACCTGGCTGTGGTTCCGAGGAGCTAAGCTGGCTGGTTGACTGGGAATTGAAGACTGGGAGGACTGGCCGGCTAGATCCTTCTCGGGGAAGGACCGGCCTCACCGGTGGTAGCTGGGACGCGCGCCTTAGTCTGGCTGGCGCGCGAACTCGTGCTCTGGTGCATAGTATAGCTTCATATGTTTGCCGTTAAGAGGCGGGAACGGTCTATGACCTTTGTGATTGACAACCGTGTAGGCCCCACCCTCATAGACATTCTGGATAATGTATGGACCTCGCCAATTCTACTATAGTTTCCCGTTAGAGCGCCCTTCCATGACTTTCTTTTCCTTGACCATGATGAGGTCGCCTTGTTTGAAAGCTCACTACTTGACGAGCTTATCATAGGCCCGGGCCATGCGGGCCTGGTATACTTGCAGGTGTTTGTAGGCTTCGAGTCGCTTTCCTTCTAGATCGACGAGCTCTTCTAGCCTCCTCCGGTACTCACTTTCGTCAGGGCCGACAAGGCCGGTGTGGATCGCCACACGGTAAGAAGCAAACTGGATTTCGATGGGGATAACTGCTTCCGTCCCGTAAGCTAGGGAGAACGGCGAGCACCCTGTGGGGGTTTTGTAGACCGTCCGATAGGCACATAATGCTTCAAAGACCTTCTCACCCCAATCGCATTTTCGGTGGCTAACCATCTTAGCCAGGAGCTTGCAGAGGGTTTTGTTGAAGGCTTCCGCCAAACCATTAGCTTGGGGGTTGTAGACCGAAGAGGTTCTCCAGTCGATGTGGAATTTGGCCGCTAACTGGTATACGGCCTTATTCTTGAATGGTGTCCCGTTGTCGGACACTACGCGACTGGGAGTACCGAATCGGTATATAATGTTGTGCCGGAAGAATCTGGCAACGATTTCCCCGGTGACCTCTCGTAAAGGTAGAGCCTCTACCCAGCAACAGAAATAGTCAGTGGCGGCCAAGATGTATTTATGGCCCTTGGAAGATGCCGGGAAAGGCCCCGCGATGTCCATGACCTACTCATCAAATGGCCAGGTGGGGGCTGTAGGACGCAGTGGATTAAGAGGTCTTCTGGGTACTGGGCCAAAGGCTTGGCATTGATGGCATGTACGGGCATACTGGATGCAGTCCACGTACATGGTTGGCCAGTAGAAGCCTTTGAGCTTGATGTTGTGCTTCATTCGATCTCCGGCCTAGTGTGCGCCGCACAACCCGGAGTGGACCTCCTGCATGATGGCTCGAGCCTCGACGAGGGAGATACATCTCAGGAGAATCAACTTGTCCTTCTCATGGATGAGTCGATATAGGGAGTCACCAATCAACTCGTAAGAGGTTGCTCGGCGGAGTAGCTGGACCCTTTGAGCTCGGTCAGGGGGGAGCCACCCCTTCTTGAATTTGATGATGGGCGCGCGCCAATCATCTTCTTCTGGAGGCGTGTTCCGGTCAAGGTCATGGACCTCATAGATGGTGAGACCGGTGTTGCCTTCGAGTGAGCTCGGCATCAGCCTTCTATGTTTGATGATGATGTCGACCTCGCCCTCGGGAGGGAGCTTGATGGCCGCGGCCAGTTTTCTTAAGGCATCCGCCTGAGCGTTGCTGCTTCTGAGGATATGATCTCTTTCGAAGAAATAGAACTTCTGGGTTAATCTGGTGACGGCGGTGTGGTATGGAACCAACTCTGGCTTTTGCACGTCATAGATGCCGAGGACCTGCGGGACTATTAGCTGGGAGTCCCCGTAGGCTTTGAGACATTCTATGCCCATGTAGAGAGCCATCTGGAGCCCAATGAGTAGAGCTTCATACTCCGCTTCGTTGTTGGTTAAGGACTTCATGAGAGCACAAGAATTGTATAAAACTCCGCCCTGAGGAGTCAGGAAAACAATGCCGGCACCTGCCGTAGTGGCTGGATCCTGGTTGCTCCGGGTGATCCCTCGGGAAGGGCCATCAAAGTAGAGCTCCCAGCAGGGCACGCTGGTTATGAGAGCGCTTTGCCGCCAGTAATGCAAGACATCTCCGCTCTGTTCAACTGGTTGTTGTGATTGAACAGCAAGAGACTCCTCGTCCGGGAGCTCTGAGTTGAAGGGTGAGTCGTCTGGTATTGGATGGGCTGCCAAGAATTCAGCCATACCCTATCCCTTGATTGCTTTTCTGGGGACATAAGTAACGTCGTACTCCATCAACAGGAGAGCCCACCTCCCTAGTTTGCCTGAGAGGACAGGTTGCCGAAGGAGATACATCAGGGGGTCGTGCTTGGATATAAGCTCGACTTGATGGGACAGGATGTAATGTCACAGCTTCTTAACTGCGAACACCAATGCCAAGCAAGCCTTCTCCATGGGGGAGTAGCGGTACTCGGCATCGATTAGCTTCCGACTGAGGTAATAGAGGGGTTGCTCTTTACCTTCCTCATTGATTTGCGCCAACAGAGCTCCTAGCAAAGCGTCCATGGCAGCAATATAAAGGATGAGGGGTTTATCCTTGATTGGTTCCCCCAGGACTGGGGGAGTAAGGAGGTACTCCTTGATTTGCTCGAAAGCCGCCTGGCATTCCGAGTCCCATGTAAACGGGGCGTCTTTCTTCATCAGCTTACTGAAAGGCGTGCATCGACCAGAGATGTTAGAGATAAACCTCCAAATGTAGGTCAGCCTCCCTTGAAAGGACCTGAGCTCGGTGATATTGCTGGGTGGTGGAAGCTCCCAGATTTCTTTGATCTTGCTGGGATCCACCTCGATTCCTCGGTACCTGACGACGAAGCTAAGAAATTTGCCACTGGATACGCCGAAGGCGCATTTCATGGGGTTCATCGTGAGCCCATATTGCCGGAGACACTTGAAGACTTGGCGGAGGTCACGCAAATGATCTTCTCGCCTTTTGGTTTTGACGACGAGATCGTCGACGTAGCATTCGACGGTGTTGTGCAGCATCTCATCGAATATTTTGGTCATGGCCCTTTGGTAAGTAGCGCCAGCATTCTTCAAACCAAAGGGCATGCGTTTGTAGTTGAAGATCCCTTTGGGGGACCTGAAGGCTGTGTGGTTCTTGTCTTTAAGGGACATCCGGATTTGATTATAACCGGACGACCCGTCCATAAAAGACAAGGCCTCGTACCCAGTGGTCATGTCGACCATCGTTTCCGTGATTGGAACTGGAAAGTCATTCTTCGGACAGGCTTTGTTGAGGTCTCGGAAGTCAACACAGATGCGGACCTGACCATTCTTCTTCTTGACTGGGACTATATTGGCGAGCCAGATCGGGTAGATGCACGGCTCGATGAAATCGACCTCTGCCATTTTATGGACTTCGGCCGAAACCTAGAGCTCCAGCTCATGGTGCATGCGCCGCTGTGGTTGCCTGACCAGAGCGACTAAGGGGGAGATGGCTAGGTCGTGCTCCGCTACGGAGGGGTCTAGCCCCGGCATCGCCTTGTATGTCCAGGCGAAGCAGTCCTTGAATT
Source organism: Amorphophallus konjac (assembly GCA_022559845.1). Taxonomy (NCBI): domain Eukaryota; kingdom Viridiplantae; phylum Streptophyta; class Magnoliopsida; order Alismatales; family Araceae; genus Amorphophallus; species Amorphophallus konjac. Next base: position 315,439,059 of record CM040124.1, read on the forward strand.
CGAGCAGGAGTTGCCTGTAGTCCTGCTTTTTTGCCTCGGTGAGGAGAGCACTGACGAATGTAGGCTAAGGGGCTTTATCTTCTCCCAAGTTGATTTCAATGAGCTCATCCACGGTCGCTTGGCCGCCGTCCTCCAGCTCGAGAGGAGCAGGTTGGAAGTCGATGAAATTGTCATCATCGGTGTTGGCTTCGTGTATTTCTTGGTTCTCGAAGCCACTGGTCGACGCCGATGAGGCTGGAGAGTTGTTGTTGCTGGGATCCATTGAGGATTGATCTGGACCGCCGGTTCCTGGCCTGCAGTTATCAACCAGGATTGCTGAGATCTCCCTGGGGTTCCCAGGCAAAGCTGACACTCTTTCGTGGCTCGAGCCAGAGATGTCCCCTCCCTCAAGAGGGTTTGTTGAATTGGGTCCTTCAATTGGCTGAGAGGCTGGAGGAGCTTCTTCTCCCCGTTTGTCTCGGCAGGGAGGCGAGGAAGGTTCCTCGACGGCTTAAGCTGGGGTGCCGACTTTGACGGGGGTCGGGATCAGAATTTCCTCTTCCTCATCCCCGGAGCTGTCGAATTTGGCTTCGACTCTAGCTCTGTCGTTGACTGGTTGCACCAAGCCTATGACGTTGACTGCATAGTGGACGTGAAAGTCCAGGTCTTGGTCATATCCAAGTCCCCTGGTATCTTTGTAGAAGGATGGGGGTTGCCCCTGGACCTGGGAAGGGGTCCACAGCTGATGGAAGTATTTTTGTTGTGCAGAAGTTCGCCACAGAGGAATGTGTTGCTTCAGACACATTTCTTGAATGTGCGGCGATAGCTCGTGCCACACTTGAACTACTTCAGGGGTATCATCGGCTTGCCTGGACCAGCCGAAGTCGTCATCTGGCGGGGCTTGAGGAACCATATCTCCCTTATAGAAGACAATGGGTTTGTCCCTGCTAGCCTTCTTCTTGTTTCGGCGTTGTCGCTTGAAGGTGACAATGAATGTTGTCAGCGACTGGACGATGTGCTCCTCGGATGCACATGGAAGCTAGATGCAGTCTGGCGGCAAGCATATACTCTTGCCTATAGCTCGGATAATAAGATTAGCCTTGAAGTTGATCTGGCGCCTCTCGGGGCGATCTGGAGTTGACTTGGAGCCAAGGCGTAGTTGATGAAGCTTGGCATTTTCCTCGTCAACAGAGAATAGGTCATCATCGTCTTCCTCTGAGAGCCAACCATTGCTTTTGCTCTTAATCACAAGGTATTGACTAATCCCCTTGAAGTAGAGCGTAGCATCGGCCAGGTTGCATTCTACCGGTGTGAACGGCGACAGGTCTGCAAAGACCCTATGTTGCTCCCCGTCCTTGGCATACGTGATGCATTGGTGGAGAGTCGACGGGATGACCCTATTTTCATGGAGCCAGGGTCTACCCAGCAACATCTTATAAGATGTGTTGGAGTCGATGATGTAGAATGTCGCCTTGGAGGTGAAGTCATCAAGCACCAGGAAGACATCCACCCGACCGAGGATGTCCTTGGTGTTCTGGTTGAAGATGGATATCTTGACCGCCTAAACCTTATGGAGGTATGGGGTCAGATATAGAGACTTGAATGTCTTGAGCGGCATGATGTTAACAATGGCACCAGCGTCCACCAGGATTCGGTTCACATCATGCCCGTTGATCTTCCCCTTCATGTAGAGAGGATGATTGTTGCACGGAGGAGAGAGCATCATGTCTTTCTCCGTGAAGGAGATGGCGGCTGTGAAGGCTCCATAGGCAGTCGCCTTCATTTCCGCGGCATGTGCTTCATAGACTTCCGACTCTTGGAGTATCTTGATAAGGGTTTCCCTTAGATCCTTACTCCAAGCAATGGCTTCCCAAATTGAAATACTGGAAGGGAAGCGCTTCATCTGGTGGAGGACTTTCCGGTCAGCTCGAGCTCGAGCATCCTCCAGAGAGGGTAGTATGTCAGGCTGAGCCTTCTGCGAGCTGCCGTGTTGTTCCCCATCGGGAAGTTGCACTGCCTTGCCCTTACCACCAGGATCGGACTGACTTTGGTCACCGGTGGGCTCCTGGAACAGGGATGCCAATGATGGCTCTTCAGGGGGTGACTGGCAGGCTGGCTCATCCTTGCCGGACAGTCCCGCTTGCTCGGCCGCAGCCGCCGGTACTGGTGCAAGGGCTGGGAGGCTGACAGTAGCCTGTTCGATGCTGGAAGGATCGAAGATACCGGGTCCCCTCCAAATTTCTACTTCCAGAATGGGAGCCGGTTCCTCTCATCGAAAGAGGATAATTCGCTCCGAATCGAAGGTGGACGGGGAGCGGGGTAACTCAGGAGTCTTCCTAGGGCCTCTACCGCGTCCCCGGCCATGACCTCGGCCATGACCGGTGTGTTCTGGAGCTAGCTGTAGCCCAAGAGGGGCGATGATTCTTTGTCTTGTCCGGGAGGCCACTGGCTCGCCTCGCCGAGAAGCGTTGATGTTATCAGGAGGTGGAATGGCCACCATGTTGCAGGTGCAGCACCGAAGCATTTCTTCCAGCTGCTCTGTGGTAATCTCCTTGTCTTTATAACACAAGGAGAGCTCGTCCGGGATCATGAGTCTTTCTCCGTCCTTGAGCTTTTGGATCATCTCTTGGACCCAATTTCTGAGGCGGGCTCGTTTCTGCATTTCTTCCCACGTGATGTAGCTGTCGAGTGGGAGAGCTCCAGTAGGATGAGGAGGAACGTATTCCTCCAGGTCATCAATGAGCCGCTGGAGCTTTTGGAGAGGCGTTGGCTCGGCCGGTGATTGTAGGGTGGCTGCTTGTTCAGCTTGTTTCTTGAGCCGCCTTCTGAGGTTCTTCCTCCTTTTTCTCTCTTGTCTCTTGACAATAGCAGTCTCCAAGGGAGTAGGAGGGAGAGGTGTTGGAGCCGGAGTTGATAAATCCTGATGAGGATATCTCCGAGCTGGTGCCTTCGTAAGGCGAGGTCGTTGACTCTTCCTTGCCCGGATTTCGATCCAGGCGCCTTCCGCTTGTTGTATCTGGAAGGTGGCATTGATCGCCTGCTCGATTACCTCGAGCGGCAATTCCTGGTATGCCGGGATACTGGGACTGGCGTCCGAAGACATGTGCGCGGTTTGGTGCCTTACCCGCGGTGGCGACAGCTTTTAAGGAGTCAGTTGACAAGAGCTGGCGTCCGAAGACGTATACGTGGTTTGATGCCTTGGCCGCGGTGGCGACTGGGGCCTACGAGTAGTCGGTAGGCTGGTGCTGGCATCCAAAGACGTGTGCGTAGTTTGATGCCTTAGCCGCGGTGGCGACTGGGGCCTACGAGGAGTCGGTAGGCTGGTGCTGGCGTCCGAAGACGTGTGCGCGATTTGATGCCTTAGCCGCGGTGGCGACAGCTTTTGTTAAGGAGCGGGGCAAGAGATATGCTTATTGTCCTGCTCCTTAGCTTTGCCTTTGTGATCATGCTGAGGGCTGGGTCTGGCGACGACTGACGGCGTCACGAGACATTGTTACTCTGCACGGTTATCCCGACTCTGTGGATTGGCTGAGCCTTATGGCGGTGGGCCCGCCACTTGAATAGAAGCCGCTGAAGACTCTGAAGACACCTTCTTTGTACTTTGGATTGTGTTAAAGGATGGGCAGAGAGGACCCGACGGCCCATCCGCTGAGGGGATGTGACGAGGCTGAGGTGGGGCCTCACCCTACTTTTGCTTTCCCTTCCTATCCACGGCTGTCGGAGACGGAGATAGAATGGGAGGAGGACGAGAGAGAGTTGAGGAGCCCGTCATCGTCTCGCCAACCAGAACGTCCTCTCGGCCGAGGAGGACCCGGAGGAGCCTGGCGGTGTCTTCTTTAAAAGAAATTCACAGCAGAATAAAAAGAAATGATTTGTTCAAAGTATCCAAGAAATTAAAATCTGAAAATAGGAGATTGAAAAAGAAATGTGATCAGATAACTTTGAAAGTTCCTTGTAAAAATTGTCTAGATCTGAAATAATCTTATAATGCATGTATGTTAGATGTTCAGAATTTTCAGGAATAGAATGGCTCTCTAAAATTTGAAAATCAAACATGTCTGGACAAGATATCAGAACTTGAGAATCAGCTGAATGAGAAGAAAAATGAACATATAAAAGGGATGCAAGAACTGACTCAAGTTAATTCCGAATTGGATAAACTGAAACTTGAGAATGAAGAATTTCAAAAGAAAATTAAAAATCTTATGGGTAGAATAAATGAAATCAATGGGGAGGTTTCACATTCTTCTTCTGCTCAATTAACTTGCCATATGTGCTCAGCTCTAAGAGAACGAAATGAAGATCTGTATAGTGAGAATGAATGGCTGAGTAAACAAATTATCTCACTTAAAGAGGATCACAAAAACTTTGTGACTGAGAAAATTAGAGTGGAGGAAAGAGAAGAGGAATTAATTAAAAAACTGGAACCAATGTCTGGAAGAGAAAGATGTGCTAACAATGAAATTCAGGATAAAAATCTTGAGGAAGAAAACACTGAATTAAAAGTTGAAGTTGAAAAACTGAAGTGGTTGAACACTGGCTTGTCTGAAAGACTTCTCACTACAGAAAAAGGAAAGGCTGTCTATGATGAAAATTCAGAAATTTTGAACAGTCTAGAACAAGAAATTGAGAAGTATAAAACTGTAAACCAAGTTCTAAGCGAATGTGTTAATTGCAATGAACAGGAAATAGCCAGTTATGAACTTCACATTGTTAGCTTGGAAGATAAAATTCATAATCTGGAAAATTCAGCTATTGAGTCTGCCAAGATTAAAGGAAAAATGAAAACTGTTGGGAAGAGGAAGGATGATAACTCTGAAGGGGGAACAAATTGCTGTTCTGATGTTAAGAAAATCACTAAAGACCAGCTATATACCACTTTTGTCCAAAGCACTGATGTAGCTGGTACTTCAAGGCAATCCCCAAAATAAAATGAAAATCAGAAGTCACCTTCAAAATCTGTCTTTCAGTTTAAAGCTCAGAAAATTGAAAAGCAAACAAAACCTGTTGAGGATAATCAGAAATTGACAAGAAAGAGTCAAACAAAAAGGGCAAAGAATAATTCTGGTTATACTCTGAAATTTGTTAGCTCTGCTGAATCTGATGGGTCAATGCAAAATGCTCATACTTCTTGTACTCATTCACATGCATCTGTGAATTCATCTGATAGAAACCATGCCCCTAGGAAATCTGATGCTTCTTGCTATTATTGTGGTAGGTATGGTCATTTAATGAATGAGTGCTATGCTTTGAAATCTGATGACAGAATGCATGCCAGATACACCCCAAATCATCATGAGCACAAAAGAAACAAACTCAAATTTAATCAGCATATCATTTGTTTCACTTGCAATAAGCCTGGGCACAAGGCTATTGAGTGCTGGTCAGGAAATCATTGGGGTAAAAATGAATCTAGAAGCAAGCATCTTAAATGCTTCGAATGTGGGAGGCATGGCCATACAGTCAAGGATTGTTGGCATGCCCAAGTAAGTCATGTTAATAACAAAGTCTTTAAATTCTCTGCAAAACGACCTGTGAACTTTTCATGCTTTAATTGTGGTAAATCATGTCACAAATTTGCTGAATGCTGGATGAAGAAGAATAAGAAACAGAATGTCCATGTAAACAACAGAACAACTCATGCTCAATCTCATAGGTCTCATGCTTCTTTTGATAAGCATCATAGGACCAGACAATCTGTTGCATCATGTCATTATTGTGAAAATTTTAGACATTCTATGTCTGATTGTTCTTTTATGGAATTTGATGATAATGTTGTAAAAAGAATATTTAGAACACCTGATAGGGGTAGTGCAGGACCCAAGACTGCTTGGGTCCCTGCAAGATCATATTGATTGATATGTTGCAGGTGTGCCTTGGAGGAAGAAATAAAAGGGGTTAACCAAGGCACTCAAAAAGAAAACCCCAGGAATCAATTCAGGTCAGTTCTGAAATCTGTTTTAAATTCCATTATCTGAAATTGTGAGCATGAAAATTGTGAGTTTCATGTTGATCTGCTTGTCTGAATTTTGATGATCTCTTCACTGAATTCAATTCTGAATATATTTGATGCTCTTCTCTCACTGATTATTGCACTGAATAAATGGACTGCATGCTTGTTGTTGAATGCATAACTTGCTGATTGTGAATAGTTCTTCAGTGTATAGAGTCATTGCATGTGTCTAATGTCTGCACACATTATTTGCATGACTGACTTTGAAGTTTTTCAATGCATAATAGGGCTGCTTTGCACTGCATCATATGTTGAAAAATCTGAAAAAGGATGAAAATGCTTATAACTTGGATGCATAAATCTGAATTGATTGCATACTTGTCTCATGTATCCTTGGTGCATAGTCTGTATGTAGGACAGTATGTTGCATAGCATATCTCTTGCATCATGATGTCAGGGGGAGCTGAAAGTTCTATTCAATTCATTGAATCCTATTCACTTCTCAGTGCTCTCATTCAAATGATTCATATTGCCAATTGCCACCCTTTCCCCATCATTTTCACTAAACAACAGCTTTGCATCTGGTTTAGTACATTGAATGGTGATTTTTGCAATTGTTCACTTATAAGAATCACACTTACAAATTGAAAGGAACTAAAGGTTTAACCTTTATAAATTGAAGAGTTAAGTGTTTGCACTTCAGAATTTGAGATAAAAGAAAACCTTTATAGCTCTTAATCTTTGTCTCATGGCTAAAATAGAAAAAGTTTTTGTAATGCCTAAATGTGTTGAACTGGATATGTCTAGAACAGGCTAATAAGAGTGTGTACTGATTTTTTAAACAATCACTCTAAAAGAATTAAGGGCAGTAGTAAATAAGATCATTAATGTTAAGAACTGAACACAGTGACAGAGCAATGGCTGATTGCACTGAGAAACTGTGAACTCCTCAAAAGAAGTAGGAGACTTCACATGTCATGAGGTGATTCAGAATATCTCTGTTCATAGGATCAAATCTATAGGGGGAGTCCTCACCAAGTAACTGGGGGTACTGGCCTCTAATCAAGGTGTACCCTTAATGTCCAAAGTGAAGACTATTCTTTGTGGGTTTTGATCTGAAATAGGTCTATTAGTTTATGCCTAGTAACTGGGGGTACCTGCCTCTGATCAAGGTGTACACCTAATATCAACAGCATAAATGCCACTGATCTATTTACTTAGTTCAGGTTCTGAAAATTTCAAAAGTGAAAATCAAACTGTTGTAACCTTTCGAAAAATCAAAAGTCAATGAGTGAAAATTATTTTTATCAATACATGTTCAAGTTGCCTCTCTTGAATTTCCTTGTTTAATCACAAAAGGGTATTATTTCTGACTTATCTATTAATACCATGTGCCCTAGATTCATTGCTATAAATGGAGTCTATAAACTTTTTTTTTCAGGGGTCAGGTGTTTTATTCTAGATTTATCACTGTTAAACTTGAATGTTTGAAAATTGTATGCTGTTGATTCCTATACTTTAGCAGTTGTTTATAATCATGCTTCCCTTCTGAACCTGTGATTCAGCTGTTGTCAAGTGACCCTCCTACCTTCTCTACCTTGTTTATCTGTTCATATTCCTTCTCAAAGGGGGAGCATTTATTTAGGGGGAGAAATAATTCAGGAAAGTCTTACATTCAGGGGGAGAATGTTCTAGAGGAATTTGCATGCATAATGCACTTTGCACTCTTATTTTTACTGTTTTTCTCTTTTTGATCATGTCAAAGGGGGAGAAAATCTTGTGTGTGACTCACTGTCACATTGTGTTGCCATCATCAAAAAGGGGGAGAATGTTGTGCCTCTTAGGCACAAGCATGTGCTATGTTGCTTTGATGATAGCAATGCTATTTGGTTTTGATGATAGCAAGACAGTGAGTGCATTTGAGTGCATTTGATATTGTATTTTGATGATAGCAATGTTATTGTGTTTTGATGATTGCAATAAACAAAGTGCATTTCTGTGCATTCTTATTCTTGAGCATTCTGCATATGATAGCAACATGAATGATGATGTTTAGCATTGATGGCATTTGTTCTTTATATATCTTAATTGCATTTTGTCAGATGTCATGTTTCTGCATGTCTCACTTTGTGCATAGGCTAGACAGCATTGGCCAAGTCTATACATTGGCTGTCGGTTGCAAAGTCTACACATCAGACTGCATTGCATTTATTCATGGCTAAGAGTCTATACACTGGACTATGTCATTGTGCATCATGCAAGTCTATACATTGGACTCTCATTCAAGCCTATACATTGCATTGGCTAAAGTCCGTTTCATTTAGAGTCTAAGGCAATGTCCATACACTGGACTTGAAGTGTGTACATTGAGCGTCTCACTTAGTGTCTTAGGCTAAGTCTGTATAGCCTACGTCTCATGCAGCGTCAACATTGTGAGCATTCTCAAGTCTGCAGCGTCAACGCTGTGAGTGTGTACACAGCATTCTCAAGTCTACAGCGTCATCTCTATAAGTCTATACAGTGGTTCAGCAAGTGTGTACATCGCATTCACGTTTTATAATGTCTATACATCCGATTGTGCAGTGTCTTAGCCATCGTCTCATGAAGTATGTACCACGGACTGTTCATACATCAGTCTTCACATTCTAAGTCTGTACATCCGTTGGTTTGGACTCCGAGTCTATACACTTGATTCGCTTTTGAATTGGTCAAGTGTGTACATCCTTCCAAGTTTCAAGTCTACACATTGGGTTGTCAGGCTTCAACTCTATACATTCGGTTGTTATACCTTAAGTCTATACACTCGTTGTTAGAGTCCTGAACTTAACTGAAGTCTATACACTGGACTTCACTTTACCAAGTCTGCACACTCACTGCACTGTTCAAGTCCACACACTGGCAGCTCTACTTAAGTATATACATTCGTCTGAACTAAGTTCATTTTCCTCTGTCTGTCTGCAGATGATTCAGGCCATCAAGACTTGGCACGTGATCCAAGAGGCTGAAATGCTGACACGTGGACACAACACTTCAAACAATCAAGAAAGAAGCTCCTGGATTATTCTGCATCGACGCTGCAGCTCCATGCGTCAACGCAGCATGCTGAGAGCGTCGACGCAACAGTTACAAAGGGAGAGCCAATGGGTTACTGGATTACTCTGGTGCGTCAACGCATTCATCAAGTGGCGTCGACGCAGCAGGGTGAAGGATCGACAAGGTGACCAGAGGGTGGACGCAGTTGCACAATACGTCAACGCACTCCACACGAAACGTGAGAGGGTTGAAGTCATCTAAGCTCAGATGCTGGAACACCAATGCGTCAACGCAGCATGCTGAGAGCGTAGACGTAGCACGCCCATCTGCTGAAGACTTGATCACTCGATCACCGATGCGTCAACACAGCAGTGAAGCAGCGTCGACGCAACTGTCAATAGGGCTAGGCTGGTTGCTCACTGGAACGCATCAATGCGTCAACGCCATGGGTTGGAAGCGTCAATGCAGCAGACTTGAGTTTTGCTGGTCGAATGTCTTTGAAGGCTGCGTCAACTCCTTGGAACAAGTGGGTTGATGCCATCTAACTCCAGTTGCTGAGCGTACTGATGAATGGGCACGTGACCTGAAGCTGGCACCTGACACGTGATCTGAGGTGGGTGTTGAGCACGTGATCCGAGAAGGAATCTTCTGGACGGAAGGCGTGGGAAGCACACGCCCTATCTCACTACTGATGCTCGTATATAATGGAGCCTTCGTCCTCAGATGGAGGATGATCGAAGAAGAAGCCTGGAGGCAGAAAGAGTAACAGTAGAGTAGAAAGCTCTTCGATCCAGCAGAAGAAAAGAAAAAGAGAAAGAGAGAAAAGGAGAACAGAGATCGAGAGAAGAAGAGAAGTGCAGCAGAGAAGAAAGAGAAAGAGAGAGAGTGAAGAAAGAGAGTGAGATCGAGGGAGATCCTTTCCTACTGGACCGTGGATCAGATCTAGGCCAGTCAGCTCCGTTGAGAGCCACATTGTGCATTTCATTTTTCAGCTTTCTGTTTGCTGAAATCATTTTCATTTTGTGTTTTTGTTTTTCTTTTTTCATTTGGTTATCCTTATTCTTCCGATTGCCCTGCTGGGGATCGGGTTCCTCCTGTGGGATCAGGAGTAGGGAGACGGGTGTGTCTCCGGTTTGTGCTGGTAGCAGAATGCTAATGGTGATAGTTCCCTCCTGTGTGGAGGAAGGGAGGTTGGTTCCTCCGGTTTGCAAGCAGCAGGGGGGCTGCTTGTGAGTTCCCTCCGGGCTAGGAGGAAGAGAGGCTAGGCCTCTAGTGTATTGCTGGTAGCAGAGTGTTACTGGCTGGTTCACTGGTAGTGGGGCTGCTACTAGTGGGGTTCCCTCTTGGTATAGAGGAAGAGAGACGTGAGTCTCTGGTTTCTAGGGACCGTGGGTTGGTAGAGGTTCCCTCCGTGTAGGATGAAAAGGGGAGATTGTTCCCCTGGGTAAGCTGTGTATCAGCGTCTATTGGCAAGCTGTGTTGCCCAGCTATTAGTGAAGCCACACTCGGGTTGAGTGTGGGGTGGATGTAGGTCTGCAGGACCGAACCACCTAAAAACCCCTCTTGCATTGTGGTTTGATTGCTTATGGTTTGCTTCCGCTAGATGTTTGCATAGGGGCACTCCAAGTGTTTGATCACAGGTTCATTAGATGATTTGATCAGATTTTGTTTTAAGTGTTTAATCTGTTGAGTGTGCGAAATTCTAATTGAGCGAAATTTTATATTGGGTGAAAGTTTTTATAGGCTATATTCATTCACCCCCCCCCTCTGAATACTTGCACCGAACCCAACAAGGGAGAGACTTCAGCTCCCGCCAGGACCGCCACCGCATGGCCAAAGTGGCAGGGGTTGGCTGGATAGGTGCTGATGTCTGGGAGCCCAAATGGGCCGGAGGAGAAAGAGAATGGATGACGTTGACCAAGAAGTTGGTCGGCTCCATCTCTTGACTGGCATCCTGCCCTCTACGCCTCCGCAATCGCTCGAGCGCTTCTTGGTTGTCAGTCCGGAACTCGAGCCATTCTGGAGGATGCCGATAAGACAGCCCATGCCCATTTTCTTGAGGGTAATTTGGCCGCTCTGGCGCACTCCTGGCAGCACTCAGGGTCTCTTCGACAGCTTGCCAAAGCCTGATAAGTGACATAGAGTTCCCCTCCGCGTCGATCAGCTCCCATTGGATTTGTTCCTGGATGAGGTGTTGAACTTCCTCACAGGAGTTGATTGGGTGACAAATTCTGGCATGGAAGGGGCAGTATTGAGGGTGACCACGGTCCCAATGGGTGTAGTCGGCAAGTGAGTCGCGGGGCATGATTTGCCACCATTCTCCACGAGGATGTCGAAGAGTCGTCGGGTCCTATCCCTGGGGAAGGAGAGAGGTCTCTGATCATGCCAGGGCCTCCACTCTGGATACCAGATCGAACGTTCCCTTCGACTGGCGCTGGGCTCCTCTAACTCATCATCAGAAAGAGAAAATGCGGCCATCATGTGGATGACATTGGCTGAGGGGTGAGCCACGCGTGCTGCTTTGGCTGGCCTGGCCTACGTATGTGGTTGTGGAGGATCGACGAGACCACTCTTCATTTTGACGAGGCCGTCTCAGATCAGCTTCTGCTCCTGGGTCTTGAAGACGTAGTAATCTTCGATTGAGTGACCCAGCATGCGATGGTACAGGCAATAATTGGGATCGTCGGCCTTCAGGGCCTCGTCCGGCTTGCGGATTTCTGGCAGCTCGATAATCTTCTGGGCCATACAGAGGTCAAAGAGCATCTTCATATGTTCCTTCTTAAAGGAGAAGGGCGTCTCCATATGCTCCGAGAAGGAGGGAACAGTCGGCTTGTCCGTTGGCTTTTTGTTAGAGCCACTGGATTCGACCTCCTTACTGGCCTTCGCTGTAGGGGTGAATTCTATGGTATTCACCTCCTTACCGGACTGGCGTTCTCGCGCTTGCTTACCCTTTGCTGTAGTGTAGCTCGGGTTATCGACGAAGAACATCTCTATTTCGGCGACTACCGAATTGAGTTGGTCGAAGCCTTTAATGTTTGTGCCGAGAAGCTTTTCGCTGACCTCGACCGCCAGACCTCGACGACATATGGTGATGGCGTCCTCCTGAACGGGTGGATTGACACACCTCATGCTGAGGTCGCGCCATTTTTTGATGAAGTCGAGGGCGCCCTCACCATTTTTCTGCCAAAGAGAACAGAGTTCGGCTAGGGAAACCTTTTTCTCGACCGTTTGAAAGCGGTCAAGGAATTTTTTCTGGAGATCCGCCCAGTCAATGACTGAGTTAGGCTTCAAGCAAGAATACCATTGGAAGGCCGTTCCCGTGAGTGAAGTAGCGGAGGAGATATGATTCGTCCAACACTAACTCGCCCATGGCCGTAACATAGTAGACCAGGTGTTCATGTGGCGACCTCTGCCCGTCGAACTTTTGCAGCTTCGGGGACTTGGCGTACTCCGGGGGAAGCTTTTTTAGCTGGTGGTGAAGCGGGTAGGGTACACTGTAGAGATCTACCGTGACAGCCCCTTCATCATACTGGGCGAGCTTTGTCTCGATAATGCGCTCAATCATCTGGCGTTGTGCTAGGAGATTTTCTGGCATTGGCGTATTGGAGGCTCGTGGCTGGGCCTCAACCGGGGGTGTGCCGAACCTAGTTGCCAACGGGGTTCAGGCGATCATCGCTGAGGTGTTGGCAGTTTCACGGGCCTCCGGGGGTACCGGTGCCTCGGCCTGGGGCCGGGCAGGCTGCTGAGGATGAAGGTCTCGTTCCTGGAGGAGGTTGTGCAGGAAGGCCTTCAGATGTTGGTTCTCCTTCATGAGAGTGTCGAGGGTCACTTCTTGAGCCTCACTCGCAGGAGGGTCATTGTTGACCGGCTCTGCGTTGATAGGAGGGTCGCAATCATCCACCGGGACTTCTTCCACGCGCTCCGACACCTGCGGTCCGACAGAAGTGCCGATGTGACATGTTGGAGGAGGTGGCTGTAATGTCCCAGGTTTTTCAGATATTTTTCGGATCATTTTCATGGGTCTTAGAGTGTATTTTATGCTTTACACGTGTTTTTCCCTGATGTGCCTTCGAAACTCTGTGCAGGGCAACCGTGGCGTTCTCCAACTCCGAGACGTTACCACTTCGTTGTGCTCCTCCCGAGTATCGCGGAGGTAATTTTTCGTAATTTTCTGAATTTCTGAATTTTCAAATTTTTCTCTACATATTAACCCTTTAACCTCTCTCTCCCCATTCTCTCTTTCTCACTCTCTCTCATCTCTTTCTCTCCCCCTCTCCCCAGGCGGCCGACCGTGGCGGAGGAGGGCGAGGCGGCGATGGCGGGAGGCGAGGAACTAGGAATGGGTCAAGGATCTAGGGCTGGTGGCGCGTGGAAGCTCGGGTGCGAGTTCGTGAACCGACGAGGGTTTCATGGCATTTTCTTCGTGGATCGGCGTCCACGACGCGTGAAATTTTTGGTGGAGGTAGGGAGATGGACCCCCAGCTCGTGCACTTCCTTTCCCATGAGTTTTGTAGGCCGTGGTGAGCCGAGCGGGCTTATTTGAGCTTTTTGGGCAAAAACCATGATTTTGAGGTGTCAGCCAGATCTCTCGATTCGTGAGGTTTTTGACCGATCTATGGGCATAGATGCATGCTAGGAGGCTTGGGGATGGATTCCCCTTTGTTTCCCCATAACCCGGGGGTGATTGGGGTGTGGATCAGATTTTTGGGGCATTTCCCGCCGTTCTCGATTTTTCGGAAGTGTGGCGGTCCTTCCAGTGACCGCCACTTCCTTCTAGCGGTCCCCGTTTGACCATTTCAATCTTTCCGTGCGTGGGTTGGGCCTGGCGACCGCACGATGAGCCGCCAGAGCCCAGGTGGCGACCGAAGGTCCGACCGCTAAGCCCAGTTGGCCGGCGTGGCCTTCGAGGCATCTTGACCGTTGGTTTTTGACCATTGGGGGCTTTTGGGTCAAGCGACCGAGGGTACACCCACCTCATGCTTTTTGGCGGCCCTATATAGGACTGCTTGTACTTTCGTGACCCAGGGTGTGGCGGCCCATCGTTGAACCGCTACAGTCCCTGTGGTGGCCCAATGTTGAACCGCTAGCTCTTGTGGCGGCCCAAAGGTGGACCGCCAGCAGTTTGTGCCAAACCGGAGTTATGTTTTGTCAACTTGAGTCCCGGGTGAGTGGACCTCGATCCGTGTGCTGACCCGTAGTCTGACTGATGCTGGGCATCACGTGGGGGCTGTTAGGGTGCTACGCCCGGATACAGAGGGGGGTGAATGTATCCTTCTATGTATAATGGCCAAATTAAAACTTGGATGCTAGAGATAGACACAGAATAGAACCAATTCGATTCAACTCAAATACAAACACTTGGAGCGTGCCTATTCAAGCATCTAGCGGAAGCAAAGCAAACAATCAAACCACTGCACAATAGATTTTTAGGTGGTTCGGTCCACAGACCTACATCCACCCCTCACTCCCAACCGGAGTGAGGCTTCACTAGCAAATGCTAGAACCAAGCAGACTCAGTCTGCAAACAGTTGCTGCCACACAGCTTGACCAGGGGAAAACCTCCCCTCTTCCTCCAAACAGGAGGGAAACCCCAAGTGACTCCCAGCCACTTGGAAACCAGAGACCGAAGTCTCTCTTCCTCCAGACCAGGAGGGAACCAACCAGTGACTTCCAGTCACCAGCAAACCAGAGGTCGAGGACCTTTCTTCCTCCCAACCGGAGGGACCCCTGGACTTGCAATCCACAAGCTCAGAACCGGAGATCAGATCTCCCTTCTCCTGAGTCCATAGGAGGAACCCGACCTCAGTCCAGAGGATCGGAAGAACAAAGATAATCAGAAAATAAAGGAAAATAATAAAGGAAAATAACACAACAATCAGAAAGCTGTAAAAGATGAAAACACAAATATGGCTCTCAATAGAGCTGACTGGACTGGATCTGATCCACGGTCCAGTAGGAACAAGTCTTCAGATGAAGCTTCCCATCTCTCGTTCTCTCTTCTTCTTTCTCTTCCTTTTCTTCTCTGCTTCCTTCTCTCACTCGCGAGCTCTCTCTCTTTCTCTTTTTACTTCTGCTGCTTCTCTCACTCTGCCACTCTTCTTTTTCTTCTTCTTCTCTTCTCACTGGATCGAATACTCTCTGCTGCTCTTCCTCTATCGATCAGCCTTCTTTAGTGGAAGAAGGCTCATATATATAGCAGCAGCAACAGCAGCTCCTGGGCGCGTGGCTTCCACGTTTTTCCCGCCCAAGGAATTTGCTAGAATTGAGGCAGCTTCATCCACGTGTCAGCATCTTCATACCTCATCCTCCTGGGATCACGAGCCAGGTCATCAATCTCGATAAGAATCCCTGTCAGACATAGTATTGAATAATTCATCAGTTTAAGTTTGAACACCCTGTACAGACTCTGTTAACGCAAAGCTTGTATAGACTTCAGAGATCAATATAGCAAGTGTGTACAGAGTGAGGGAGTGTATAGACTTAGCAGTCTAGGCCTCTAACAACGAGTGTATAGACTTGCAACTCTTCATGAGATCTCAGTGTATAGACTCAACCAATGTATATAGTTGAAGATCTAACAATCGAGTGTATAGAGTTAGTTATGTGAGCATGCATTGTATAGACTTCACACATAAAGACATCCGCTGTTCAGACTTGAATAACATTCAGCAATGCATAGACTTAGGCGTTCTATTCAAGACAAAACCAAAGTACAGACTTCATGCTGTACAGACTTGATGTTGATCAAAAGACCTTTGAACATCAGCCCAAGGCGTCAACGCTTCCATCGTGCAGCGTCGCCTCAGCTCCTCAGGCGAGATGCTCACGCCCTTGGCAACAGGCCAATGCGTCAACGCATCCAGTGTCAGCGTCGACACAGTGAGCAAGACAGAAAGGAGTGCGTCTACGCAGTCAGCTAAGTGCGTCAACGCACTAAAGGCACACGACCCATGAAGATAGACAGGCAGTACAGACTTTGAAGAATAGTTCAGTGTATATACTTTGGCAAGGCAACGACGGTAAAGTTCCTGATGTTCATACTTTCAGAGCTGAACGTAGGTAAAGAACCCAATGTGCAGACTTGGAAGTGCAACGTAGGAATAGATGCCAATGTCTAGACTTTGGCAATCAACGATGTACAGGCTTGCACAGTTTCAGCTGAAGAATGTATAGACTTTACCTATTGAATGTGGCTGTACAGACTTGGAGAGTTGAACCCAATGTACAGACTTTATGATATGAAGCCAATGTCCAGACTTGAAGATGCTAAGCCGATGTACAGACTTTAAAGGTGTGAACAACAAGGAGTGCTGTACAGACTTTATGAGCACTGTCCAGTGTATAGGCTTGATGCCTCGAAGGCGATGTATATACTTTGATGCCCAACGCCAATGTACTGACTTTGAAGACAAAATAAATGTATGGACTTTGACGGAGTGAGACAATGTTCAGACTTTGAAGATACACTGTGGATGTACATACTTGGAAGATCATGGAGTGTATAGACTTGAAAGTCTGAAGGCGATGTATAGACTTGCCTAAGACGCAGCATGAGACGCTGGCTGAGACGGACGCTGTACAGACTTTAAATGCACTAAGACGCTGAACAAGACGGACCGATGTACAGACTTTTAAGTGCTATTGAACTATGTATGGACTTGGCTTGAGATGCTGCAAGAGACGGCGCAGGATGTATAGACTTGGAATCCAATGCACACGGCTGTACAGACTTTGAGGCTTAATGCAAAGGCCAGTGTACAGACTTCTAAATGCTGAAGCGTTGTATAGACTTTCATGGGATGCTAAAGTCTATACAGACTTGACCAGTGAGACACTGATAGAGACGATGCAATGAACAGACTTAATTCTGATGCATGCGATGTGCAGACTTTAACATAAGACGCTGCATGAGACGGTAGGCTGAACAGACTTGCAAAGTTCTGAATGAGACGATTGGCTGTATGGACTTGAAGCCTGAGACACTCTCTAAGACGATGAGGTCTGTATAGACTTCTCATTAAAACCAGTGTTCAGACTTGAAGGTTCAAGGCCACGATGTATAGACTTTGTTGCAAGCTGAACAGTCGGATGTACAGACTTGCTGAAACAGTCCGATGTACAGACTTAGCATGAGAAGACTGATGTGCATACTTGCTGAGTTGACGCTGCAGCCCAATGAGTTGACGCTGCAACGTATATTCTTGATGATCAACTGATGATGTATAGACTTCATCAAATGAAGAAACTGAACTGAAGCGTCGACGCATCAGCTCAAGGAGTTGACGCACTACTGTATGGACAGATACAAATATGACCAAGGGGTCGACGCATCGGCACACTGAGTTGACGCACTGCAGTGACAACTGTGCAGACAGAGTGTAGCAATGAATGCTTTATGCATCAGTTAACATGACTGAACATCAAAATATATTAAACTAAACTAAGCAGCAAGATGACTGAACATTTGAAAGACTGAATGAACATTTGAATGACAGACTGAATATAAGAATGACTGAATAAAACTATGGTGACTCACATTAAAACCAATCATCACAAACCCCTAAAGCCAATCATCAAAACCACAAGCCACAGGGGCCAGGGGCACAACAATCTCCCCCTTTTTGATGATGGCAACAATACACAGTGAGTCATTCTGATGATGTAATACATTCTTATGAAAGTCATTCTGATGATGTAATACATTCTTATGAAAGTCATTCTGATGACTCAAACTATTCTCCCCCTTTGACTTCATAAAAAAAAATAGTTTGAGAAGAGAAAGCAAACCAGCAAGCAATGATTGAATAAAATTCTCCCCCTTTGGCAAAAATCTCCCCCTTTGATATAATCTCCCCCTTTGATACCAGTAGAAAGAGATACCAAAATGCAAGAGCTCCCCCTAGAAATATGAATGCAAGAACACAATGCTCCCCCTTTAAGAGTTTCTATGCAGCATGATGCATATGATATGGAAGCTCCCCCTCAATAAGTGGAATCTTATGAGATGGATAACAAGGAGAGGTTCAGGTCAATGAATCAATGATATTTAGCAGAAGAGTTTCAAGTAGCAGATTTTCAAAGAAGCTCCAATCACAAGAAGTTCAGTCAGATTTTCAAGGAGATAGCAATCTCATAAATCCAAAACATAAGTTTTTCAAAGTCTTCCATTATAAGGGCTTATGAATGAGCGTTATTGTTCAGCATGGTTTAACCATAATGTATGCAGAGTTTATCAGTAAAATTCTGTATTGATATCTAAAACCATGGTTTAATAAGAAATTAACCAAGCCTTCATATTTATCTTGATTAATCTCCCTTTGTCTTACACAATCAAATCTATTGACTTCTTTCGGAATTACATGCACTAGTATTGAAATCAAGCAATTATGAAGTCATATGATTTTGTCTAGGGTTGTAGCAATTTGATTTTAGCATCAATATTCAGATATTTCAATTTGTTCAAGAATTTTCTTGCTACAAATTTTACGAGCACTCTAGTTCAGTGCACACATTGCAACTAGAGGATATACCTTGATTAGAGGCTAATATCCCTAAGCCCTTAGTGTGACTAACTGTCATGCTTTATGTGAACAGAGTTAGCATTTACACATCATGACACACTACAAATCATTTTTAATGAGTGAGTTGTATTTCTCAGTGTGCATGCCATTGCTCTGCCTGATTTTCAATGAATTTTATGCAGAGTTAACTAAGGCACCTCATGACACAGTCCTTTGGACTTGTGTTTCTCAGTGACCAATGTCATTGCTCTGACAGATATAACCCTTTAGACATTTCAGAGACATTCATTTACTTCAAATCAATAATAGTTTCATGTACTTAACCAATTAAGGTCATGTATTCAAAAGTACAGATTTCAGAAATTTTTCACAAGACACAGCATGAAACAAATGGTTAAGGTTTATTAAACATGCTTCAGATATTTTTTAAGAGATTTTAAAGTCGAACTCTATGAACATTAAACTTAAACCACATGAGTTATTTCAGACATTCATAAAACTGTATAATAGAAGATTTCTAGTTCAAAATTTTTAGATTTATGATCGAGATAGCCCATTGAAATCTTCATGAAGGACTGATTGAATTCTGAACCCAAATCATACCAATTGATAGGAGGAATACCAATTGTTAAGAGAGATTGTGAAGCTCAAAGTTTTTCAGAATATGATTAAGGTTTGTCAACAAAATCAATAAGAGAGAATATGCAATGAGTTCTGACACATGTATGCATTTGACAACCTATATGCAATGCATTGACTCCCCCTCACAACATGCATTCAAACTCTCTTTTTGGCCTTTTCAATATGAGGAAATGCAATGCACTATATGTATGCAGGGACATGCAAAGACTCAACATTGAATGCTATGCAAGGATATGCAACTCACTCCCCCTGAAAACATGCAATGCTTGCACTGAAAACTGAACATATGATACCAAATGATTCATGCACATTCAGACTGCCCTATCAAGCAACATGACCCATGGTACTAGGCGGAGCACTTGGTCTAAAAGACCAGCTCTCACATAGTAAGGACCTCCGGACAGATTTCCCTGCCTTTTGGTAGCTTACCATTTGATATACCATCGAGGTCATGAATAACAAGGTAAAATCAACAGTCCTATATGCAATTCAGGTTTTTCAATGAGTTATGCAACAGACAGTTTTCAAATAGCATTCAAATGCAGTTCAGGTTTTCCAATGTACTATACATGCAAATCACATATATGCACTTCAGATGAGTAGAGTTCAGAGGCATCAATTCAGACAATGCAGATGAAGAATGATTATGCAAAAATAGATTTAGTATGTCATGCAGTAGATGAAACTAAGAATAGGATATGCAAGAATACATCAGACCAGATATGCAATGAGTTTCAAAATGAGAAATGCAGAGAAGCTTACCTGAAAAGTGTGAGAATGGGGTTTTTCATTCTTGTGTGCCTTGGATCATTACCCCTTTATTCCATCCAAGGCACACCTGCTAGGCACCTTCCTATTTTCCATTAGCAGGAACCCAAGTGGTCTTGGGTCTTGCATAGTAATTAGTCCCTTTTGGGACTGCCTGCATCTTTTTCTGTGCCAAATAGTCATCAGAGTTCATGATAAAACAGTTATGCATTGAATGCCCAGACAGCCCACAATAGTGGCATGAACTAGCAGGTTTCATGTTCCTCTTATGTATACTAGCATGAGCTTGAGTATTATAAGAGTGAGCATGAGGGTTTCTGTTATTATTATGAAATTTTTTCTTTTGATGACCAGCTACCCTGCAAGCAGCAACTTGGTGGCCTGGTCTTCTGCAATTTGAGCAAACAGGAATTCCTTTAAAAACAAGTTTGTTCCTATCAAATTCTTTGAAATTTCTATTTCTACCCTGGACATGCCAGCAGTCCTTGACTGCGTGGCCATGCTTCCCACAATGGGAGCAGAAAGGGAACTTTATTCTAAAAGAGCTTGCCCAACATTCAGTGGCCTTGTGCCCAAGCTTGTTACAATTAAAACATTTGACATGCTGGTTCAGAGAAGCAGTTTTGTTTATATTAACAGCATGTTGGTTAGCATAAGATTTAGCATGATGTGAGAATGGTTTTTTCTTTCCATTAGCAAACCAACATTGAGCAAAGATGTGGCCTAATCTACCACAATGAGAGCATTCACTTTTCTTTGAATGAACAGCAGGTTTTCTATCATGATATTTCCTAGCATTCATCATTTCAACATTCAAATCATCCAGTTCGTTTATTTCACACTCATGCATTAAATGTCCAAATCTATGATAGTAGTGGCATGACATTTTCCTTTTTGATGCATGTGAGTGTGTGTGAGGACTATGATCAACATGCACTGATGAACCCTTTTCATTTATTTTCTGATTTACAGTCCTTTTCTGATTTTTATCCTCCTTTCCTGTTTTCTTAGCCTTGTACTGAATTGGAGATGTAGTAGAAGGCTTTTCCTGTTCAGAAGATTTAACAAAAATAGTTTTCAAGTTGGATCCATCAACCTTCCTCATGACTGGACTGTAGCCCAGTCCCTCTTTCTTAAAGTTATCCTTTGCTCCCAACATTTTCTGAGCAATGGGCTGTTTATCTTTGGAGGTGGTGGCTACATCTGAACCACTTACAAAAGATGTCATAATTTTGTTCTGAAGTTCCTTCTTGTTTATCTTATTGTAGCCCAGCCCTTCCTTCCTAGGGTTGATTTTTATACCTAGTATCTTGTCTAGGTTTTTCTGTCCATCAACAAATTTAGACAAGGAAACTTTCAAATCCTGAATTTCATTTTCAAGAGATGCTATGTGTATTTCATAACTAGCGATCTCTTGTTCACTACAATTGACAGCTTCATTCAAAAACTTGTTAGCTATTTTGTATTCTTCAATTTCCTTTCTCAGCTCATCTACCTCTTCAGTCTCGTTTGTACAAATAACTTTCCCTTTCTCCAAAGTAAGAAGTCTTTCAGATATTGAAGAGTTCAGCAATTTTAACTTCTCATTTTCTTCCTTAAGCTTGTCATTCTGAATTAACTCATTTATTAGAGTCTGATCTTCTGAGTTAACCATGCTCTCTCCTAGCTTCAAACTCCCTCAATTCCTTTTGTTGTTTTTCAAAGTCTTTCTGTAATTCTATGTTTACAGATTTTATGGCATTAAATTTTTCAATCAGCAACTCATTCTCTCATTTAAGTTTCTCTAATTGTTCTTCATTTTCTTTAGAAAGCTTTCTAAGAGAGTCATTCTCATTTTTCAGCTTGTTTAAGTCAGATTTAACACATTCAAGTTCTTTCAGCAAATCCTTACTCTGAACAGAACCATGACTAGCTAGGCTAAGCTTCTTTTCAAGTTTAGAGATTTCGTTTACATGATCTTGATCTTCAATTTTCAGCAATGAAATTTGTTTCTTCAACATTTGAATATCAGACATAAAGGCATCATGAACATTTTTCAGTTCAACACAGTTTTTACATGGAGAATTGAAACTGTCTGACCTACTATTCTTCTTCAATTTTTTGTATTGTTCTCTTAACTGTTCATGAGACTCTAATAATTCAGCATATGAATTCTCCCAATCATCCAAGGTATAGTTCTCAAAAGGGTTTACCTCCTCATCATTATCGTCTTCACTTTGATTGCTGCCTTGATCGCTGCCACCTTGATTACTTCTGTTGGCCATCATGCAGCTTGTTTGATTTCCTTTCCCGGCTCTCTTCATCATCTCCAACATATCCCTTGCAGATCTGCAATCAAGGAAACATGAGTGAAAGGCTTTGTCAGTGGCTGCTTTCATCAGATTTATAGCTGTCTGATTCTCCTCATACATTGATTCGTGACTGCCAGTCCATTTGGACTTTTTCTTTGGTAGTTCATGAGGACCATGTGAAATTACTTTCCACAGGTCTGGATTCACTGATTTAACATAACTACGTAAAGCACTGTGCCACTGGTTGAAATCAGAACCATTAAAGACGGGTGGACAAGCCATTGAAACAGATAGTCGATAGATTCAATGCAATAGGAATATTGATGCACTAAAAACAAATTAGCACCGAAAACCAGAGATCGAATCTGCAGGTCGTTGGACCTTGTATGCAGACACCTCTCTGATACCAACTGTTAGGGTGCTAGGCCCGGATACAGAGGGGGGTGAATGTATCCATCTATGTATAATGGCCAAATTAAAACTTGGATGCTAGAGATAGACACAGAATAGAACCAATTCGATTCAACTCAAATACAAACACTTGGAGCGTGCCTATTCAAGCATCTAGCGGAAGCAAAGCAAACAATCAAACCACTGCACAATAGATTTTTAGGTGGTTCGGTCCACAGACCTACATCCACCCCTCACTCCCAACCGGAGTGAGGCTTCACTAGCAAATGCTAGAACCAAGCAGACTCAGTCTGCAAACAGTTGCTGCCACACAGCTTGACCAGGGGAACAACCTCCCCTCTTCCTCCAAACAGGAGGGACACCCCAAGTGACTCCCAGCCACTTAGAAACCAGAGACCGAAGTCTCTCTTCCTCCAGACCAGGAGGGAACCAACCAGTGACTTCCAGTCACCAGATACCAGAGGTCGAGGACCTTTCTTCCTCCCAACCGGAGGGACCCCTGGACTTGCAATCCACAAGCCCAGAACCGGAGATCAGATCTCCCTTCTCCTGAGTCCACAGGAGGAACCCGACCTCAGTCCATAGGATCGGAAGAACAAAGATAATCAGAAAACAAAGGAAAACAATAAAGGAAAATAACACAGTAATCAGAAAGCTGTAAAAGATGAAAACACAAATATGGCTCTCAATAGAGCTGACTGGCCTGGATCTGATCCACGGTCCAGTAGGAACAAGTCTTCAGATGAAGCTTCCCATCTCTCGTTCTCTCTTCTTCTTTCTCTTCCTTTTCTTCTCTGCTTCCTTCTCTCACTCGCGAGCTCTCTCTCTTTCTCTTTTTACTTCTGCTGCTTCTCTCACTCTGCCACTCTTCTTTTTCTTCTTCTTCTCTTTTCACTGGATCGAATACTCTCTGCTGCTCTTCTTCTATTGATCAGCCTTCTTTAGTGGAAGAAGGCTCATATATATAGCAGCAGCAGCAGCAACTCCTGGGCGCGTGGCTTCCACGTTTTTCCCGCCCAAGGAATTTGCTAGAACCGAGGCAGCTTCATCCACGTGTCAGCATCTTCATACCTCGTCCTCCTGGGATCACGAGCCAGGTCATCAATCTCGGTAAGAATCCCTGTCAGACATAGTATTGAATAATTCATCAGTTTAAGTTTGAACACCCTGTACAGACTCTGTTAACGCAAAGCTTGTATAGACTTCAGAGATCAATATAGCAAGTGTGTACAGAGTGAGGGAGTGTATAGACTTAGCAGTCTAGGCCTCTAACAATGAGTGTATAGACTTGCAACTCTTCATGAGATCTCAGTGTATAGACTCAACCAATGTATATAGTTGAAGATCTAACAATCGAGTGTATAGAGTTAGTTATGTGAGCATGCATTGTATAGACTTCACACATGAAGACATCCGCTGTTCAGACTTGAATAACATTCAGCAATGCATAGACTTAGGCGTTCTGTTCAAGATAAAACCAAAGTACAGACTTCATGCTGTACAGACTTGATGTTGATCAAAAGACCTTTGAACATCAGCCCAAGGCGTCAACGCTTCCATCGTGCAGCGTCGCCTCAGCTCCTCAGGCGAGATGCTCACGCCCTTGGCAACAGGCCAATGCGTCAACGCATCCAGTGTCAACGTCGACGCAGTGAGCAAGACAGAAAGGAGTGCGTCTACGCAGTCAGCTAAGTGCGTCAACGCACTAAAGGCACACGACCCATGAAGATAGACAGGCAGTACAGACTTTGAAGAATAGTTCAGTGTATATACTTTGGCAAGGCAACGACGGTAAAGTTCCTGATGTTCATACTTTTAGAGCTGAACGTAGGTAAAGAACCCAATGTGCAGACTTGGAAGTGCAACGTAGGAATAGATGCCAATGTCTAGACTTTGGCAATCAACGATGTACAGGCTTGCACAGTTTCAGCTGAAGAATGTATAGACTTTACCTATTGAATGTGGCTGTACAGACTTGGAGAGTTGAACCCAATGTACAGACTTTATGATATGAAGCCAATGTCCAGACTTGAAGATGCTAAGCCGATGTACAGACTTTAAAGGTGTGAACAACAAGGAGTGCTGTACAGACTTTATGAGCACTGTCCAGTGTATAGGCTTGATGCCTCGAAGGCGATGTATATACTTTGATGCCCAACGCCAATGTACTGACTTTGAAGACAAAATAAATGTATGGACTTTGACGGAGTGAGACAATGTTCAGACTTTGAAGATACACTGTGGATGTACATACTTGGAAGATCATGGAGTGTATAGACTTGAAAGTCTGAAGGCGATGTATAGACTTGCCTAAGACGCAGCATGAGACGCTGGCTGAGACGGACGCTGTACAGACTTTAAATGCACTAAGACGCTGAACAAGACGGACCGATGTACAGACTTTTAAGTGCTATTGAACTATGTATGGACTTGGCTTGAGATGCTGCAAGAGACGGCGCAGGATGTATAGACTTGGAATCCAATGCACACGGCTGTACAGACTTTGAGGCTTAATGCAAAGGCCAGTGTACAGACTTCTAAATGCTGAAGCGTTGTATAGACTTTCATGGGATGCTAAAGTCTATACAGACTTGACCAGTGAGACACTGATAGAGACGATGCAATGAACAGACTTAATTCTGATGCATGCGATGTGCAGACTTTAACATAAGACGCTGCATGAGACGGTAGGCTGAACAGACTTGCAAAGTTCTGAATGAGACGATTGGCTGTATGGACTTGAAGCCTGAGACACTCTCTAAGACGATGAGGTCTGTATAGACTTCTCATTAAAACCAGTGTTCAGACTTGAAGGTTCAAGGCCACGATGTATAGACTTTGTT
The DNA here is from genome assembly GCA_022559845.1 of Amorphophallus konjac. NCBI lineage: Eukaryota > Viridiplantae > Streptophyta > Magnoliopsida > Alismatales > Araceae > Amorphophallus > Amorphophallus konjac. The sequence goes on from CM040124.1 coordinate 315,464,500, forward strand.
GCAAGCTGAACAGTCGGATGTACAGACTTGCTGAAACAGTCCGATGTACAGACTTAGCATGAGAAGACTGATGTGCATACTTGCTGAGTTGACGCTGCAGCCCAATGAGTTGATGCTGCAACGTATATTCTTGATGATCAACTGATGATGTATAGACTTCATCAAATGAAGAAACTGAACTGAAGCGTCGACGCATCAGCTCAAGGAGTTGACGCACTACTGTATGGACAGATACAAATATGACCAAGGGGTCGACGCATCGGCACACTGAGTTGACGCACTGCAGTGACAACTGTGCAGACAGAGTGTAGCAATGAATGCTTTATGCATCAGTTAACATGACTGAACATCAAAATATATTAAACTAAACTGAGCAGCAAGATGACTGAACATTTGAAAGACTGAATGAACATTTGAATGACAGACTGAATATAAGAATGACTGAATAAAACCATGGTGACTCACATTAAAACCAATCATCACAAACCCCTAAAGCCAATCATCAAAACCACAAGCCACAGGGGCCAGGGGCACAACAGGGGCCACACGTTAGGGTGCCGTGGGATCCCGAGAGTTGGTATTCTCAACTCGAGTCACCGTGTATCGGTGTGTGTGTGCGGTGGGGTCTTCCTTGCATGATGTGGGTTTTCCTGGAAGATGATTCCCGAGTGGGCCATGTGTTTGGCCTTGGACTGCGAGTCCAGTCATTCAGCCTGGGGGCTGGAGGTTTTGCGCTTTTCCCCGGGAGGGGGAATCGGCGTGGCGGCGTGTGAGCTACCTTGGGAATCATGCTTCTGTGCTTTCCGTGTGGGCCATGTGTGTGGCGTTGATCTCCTGAGTTCCCTTTTTAGGGGATGGTCTCGGCGGCTCGTGAGTTGCCTCGATATTCATGCTACCGTGGTTTTAGACCTAGGGATTAGGCTAGATTGATGGCCTTGTGCTGTTGCGTGGGACGGTCTTGACCTCGAGTCTTGTGACTCAAGGACCCTTGGATTTAGTGAGACTAGAGTACTGTCCAGAGTCCAGTGGCTCGATGCCACTTGTTTCTTCTCAACTTTCGCGTAGGGTGCGTGCATGTTTCTCAGAGTTTCTCCTTGGAGAGTGGTCACACCAGTGACTCCCCACTAGTCGTAGCCTTCCAACATGCGAGTGGTCCCACCAGGGAGTGGTGGCGAGGCTACCCCAGAGAGAGACAATTTTAGACTGGTTTCTGTCGGGCCCCACGTCTACCAGTCAGAGTCCAACTGAGGGGAAAACCAGTCAGAGGGCCATACCAGGGACGCGTGGTCTGTGTGTGCACACATGGTTGGGGGCGGTTGGACCCACGCTGACAAGTGCGACCCCAGCTAGTCACTTGTTTTGTGGTTACTTGTATGGTGTCCCCGTTCCACCAGGGGTCGAGGGGGACACCTGAGACGTGGTCTAAGTCATCAGTGGACGCATCTGGCCTTACTTCTAGTGGGTAGGTACTCCTGTCACGTGCGACGTGACTCTCCTATTTCTGGGTTTCGTTTCCCGTCTGCGAGACGTGATTTTATGGACCGTCTGATGTTTCCGAGTTAGTGGCCAGGGTGCTAGTGGCTTTATCGAGGTTGTGTCTTATGGGTGCGGTTCCCGTGACCAGGTGGTCAAGGTTACGCCTTGGACAGTGTGTCCAAGTTGGCCTTGTCTTGGGAGATAGGCCGCTACGGCAGGGTTGCCGTGGGTTTTACCTCAGTGAGTGGCGTTAGTATAGTCCGGTTCCCGCTTGTGAGGGTAGGGTTTTCCTTTTCGACGTAGTAGGAGTAGCTGTAGTGCCGTGTTTTGACCGGCCACCGTGTTCACTATTCCTGCTGCTACTGTAGTCACTGCTTTCCATGCCGCCGTTGTTCTCAGTTGGGGTTCCGCGGGATCCCTACTAAGCCAGTGACAGGAGGCTCACCCCTACGTTTCAGGTGAGGCGGTTCTTCCTCGAGGTTCGAGGGTGCTGTTCGGAGGTTCTTAGTTGCCAGCTCGCCGGTCCGAGTGTTCACTCGGCATTTAGTACGTCTTTATTTTCTGTAGACTGTACTTTCTTTTGGACTGGACTCTGCTATTTTTTATTTATTTCTGTTAATTGTTGATTTATCCTGCATTATTTCCTATTTCTTTGTGTCTCCACACTCCTTTTAGCCCTTCCGAGCCCTCCTGCCTCGTGGGCGGCAGGCCAGGATTCGAATGGTATCGGGCCTTCCCGGTATCCGGATCCTGGGTCGCTACAGCGGCGGAGCCTGATGGCGCGGCCTCCTGAAGTGGGACAGAGGCTGGTTGAAGTCGTCAGACTGGGTGTCGGACTGGTGTCCGGCGGTGTAGCATGCGAACACTCGGACCGCGTCATTAATAAACTGGGCCGTCTGCTTCCTGCGCGTGTGTCGCTCGGGGCGGATAGGCGTCCCTAGTCTATCAAAGACCGAGGTGCATCGCAGAGGGGGCTCACTCCCGACATCAGTTGGAGGAGAACCCTGGACAGGTTACTGGAGGGCCCGGTAGCGGGCTCTCCTTTGCCTCCGCTTGCTTGCACGGGGGATATTAGACGACTGGGCGTCGTCATACGATGCTACTATAAGGCTAGTCGAATCCTGTCTAATGCCGCGTCGGAGCGCTCAGAGGGGGTTTCTGATACGCACCCTTCGAACGGCCCAAGCTTCTTCTGGGGTGACCCAAATTCTCCTCAAGTCGGGTTGCCGGTCTCCCTCGTCGCCGCTTTTCCGACGAGCTGTCTTGGGAGGCCATGTGTCAGGCTGTGGTGGGTGCCCCGGGGCTGCTGCCGAGGAACCTGCTCCTTTGAGCTTCGCCCCGTCATCTCGTGTTTGCCGCAAGAGGTCAAAATGATTGGAGGTGGGGATGGTGGGAATGGCCCATTCCTAGGGTATGATTGGTTCACCCCCGTCGAGACGGATCCGCAAGTCACCGACAGGAACAGTCTTGCCGGAGTTGCTGATTGCAGCAGCAAGCCGCCTGCCTCTGCGATCATGGCGACGCTTCTTCTGAGGAGCTGAGGAAGACTCCACCCCGAGATGGTAGACTGAGAAAACTTGGTCTGGAGCGACCGGCAGCATGAAGCTGTCAGTCAGAGGTACTGGGATCGGCCCCCGGGGCATGAGACCCATGCCGGGAGTCGATGGTTGGGCGACCCGGGTATAAGTCTTTGCCCATGCCGATAGAAGCGTTGCTGATGCTTGAGATGACACTCTTGCACCGGAAGGCGACGCCGTCGGAAGTGTTGGGGTGCCCAACCATCGACGTAGTTCAGGCTCGAGTTGGAGGACCCGAGGAGGGTACTGAGGAGCCTCGCCCCATGGGTAGAAGACCCGCAGGGAGAACTGATTGAGCTGCAGCTCGGAACCGGGGTCCCGAGTGCAATACCGGAGAGCCGAGAGCTAGGGGCTGGGAGCCCGTATCGAGAGTCGGCTTTGCCGGGGTTTGGGGTCAGAAACCTGATGATGATGCTGAGGAGCCGTGGACCCAGGGCTGGAAGCCCGTGTTGGGGACCGGCTTGGCTAGAGCTCGGGGTTAGGAACCCGAGGAGAATGCTGAGGAGCCGTGGACCCGGGGCTGAGAGCCCGTGTTGGGTGTCAACTTTGCTGAGGCTCGGGGTTGGGAATCCGAGACAGATGCTTGGAAGCCGTGGACCCGGGGCTGAGAGCCCGTGTTGGGTGCCGGCTTTGCTGGGGTTCGGGGTTGGGAACCCGAGGCAGATGCTGGGAAGCTATGAACCCGGGGCTGAGAGCCCGTGTTGGGTGCCGGCTTTGCTGGGGCTCGGGGTTGGGAACCCGAGGCAGATGCTGGGAAGCCGTGAACCCAGGGCTGAGAGCCCATGTTGGGTGCCGGTTTTGCTGGGGCTCGGGGTTGGGAACCCAAGGCAGATGCTGGGAAGGTGACCGAAGTCTGGGCCGCGGGGCCCGTGCCGGAGATCGGACAAGGCTGGCCTCGGGAGCTATCGCTTACCCGGACCGACGTTGATCTGGAGGCTCTGCAGGGGCCAATTGTGGCGGTCCGATGCTTGGCACTTAGGTGGGCCACCGGTGTTGGCAGTGAGCACGACGCATTGGCCACGGGAGCCAGTAGAGGCACTGGGGTTGGCTGAGAAGCAGCTATAAGGATCACGCCCAAGAAGTAGGGCGATCCGATGATAGGAGCGAAGCTGCCGAAGGTAATCGACGTCACGAAGTAGCCCACCCGGGCGTGGGTGGCAATGATGTTGGGACCGTAGGTGGCGGCCGCCATGGTTGCTGGAGCGCTGAGTGCTGCGAGGGTGACGGTTGCTGATGGTCGCCGGGCGCGGTCCGACGATCAGAACGCGGACCAGAAGCCGCTGGAAAATGCGCGCATGAGTACCCTCCTCTGCCTCTCCTGCAAGGACAGGGAAAGGGCACCAGGGCTTCAGGGCTGGCACAGACTTTTCTCCAATAAAAAAAAGGAAGGCGAGAGACATCCCACCGGGCGTGCCATCCTCTTTGTTGCGCGGATTTTTTATGCCAAATAATCGGGGTGAAGGAAGGGATACCGCGGGGAAGGAAAATACGGGAGTTTGATGTATCTCGGGTATTCTCCTCATGGTTGTATGCATCTCACGGCGGTATCGGGCACTCTCATTTTACGGAAAGTCGGGAAGGGTCGAATGGCACAGAAGTGCCAGGATAAGTGATGTGACACGAACTGGGACCTAAGTGGCAAGCAAATGCAACGACTAGGCAATGTCACACAAGCGGACTCACTCGCGTTTGGCACACTCGGGTCCGTAGGTGGACCGGCAATGGGGTGAGGGTCCGAGGTTGAACCGGTGGTTTCCAAGGATATGACTGACTTGGGGAGGACCCCTAGGGGCCAGGGTTGCCCAAATTCACGGGCGGTCAGCACGCCGAAGGCATGGGTTGAAGGGTCACTCTCACAACTCACCCGCGGCGACCACTCAAACATAAGCAAGTTTGGAACGGGTGCTCACTCACCGTCCGACGGAGTTAAGAAGCAATACTAATTAAGCAAGATCTACCAACAAAGGGAGGGGTCCATAAGCTCACCTGATCAGCGTGAAGATGCCGATCCCGGCCGGAGACGATGGCGATCGGGGAGGCGTGGGTATGCACCCGAACGCCGCACCGATGAAGCTTCAACCTGCTCAAACGTTTACAAAACTACACCCCATGCAAGGGGGGGGGAGGGGGAATCGTGGGGAAGGGAAGACAATGATTACATCCAAACACTACCTCCACACAGGGAGGGGCCTTCAGCCGGCCAAGCGGGTGTAGACACGCCATTCCTGACATCTCCTGAGAAAATCTCATATTACTATACGACACCCCGCATTGGCTTTTGCATTTTGAATCGCTCGAGTGTTTCCTATTCTTGAGTCTTCTTCCGCCTTTTCGGCATCCGGAAATCATCTCGTTGCGGCATTCGGACGACATCAACACCAATCGGACGCACCGGAAGGTTCTGAAACCAGGAAGGGTGCCTGTCGGGAAGCTGCCGACGCCTTTACAGCGGACCCGGGGGGTCTTAATGGAGGCGTCTAGTCTCCTGGACGCCTCCATTACTTTAATTTATTTCTTAAGACCAAAAATACATAAAAAAATGATATATTAATGGAGGCGTCCAGGCCCCTGGACGCCTCCATGAAAACAAATATAAAAAATATAAAAATGCCAGCTTTGGCATAAAAACAAAACAAAAATAAAAAATATATTTTTTTGGAGGCGTCCAGGACCCTGGACGCCTCCATCAACTTGCCCATCGGGCCCCGTCCACCGACCGACGGTTTGTCGTGTGTGAAAAAAGCCAATTGTGGAAGCGTCCAGACAACTGGACGCGCCCATTTCCGAATCACGAGACGCCGCTCACAAAACCACGCGTTGTGTCAAACCGCGTGCGACTTTCGGTGGAGTTCGGTGGACCTTATTGAGGCGTCCGGGACCCTAGACGCCTCCACAAAAATATTCAAAAAAAATGAATAAAAATAGAATAAAATATTGATTCGGCCCTGATGGAGGTGTCCAGGGTCCTGGACGCCTCCACCCTCCGGAGCCCTATAAATAGAGGCCCACTCCCTCAGTTCTGGAGGAGCTTCTAAGAGGTCCGATAGGCCACCGGAGCTCAGAGGCTGTCGGAGTCATTTCTAACCCGTGGGGTCTTTTGTAGGGGGAGGTTCTGCCGGCTTCTCGGGTTCCCACGCTCGCGAGAGGAAGGTCATCTTCATCTACCGCGCTTCCACGTCGTCCCTACGCTGCTGAAGCTCCGCCGGATCCCGCCATCGGCGCATTCAATAAGCCAACTCTCTCCCATTTTCTTCTTAGTTCTTTTACATTCATCATCTCGTATCCTCCGCCTCCCTTCATAAGGGAATCTTCGTCGATATACATTTACATCATTCCATTCATCATAGCATTTTCCTCCTACTCGTGTTCGAGAGGGGTTTAAAAATAACACCAACCAGGTGTGTGTCTTATCATGATTTCATTACTTTTTATTGCAAGGATTTGAATACTACACCTTCATCTTTCTAATCCACTCGTTACTTTTTTGTCGTTGTTTTGCAAGGGTACCCAAGGAAAGCCCTCTCCGTCGGTCGACCGAAGGGGGAGGAAGAAGCAACCCGTCATCTCCCGCTCTTGAGGTAGGCGCGATCACTTTCTTTATTTTGGGGTCTTTTGGCCCCTGACGATCACATCATGTTCTCGAGGCCGTGGCGAGTCACTTCCCCAATGGCCGTTTAAATTCCCGTTCTTATATTCTCTTTATATTATGTTATATTCTTATCTGCTCATATTCTCGAGACGCGGCGAGTCACTTCCCCAATGGCCGTTTAAATTCCCGTTCTTATATTCTATTTATATTCTGTTATATTCTTATCTGCTCATATTCTCGAGGCTGCGGCGAGTCACTTCCCCAATGGCCGTTTAAATTTCCATTCTTATATTCTCTTTATATTTTGTTATATTCTTATCTATTCATATTCTCGAGGCCGCGGCGAGTCACTTCCCCAATGGCCGTTTAAATTCCCGTTCTTTATATTCTCCTTATATTCTGTTATATTCTTATCTGCTCATATTCTCGAGGCCGCGGCGAGTCACTTCCCCAATGGCCGTTTCAATTCTTGCTATTTGATTTCTGCACCATTCCCGTCCCCCCGAGGCCGCGGCGAGTCACTTCCCGCTATGGCCGTTTAACCCCCATATCTTGCTATATTACATTTATCCCGCTCGCCCCGCCGGAGCAATCTCCCATGGTGGCCCCTTCTCTTTTCTCTTATTTCTGTGTTGCAGCAAACAAGAGGAGCCTGCGCGCTCCGGGTCTTCATCACTCCTCGAACAGCGTGACGTCTCTCACAGATTGGCGATCACGGTGGGACCTCTACTGCTTCCTTTTGGCTACCCTTGCAAGTTCGGCACCGTCTGTGCCTCTCCACCTTGGCGCCCTCGCGCGCCCCCGTTGTGCTCACGGCAGCACTGTCAGTTGTGATTGGTTGGGTGTTTATTATATGTTTGTTATTTCTGTTATTTTCTTACTCTATATCTCTATCAGCATTCCATTGCATACAATCATCCCTCTTTTATACCCTTTTTCATTTTTTCTAAGGATCACCCTTTCCCGGTGAAGGAAGGACTCTCCGTTTGAGAATTCCTCTCAACGGACTAGAATCTCCTCCACTGGGACCTCCGTAAGTCCCCGACATCGAAGAATCTCCTCTTCGTTCACTGGGCTGGTTGTACCATTGAAGTTCCCCGGAGTTAGTCATCCCATTCGTGGTGAGACGAGAGACCCTAGCTGACACGGCGGTGAAACAAAAATAAACTAGGGTCCATATTTTGTGTGAACTTCGGATCTCACTAAAAACACAAAAAAAAATCATCAAAATCAAAACACAAAAAAGGCGTAAAGGCATCCACTTGTTTGATAATATCTGCTACATGCTTGCTAGTCTATGTTTTTACGTTCTGGGAAAATTGTGAGCATGGCTCACGAGTCTTTTGAGGAGAACCACCCTAGTCGTGGTTTGTCAGCCGACCCGCGAGTCTATGATATGGACTCGGGTCCTTCTCATGAGCCCTCGCATGAGGTGCAGGTTATTACCGGGGACACGTCCCCACCATAGGATATCTCTTCCTTACTGGGCGTCCTCGCCAACACGGAGCTTACCTCTGAACAGCTCCAGGCCTTCCAGGCCATTCTGAAAGGGAAATCTGTTTCCCCCACGCCCCAGGAATCAACTCCGGCCATCGTACCTCTCCAAGAGTCCGTGCAGGCCATTCCATCTCCTTCATTGGCGCAAGCCATCCAGTCTCCCTCGCTTCAAGGACAAGCGAGCCAACAACCACCCTCATTCCAGTTCCCGTCACAATCTCAAACTCCCGTTGTTCCCCACATACCGCTTCAGCCAGGGCCAACTGTCGGCGGTCCGACAGCTCCCTCTCATTCGGGGTTCCCCCCTCAAGTCTCCGGGAGATAGTTTCTCCCCCAGTGGCAAGTGCCACCTTCACCTCCATAGGAGTTCGCCCAATCGCTCCTCAATAGGTTCAATCGCATGGACGAGCAGTTTCAAAATCTGAGAAGAATGGTGGACGTGAAAGCCATCCCGGAGGTTGCTTTGCCAATTCTTCCCGTCATTCATCTTCCTCCCTCCGAAATGCCCACGTACCGCAGATACAATGGTACCGGCAACCCCTTCATTCACCTCAAGGATTTCATGTATGAGTCCTCCTATTGGCAAAATGATCAGAGGTCCCTGGCATACCTCTTTCGGAGATCATTGGATGGTCCCGCGCTAGAGTGGTTCTATTCTTTGGAGCCCCGCGAGGCCGAGAATTTTGAAATAGTCCAGAGAAGGTTCTTGCAGAAATATAGGGATAGGGTCGGTCCCTCACTCTCCATTACCGACCTAGTGGTCGAAAAGATGAAGCCCGACGAGGATTTTGTCCGCTATGCTGATAGATGGAGGTCTCTGGCGGAAAGAATAAGGGATACCCTCTCCGAGCCCGAACAAGTGAAGATGATTGTGTCTAATGCAACCCCACAGTTCAGACACGTCCTGGCCATGAATAAACTTACTACAATGGAGGAACTCTATGAAAGGGCTCGGTACATCCAAACCTAGTTAAAAGACTCCCCCATTATGATCATGTTTGAGTCGCCGAAGCCCAAAGTGGTCAGAAAGATAGGCGCTGGTGTCCCGGGCGGAGCCACAGAAGGGGTCGTGACAAATGAGCAAGTGGGTGCGGTCAACAATGCCAACTATGCAGTCAACCCAAGGCCTCCACAAATGCCCCGACTTCCCCTCCAACCAGGTCCTTTCCCTCTTCATCCTCCACCCCAAAATAATCCACCCCAGGATAATATGCCTCCATTACTTCAACACCAGCAACAACAACCACAACCTCAGCAACAACAACCACCACTTCAGTACAACCAAGTTCCACCCCCGGGGAATTATGGTCCCCAACAGCAACAAAGGAGGCCGGTCGGTCCCAAGAGAGCCTACTACCCACCATTGCCAGAAACTCTGGCGGATATTTTTAACGCCCTCATGGCCTCAAACATACTTGTGCTACCCAGGGAAAGGCCCGTGTGGCCCCCGAATGTTGATACCTCCAAATACTGCGTCTACCCCAGGCAGCCAGGGCACACAGTAGATTATTGCTTCCATTTCAAAGATTACATCCACGGTATGAATGATGAACATCAAATAGATTGGGATGAAATGAGACGATACGTCACCGCTCTCAAGGCTAGGAGACCTCCTCATAGGCCACAGCAGCAGTTACAACAGCAGCAACCACAACAACAACAACAACAGCCTCAGCAGGCCCCACAACAACAGCCCAACATGGGCATAATCCAGAATCCATTACCGGAGCACCAACAGCCTAATCACCAGGTCAACCCCATCTCCTCCTTCTCGGAAGTTGGGAGAGAGCAGGTGTGGCATCCGGAAAGTACCTCTATTCTTTCTTCCTCCAACCCTATCGTCATGCAACCCCCTCGCCTTGCTCGGGTAGCACCTCTCTCTCAACAACCCGCGTCAGTACCGCCTCCACCGTTTCCACTACCATTACGCCCCCTCATTCGTACCCCAATGACCTATCAGCCAACACCCTCCACTAGGCCCTCATACCCTCTCATCTTCTCTCATACACCCGCTTTACCATCCACCTCTACCGCATTTGCCTCTATCCCTTCTAAGCCCCTTATCACCCGTCAACCGTACGTAACCCCGCATGTCTCCACCATACCACCGCCAATAAAGCCACTCATCACCCACCATCCACCTCAAAACCATTACCCGTTTCAAACCTTACCCACTTCCACTTTACCTCCTCCTCCACCTTCCAGACCCCTTATCGTTCATAACCCGTGTGATATCCCCTCTACCTCCACCATGCCTCCACCTAACAAACCCCTCATCAGAATCCCTGCTCCCATCATCACCCCTGCTTCATCGACCATTCCTCCACCACTACCCCTCAAATCCCTGTTAAAACTCACCGCTACTCCCACAGAGGTACAAAAGCCGCAGGCAATGGTGCTCTGGAGTGGAAGGATTTTTCACAGGGTTTTCCCCTACAACAGTCAGAATCCTGAGCAATCTCAGCCAGAGAAGGATGATGAAGAACAACCAGAAAGAGCTATCTCTGGAACACAGTATGATCTATTGAAACACTTGGACAAGACGCCTGCTCGGATCTCCATCCTGGAGCTACTTCAAAGATCCACATCCCACCAGGTGGCCTTGATGGAATATCTTCAAAAGGTCATGGTTAATGAAGACCTCCCCGTGGAGAAGATTTCGACCGTCCTGACCCCAACAGACACACAACCGGCCATCATGTTCCACAACTACGAGCTTGCTCCCAAGGAAGCTCGGAAATATGCATTGTGCATTTCAATAAAAATTAATGGGGTATCCATAAACCCGTGTCTTGTGGACACGGGTGCGTCCATAAATGTGATCTCCATGGACACCCTTCAGTTGTGTGGGGTCAACGAGGAACAAATAAGACCTTCCTCGATCACGGTCACGGCTTATGACAATAGCAAAAGGTCGCCGCAGGGGATGATTATTCTGAAGGCAGAACTAGGCCCTATGTCAGTTCTCACAGAATTCCATGTCCTCGACATGGACCCCACATTCAAGGCTATACTGGGTCGCCCCTACATTGAAGCCATGGATGCTGTGCCTTCCACCAACCATCAGTGCCTGAAGTTTCCTTGCAATGGGAGGATTATTAAAGTGGTCAGCACACCTGTCCTTCACACAGTGGATGCTATCAACACCTCTCTGCCCTCTGTTTGGCCATCTCATCGGCCCATATTGTCATTGTTAGACGTGCGTGATCTATCTCACGTTCCACTAGCACCAAAGGAGCCAGTCAGGGCAACCGCAACATCATATCTCCCTTTTCACTCCAAAGGTTGGGAGATTATGAGGAACATCGGCTACCAACAGGGTAAAGGTCTGGGCGCACAGTTACAGGGTAGGCTCAAACCGCCAAAGGAAATTAGGCCAAACCGCAGGTTTGGCCTAGGCTTCAAAGGACCGTTCAAGGCGGATTGGAAGCCCCTCACATGGACTCTATCAAACCACTTCAACAGAGGGCCCATTGTTCAGATGGGAGACTACCCACGAGAAGCATATGGGGGATCACATGCTGTATATTTGGCTGAAAAATGTCCGAGGATCACCAAAAGAGGCAAGATCAAAGATCCGGAATGTGAGTGGAACAAATGGTTCGACATACGGGACATTTCCGTTGCACTGGAAAGGATGTTCTCGTCTCCGCAGCTTGAAGGACCACCATTGATCTCCAGAATACCAGAGAATATTACCACTCTTGCCAAGGTTCCAAACTATCCTCGTCCTCGCCAGAAGGACCCTGTCATCGACGGATCTTCATCCGTCCTCAACATTGCCGTCGACGGCTCATTAGCCGCCATCTTCTCCATCCACTCGTCTTAGCCTTTGCTGATATTTTCTTCCTGGGCCAGATAATTGTCTGATGATCTTCCCAGGTCCCCTTCTCTACTTACATACCTACGTGGGCTTCTCAACCCGCGCCAGGTCTTCAACCATGATCTGCTCTATGAGCCTCACAATCCTCTAGCCATAACCACTTTTCTCTCTCTTCCAATCACTTTTCACTACTTTGTCATTAAAAATGAAAATGAAAAAAAAACATCAATTTTCAAACTCCTCAACAACACATCTTCGTTGAGGAAACCTCTTACATCTCCCACGGGTGCGTACCGCCCTGCGGACCACCCGTCCAAGGTCCGATGAGCGACCTTTTCTACCCCTCCTCTGAGGGGTCTTCTCCTGTACATTCTACACCATCCTCTTCGTCTTCCTCTTCTTCTGTAAATATTGTCAGTCAATCTAGAAATAATAGGTCAAGGGTGGTACCTAGGAAGAAATCCAAGGGTAGGCAGATCCCTCGTCGATTCCTTCTGGATTTAGCCGCCAGATGTCAGGCCCTTCTTGCCATCCCCCAGTTGTTAGAAAATCCCATCCGGCTACCGGAAATAGAATGTGAGGGCGACGGTGCATTTGATGAAGGGTATGGAGTCTACGAGATCACAGATGAAGAATGCCCCACTGAAGATGAGGGTGAAGAATATGAGGATGCGGCGGGCGCATACGCTAGTGGAATGAGGAGATTCGACGAGCCGTCAACCGCCGTAGAAGAATCCACCAAAGAAGTCAACTTGGGAACTGAGGAAGACCCTAGGATCATCCTCATAAGTGACAATCTACCACCCTCTGAAGAAAAGGCATTAATTGAAGTTCTCAAGGAATATAAGGACACGTTTGCATGGAGCTACGAGGATATGCCGGGTTTGGATCCAACCCTAGTCGAACACCGTTTAACCTTAAAACCAGGGTCCGTCTCGGTAAAACAAAGGTTAAGGCGTTTCCACCCTCAGATGGTTTTGAAAATGAAAGAAGAGGTCGATAAGCTCCACAAAGCAAGGTTCATTAGAGTCATCCTTTATCCTCAATGGGTGGCGAACATTGTCCCGGTCATGAAGAAAGATGGGAAAGTCAGGATTTGTATCGACTTCAGGGACCTTAACCGCGCGTGTCCAAAATACGATTTTCCCTTACCTCACATTGATGTATTGATTGATAACACGGCAGGCTACGAAACCCTCTCATTCATGGATGGATTTTCAGGATACAATCAAATTCGTTTGGAAGAAGAGGATCAGGAAAAGACGTCATTCACTACCCCTTGGGGAACATATTGTTACGTGGTCATGCCGTTCGTATTAAAGAATGCTGGAGCTACTTACCAAAGAGCGATGATGGCCATATTTCATGACATGATGCACATATATCTGGAAGTGTATGTGGATGACTTTTTGGTGAAATCAAGGACCAGGATGGAACATCCAGAAGTTTTGGCTAAGGTCTTGCAGAGGTCAAGGGAGTTCCAATTGAAAATGAACCCGAAAAAGTGTGTGTTTGGTGTGTCGTCGGGTAAATTGCTGGGGTTCATTGTGAGTAAAAGAGGGATCGAGATAGATCCCGACAAAGCTAAGGCTATCAGGGATATGCCGCCTCCCAAGAATTTGAGGGAAGTCCGAGGTTTAATCGGGAGGTTGCAGTTTATTCGTCGGTTTGTGTCCCAACATTCACAAAGGTGTAGACCTCTCTACGAGTTGACCAAGCCAGGAGTAGAATTCCACTAGAATTCTAAATGTCAGAAAGCTTTTGAAGGGTTGAAGGAATATCTGGCTAGTCCACTCGTTCTCATTCCACCTAAACCAAAAAAATCTCTAATCCTTTACGTCTCAGTCTTGGATGACTCCGTGGGAGCCGTCCTCGCACAAGCTGATGAAGAAGGCAAGGAACGGGCAACCTATTACTTGTCCAAACTTCTCAATCCCTGTGAGCAGAAGTACACCGTCATGGAGAAAACATGTGCTGCCCTTGTTTGGGTAGTGCAGAAATTGAAGCACTACTTCTTGGCTCATGAGGTCCACTTGATTGCTCGAATGAATCCTATCAAATTCCTTCTGGAGAAATCCATCCTTACGGATAGGCTAGTACGCTGGCAAAGTTTTCTCTCTCAGTTCGACATCACCTACATCCAACAAAAGGTGATTAAAGGCTATGCCATAGCCGAGCATCTCGCTCACCATCCTCTTCCCAAGTTCGATCCCGTCTAATCAGAGTTTCCAGATGAGGAACTAATGTCCGTCAACCAATCAGATAAGCCAATGTGGATGCTATATTTTGATGGAGCTCTGAATTCTCAAGGGAGAGGAATCGGTGTCGCCCTCCTGTCGCCTGAAGGCCTCACATTCCCATTGGCATACCAGCTCAAATTTCCAGTTACCAACAATATAGCCGAATATGAAGCTCTTCTAGCTGGCCTAGAACTCGCTCATTCTTTTCGTATCACTGAGTTGCGAGTCGTAGGTGATAGTCAACTCATCCTTCGCCAGGTGCTTACTAAATATCGCACTCGTGATCCCAAACTCAAGCCATACCAAGAACTCACTGCTGCCTTTGCCAAACTATTCACCAAACTGATCTTTGTTCATGTCCCTCGTCATCAGAATATTCTCACCGATGCCCTCGCCTCGTTGGCATCATCCATAAGGTTCCCTCTAGGAAGATGGTTTGAGTCCATTTCTATCTACAAACTTCACGCCCCTACAATCGATGATGCTTCCTACGTAAATATCAAGGACATGATAGCAAGGAAGATCCTGCAGGAAGATATCCTTAAGAAGAGGGAAATCATGTTGGCAGAGGCCGAAGAAGAACTGGCTGATGAAGAGAAACCATGGTTCTATGAAATCGTCAAATACTGCCAAGATCAGTCTTATCCTGAAGGGGCCACCACAGAGGACAAGAAAGCCATACGAAGGGTGGCTCAGAAATACACATTGGTTGGAGGTCTACTCTATAGGAGGAGCCTTACTGGTATTCTGTTAAGATGTCTTGGTGACGATGAGGTTTGGAAATGTGTAGAGGAGATGCACTCGGGTGTGTGCGGTGGCCACGTGAATAGTCAGATGCTCGCCAAGAAGATCATTCGCCAAGACTTTTATTGGCCCACTATGAAAGAGGATTGTGTTGTCTATGTCCGTAGGTGTGTCAAGTGTCAACTTCACGCCGATAAAATCCATTCACCATCTTCCTCACTTCATCCAATATCCTCCCCGTGGCCTTTCTCCATGTGGGCATTCGACATCATTGGTCCCCTAGGTGATCCCAATTCCCTCACCAAGCAGAAATCTTTCATCCTTACTGCGACAGAATACTTCACCAAATGAGCCGAAGCCGAAGCTTACGTGGAAATCAAGGCATCAACAGTCTGCAAGTTCATCATGAAGAACATCCTCGCCAGATTCGGCGTCCCAAGCACAATCGTCACCGACAGTGGGCCACAGTTCATTTCTCAGGACCTATACGACCTCTGCAAAAGGTATGCAATTGCATTACATCATTCATCGCCTTATTACCCACAAGGTAACGGCCAAGCGGAGGCCACCAATAAAACATTGCTCAAAATCATCAAAAAAACCTGCGAGTCTAGTAAGTTTTCAGACTGGCCAGAAAAATTTATCGAAGCCCTATGAGCCTATCACACTTCAATCTGTACCCCCACCGGGCAGACTCCATTTGCCCTTACTTATGGTATGGAAGTGGTAGTCCTGTACGAGACTCTGATCCCTTCTCTCAGGGTACAATTGGACGAGGAATTTCCCCTCGACGATCGTCGTAATTCACTCCTCGCCCAGTTGGAACTCTTGGATGAGAAGCGGCTGGC
The DNA here is from genome assembly GCA_022559845.1 of Amorphophallus konjac. Taxonomy (NCBI): domain Eukaryota; kingdom Viridiplantae; phylum Streptophyta; class Magnoliopsida; order Alismatales; family Araceae; genus Amorphophallus; species Amorphophallus konjac. The sequence continues at coordinate 315,480,294 of CM040124.1, forward strand.
CGCTGCCGAACACGCACGTGTGTATCAAAATAGACTCGCTCGCTTTAACCAAAAGAAAGTCGTTGAGAGAAAATTCAAAGTCGGTGAGATGGTCGTAAAAAGAATTTTTGTCAAACCTGGAGGTCCGCGTTCTAAGCTCCAACCCAATTGGTAAGGACCATTTGTAATTCAAGCCGTGTACCCTGGCAACGCCTACAAGCTAGTCAACGCCGAAGGGACCGAGTTATCCCACCCTTGGAATGGGCTTTATCTTAAGAAATACTACCCTTAACACAAAACAAAACAAAATGATGAAAAGATAGAAAACATCAAAAATAAAGAAATATTGAAAACCACTAAAAATATGGAAAATTCAAAATGCCAATGCCTGGTGGTCACCATGTAGTCAAGTCACTGCATCTAACCTTCATGTTAGGATAGGGCCCATTAAGGCTTGGTAGGCACCGAGTCTTGGTTTGTCAGAACCGTGGAGATCCCTGTCCGGCCAATTCGGCCTATGCTCGCTCGAAGGAAGCTAACATGTGCTCACTTATGTATTTTATTAAAAAAAAGGTCGGTAGCATCACCTACGGTGGGGCCTCATCTGGAAGATCTCCAGAAGCTGTAATCTTTATCCTTTTCTCTTCGACCAAATGAGACAGTCGGCGCCCTTAAAACGCTGAGCATGAGAAACCGAAACTCAAACCCCAAGGGCAAGAGTAGGATCCATTTCCTCGAGCATCGATCAGAGCACGAGAAGAGGGCAATGTCCCCGCAGGCATACGAAAGGGAGCCCACAAACGTCAAACAACTATATCTCCCTCACAAAAAGAAATATAAAATCAAAATCAAGAGCCGGGTCGTGATCGTGCCTGATGCGATAAATGGAACCCCTCAAAGCAAAAGTCTGAATCCACAAAAGGGGCCGTGGAATGTAAATGCTCGAGATTTGGTCCGAAGTTGTCCGAAAGGAAAGAGTTAAATGGACCCTTATTGGCTCGCCGGGTTAACAGTTTTGCTGATCCTCTCAGGAGGTTTATCCCCCACGCTCTTTCTTCTTCCTTTGAAGATGAAAGCTAGATGGAGTTTCTAAAGGGCGAAACCCGCCAAGGTCTGCGACCTTATTTTAATATACACATATGGTTGCCTACTTTGAAAAGCAAAAGCTATCGCTGCGAAGGAGTCTCTGTGTTTCTGGCTAGTCAAGACCCATGTTTACCGCCTTGATGTCTTCTTGCTTAACCTTGGGCTTAGGCCAATGCAAGCGCGTCACCTATGGGTGCGACGGCGTCTGATTCTGGGTCAGCGTCGCGCGGTTGGTCGTTAGGAGGGTGTTCCATCATATACCATCTAGAGTTGTGAGGAAACAGACCTGGGTCGGGCAAATCATTTACCTCAAACATCTTTTGGGTGAATCCCTATGGTCGGAAGCGACTGGGAGCTTGAGCATGGCATGACGGTATTGTCATCAGGGTAAGTCTTAGCCGGCGGGATCATCATTCGAGGGGTCTAGAGGCCCAAATCAACCTAGATGTGCACTTAGGATACTTGGGAGGTTAGTAAGAAACCCATGTTCTCGTATAGGTTGGGTGCCATTTGGGTGCTTGACAGGCATTAGCAACAAAAAAAATTTATAATAAAAGTAACAAAAAAAATGAAAAAGAGAAAATGTACATATTTACAAACAAAAAATCTTTTTTATGATAAAAAAAATGCCAAATATAAAAAGAAAACAAATCAATTTTGCATGATTGCATTTGCGTGCAGCATCTCACTTTTAATACCACTTGCATTCGTGTGCTTGCCTGTCGCATTTATCATCACTGCCTTCCTTAAATAAAGGCTTGGCCCCTTGACCAGTTATCAAGGACAGTCACAGTGACCATTTACTTATTGAGCAAGGGGCCAAGTCAGAACAGAAATTCTAATTTGTTTGTTGCAGTGATATGTGCAGGGATTCAGGCAACAGAAGCAAAGGTGAAAACCAAACAAACCGAACCTTGTATTTTATTCCAAAAACCAAAAAAATTACATCAAGTTCCGCCCTCTCTCTCTGCATTACTCGTCCCACTACTCTCCGGGTAAAACGCTCTCAAGGGTGCTACCCAACTACGAAAAGCGGTACTCCTACCGCTCTATATTCCCCTTCCTATTCCCATACACCGGCGTTGATCCACGGAAACAGCAGAGAAGCTACCAACACGAAAGCCACGCTCTCGTGCTTTTCGGTAGCGCTCCTCACCATCTCTCAGTCACTGTTCAGCAAGACCAAGGTTGGTTCGAAGTTTGAATAGTTGGGCATCCATGGCCCTTCGTTCCTCCCTTTCAGTTAATCTGTTGGCTCTTTCTCTCTCTGCGTCTCTTTCTCTCTCTGTACGTTCTCTCTCACGGTCTTCCCTCTCCAACTGGAGAGTGATCCTCAGTTCCACGGCATCCCTAGAGGAGTCGTCATCAGGATGACGCCGCAGTTCCCTCTCCAGTTCTGCTATCCTAGCCTCCCTCTGCGCAGCTTGGGCAAGCGCTTCTTCCATCTCCTTTTCCTGCCGAGTGTACCATCTCAGATACGCGATAAGGCGTAAACAAAGAGAACTCAACACTGAAACTTTTACCTGTATACAGAGCATCCCTTCTGCCTCCGCAGCACGCTGTGTGGCGTGAGCAAGTTGCTCATGAAGCAAGTCAAGTTCTAAGGTGGGAATCCACAAGCAGGAAGAGGCACCACCTACTCCCATCGCTGGGGAAGCCGTGCCAATCTGGGCATGCTACAACCGCGTGAATTAGCAGCCAACATCTGGAATCTGCGTTTTTAATTAGGAACGCACTGTACACCTACCAAGGCGCTCGTAGCTCCGCGGGCATCGCCCAACCGTTGCTCCATCTCTGCCAAGCGAGTTTGTAAAGTCGCTATCATCGTATCACGGATATCCTGCAGCCATATGAGTCAGCATTTCCACCAGAAAACCAAAAAAGGGAGAAAGAAGAAAAGAGAAAAAGGCGAGACCTACCTCCGCAAGTCCCCGGGGTTGGAACCGCTCTGCGTACCTTGTCTTGTATAGACGCTAGTAATCCTCGCTATCCCGTGCCTGCGATTCCACGATTATGCCACCCCATTGCCTGTCTTCGTACTGTTTGGGGAATCGCACACGCCAGTCAATGCAGGTCGCCGGTCCCCGCGTCTTTCTCCCGACACGAGGTGGCGCAGCCGTATCCACCCATTCTTGAGCCAGTCCCAAGGACCTCATAACCAATCGTAGCCGAAGCGGCTCGATTTTATTCAGGCAGTGCATTCATAATTCCCGTCCGAACCGGGCACGACTTGCTAGAACCCACGGCTGGTCGGCATCGACCATGTCTGAGTAGGGCCTCCAGTTTACCATCGATGCAGGGAACTCCTGTAGCTCCCGCCTTAGCACCATCAGTTGGTAGGTTAGGGGTGCCGCACTCATGATGGGTTCCTACCGCCTGGCTAGCGGCACCATCGCGGGTCGCCAATGCCGAGCTCTCCCCATGGGGAGGTAATAATAGCTCCACAGTTGCTCGGCGCAGGTCATCAGTACCTTGCAAAAACACAAAAAAAAATACAAAACAAGCAAAACCAAAAATACCTGGATGAATGGTGTGAAACCACTCACGGCCATCTCACGATCCACTTCTTGGAACAGGCCTGCAAATAAGTGTGCCAGCATGGCAGCTCCCCAGGCATAGTATCCTACTCTTTCAAGGTCTGATAGCAGCTCCAGGAAGCGGCATTGGATACCGTCCCCTTTCGATCTCAGTACCAATCTCCCCAAAAGGAAGAGGAGAAATCTCCTCAAATCTATGTTGCATCTTTCCCAATTGCCGAAATCTGTGCAGTACACAGCACGACATCCTCTTTCCATCCTTTCCATGAATTCTTCTGAGGATTCATCGTCCCGTCGACGAGTGTCAGTGAGCCCTAATGCATCCATGAGGGACGCCCTGGCTACCGACCTATTTTTTCGACCATCTAGGTCCAAACCCAGTAACTTCTGGGCACCTTCTCGATAATCCGCATAAGTGACCCCGGTCACTGCCTCGCCCTCCACCTTCAGGCTTGTGATCCGGACCACATCCTCCAAGCTGGGCACCATGTGCCCCCAGGGCATCAAGAATGCCCGACTCACTGGGTCCCATCTCTCACACAAGGCTTGGATCAGGACCAGGTCGAGCTCGAGCGGCTCGATCCGAAGAAAGGTGCCAAATCCCATCACGTCTAGCCTCGCCTTCTGAAAATCTGGGAGACCTCGGTTTGCTGCCACTACCAACTCCCATGAGATCTGTGATTTCATCACACTCTACGCATGCAGGGAATGGAGAGGAGGTTTGGTCAGGAAGAAAGGAAGAAAAAAAGATGGAAAAAAGGGCAGGAAAACTTGGCTTATGAGTTGCGATCGGGTCCTTTCACTGAAGTGCCCTTCGAGATCCGAGAGCTTCCTGGAACTACTACCGCTGGACCTGCTCCTCTTCGAGGAATGGAAAGATTCACCCTCCATCTCGACTTCAGGATTTTGAATCCCTCCTCTTCTGTGGGAATCTGTACTCCTCGAGTTGGCTCTCAAGGACCCTGGGAGAACAAAAGAGCATATATTTATAGAAAAAGGGAGGAGTGCCGAGCAAGATCCCTCCAATAGCCCTTGTGGTAAGGCACCTGCCATACGGTCCCACATGTGTTACTTCACCACTCACACAAGGCGATTGTTTGGACAAGATGCCCTATCCTTTTGAAGGTTGTCTGCAAAGGCTGGCAAACCACCCGAGAAGAAAAGCTAGGGCCGTCTTTGTTGACTCCCGCAGTAGATTTCTGTAAAAGGGGATCGGAGCGAGACGCGTTTTTCCATTCTAGGGCGAGGTTTCGGCAGGCACATCACATGGAAACAGTACAAATGAAGCATGGCGAAGAGGGAACACACAAGAGAATAAACAAGCAGCAGAAAATCAAATCACTCTATTCTACATAAGCTGTCATAAACATCACAATCATAGAGAGGAGGCGAGTCCACTAGCTCGCCAACTCTTGCCATTATCTTCATGCTCGTCCCTCTAGGCATCCCTCTCTTCTCCCCTGAGGTGAGGGTCCCTCAGATGCCTCCTGGATCCCCGTGCAGTAGCACCCGCCTCGCCTCGTGGCACCGGCTCCACAGCAATGACTCGCTGCTCCTCCCCTGGCGTGGCGAAGAAGCCACTAGCGGCAAAGCGACCAGACTGGCGCAGTCGCTCCCCGAACTCTCGCGCTCTCTCGTAGCGCGTCTCCATCCCTCCTAGCCTCTGCACGACAGCCTGAAGGCCCAGGTGGAGCTCCCTCACTTGGGCCTCCAAGGCCCTCCTCTCGGTCTGATCCCGCTGACGCTCGGCCCTTCTCTCGACTCTCTCTCTCTCTGTCTCTCTCCTCGTCATCTGCAGAAGAACCCTTAACTCCAGGATGTCTGGAGAAGGTCTCTCCTCACCGCGATGTCGCAGCTCTGCTACAGTCACCACCCAGGCATCACGATCCTCTTCCGCCCAGGTAGCCCGAGCCACCGCACCAGCAAGTTGCTCCCGGAGGGAGGCAATCTCAAGAAAAGGGGCCGAGGAACTGGAAGATGCGCCGCCAGCCACTCCCACCATCGCTATCTGCTGGGCACGCTGGAACGAACAAACAACAGTAGTCAGCTAAGCTCCACATTTAAAAATAGAAAATTCAGCACTTAGCTTACCAGGAGCGACAATTCCTGTTGAGTGGCGGCCAGCTGCCGCCTGACCTCGGCTAATTGGGCACACGAGCCGTTGACGTCGCGCGTATCCCCAGCTCGGGGAAGACCCACGTAACTCTCTCTCTGCTGCCGCAGGAAGTCGGCACCATCCTGCACCAGTACGCTCCCTTGCTGTCCAAGGAGACGTATGCGCCAGTCTTCAAGCTTCGCCTTTCCGCGACTCTCCTTCCTGACGCGGCTCGTCTGCACTCGCCCACTCATCGACCAGGCCCAGGGTCCTCGCCATGTCCTACACCAAGAAAGAAGGGCCTCGCATCATAACAAAGAACGCGTCCCCTGTCTAGGACGCGTCCATCATTTGAGTGCAACACCCGCCGAACCCTTTCCCCCCTCGCACGTCTCGCTTCAAAACTCAAAATGGATCAAAGAAGGGGAAACCGAAGCACTCACCAAACCGTGTTCACCTCCTTCCGCACCATTGGGCCCCTCGGGTCCCTCGGGGGCTCGAAGCGGCCCTTCCTCCTCCATGGACGCCGTTCCGTGCTCTGGCGCGTCCCTCCTTGGGCGAGGGGTCCCGCGTCCCTCTCCACCTTCGCCGTGGTCCAGACCGCCGAACTCCATCGATCGAGGGGAAGAAGACAAAGATGGGCGAGCGAGTTTCGGCGGAAGGCGGGCTCGTTTACGGGTAAGGCACGGGAGAAGAAAGACCGCACGGCACTTTAAATTTAAATTTGAAGGTTAAGACGCGTCCTCACACCTGGACGCGCCCAAAAGAAAGAGAAAAGGGGATCCCTCCGTGTGAGGCGTAGTTCCCTGCTGTTTAGGGTAAGGTCTCGTGAAGCGTGCCTCGAAATAACTTGGTGCAAGAGAAGAAGTGTAGGAAGGGAAGATCGCTACAGGACAGAACATGTCACATCAGTGGTCAGTGTCAGGATTTTGGCTAGATCTCCTTTGCATTTTGGTGCGATTCTGTTACGATTTTGTTACTTTCTGATGTTATTAATCCATGCTGGCCTGTGCAGGTTTTACTAACGAACGTCTTTGTCCTATCTCCTGTCCCGCCTTTCATTGGTTGGTCCCACCTTGTCATGCATCATAGTATATGATACCTACGCTACTAGAACATGTCAAGGACCTTACGGCCCAAATGAATCTGGGATTTGAGTTCCCCTTCAACAAAAAAAAACAGTGATGATCCCGGAAGAATTTGGGTTGTACGGATAGGCCGTTAACTTGTGATAGCATGGGGACGACAGTTCCATTCAGTGAGTTGGTGCGTGGATAAACGGGCCCCAGCCCAGTCTCGGCTCACCAGATCGGTATTCTGACCCATTCTTAACGAGTTGACAATATTATCCTTGGCTATTTTTTATTTTAGTTTGTTTTAAATTTTTCTTTAAACCCAGCATGCATTCATATAGGACTTTGAATTTATTGCAGAAGATCATTCAAGTGATTCGATTGCGAAAGCCGCTGTGCTTCAATTCTTACAAATATGAGATATTCCACTCCGAATGAAATACTGAGTTTCCTTGAAATGGCCCTACGCTGCTCTTCCAAAGGAGACCCTTGTTTGGACAGACCCTCAGATATTCCTTTGCTTTTTACCTTGCTTGACCCACCTTGGCGGCAGCACTTCCACGTTGGCTGGTAACCGCTCCCCAAAGGTGAAACCTGCAGGTTTATGACCCAGGTACTTCCACACCGAGAAGTAGGTCTCTTTTTGTTTCGTGCCTGAGCGCACATCTCACCCTCCCTTATTTCATCTCCATCCAAGCAAATCGTTAAAATTTGAAAGACCTCCTTCAAGGTCGCCTCATTGAAACTTCAGGAAAGATTCCAAACAGTAACGTCAAAAGCGTGTCTCATCACACCTTGGCATCAACTTATCAGTCCGCTCCCACTTCATTTCACTCCACTTCGATACCATTCCACTACGTGTCACTCCCTTGCAAAGCAGACGCCAAGGCGGGGCAGCTGTAGACACGCCATTCCTGACATCTCCTGAGAAAATCTCATATTACTATACGACGCCCCGCATTAGCTTTCGCATTTTGAATCGCTCGAGTGTTTCCTATTCTTGAGTCTTCTTCCGCCTTTTCGGCATCTGAAAATCATCTCGTTGCGGCATTCGGACGGCATCAACACCAATCGGACGCACCGGAAGGTTCCGAAACCAGGAAGGGTGCCTGTCGGGAAGCTGCCGACGCCTTTACAGCGGACCCGGGGGGGTCTTAATGGAGGCGTCCAGTCTCCTGGACGCCTCCATTACTTTAATTTATTTCTTAAGACCAAAAATACATTAAAAATGATATATTAATGGAGGCGTCCAGGCCCCTGGACGCCTCCATGAAAACAAATATAAAAAATATAAAAATGCCAGCTTTGGCATAAAAACAAAACAAAAATAAAAATATATTTTTTTGGAGGCATCCAGGACCCTGGACGCCTCCATCAACTTGCCCACCGGGCCCCGTCCATCGACCGACGGTTTGTCGTGTGTGAAAAAAGCCAATTGTGGAAGCGTCCAGACAATTGGACGCGCCCATTTCCGAATCACGAGGCGCCGCTCACAAAACCACGCATTGTGTCAAACCGCGTGCGGCTTTCGGTGGAGTTCGGTGGACTTTATTGAGACGTCCGGGACCCTGGACGCCTCCACGAAAATATTCGAAAAAATGAATAAAAATAGAATAAAATATTACTTCGGCCCTGATGGAGGTGTCCAGGGTCCTGGACGCCTCCACCCTCCAGAGCCTGTTGACACCTGGAAAATGAGCGAGGGTGGAAACAGAACTGAAAGAAGGAATCAAACCAGCAACGAAAGATTACTGATGAAACTCGTCAACCATCTGCCCGGCTGAAGCCTTTTCCAGCCAAGCTTATGTCCGGTGTCGTCGTCAGCCAGACGGCAGCACTGATGAAGTAGCAGTCAACTGACTGGTGAGACCTCCTACCATACTTTAATAAGAGCTGTATTACTGCCTCGTCCGGAAGTCTACAGGCAACATGTTAGACTAAGTCAAATGTCGACTTGTTGACGGATGAGATATGAGCAAAGACAAAGATGAAGCAAGAACCAGCAAATGAAGATTATGAGAACCTCTGCAAAGTCAGAACAGAAGAAGAGCCGTCTCCATTGGCTATATACCCGGCTGAAGTCCTCCCAGGCTAAAGCTGATATCCGGTTTTGTCATCGTGTGGGTAGCAATACTGATGAAATGATGTCCTATTTTGTCATCGTTCAAGTGACGACACCGATGAAATCCCAGTCCACTGACTGATGAAGGTCTCCATGATCCTATTAAGACCTGGGTCCACCAACAAAAGGCCTGCTGCGGTTCTAATATATTCAGAGAGCCGATAAGTCCATAAGAGGTCTTAAGAAGGCCTAAGTGGGCCTATGAGATGGGCTCATGAAAGTGGCGCCGGGATACTCTACGGATGCTACCTCGCGCACCGGGAGCTACTTGACTGAGGCGCGCCGTGAAGATGAAAAGGCACGCCGACTTCCATCTGTCGAGAAGTTAGGAGGGGCTGGGTCTATATAAACCCACTCCCTCGAAGAGAAAAGATGGAGAGGATGAAAAAAAAGAGAACCTCATCAAGGACGGGGAAAAAGGAAGAAGAAAGGGAGCAGGGTTTTTGGCGAGCGGAAATATACCTCCTCCAGAAAGAAAAGAAAGAAAGAGAGCCAGAGAAGAGAGAAAAAGCAGAGAAGAGAGTCTGAGGCCGATCGAAGGTGGGCAGCCGGGGAGGGAGAGAATTCAATGCTCCGCCCTCCCTGATGCGGGACGAGACCACGGACATGACAAGATCGTGACTGCCCCTTAACGAGGGAAGCGTCGGATGTGCGCGGTTGAGAAACCGGCAATGAGCTAGGGTGATCGGCTCTCTTTTGTGCCCGGATCGGGTCACGGGACGGTCTCGCACTCTCTCGTAGCAGCGGTAATGAATAGATAAAGCGAGCTAGATATCCCTACACATGCTCTCTAGCAGCGGCATAAACAAATATATATGAAGTATGCAAAATGCCGAGAAGGGAGCAAAAACGATACCTCCACGCGCTCGGCGTGGGGACGACGGACCCGGCTGAAACTCGTACTCCCGGGACAATTAATACACCATATTACAGCAAATGAATTACTGCCCACTCCACGCAGGGAGGTAAAGGGCTACACAAACGGGCCCGGGAGGACCGAATTCGGGTTGACGGGCGGCTTCTCGCGTCTCTTCGGCAGCACCCGAACTAGTGACGGTGGGACCCACGTGCTGTCCGGAGGGACCGTGCGGGACCCGGTGTCACCACTGTGGTGGGGACACTTGTGGAAGTGTTCCCTGGGCTAGCGGCATGCTGGTTCGCCGGCCGGAGGCCGGGCGGCTCCGTTCGGCACCGGTCGGAATGACCGGCCACGGATCTGCCGGTTCTATTTTTCGGCGCGCGCTCCGGCGAGAACGGACGCTGCGATCAGCCCCGATGTCGGATCGACATTAGACTAGTGCCGTTGGAAAGCTAACTTCAAATCCTTCAATCTAGGCCTAGAGATTTGGCCTGGATCGGCATGGATCTGGACTTATGGAATTTCCAAGTTCCTGTTGTACAGTTCCTGAAATCTTAGGTCAGCAGAGAACTTTCCTGTGGATTACCTTTGACCGTGAGGTAGACATCCGAATCTGGGGTTGTGTTTTTCAGAAAAGTTGTGGTAAATCAAGCTACGAAATCAGGACTATTTTTGGATCTGGATTTGGGGAAGGCAATGAATTTCTATGATTTTTGCACTAGCAGTGGGTCGGATCTAGAATCTGGCTGACAACACTGTAGCTGAGGAAGAATACGAATTTCTAAAAATAGATAGAAGGCTGATAAAAAATTAAGAAAATTTTTGGAGGTAGGGGGTGATGGACAGAACTCTCAGTAAAATTGAGAGGGTTTGGACAAATCAAAAAGATGGCCGGAGGTGGGAAACACAGGGCTGCTGTCACTATAGACAGAGATAAAACAGAACTAGGAATGAAAGATGCAAGAAACTGGGAAAATACTAAACGATAGAATTTGGGCGTGAAAATTTAGGTGGGGTTTGGGATACAAGGGAAGAACACACCATAAATATTACAGCTTGAGATCTTCACGTGGTGGAGAGTAGATATTCGGACAAGAAGCCTCTATCCAAGATAGACAGAACACCGAAGGCGACTCCGCGGCGGCGTGATGGCGGCACGAACGGCGGCGGCGGCGGCACCGATGATCACCGGAGGTGGGGGGAAGGAGATATCACTCTAGAATGGGGGTTGGGGATGAAGAAACTAGGGGGAGAGAGAGGAGAGGTCGAAATTCTCCAAGAGAGGGGTTCTTGCACAAAGATTTTTTCACTTTTTATTAATATTCAAATGGAAAATACAAGTATTTATATGCCTCCAATCTAATCCAATCTCCACCATTAGATCTAGGGATGGGGAATGAATGGCCTAGATTAAATGTGACCAACACACACAAAAAAAAATAAAATAACCCAAGTGGGAGACAAGCTTGACATGGTAGGTAGCCTACCTTAGACTTTTTACTCCCTTTGTCTACCCATGTGGCATTTGACATTCAACCCTTCTAGATGGCCACCTAGGATGGTTGACCAGCCCCACATAGGTGACATGGACCAATGGGAAAGGGCTGAGGGCCCCCTTGCTGGTCCTACTGCATAATTGCATAAAAACCCACACAATCCATGGGAATGACTCCTTGGCTTATAAAGCCTTACATTTGCATACATACTTTCCCAAGGATATAAAAATAAACTAAAGGATATAAATGTAATATGAAAAGTACTTACTCGGCGTCGATTCCCATCAACTCTCCCCGGGTGGGAGGAACTCGACTCCGTCGAGTAAAGGGGTGCGGCTGCTCGTGTCCACCGACGGATCCGTCACCGTGCCAAGTAGCGCGGGTATGTTCTACTCCACGTGATCGTCACCTGCTCATTCCATATATACTCGATATGCACAAACTGCTGTGGGCTACAGGTGGACACTCCGAGTGGGGCACTCTCAAAAGGGAGGGAAGCAGCTCGAAAACTCACTAGGAATCACCGATGAGTCCCTGTAGGTGACTAGATCCGGGTGTAGATATAGGGCCGATCCCATACTCATCGAGTGAGTCCAATCACCTCTTACTCATAAGAGAACGACAACGAGCTTGCACAAGACACATGCAGACTCACCATGCACTAACTCACGTATGCAAACCACATAAACAATCGACTCAAAACACACCACACAAACAAACCACACAAAGAAAACACACTGACTCATGCACGACTCTAGACTAAGGTGATAGCATCATTCCCACTAGGTGGCCGCATCCTAGGCGGCAGGAGAGCTGTCCCACTCTTCCCCCCCCAAGGCATAGTACTCATCGGCTAGTGCCTCATCGGCCACGTAATTGACACACTCAAGCTCGGGGGGTGCGGGCTCGCCAACACCTAAGGCTAGGGTGGCGCGAGCGGGACACTCGCTGGCAATGTGGCCATACCCGTGACAGTGGAAACACTGCACTCGCGATCGACTACTCTCCCCGATAAGAGGGGCCTTCCCCTTATCATCCTGTCGGGTAGAGGGTGTAGGCAGCAATGGGGGAGGTGTAGGTGCCTTGGACAATAGTGGAGGGGGTGCCGGTGCCAGAGGACGGGCTATAGGAGCTGGGGGACGGGCAACGGGTGCCAGTGGTTGGGGTGGAGGTAGATCCCGTGGTGGGGGAGGTCGAAGTCTAGGAGCAAAGTGCTCCTGACGGGCGGGCTCCTGTGGACGAGCCATGGGTCCCCTCGGGTATGAACCTAAGGAGCCACGGGAATCACTACGGGGAGGAGCGGGACTCCACCGAGGAATAGACTCGAACTCTCCCTCGAATTGCTCCATTTCGAGAGCAACTTGGTATGCATCCTCTAGCTTGTCCACCTTGCGGCGGAGAAGCTCATACCGTAGGTGCGGGCGTAGACCACGCCGAAACCGAGAGACGGTAAGGGAATCCTTCTCCGTGGCATCACATCGCAAGTAGTATTCATCAAATTTGGTGATGTAATCCGAGACGGACCGGTCTCCTTGGGTGAGACTTTGCCACCTCTCTATCAGACGCTGGCGGTAGGAGGTAGGGAGATACTTCTTCCTAAGTTTCTCCCTCATCTCGGTCCACGTATCGATCAGGGGTTCATGACGATGAAACAATAGGTTCTCCATGTTCCTCCAATATGTTTGGGCCTGACCTAAAAGTTTCATCCTGGCAAATTTGACCTTCCTTTGGTCCGACATCTCAAACCACTCAAAGTATCGATCCATGCCAGCCTCCCAATCAAGATAGATGATGTGACACCACCTTGGGGGTGATGACCACAAGACAATATGACCCTTGGACCTAAGATTGCAAGCAAGCAAATTGGCGATGATACTACTCGAGCGGCTCACTCGCTTGGTGCACACTTGTGCCCGTGGGTAACTAAGCGATAATGGAGAGGGTCCGGGGTGGGACAATGATGCTCCGGTGCTTAGCAAACTTGGGGAGAACCTCAATTGGTCCAGGGATGCCCACTCACGGGCGGCCGTCACACCAAGGGTGTGGGTTGAAATGGCTCGCTCACAACTCGCCCGCGATGGACACTCACGTGAACGGTAATTTGGGCCGGGCTCTCGCTCTCCGTCCGACGCAGCAAAGCAAGAATACTAAGCTAAGCAAGTGATATTAACCAGCAAGGAAAGGGGAACCGAGGCTCACCTAGCCGGCATGAAGACGCCGACTCCGGCCGAAGACGGGGGCGAGCGGGGAGGCAAGGGTTTGCGCCCGCAAGCCGCGTCGGTGTCGCTTCAAAATCGAATTCCGCCGGTTCTGCCAATCTGTAGGTTGCTGGACAGTGGGGCGGTGATGATGCTGTCAAAAATTCCACAGAGCTCAGATCTTGATGAGACTTGCGCAAAGCGCTTCCCAACTGACTGAGGGTGATGTCTGATTTTTTGGGAAGGCTCTGAAGCTCGGGGCTGATCGGGCCGGCGACTGGAACCTGGCTGCAACTTTCTGTCTCTGGCGGGTGCAGTGTTGGTGCAGTCGGTTGCAGAAGGTACTACGGATACTCCCGAACTCTGATTCGGACGAAACTGGCGGTGACGCGATCGTGGACGGAGTAGCTTCGAGCAGAAGTTGACGGGACCACAATCCGAGGTCGGAGGAGAGCGAAGTAGCCAGATAAGTAGGGACAGGTCAAACCTAGACCCACAGGTGGCAGACTGCGCACTCCGGCGAGAAAATTCAGAACAAATAGCTCGGGCAGGCGATTGGCATTGTTCCTTCTGCTACTGATGGAGGACTGACCGAAGAAGAATGTTGTAGAAGGAAGTGTGCTCGAATTTCCCCAAGGTTGACCGCTGAACAGCTTCCAAGATCGCTCTGGCCTTCAGTCTGGGACAAAATGCGCAGTCGTTGAAGATGACGTTCCTCGGGACAGCTCCAAACTCGGATGCCGACGAAACCACTTCCGTTGGAAAGCTAACTCGCAGAAGATTCCAGCAATGTAGGCCTTGCCACCTGAATCTTTGAGAGACGGTCGTAGTTGCTTCTGCAAGTCACTGCTTTTCTGAAACCTGCAACAGGGACATAATAGGTGGAGGAGAGGGTATGGGGATGGGGATGAAAATGGGCTTATTGGGTGGATGGGGAAGGGGGGGTGCGACCTTGGGTGGTTAGGGAGGTGGGGAGATGAAAGGGCACAGCCCAAGGGAGGGGGAAATTTGAAATTTGGCCTAGGGAAGGGCTCTTTCAGTCTTGGGGAGAGGGAGGGTTGCTTGGGAGAGTGGAAAGGTGCCTAGGAGAAGGAGTTTCCACCTAGGGGTTGGAGGGGGAATTGAATGAGTGCATGGGGAAGGGGAAGGGGCCTTAATGAGGGGTGAATGGGGAGGAGAGAGAATGGATTTCGAAATTGGGGTGGGAAGGAGAGAGAGAGGGGGCACAACCCACTTAGAGAGAGTGATAGTAAGAGAGAGAGAGAGGGAGATATTGAGAGGGAACTAGAAGGTGTGGAAATTTTCTGGATTCAATATTCAAGCATAATTGTTACAAATGAGAGAGGGATGGGGCTATTTATAGACTCCACACTTTTCCTAAGACCAAACTGACCCTGACAAACTAACTAATGACCAAACAGTCCAAGGGAGGGGCGCCCCTGGGCCTAGCCCAATGAATTGGGCCCATTAACCTATCAAACCAACATAATGACTTCAAGACTTAGGAAAATGACTTTCTAACCTAGGTACATGACTCAATAAAGGGAAAATTACATGTTTAAGACTCAAATTAAAATAAGAAAATTACATGACTCGACTCACAAACACATGAGGAACATAATGGCGTACACCGACGATCAATCCGAGCTTCAGAAAATGTGGAGGGGCAAGGGATGTCCCCTTCAATAGACCTTTGGGTCTAAGGACCCGTCAAAGGTGGGAGGGTCGGCCCGAACGGTCCGAAGGGCCCGTTCATCCATATCTTGGTCGTGGGTACGCCGTACAGGACGACAATCACGACCATATCCCCGATGCTCATTCTCGGACTCATAGTCATGCACCTCGGGGAATTCGTGCCTCCTATTAGCTATCCCTTGAACCCTTGGAGCCGCGGGTTGTTGACCCGGCTCCGGTTGACCTTGTGTAGGTGGGACGGGTGCCTGGACTGGGGCAATCGGGGGTGCTTCGGCTGGGCCTCTCTCTAGTGCGGTGACTCTCCCGACCAATCCTTGAACGGACTGGCTAGACCCGGCGGCCCTATCCTCTACGGCCTTCATCCTCTCTTCTAGGCGGGTGCCTAGATCATTCACTTGGGTACTCAACCCTTCCATTCTATCCACTCGAGTGCTTAACACTTCCATGCGGTCACTTAACCCATCCATTTTTCCCATAAGAGTTCGGAACATGGTGGCCACTTCATCGGAACTATAGACTCGGGATTCCGCCATTGGTGGTGGTGGGGGTGAGTATTGGGTACCTCGACGAGTGGGCATGCAAACACACCGATTAAAGTAAAAACACTAATGCAAAATGATGCGCCTAGACTTAAACCAATATCCCGTACGTGGCGGAGATAATCGACCCGAAGGTCACTCGCGCAAGTGTGCGGCCTTCCCGATAGGCGTAGCCTAACGTTTGGACAACACCTTTTGATATACCGAATTATCGGGATGAAATGCAATTTAAAAACACTCTCTTTTTGTTTTAGAAATATGATGATCCTAGACTCGACTTAAACCGACTAATGACTCGATGTAAATGACACTTTTTTTTTTACACCCTAGACTCAAACTCGCTCTGATACCAAATTGATGCGGGACGAGACCACGGACACGACAAGCTCGTGACTGCCCCTTAACGAGGGAAGCGTCGGATGTGCGCGGTTGAGAAACCGGCAATGAGTTAGGGTGATCGGCTCTCTTTTGTGCCCGGATCGGGTCACGGGATGGTCTCGCACTCTCTCGCAGCAGCGGTAATGAATAGATAAAGCGAGCTAGATATCCCTACACATTCTCTCTAGCAGCGGCATAAATAAATATATATGAAGTAAGCAAAATGTCGAGAAGGGAGCGAAAACGATACCTCCACGCGCTCGGCGTGGGGACGACGGACCCGGCCGAAACTCGTACTCCCGGGACAATTAATACACCATTTTACAGTAAATGAATTACTGCCCACTCCACGCAGGGAGGTAAAGGGCTACACAAACGGGTCCGGGAGGACCAAATTCGGGTTGACGGGTGACTTCTCTTCGGCAGCACCCGAACTAGTGACGGTGGGACCCACGTGCTGTCCGGAGGGACCGTGCGGGACCCGGTGTCACCACCGTGGTGGGGACACTTTTGGAAGTGTTCCCTAGGCTGGAGGCACACTGGTTCACCGGTCGGAGGTCGGGCGGCTCCGTTCGGCACCGGTCGGAATGACCGGCCACGGATCTGCCGGTTCTGTTTTCCGGCGGGCGCTCCGGCGAGAATGGACGCTGCGATCAGCCCCGATGTCGGATCGACACGAGACTAGTGCCGTTGGAAAGCTAACTTCAAATCCTTCAATCTAGGCCTAGAGATCTGGCCTGGATCTGCACGGATCTGGACTTATGGAATTTCCAAGTTCCTATTGTGCAGTTCCTGAAATCTCAGGTCAGTAGAGAACTTTTCTGTGGATTGCCTTTGACCGCGAGGTAGACGTCCGAATCTGGGGTTATGTTATTCATAAAAGTTGTGGGAAATCAAGCTACGAAATCAGGACTATTTTCGTATCTGGATTTGGGGAAGGCAACGAATTTCTATGATTTTTGCACTAGCAGTGGGTCGGATCTAGAATCTGGCTGACAACACTGTAGCTAAGGAAGAACACGAATTTCTAAAAATAGATAGAAGGCTGATAAAAAATTAAGAAAATTTTTGGAGGTAGGGGGTGATAGACAGAACTCCCAGTAAAATTGAGAAGGTTTGGACAAATCAAAAAGATGGCTGGAGGTGGGAAACACAGGGCTGCTGTCACTGTAGACAGAGACAAAATAGAACTAGGAATGAAAGATGCAAGAAAATGGGAAAATACTAAATGATAGAATTTGGGCATGAAAATTTAGGTGGAGCTTGGGATACAAGGGAAGAACACGCCATAAAAATTGCAGCTTGAGATCTTTACGTGGTGGAGAGCAGATATTCGGACAAGAAGCCTCTATCCAGGATGGACAGAACACCGAAGGCGGCTCCGTGGCGACGTGATGGCGGCACGAACGGCGGCGGCGGCGGCACCGATGATCACCGGAGGTGGGGGGAAGGAGATATCACTCTAGAATGGGGGTTGGGGATGAAGAAACTAGGGGGAGAGAGAGGAGAGGTCGAAATTCTCCAAGAGAGGGGTTCTTGCATAAAGATTTTTTCACTTTTTATTAATATTCAAATGGAAAATACAAGTATTTATATGCCTCCAATCTAATCCAATCTCCACCATTGGATATAGGGATGGGGAATGAATGGCCTAGATTAAATGTGACCAACACACACACAAAAAAAAAAATAACCCAAGTGGGAGACAAGCTTGACATGGTAGGTAGTCTACCTTAGACTTTTTACTCCCTTTGTCTACCCATGTGGCATTTGACATTCAACCCTTCTAGATGGCCACCTAGGATGGTTGACCAGCCCCACATAGGTGACATGGACCAATGGGAAAGGGCTGAGGGCCCCCTTGCTGGTCCTACTGTATAATTGCATAAAAACCCACACAATCCATGGGAATGACTCCTTGGCTTATAAAGCCTTACATTTGCGTACATACTTTCCCAAGGATATAAAAATAAACTAAAGGATATAAATGCAATATGAAAAGTACTTGCTCGGCGTCGATTCCCATCACTCCCCCCCCCCCCATTTCTGTAGTTCATTTTCTTAATTTCGATGGTTTCTCCTTCTTCTTCCTCTGATGTGTGCTATAATGCTGTAACCGGCTTCGCGCCGATAGGATGATGTATTGCTTTTGCTTTCTTCCTATGTATCTCTTCCGATGTATGGGTCGGGCGGAGTATCAGTGTCGAATGAATGAATATGACAGGTTGTAGTTGGCGCCTGCTGTTCGTTTCCCTGAAGCCTTGTTGCCATCCCCCCATGTGTTTCTGCCTTATCTTAAACTCTGTAGCATGCTATTCCCCTCCCCAGTTTGGTCAATAGTCTGCTGATTCGCCTGGTTTTCAAACGCTCTCTGTGCTTGTTCCAGAGCCAGGGACAGACCATCCCTTGGCCTCCGGGACAAAGTAGAGCTATACGATGACCTCTATTCATGAAATTCTGGAGTCTTAGGTGTTCACGTTCATTATCGAAGTCAAGCCTGGGCCAGAGACAGCCATCTCTTGGCTCCCAGGATGACAAAAGATAACATCCAAAAAAACTGTCCCCCGGGGACTTTACACAGCAATGGTGACGGAGGTTCTCCACGCTTGATCCTTCCCCAATTTCCTCTCCGTTCCTGGCCTTCCTCTGAAACCTAAGCTAGAACCAGTTGAAACTTGACGAATTGATTCACTTTGACCCCATAAAACTCATTTGTCTTAGCCTGATTCATCAAGAAAACCTCTATCCTGGCCTGAACCATCAAGAAGTCCAAAATAGGGTGCCGTAGAATCCCAGAACCTCTCTCGGCACTATTACCCATCTCGGCCCCATGCACAGTAAAAGGGGTGAATAGTTCTCGGCGCGATCCTTCTGGCGCTGAGAACCCTGACCCCCTGGCCTCCTTGCCAGCGCCGAGAACCCTATCCCCCTAGCCACTCTGCCTTCACGCCGAGAACTCCACTAATGCCAGCTTCCAGGCGCCCCGAATAGGACCTTGTGAAGAACCCTTCCCGGCGCGGTGGTTTTCGCGCCGAGAACCTATACGCCCATTTAAGCTGTGCCGAGAAGCTGCCCTGCCATCCAACTGAATCCCCAGCACCTGGATCAAACTCACACAGGGATACCCGTGAGTCACCAGACCTGTCCTGGGGATAAATTTAAAGGGAATCAGACTCCCTTATGTTCCACTGATCCGCGTCGGATTTATGAGCAATCCTTTCAGCTCAGGTGGGCTCTGCCACTGCATGATCGAGTGCCACCGGCTTCTATAAGGGAAGAATCGAACATTGCCCCCAGGGCATACATATGCAATTCGGGAGGTTTGGCCTCTCTTTCTCTCGGCTTTCATCCCGGCATTCCGTGGGTGATAGCCTATTCTCTCCTGGGCACAACCCAGATTATGGGGAGATGCTGCCGAAATGTCAATCGATGTTTTAACCCCGATAAGCCCCGGGAAATGCACATCATACACCTCCCGTTCGGCTCGATCTATCGGGGGATACAAATACTTCAAGGCGCTCGGTCGGATGAGAAACGTGAGCGGGGACATGTCTCCGATGATTGCCCAGGCCCCGTCCCGCCATTGCGTGGACGGTGTCGTATTTCTACCCGACATGACCCACACAAGAGGAGGTCATGTTGATTTAATAAGTCTGTCGTTTACCCAATTACATTCTTAGAATAACAGGAGCTTCAATATTATGCACTGTCATTTTTTCTTAACCATCCCGAGGGGGCCCCCTATTTTGGCGTTTAATCAAGGGTTGTCCTTCTTAGGAAGGGCGTAATTAACATCATAACATTTATGGTATGACGGACTTCCAGTCCCGACTCGGACTTCACAATCGACTGATTGAGTCAGATCGAGCGCATAATAAATCGTCACTCTAGTGACTGGCACGCCTAACAAACCAACCAATAAACCAATAAACACAACAATAAAAATAAATAAATAAATGATGAATAAAACCATTCCCACAAGTCTGGCACGCCCGGTGGGACCGAGTCTCCCTTCATCTCTACGCCAAAATAGGAGGCCCGATGGGCCCCCCCTCAAATTTCTAATTCTGTGCGCTCTGCTGCTACCAGAAAAGGAGGAAGATCCGACCGGAGAGCCCGATCTATGGCTGCGGGTCATCGGATGTCCAACTCAGGGAAGACGATGTTGATTGGAGATATCCGGGCGAACCTCAATGGTTGCCCAAGGGAGGTCAAGCCAGATGTGATCGTCCCAATGGTACCTACCACCAATAGGTTCCGAGTACTGACTGCTAGGAGGGCCGACATGGAACATGGAGATAGAAGGCCACTGGCAACAAAGCCGCCCAGATTCAGGCAGATTTGGCGGCCGAAGAAAATCCAGAGTTGGGCCCCAGCTCAAGATGAAGAACAAATTGTTGATGCTGCTAATGCCCGCTTTAGGGCAGGGAGCAGAAGAGGAGAAAGAAAAGACGAAAGAGATGCTGTTGCTGTTCACCCCAGGGCTCGGGGTAGGAGAGATGAGAAAGAGAATGAAGGAAGAAATATGACTGCTACTCGCCCCAGGATGAGGGGCAGAAGATATGAGAAAAAAGAAGACCGCATGGTCACCCACCCCATGGCCGGGGGCAAAAGATGGGAAAGGGAGAACTATGCTGTTGCTGCCAACCGCCGCCAAGATGGGAGCAGAAGGTTCAGGGAGGAAGAGAAAATGATAATGAGTGAACCAGTCGCTGCTGCCATTTCAAGAAGACCGAGAGCCTGTGCTAGACAGGCCGACATATTCAAATACTCCAAAGCCGAACATCTGACTGCTCAGGTGGCAAGACTGGCTTGTCAACGGAAAGGTCAGGAAAGACGGATGCCCCGACCAGAGCTACAAAGACACAGCCAAGAGGAGATGAAACAAGTGGTTCAAGACTACTTTCACTACCTGGGGAATTCTTCCCTCGGGCAGCAAAGATTATCCCGTGCCTTAGGCACCATAGATGATGAAGAAGAAGCCTTTCAAGAAGCAATGATCGGAGTCTCCTCCTCCGATTCCAATGATTATGAAGAAGGCCACAGAGCCGGGTATGGGAGAGAAGACCTGCACGGGCAAGAAGCTGAAGAAAGAATATCGGTCTTTGATCGGCTTAAATACCCCGACCAGGTGAAAAGGAAAGTCTACAGGCAGAGGGAGAAGATGCATATCTTCGCCTGCAATATGGCCGGACTTGTCAAAGGGCAGGATATGTTACCGACTCAGCCAGATGAACTGCTCAAACTGGCAACTAGACCAGGCCCCGTCACGAGGAGAAGTCAGGCGGCCAAAGAAAAAATAAAGACTGATGATGAAGTCCGCAAGATCACCACTATGACAGTTAATGTGGTGACAGCAGAAGAGGAAGATAATCCCTTCGTCGATGACGTTGAAGGGACTTCAGAAGAGATACAGATCCCGTCAACCATGGATCCCATGATCCAGATGATGTTTAGAAGATATCAACAAGAGATCAATGCTCTCAGAAGATAGCTAAATGAGAGGCATGAAGCTACATCGGTCTCCAAGCAAGTCGAGCCTGTGCCAGTTCAACAGAAATGGCTATCCCAGCTAATCCTCTCCCGGCCGATAAGGGCAAAGCACCGAGCCAACCTGTTCTACAGCAAATAGCAGCTCAGCCCTCTGTGTCTCAGACACAGCCCACCGTGCCCACCTTGCACGCAACTGTGATGACAACTTCTTACAGTCAGCAACAAGCTCACTTCTTCCCGAAAAACATAGATCCAGCCATAGCCCACAAGCTGATGATTGAAAAGATTGTAAAAATGAAGCTATCTGAGAAGACTGGTGATGATGCTAGTACCTACGATGTGTACAAGGTACCGTATCCTCCCCAGTATGCTGCTAAGAGACTACCGCCAGGCGTCAGTAAGCCACCGAAGTTTGAAAATTTTAATGGCCAGGGCTCTCCCAGGGAGCACATAGCTTACTATACCACCATTATGGGTGACTTGGCAGCTGATGAAGCTTATTTGCTTAAGTTCTTCGGATCATCCCTCACCGGGATAGCCTTTGAATGGTATTCAAGCCTGCCGGCTGGGTCAGTGGCCGATTGGCCTGATATGCAAAGAAAGTTCCGCGACAGATTTCACGTCACAGAAAGAGAAATTACAATAGCAGAACTATATGCAACCAGGTAAAAGCAAGATGAAACAGCACTGGACTACATCAAAAGGTGGAGGAACTTAGCTATGAGATGCAGAAGACCTCCTCATCAAGAAGATGCACTGCAAATATGTAAGCAGAGCCTCAGGAGAGAGGTACTGGAAAAGATGATTGGTGCAGATGTCAGAACATTTGACCGGCTAAACAATATAGTGGCGGAAGTCGAGACGTTCCTGTCCAAGCGTCCGACGGCCAATGCTCCAACTGTGCCAAAAGGTAAATCTAATGATCGACGACCATCGCACTCTGAGGCTAACACCATCGATTTCAGAACCTTCGAGCAACAGAAAGGGAAGAAGGGGGCAGATGAAGCTCCCCCGCCAGCAGACACAGCGGAAAGAAAAGATAAGGTCTCTCTGAGAAATAAAATGAGAAAGCCATACTCTTTCCCGAAAGATAAGACAGCCGCACTATTCAACTGGGCATACAAGTTCAACAAGGTAACATTGCCTGAGCCAAAGAGACCCGAGGACGAGGCAAAGAAAGGTGATCCATTGTTCTGTCCATATCACCGTGCGCTGGGGCATGCAATTTAAGATTGTTACATCTTCAAAGATATTATGGAAGGCATGGTCAAAAAGGGCGAGCTACAGCTGGGAGATTACCAGGTAGAGCCACCTCGTCCACATGAGCCTCCGGCCTTGAGAATGGCCGCCAATATGATTTCAGTCTACCAGCAACTGCCTAAGGAAGCCGTCGAAGAATGCACCAGGCATACTTATGAAGCTTGCTTCCTCACCCCGCTGAAGGGTCAAGAAGGGTGGCAGATAAAGCCAATAAAGAATAGAAAGAAAACTCCCGCAGCCAATACCAATGGAGCAGTTATCCGTGGTGTCACACCAAGGCCCGAACCACCTCCAGTAAAGCCAGTATGGCACACAGCTGAAACAGGGCCAATCATCCGGATCCCCACTCATAATCGGAGAAGACAAGTCCCCCTACCTGCACATAAGGAAGTAAGTCCTGCGGCCAGGCGTTTACAGCAGTATATTAATGGGCTCGATAAATATGAACAGAAAAAGCCCGGGCACCTGCTGGTGAAAGACTGTATACTTTGGGAACAGCTCGAAGAATTAAAAATTAAAGAGCAACCGGGGGCAGAACAGGGAAAAGATGAGGCTGAGCCTTTCTGGGGGCAAGAACCAAAGAAGCCAAATTCCCAGAAAAAGAAGAGATGGTCTAAATGTAAAAAGGAAAAGGGAGTCGTGACAGTACAATGCAACACCCTGTCGGCACTCTTTACCTCGCCCGGGGAGAACGATGAGGATGAAACATCAAATGCCCCGCTAGAAGCCAACCATGCCGAGGCCTCAACCTCAGCACATGCAACACGCTCCGGAAGAAGGTGGGGGCGCCCACCACCAGCCAATCATAACATTATGTTCAGAGGGGAACAACCCTACCAGATTCCTGAACCAGAGGTGCGGGGTGTCCAGATTCCTCCCCCTGCTAGCTTATACCAAGAAGAGAAGAAGGGAGGTCAAATTCCAACATTTCTGGAATTTCTATCCAGTCTGGAAAATGGGCAGTCGATACAGGCTGGGCCAGATAAAGGCAAGAGACCTCAACAGTCGGCATCTGTAGCCGACAAGCAGAATGAGAAAGAGGAGGATAATGTTGAATCTCTGTAGTTTTGATGATGACTAACACTATGAATCAAATTATGTGTTGCTTCCTGGTGACTGTTAAAGATCCTGCATTGTCTGGATAATCTCTGGATCTTGGTTCTGAAAGGAGCCTTGGGAAATTTCTTGTTTGCATGCACATCTTCTGATTAAAATCTCTTCATCATGCTTTTCTGATTAAATGCTCCTCTAACACGTTCACCCATTAGCTCGTACCTGTCTGTCTTCATCTATATGGGTTCTGTGCTTTTGAGTGCGTTGACGCACTTGGCTGACTGCGTAGACGCAATTGTGCGTCTTTCACTTGCTGTCTTGTTCATTGCGTCGACGCTGACACTGGATGCGTTGACGCATTGGCCAGTTGCCAAGGGCGTGAGCATCTCGCTTGAGGAGCTAAGGCGACGCTGCACGATGGAAGCGTTGATGCCTTGGGCTGATGTCCAAAGGTCTTTTGATCAACAACCAAGCCGATGCGTCGACGTTGTCACTAATGCGTTGACGCATTGGTGTGTATTGTGAAGGGTCCTACTCCCTATTATAAACTCATTGCGTTAACGCCTTGGCTTTACTGCGTTGACGTGTTCTTCAGTCCTTTTTTAAGTCCCGTGCAATCTGTGTGAACAAACGTATGACTTGAATATTTCTGAGATTGACTGAATGTTCTCTGAAACCTTACAGGGACTTAAAGACAAATTGGAACTTTATTCCAATCATGTGAGCACGTGATTTGAGGGAATAATCGTCTAACACTTGGCTCGGCTCATCTGGAAGCATCTTCTTCACGCGTGTCTCCCACACCCTCAATCTCTCGTGAGTCTGGATATATAGGAAGGTTTCTGCTCCTGAAAAGCTGCTGAAGCCACAAGAAAAAGGGTGAGGCCAGAGCGAGAGGAAGGAGAGGAGAAGCCATCCTGATCCATTCGTTGAGCATACCTGGAAGAGAGAGAGTGATGAAGGAGAGGATGGTTTTCTGCTACGTTTTGTCTATGCTTCTTTAAGAAGCTGCATTGTTTCTCCGTTCGATTGTCTTTCAGTATTTCTTTTTGTCTTCGTTTGTTCGTTCTCAAATTCCGATACTCTGTTTTCGTTCCCTCTAGGTGTAGAGGAAGAGAGGTGAATCCTCTGGGTCGCAGTGTGGCTTCCCTCTGATTTAGATCAGAGGAAGAGAGGAGTTCTCCGGGATTTTGTGTTCAGGTAGTGAGAAGGCTACCTGGGTTCTTCCCTCAGACTGAGGAGGAAGAGAGACAGTGTCTCTGAATTGCAGTGAGGGTGGGTCACTGCTGGGTTCCCTCTTGTCTAAGAGGAAGGGAGAGTTATCTCCGGGTCAGGTCTTGTGGTGTGAGACCTGGGTGCAAGCTGTGAGTTCAGCGTCTGTAGGGATTTCGATCCCCAAGCTGTGGATCAGCGTGTTGTTGGCAGACTGAGTCTGCGGTTCTTTCTTGTGAAAGGGAAGCCTCACTCTGCCTTGAGTGAGGGATGGACGTAAGTCTGCAGGTTGCAGACTGAACCATCTAAATCTCTTGTTCTCCGTGGTGTGGTTGTACGCATTTATTTTCCTTATGCTTCTGTCTGGCTTCATGAAGTAAGTGTGATTGTTGATGATCGAAACCTTGGTCTGACTGCTCGCTTAGTGCTTGTGCATATGTGCTGATGAAATTCTGAGTGATATATGTTCTGCGCTCGTGACCTGCTTTATCTCGGTTAAGGTTCCAGATCATTTTACATATTGTCAGTCTTCCTAGCCAATCTCATCTTCTAAGATCTCCTCGGCTCGGACAAATATTTTTTAAACGGTGATCTATTCATCCCCTCCCCTTCTAGCTCACCGTCCTCCTGTTTAACAGTTGGTATCAGAGCAGGTTTACCCGAGATGTGGTCCAACGACCAGGGTAATCCTGGAACCAGTGGTCCTCGCAGCTACATAGCTGAAGGACAGTCAATCTCCTGCCCCCCATATTTTGATGGTTCTAATTATTTCTTTTGGAAAAACAGGATGGAAGTTTTCATCCGATCTCAGAGCCACAAGCTGTGGAGAGTCATTACAACTGGACCTTATGATTTACCTCCGAATGAGGAGATGTGGTCTGAAGAACAAGTCAAATTATCCGGACTGAACTGGTCTGCGCTCAACATCATCCAGTGCGCAGTTCACCCTGAAGAATATGCCCGAATTTCGACGTGCAAGACAGCTAAGAAGATGTGGGATGAACTAGCGCTGATTTACGAGGGTACCTCTCAGGTCAGAGCTACCAAGGTAAACTACCTAACCTCTGAGTATGAATTATTCAAGATGAAGTCAGAGGAGAGCGTGACTGATATGTACGCTAGGCTGTCACTGATCACAAACAGCCTCAAGGGATTTGGAAAGGAAATATCTGAAGGGGATATAGTCAGGAAGATCTTAAGATCCTTGACTCCAGCGTGGCACACAAAAGCTACTGTGATAGAGGAATCAAAGGATTTAACAACCATGACCGTCACTGAACTCATAGGGTCTCTTATGACCTATGAGATAAATCTCAAGAAAACAGGAGAAGGAAATGACAGAAGGGGCAAGAATGTCACTCTTAAAGTTGAACGACACAGCAGCAGCAGCAGCAGCAGTAGCAGCAGCGGAGAGTCTAATGGAATTCCAGACCTTGACAGAAGTGAAAAAGCACTGCTCACACGTCAGTTCAGGAAATTCCTGAAAATGCAGGGAAATTCATATAGGAAAAGAAGAAACTACTCATCAGGTAAATATCCGAACAATGGCAATGACAAGGATAGGAATGCTAAAGGTGTGATGTGTTATCATTGCAGGAACTTTGGGCACATGAAGCAAGATTGCCCTGAGCTTCAGAAGAAGACACCGGACTACCACAAGAAAGGCTCCAAAGTGTACAAGAAAAAGCCAAAAGCTATGGTATGCACTTGGAGCGATGAAGAAGAAGACTCAGAGACTAATTCCTCAGGAAAGGAGACTGAAGGAGTATGTCTGATGGCCGACGAGGAAAATGAGGTAACCAATCCCTTTGTAACTTACTCTATTGATGACTGGGAAGAGAAATATGGTGAACTGCTAGATATGTACAATGCCTTAGCTAAAGAACATAGAGTCATCAAACGCAAACTCAATATGGTTAATGAAGAACAAGAACTCGTCAAGATAGAAAATTCCAAACTGGTAGCTGAATTAGCTCAGATGGAAAATGTAAGAAATGAGAATAATCTTTTTAAGAATGAACTTAAAAAATTTAGAAAACAGCTTGATGAAACCAATCAACATACTGAAGAAAACCTGAGACAAATTGACTTAATCAAGGAAGGGTATGAAGCTGTTATAAAGGTCAATGATGAATTGCTGGAAAACAACATATCTCTGCGGAAGGAGTTGGAAGATAAGAAGAAAACTCTTGAGAGGTTTGTTTTGGGAGAAAGCAATTTGAACGCCTTGTTAGGCACCAAAGTAAACTTTAACAGAGAAGGTTTGGGTTTCAACCCAAATAAGAAGGAAGCATTTGGGATAAAAACCACCACATTTTGCACTGAGAAAGGAAAAGAGAAACTGGACATCCCATCCAGTTCCAAAAGTACTGAACAACAAAAGAACATCCATAAACAACAGCCTGATTTTGGAAAAAATGTCTTTAAGAAATTCAACAAGCCCACGCACCAGAAACAAGGTGCCTGTCAATTCAGCAACTATGACTCTAATAAAAGAATGGGCCATTTGAAAAGAAACATGGGAAGGTCTAACTACACATAGAATACTGTCAATAAAATGTCTTCAACTAGACAGTTTAGAAATTATGGTCTGGCTGGGACCCAAGCTTTTACCAACAGAAACTGGACACACCTTGAGAAACAAAAGGAAACAACTGAATTGCACATCAATAGCAAAACTGTCAATTCTCAGCACAGAAAGAAAAAAGGGGTGAAGCAGATCTGGATCCCCAAAACTGTGCTTAATCATTTGAGCGGTATTTTTGGACCCAACTTACCTTGGGCTCCAAAGCACACTACTTAAATTGTTATTGTGCAGGTGAGCCTAGCAGCCGAGAACAACAAGTGGTATCTCGACAGTGGCTGCTCGAGGCACATGACAGGGGATCAAAGAAAGTTCAGCAAGCTTGAATTGAAAGCAGGAGGGACAGTCAAGTTTGGAGGTAAAAACAAAGGCCAAATAATTGGGACCGGAACCATCGGTAAGAAAACCTCCAACTCTGTTGAAAAGGTTTTGTTGGTCGAAGGTCTGCAACACAATTTATTGAGTATTAGTCAGTTATGTGACAAGGGTCACAAGGTCCTCTTTGATGAGCATGCTTGCAAAATTTTAGAACCAAACTCCGATAAAATAAAGTTCATTGCAAATAGAGTCAATAATGTCTATATTGTGGATCTTGATGTTGAGTCTGAGTCTAATCTGTGTCTCTCTGCTGATTCAGAGAATAACATGTTTGACTGGCATAGGCGACTAGGTCATGCTAGCTTTAACACCTTGCATAAATTAGCTAAATTTGACTTAGTTAGAGGCATGCCTAGCTTGAAGTTCAAATCATTCTCTAAGCCTTGCGATGCCTGTGCTCTAGGCAAGCAAACCCGAGCTTCTTTTAAAATAAGGACTGAGAGCTTGTCAAACAAGCTTATGGAACACTTGCACATGGATCTCTTTGGTCCTACCAGAACCCAGAGCCTAAATGGTAAGAGATTTGGTTTTGTCATTGTCGATGACTACTCTAGATTTGCATGGTTGTTTTTCTTGGCGAATAAGAGTGATGTTTTTCAAAAATTTGAACATTTTTTCAATAAGCAGAAACATGTAGGCCACAAGATCACTGTTATCCAATCAGATCATGGAGGAGAGTTTGAGAACTCCTCATTTTCTAGTTTTTGTGACAAGGAGGGACTGACTCACAAATTTTCTTCTCCCAGGACCCCAGAGCAGAATGGAATTGTGGAGAGAAGGAATCGAACAATAGTGGAAATGGCAAGAACATTACTAATGGAGAGTCAGCTACCGAAGAGTTTTTGGGCAGAAGCAGCAAACACAGCCTGTTATATACTTAATAGAGCTTTGGTAAGACCCATACATAAGAAAACACCATATGAACTCCTGAAAGGTAAGAGGCCTAATGTCTCATATTTCAAAATTTTTGGTTCAAAATGCTTTATTCATAATAACAACAAGAGAGACTTAGATAAATTTGATGCTAGAAGTATTCCAGGAATATTCCTAGGATACTCTGAAACATCTAGGGCCTTCAGGGTCTTTAATAAAACTGATAGAACTGTAGAGGAAACCCCTCATGTCATTTTTGATGAAACAAAAATCTCTAACAGTCTAAATGATGATAACAGGTCTACAAGTCATGATGGAGAGTTCCTGAATCAAATGCAAGAGGAGGAAGTACAACCGGCTGAAGAACCCACTGATCTGAACCCAGTAAGTACAGCCGAACAAGGTGAGTCCTCAACAAATGTCAGAATTTTAAAAGACCACCCTGTAACCAATATTATTGGTAGTCTTCATGATCCCCCTAGGACAAGATCCCATTTCAGAAATGTTCAGAATCAGGACTTAATTGCTTTAGTTTCTCAAATTGAGCCTAAGACCATTGAAGAAGCCTTAAGTGATGAGAATTGGGTAACTGCCATGTGTGAAGAACTAGGGCAATTTGATAGAAACAATGTCTGGGAACTTGTACCTAGACCTGAAAATTTCAATGTAATAGGAACAAAATGGGTTTTTAAGAACAAACTGAATGAAGAAGGTGTCATCTCTAGGAATAAAGCTAGACTTGTAGCTAAAGGCTACAGTCAGGAGTATGGAGTGGACTTTGATGAATCCTTTGCTCCAGTAGCTAGAATGGAGGCTATCAGAATTCTATTAGCATTTGCTTGTTCAAACAACATAAAACTTCAACAAATGGATGTTAAGAGTGCTTTCTTGAATGGAATTCTAAAAGAAGAAGTTTATGTTGAACAACCTCCTGGTTTTCAGTTTTCGACTAAACCTGATCAAGTTTTCAGGTTAAACAAAGCTCTTTATGGACTAAAGCAGGCTCCTCGGGCCTGGTATGAAAGGCTGACCAGTTTCTTACTGAATAAAGGATATAACAGAGGTAATGTTGACCAAACTTTATTCACTAAGAATTCAAGACAAGATCTCATCATAGTTCAGGTATACGTAGACGACATCATCTTTGGATCAACAAATCCTGAACTATGTAATGAATTTTCACAACTTATGTCAGCTGAATTTGAGATGAGCTTAGTTGGAGAACTGACTTATTTTCTTGGCTTACAGATAAATCAAATGTCAGATGGCTGCTTCTTCCACCAAACCAAGTACACGCTGGATATCCTAAAAAGGTTTGGGATGACTAACCTGAAGCAAATATCCACCCCAATGAGCACAAGCATGACCCTTAATGCAGATGAGTCAGGTAAACAAGTGGATGAAAAACTCTACAGAGGTATGATTGGATCCCTCTTGTACTTAACAGCTTCTAGGCCAGACATACAATTCAGTGTTGGCTTATGTGCAAGATATCAGTCTAGGCCTACTGAACTTCATTTGTCTGCTGTAAAAAGGATCTTTAGATATCTGTCTGCCACACACACATTAGGATTATGGTATCCTGCTTCTCGCACATTAGATTTAGTTGCATACACTGATGCAGACTTTGCTGGATGCAAATTAGATAGGAAGAGCACCAGTGGCCACTGCCAATTCTTAGGAGGATGCCTAGTTTCTTAGAGTTCAAAGAAACAACATTCAGTGGCCCTTTCCACTGCTGAGGCTGAATACGTGGCTGCAAGTAGCTGTGGCACTCAAGTTATCTGGATTAAGCATCAGCTTCAAGATTACCAAGTAGAGACAGGATGCACTCCCATTTTTTGTGACAACACGAGTGCCATAAACATTGCAAAGAATCCTATTTTACACTCACGAACAAAACACATTGAAATCAGGCACCACTTTATTAGAAATGAAATTGCAAATAAAACATTTGAACTAATTCATGTTGGGACTGCAAATCAAACTGCTGGTATTTTTACAAAACCTTTAGATAGTGAAAATTTCACTTCATTGAGAAGAGAACTTGGTATTTACAAACTCTGACTGATCTGTGGCAATGAATTCAGTTTTATGTCTTTCCATGATTTTAGTGATAGTTCTGTCTTACTTTTTCTGATGGGGTCACTATGTGAGGGGGAGCGGGTGTGAGATTTGAGAGGTATCAGGTCTGTTTCTCTACTGTTATCAGGGTAGAATGGGAGATAGAGCTACTAGAGAGGGGGAGCTTGACTAATTAAAAACGTTTGAAAGATGGTTGTTGTTGCTGGATTAATTGTCAGAATTGATCTTGAGTAACCCTTTTTAGTAGAACCTCGTTCATTTCCTACATTCTTAAGTTTGTGCAATTAAAGTCCAGCCAGAATCTTCTTCTAGTAAGTCTTAAGAGGCTAAGATTAACCTTCACAAGTATATCCTCTTACTTTGTTTCTTGACTGATGAACAAGCTAGACTCATATGAAATGGGTTCTGTCATACGCTTTTCATTGGATTTCGTGATAAGACCACGAGTAATTGCCCTGGCTTTGTCTTCAAACAACCTTCTTGAAGAGCTAGTTAAACTGATCAGTGTTTAAAACTGTATACTGAGAAACTAGGAATCCCATCAATGAAATGGGAACTTTCTAAGTCATGAAGTATCAGTTCTCATAAACAAAAACAAAAGAAAGAAATTCAATTCAAAATTTATGGTTGGCAGAGCAATGATGCCATGTGGTGAGTAACTGGGGATTCTGGCCTCTGATCAAGGTGTCTCCTCATGTAAAAACCAATAGTCACTATCTCTGTTCTCTAACTGAGAAGGTATGAGGCTCTTACACTGAGTAACTGAGGATGCTGGCCTCTGACCAAGGTGCATACTTAATGTCAAAGGTGTAACTGGCCAAATACACTCTACAATAGTGCTTTCTCTCCTTGGAATGTTTGTCCTCAGCGCCTACAGGCTGTTTTCATGGTTCAAATTCTTGTTGTCCTTTTGACGAGCCTTAACAGCTACCTCAGTCATATTTGTTGACACTTGCTCTTCTTTCACATTCATCGTAAGTTGATAAACTTCAAGCTTCTTCTGAATCTCTTTCTCTTACCAGAACTCCAAGATTCTTCACTGACCTTAAAGCCCCACTTAAGCATCTAAGATTTGACACTGAGTTTCTACTATTGGGACTCTCTCCATCTTTTCTCATCAATCCAGCGTCAACATCTCTCTTTCTCTTTTGTTTTGATGATGTCAAAGGGGGAGAAGGTTGAAAGGAGGAGGGGGAGTGAAGAGGTTGAGCTAGTGAAAAGGAAGTTTTTTTTGGAATGTTTTGGGTAAGTTTTTTGGAATGTTTTGGGTAAAAGATATTGAGTGCTGTGAGTTCAGTTTTTGAGAGGTCACCATTGCTGTTTTATCAAGAACTATTGCTGTTGTTATTAAAGACTGCTTTAGGTTGGTGTTCCTTTTTCACTGAATTTGACTCATGATGTTGCCATCATCAAAAAGGGGGAGATTGTTGAATCTCTGTAGTTTTGATGATGACTAACACTATGAATCAAATTATGTGTTGCTTCCTGGTGACTGTTAAAGATCCTGCATTGTCTGGATAATCTCTGGATCTTGGTTCTGAAAGGAGCCTTGGGAAATTTCTTGTTTGCATGCACATCTTCTGATTAAAATGTTTTCATCATGCTTTTCTGATTAAATGCTCCTCTAACACGTTCACCCATTAGCTCGTACCTGTCTGTCTTCATCTATATGGGTTCTGTGCTTTTGAGTGCGTTGACGCACTTGGCTGACTGCGTAGACACAATTGTGCGTCTTTCACTTGCTGTCTTGTTCATTGCGTCGACGCTGACACTGGATGCGTTGACGCATTGGCCAGTTGCCAAGGGCGTGAGCATCTCGCTTGAGGAGCTGAGGCGACGCTGCACGATGGAAGCCTTGACGCCTTGGGCTGATGTCCAAAGGTCTTTTGATCAACAACCAAGCCGATGCGTCGACGCTGTCACTAATGCGTTGACGCATTGGTGTGTATTGTGAAGGGTCCTGCTCTCTATTATAAACTCATTGCATTAACGCCTTGGCTTTACTACGTTGACGCGTTCTTCAGTCCTTTGTTAAGTCCCGTGCAATCTGTGTGAACAAACGTATGACTTGAATATTTCTGAGATTGACTGAATGTTCTCTGAAACCTTACAGGGACTTAAAGACAAATTGGAACTTTATTCCAATCATGTGAGCACGTGATTTTAGGGAATAATCGTCTAACACGTGGCTCGGCTCATCTGGAAGCATCTTCTTCGCGCGTGTCTCCCACACCCTCAGTCTCTCGTGAGTCTGGATATATAGGAAGGTTTCTGCTTCTGAAAAGCTGCTGAAGCCACAAGAAAAAGGGTGAGGCCAGAGCGAGAGGAAGGAGAGGAGAAGCCATCCTGATCCATTCGTTGAGCATACCTGGAAGAGAGAGAGAGTGATGAAGGAGAGGATGGTTTTCTGCTACGTTTTGTCTATGCTTCTTTAAGAAGCTGCATTGTTTCTCCGTTCGATTGTCTTTCAATATTTCTTTTTCTCTTCGTTTGTTCGTTCTCAAATTCCGATACTCTATTTTCGTTCCCTCTAGGTGTAGAGGAAGAGAGGTGAATCCTCTGGGTCGCAGTGTGGCTTCCCTCTGATTTAGATCAGAGGAAGGGAGGAGTTCTCCGGGGTTTTGTGTTCAGGTAGTGAGAAGGCTACCTGGGTTCTTCCCTCCGACTGAGGAGGAAGAGAGACAGCGTCTCTAAATTGCAGTGAGGGTGGGTCACTACTGGGTTCCCTCTTGTCTAAGAGGAAGGGAGAGTTATCTCCGGGTCAGGTCTTGTGGTGTGAGACCTGGGTGCAAGCTGTGAGTTCAGCATCTGTAGGGATTTCGATCCCCAAGCTGTGGATCAGCGTGTTGTTGGTAGACTGAGTCTGCGGTTCTTTCTTGTGAAAGGGAAGCCTCACTCTGCCTTGAGTGAGGGATGGACGTAAGTCTGCAGGTTGCAGACTGAACCATCTAAATCTCTTGTTCTCCGTGGTGTGGTTGTGCGCATTTATTTTCCTTATGCTTCTGTCTGGCTTCATGAAGTAAGTGTGATTATTGATGATCGAAACCATGGTCTGACTGCTCGCTTAGTGCTTGTGCATATGTGCTGATGAAATTCTGAGTGATATATGTTCTGCGCTCGTGACCTGCTTTATCTCGGTTAAGGTTCCAGATCATTTTACATATTGTCAGTCTTCCTAGCCAATCTCATCTTCTAAGATCTCCTCGGCTCGGACAAATATTTTTTAAACGGTGATCTATTCATCCCCTCCCCTTCTAGCTCACCGTCCTCCTGTTTAATAGATAACTCTCCGACGGCACCAGGGGCCGTTGCTATAGAAGAAGCCCCCCAAGAGATCAGTCCAGGGGATGAAACCAGCACTGGGCAGCAGAGGCCACGGGCACCACATGAACCTCCAAAGCCCCGATGGGCGGAAGAAATGAGACTGTCTAATGTCCGGGTGGGCAGTCGGATCATGAAAATGCTAAAGAAGCTCCCTACCAGGTTCTCCATGTGGGAGATTCTCTCCCTGAGTGAAGAGGCTCGCCAAGCAATTGTTGATGCCCTGCAGTCGCCGGCACAGTATGAAGCACTCTTGACAGAAGTGAATTCTGGGCCGTCAGTCACATTCACAGAGGATGATATGCTGATTCCAAATTCCGGCCATAACAGGCCGCTGTATATGAGGGGCTCCCTGAACTGTCAGCCACTGAGCAGGATACTGATAGATCCTGGGGCTGTTGTGAACATTCTCCCATACCGGATCTACCAAAAATATTACTTTGATTTGCAGCTTACCAAGGTCAGAGACATGAAAATTGCGGGATTCAACCAGAAATGTGAAACGCCCCTTGGGGTGGCTGATTTCAACCTCACATTGGGGGACCTCACTACCGTGGTGCGATTCTATGTAATCGACTCCAACACCACATATAAGGCCCTGCTAGGGAGACCGTGGCTGCATGAATATCAGATAGTGCCGTCCACGCTGCATCAGTGTATTAAATACTGCCATGAAGGAAAAGAAGAAAGGGTGTTTGCGGATTTGCATCCCTTCGAAGTATTCGAGTGTCATATGCTCGATGCATCCTACTACACGGAGGTGTCACAAAAGGGTGAAGGGAAGGAGGCTGTGGTCAGCCAGAAGAAGCCGGTGATGAAAGCAAGAAATTGGTCTCCACCGCCACCAAGGGGATATATTAAAAAACATGAAGTATCTCACATTTCTCATGTTGGTGACTTTGCTCGGATCACCCCTCCTAGCATCCACCCAGATGATACTGACGAAGAAATGAAAGAAAAGTACATACAGGTGGGGGTTCCGCAGGGTTTAGTCAAGCCCATTGCTAGCATAGAATATCAGACGATGCTACCATTAAAGACTATGGAGGTCCCTCGCTTCTGCGAACCTCCTATCATATTCCACACCGGGGAGCCAGTCGAAGACGATGATCAAGACTGCATGGTCCCTGAAGAATCTGCAAACCGGATGGTGCCGATCACAGGCTTGGGCTATACTACCCAGCGGGCTTCGCAGATGTTCTCTAAAATGCAGATGCCATCACTACAACCTGTTGCCCAAAAGAAGGCGTTCCAGGAGCTATGGGATCCGCCCCGGGATAATAAAGAACTGAGGAAGATCACTCAGCACCCGGGATTGGGCTATACCCTTCAAAAATACTATGAAGCCGAGGTGGACGTCATCTCTGCCTCCTACCAGCATGAATACCCTCCCGAGGTGGGATATGACAAGTACCCCTCGGAAGATGAAGAGATCATTTATCAATCCGTAATGAACAATGAAGCCCCAGACAGTCAGCCGGAGACGGGGACATCTGATGAAACAAAGAAAGGTTGGTGCTGGGAAGACCTACCTTGCAAAGAGGATCTGTTCCATGCTGAAGCAATGTTTGATACGGGAACCCCGGATGAAGACCAAATAGCCAACAAGCTAAGAGAATGCCTGGAGTTTGAGCGCATTCTAGAAGAAGTCCGGGCCCTACAGAATGATGATCTCTCAGGGGGGCCTGCACCAGAAGAACCTCTAGGGGCGGAGGAGTCCACCTTTGGGTTTCCTGCTGAACCGGTTGTAGACACGCCAAAATTGACATCATTTTGAGCATATCTCATATTACCTTGTAATGCCCCAATTTGACCCTCAAATTAGCTTTATTTGAGTGGTTTTTCTAACTTTTCTTAGATTTCTCCCTTTTTTCTCCCTTTTTTATTTTTCCCTATTTTCTTGTATTTTCTGGGCTTTTTCCCTATTTTTCTGGATTTTATGGGTATTTTTCTCTATTTTTCTGATTTTTTTTCAGAAATAACGACTTGAAGAGGGGCGTCATTTTATTTTAAGAAAATTAAAAGAAAATAAAAGAAAATCGACGACTATAGTGAAGGGCGTCCTTTCTTTCAAAATTCCATTTTTTTGGATTTTTTCGAGCTTTTTCGGATTTTTTTGGGAATTAACGACCAAGAATGAGACGTTATTTTGAGTTTTAATAAAATAAAATTAAAAAAAATTGGAAGTAACGACATATGGGGAGGGCGTCACTTTCATTTGATTATTTTAATAATATTTTCAACCCTCTTCCAGAGGTGACTTGATGGCCTTCCTGGTGTCAGAAAAATACGCAAAAATAGTCATTGGAATCAGCACATTGAGATGCACCTCCACCTAAAAAATGGGAAAATAATATTGAGAAATGAAAAATAGCCCTGTTTTGAATATTTTTGAATTAACGACCCTGAATCGGACGTCAATTTAATTGACGCCCGAACACATGGTCGTCCTTTTTTTTTTTGCTATTTATCATATTGATTAACGCCCCTTGGTAGAGCGCATTTTTAATTAACGCCTTTAGTTCAGGCGTCTTTCACAATTTTTCAAATAAAGAAAGTTAGATTACCAAATTTAAATCCAGGAAGTGACGCCCTTGTCCAGGTCGTGTTTTTAATTAACGCCCTTCTGTAGGTCGTCAATTTATGAATTAACGTCCCTTTTCAGGTCGTGTTTCAGTTTCGTGTTCTAATCGAACGTAGCCCTTTCCCCAAAGAGTCCCTGCTTTGTTTGGTCATCTTCCTCTATTGGGAACTTAACCCTTCCCATGTTGGACTCTTGCCCATTCTTATCTTTCTATCCTACTTGATTCTACCCTTTTAATAGAGCCCTGCGGCTCTGTTATTAGGTTGGGTCCCTTTTTCCCCTTTTTTCTTCTTCTCGGCTGCTTCTTCGATTCCTCCGAGTCTTCTTCCCCCGTTTTTCTCTGTGGTTTTCTTCTTTTTTTTACAGGAGGGGCTGTTGCTGCTTTGACTTAGGAGAAGCTTTCTACGCACTTACATCATCATCATCTCTTGACGGTTGCCTCCCCATCGAGCATCAAAGCCAAAAGCACAGGCTCTTCTTCTTATTTTTATTCTTCTGTTTATTGCATCGTTCATATGCATGCATGCTCGTCTTCTGTTGATTTTTCCTTCTCAACCGTTGAGAAGCTCCCATAGTGCACTCTTGCACCCTTCTTCATTATTTTTATATATCATATCTTTGCATTGGCATATATCATTCATCATATCCCACACCCTTTTTTACATAGGGGTTTAAGGGCAACCACCCACAAGGTGTGTTCTTACACATATTTTCATATTTATATCTTTCATGAATTGATGCTACACTACCTTGTTTCTAATTCAATCTTTTATTGGTATTTGTCTTCTTTTTGCAAGGGTAATCAAATCGAGAAGAACTCTCTTCATCGGCCGGCCGATTGGAAGAGAAAGGAGCACTCACATCACCCGCGTTTCAAGGTATTTTTCGCGATCCCTCCTCCATTTATTTTTGTTATATCCTTTGAGGCCCTCGCGTCTCTGGCGATCACATCTCCATATTTGCACATCGTGCATGCTTTTTCTTCTCATGCTTTTTCTTCTTTGTTCTAAGTGGATTTTTAATTAGATCTACAAATTGGCGATCACGGTGAGACAGCTTTTGTTTTTTTTCATTTGATTACCCTTTCCCTTGGGCACCCACGTGTGCCATCTCCCCATTTGCACCCACGGTGCGTCTCCCTTTTGTGCTCCACGTAGCACCCCTTCCCCTAAGTGATTGGTTAGTTTGATAGATTTTTAGAAATTCCATTTATTCATCTATTAAAAAATAAAAAAAAATGATTATGAGCATGCTATATTCCTTTTGATGGTCGATTGCCATGATTTTATTGTGATTGTGAGTGTCTTTGTCTCCTTTCATATTGGTATTTAACTCTGTTTCTGGGGACAGAAGAATTGGCGGCCCTTTCAGAGGCGTGTTTCTAGTGAGTAACGCCTTCACTCAGGGCGTGTTTTCCTATTTAACGTCTTCTGCCAAGGGCGTCCCGTGCAGAATTGACGCCCAACATTCTGGGCGCCTCTTGTTTATTAAGCGCCCCAGGAAGAGGCGCCTTTTACAGAATTAACGCCGCACTCCAGGGCGTCTCTTTCCTGTGTGTCACATTGACTGACCGGTTGCTCTTTTGAATGTTACATTCATCTGTTTATTACATCCATCTGTTGCATATATGATTCTGCATTCATCATTTGCTTTTGGTTGAGAGACCTTCTCACATTGTTAGGATCCACACCCCCTCTTGGTGAAGGAAGGACCCTCCATTGAGCATTCCGTCTCTTTGGATCGGAAATTCCTAAACCAAGCCTCCGTAAGTCCCCGCACCCGTGGATTCCCTCACGGACGCCGGGCAGGTTGTACCCTTTGAAGTACCGGGTTTAGTTGGCCTATACGTGGTGAGAGAGTATTCCTAGTTGGCACCGGAGTAAAACCACATTTGAAACTAGGTTCACCCCTTGAGTGATAATATCAATTTGCATAAAATCTTTAATTCACCAAGGTTCAAATAAAAGAAATCAACGGTAATCATTCCAACTTGTGTGCTTCTTTGCAAATTATTTTGTTCGAACTTTGATTGCATAATGGCTTACCTTGATAGACAAAATAACATGTTTAATCTTAATGAGGATGCACAACCTAGCACATCATATACTCCTCAAGCTCAACATTATAATTCACATCATACTCTCAAGGGACCACGACCTCATTCTTATGGTCATGCCCGACCCATGGGCAATGTCCGATCTCATGGTCCCTCGCTTCAATCGCGAGCCACTATTCCCACGGGACCGTCTCCTCCTAACGATGAGAAGGTCTCCCAAATCTTGCATGCATTAGATCATTTCACCCCTCAACAAATTCAAGCCCTTAAGGCTGTTGTTGAGGGTGCATCTCATTCATCTCATCCTCCTTCCAATCCTACTCGGGTGGCCCATCACCCACTTCCCTCTTCTATTCACATTCCTACTCGGGCAGCCCATCACCCATCTCCTTCTCCTCGGGTGATCCAATACCCGCCTCCTTCTATTCCTCCTCCACCACGGCCCCAAGGCCCATTTATTCCTTGCAATCCAGCCCATCCGGGTTCTTCTATGGGTCCTCCCATTAATCCCCTTCCACGGCCTTTTTATACGGCCCCTCCTTCAAGGCCCTTCCAACCCTCTGTTGCTCAAGTCACATCTCTCCAACGAACCCTTCTCGGCAAAGTCACTTTGTTGGAGGAACAATTAAAAAGGGTTACGAGCCCACGGCCCGCTCCTCCTACTCCAGTCAATCCCCTCCACGCCGCTCTGAACGACATTACAAAGATGGAGAAAGATTAGAAGGACAGGAGAGACGATTACGGCATCGGCATTTCAAACAAGCAAGAGCCGGCAGATTTCAACATTCAAGTGGACACTGTCCGCCCTCCACCCATTCACCCCGTTCATTCATATGGCCCTCCATCTCCACATTCACAATACCATTACACTCCTCCACCCACATATACGCCTCCACTACGGTGTCCACTTGAACCGGCTGATGAAGAACCGGCAATTGAAGAATCTGAGGCGCACAATGATGAAGCTATGCAGGCACCCCTTCCGAGTTTCCTTCGCTTCCCTCTCCCTCCACTACCGCTTGATGAACCCCCTGCTCAGGACGAAGCCACTGTCCCCAATACATTCCCCGTTTATGAGACTAATTGGTGTTACGACGATGGGTCAATACTCCAATCACCCATGTCGGTGCACCAAAACATGTCTCCTATCCCTAACACCTCTCGCCCAATCTGACATTTTCAACACACTAAACCTTCTCCGTTCACCCCTCCCGTAACCACACCAATAGCCTCAACTCCATCACCCACCACTACGCCGGCTTCCGCCAAGCCTTCCATTACACCTCCTCTTTGTCCACCACCTCAGCCGTCCACTATGCCTATAACCCCTATTCCACTACTTTACCCTTCACCCTTACCCGTGGCTAGTCCTGAGCAAGATCCACCCTTTTTTGCACTCGAGCCAATCTCGACTGCTTCCGAGCAAAGGGAGAAGCTCGACGTGTTTGAACCTTCGTTTCCACTCACCCTTCCTCCAACGCCTTCCATTATATCTCCACCATCCATGGAACCTTCCGCCTCCACTTCACACCTCTCTACCACTCAGAATGGGGGGCTTTTATCAAGTACTTGTGCCGAAGATGATCAAGAGTCGGAAAAGAAAGATTTGGCCATGGCCATGCCATTCAAGATGCAAGAGTTTGTATGCCGGATGCCGATCCGGGTTGTTGTACCAAGCATGGTCGAAGAGGCCAAGTCACCACCATTGCTCACTAAGAGAGAATGTCAAGCTTTGATGCCACGTAGGCTTGTGCCCAAAGGCCGGACAAGGCACCCCTTGTTCCCATTTTCAAATCTTGAACCTTTTCTTCCATACAAGGGGCGAATGCCTATTCTATTTAACACTCCATATACGCCACAACCCCTGGGCAATACAATGCTTCCTATCCCAACTTTCCAACTCTCTCACACTATTGCTTTCCACTCTTCAAGGGAGTTGTCATTCATCATTGAAGCTTCGTCATGGGTTTTTGCTTTATCCACTGGGCCAATTGGCTATATACTTTCACTACCATGGAAGGGCGGTTATCTTGGTGCCAAAGGGCTTTCCACTATTTCATCCACTTTCTATTCAACACCGTCCACATTCTTGTCCATCGCATTTTCTTCATGGGCCACTCCAAGGGTAAGGAGGAGGATCTCATCCTCTCGCCCTTCATGTTCTTCATATTCTTTGCATCTCATGCATTCTGTTGCATCCATGCATTCATCTCATCTGTTGCATTACATTCGCATACATTTGCACTTCTTCTTTCTCGGGTTTCCGGACCCGTATCTTCCCCGTCTTCCGGAACCTCCGGATCTTCCGCATTTCCCATCTTATTCATCTTCATCCTCTTCTAATCCATTCTCCCTGGAGCATCGCGTCCCCTTTCCTGCCATTTCCCTGGAACCTCCAGGTGTTTTATCCCTCCTTTCAGGGCATCGCGCCCCTTTCCGTCTTCCCCCTCCGGAACCTCCGGATCTTTCTCTTCTCCCAGGGCATCGCACCCCTTTCCGTCTTCCCCCTCCGGAACCTCCGGATCTTTCTCTTCTCCTTGGGCATCGCGTCCCATGGTATCTTCCCCCTCCGGAACCTCCGGATCTTGCTCGTTGGGCATCGCGCCCCTCTGCACCATCACGTCTGGATCCTCCGGGCATCTCACTGATTTTTTTTGGGCATCGCACCCTTTTCTACCTTCCTCCTCTGGAACCTCCAGATTTCCTTTCCTTCTTCTTAGGGCATCGCGTCCCTTCCCATCTCATTCCTCCGGACCCTCCTGATCCTTTTCATCCACTCTTCCCTGGGCACCGTGTCCGTCGGCATCTCATTCCTCCGGAACCTCCGGACCCTCCATCTTTCTTCCGATTCATCTTTCTGCTCTTCGAGAGCATCACATCCTTCATTTTCTTCCTCCTCTTCCATCATCTTTTTCCATATTTCTTCCCAGGGCACCGCGTCCCTCGATATCTTATCCCTCCAGAGCCTCCAGATTCCTCCTATCACGATTCTCCTCCTCTGCCGCCAAACCCTCCAGATCCGCCTCTTTCCATCTATCAATTTCTTCTTCTGATTCCCCCTAATCCTAGGTCTGACCCAACTTCTTCCACATCCACTACTTTGGGCATCTGCCCATTCTCTCACTGCTTTCGAGGCTTTAGTCCTCACTCCTCCTTCTAATTCTCCGCTTCTTCTGTAGACCTTTCATGTGATCAGGGTCTCCACGCCTTAACGAGGGAGTTCTACCCCTCACCTCTCTTCATTTTCTCCTTATTCGTCTGAGTCTGGTCTTAGCACCACTCCTTCTTGTTAAGCCACTTTCAAATCCTTTACTTTCAAATCCTTTGCTTCTGCTAAAGAGGACTATCCCACGATGATCAACCTCGCCTCTGACAGCTGCTTCTACAAAGGTTGCAAGGTAACATATTGGCGTAAGTACACATTTTTATGATACCATTATCTCATTGCTTCACGCATGATTTTCAAAATGAAGTGCTTCTTAACAAGATTAAGAGTGGTATTTTAGGCCTTTATCCTAGGTCGTATCTTTAACTAAATCTCATAAAAGAGTCTTTAGGCTTGCTTCTGCAGTACCATTGGTTAATAAGAACCCCGCGCTGGGAATTCGACATTCTTTCCCCGCTTGTTAAGAGCGACCCTTAGCTGGGCACCGCACACACTTCACGGCGCCCTTTAGCCGGCTCCTTTGGTTAAACACCGTTGCTACTTTGGCATGTCATGAGAATTCCTGAAAGTCTTTTTCTCTTCTTTACTCGGCTGCGTGCAGGGGCAAGAGGTTGACGGATGATATGACCAACCTCGGTAATCCCCAATACGAGAGGAGTCTCAAATAGGGGCAGTCTTGACCCAAAATCAATATGAGTTTTCATATGAGTTTCATGATATACATCTCGCCAAAAGGGCTATTATGAAAATCAAGTCAAAACTTCGATAAAAGCAAAATTATGAATTGTGGCATGACAAGAGTGGCAAAGTCCCCGCAGGAAAAACCCTGGTCGTATGCATGTCAAGGGTCTAAAAATCAAAGGCACAAAGCCCCGGCACAACAGACTACCTCTTTGAGAGGAAACACCTTGGAAGGAATTCGAGTCCCGACATCTCCCA